>OZ014481.1:13209524-13840522 GCA_963965965.1 Trididemnum nubilum
TTTGAGAGTGCAATTGCTGTTATGAGCTGAATTAATCAATATTATGATATTGTCTAGCTACTGGTAAATCAATGTTATTTCTGAGGAAATTCAGAATTGGATTTATTATTGTGAATCAATCCAATAAAACTGCCGATACTTTTTTTATCTCTGACTTAATGAATCAAGGGTCGGTCATAAAAATAAAACACAAAATCGTAATTTGACCGCGTTAACAGAATCTTTGCGCAAAAATTTTTTTGTGTTTTCGGAAATCAAGTAATCGCAAGATGTCTCGAATTTTAGTCGAATCGTGCGCGTCAAAGTCTGCGCACTAATGCAAAATGTGGCTCAATGTCTGTCTCTACGCCCAAATGCAAATGTTGAAAAGTAAATAAATTAACAGACTATAAATTGGAGCTGACTACAGTATTTGTCAGATCAATTTATTTAAGAATGTATGTATGACCCTAAACATAATTAAAGCGAGGCATGAGACTCATAGTCCATCTCTGTGTCCAAATGGATTAATTTAAAAGTCAATAAATTAAAAGGCCAATAAAGTCTGATTATTTTTTTTTATAAGCATTTTGTTAAAAATACTCGAAAAAATCTAAAAACTATCTTCAAAAAATTTGAGCCCAACATCTCCAAAGTACGAACTTTAAAAATAGAAAATTCAAACATTGAAAAAATATATTGTATATTCGAGTTTACCCTACAGGCCTACAGTATAGTAAAATACTTTATAGTCATTGCTTTTAGTAAAGAGCCTTAACAATTGTTACCACTATCTGTATTATATTGCTCTCCGTACTTCATTCATTCTACTGCTCAAGATACTATTTTGAACTTCTGTACCAAGCCTGGACTTAAAACACACATTTATGTTATTTGGTCGTACCTATTCGTACTACAGAGAAGTAATATTAATTAGAACGACAATAAAGTGGTGTTCGTAAAGTCTGATTACACATATTATCCTCCTTCCCTTCTTTCGATCTGTGAGCAGGGAAATCATTGTCCCCGTATTTTGTCATTTGATAATATTATAGGTTTAAGCAACGGCTGGTTTTTGCGGTAATTTTGTGATTACACAGCAAAATACTGTTAAAGCTTCGTTGCTGCAAATTTTAATTGAGCCAGGTCACCAGCGAGTATTTTATTGCACCCTTGAGAGCTATGCGATCAATATCTAGAGCCACGGCAAACGCCGTTAAAATAATTTACTCAGTTTGCACGGATTTACACAATTCATCAATATTGTATATTCCAGCTAAACTTATATCGATAAAATATTTTTCCAAGCAATTTGCCCTGGCAGTCAACCTCTAGAACGAGCAGTTCGAATTTGTCAGTTGGGGCGCGGTACTGCCAGAGGTTCGTTGCCAGCAGCGTAGCCAGGGGGGGGGCGAGAGGAGGCTTTAGCCCCTCCCTTTTGAATGCAGCGTATGCAAAATACCACGTTTTTAGCACTTTTGAGACCAATTTTTACCCTAAAACAAAACTATCCCCCATTGGTATTGGTAGTGAGAATGTGTCTACTTTGACTCTGGACTTGAAGAGAATTCCGTCACAAAAATCGATCCCAGCCTGGGTGAAGACCTTTTTTTTTGGTCTTCACCTAATTTCGGACACAAAACCGTTCCAATTCCAAGTGAAAACTGTTTTAATTTGGTTTTACACTTTCGATATACCCCCCATTGCAAATTCCTGACTACGTGCCTGCTCGTTGCTGCAATATCTCTTGGTTAAAATTTGGATGAGTACTTTTCCCAGCAGCTATGTTTTTTAAATAATGTCATAATTCAACAAATTTCTTAGAGGATGATGCATCTAGCTATAGGTTTTGTGCAAAAAATAAAGAAACATCTAAAACATATCTTCACTAAATTCAACTTTCTAAGACCTATCCTTTCTGAAATATTTCATTTCAAAGTTTGGGAGATTTGAACAGTTTTGCCACTTTAAATCTAATTTCTTAGGAATTGAGATATCCTACCAAACTTGTAAAAGTATTCTGTGTTGCAACACTAGTTCATGATGGAGCCTCGTATTTAGGTGCTTACAAACCAGTTGTGCAAAGTACCTTCATTATTATTTTAGAAAGTTAAAAGTTAAAAAGATGAGCTCAGACAAAAAAAACAGAGCCAGGATTAAATGAATCATTCTATATACGAGACGTTTCGACTTAAGCTAAAGTCATTATCAATCTATAAAAATCATGACGTTAGAATTGTTGAAAGACCATCAATATAGACCAAAACGATAAACCGGAGGTAGCAGTTAAAAACCGAGTCAAGGGTAAAATCTAAAAGAATCAAAATCTAAAACTAAACCAAAATAGAAATGGAAAAAACATATTAATAATTTGCCACAGATAACCCAAATTTAATGAATTTAGGCAAAAATAAAAACCCTCTAACCACGATGGTAAAAAAAAAAAATTACAAAACTTACCTTGGGTATTAGAATTCCAAGTGAAAACCTGGTTATTCTATTTTGGTTTAGTTTTAGATTTTGATTCTTTTAGATTTTACCCTTGACCCAGTTATTAACTGCTACCTCCGGTTTATCGTTTTGGTCTATATTGATGGTCTTTCAACAATTCTAACGTCATGATTTTTATAGATTGATAATGACTTTAGCTTAAGTCTAAACGTCTCGTATATAAAATGATTCATTTAATCCTGGCTCTGTTTTTTTTTGTCTAAGCTCTTCACATCGTCCCGTTATTCTGCTCCTTAAAAAGATGAATTTTAACTTGTAGCACTGTTGAAGAGATCTTCCACACTTTAAAATGAAATATCTCAGAAACAGTAACAAGCATGAAAAGCTGAAATTTGGTGAAAATGTGCTTAAGATTATGCGTTATCCTTTGCACATATATCTATAGCTGGATGCTTTAATCGTTGTAACGTTATCACAAAGATAAGCGTTATTTTGCAATTTCTGCATTAGCAGACATTAGATAAAAAACCTCAACGGGCAATTAAGAAAAAAGAGTTTCTAGCGATTCAAAATACCGAGCAATTTCATCTTCTTTTTTTCACCTTCGCTGGCTTTCCCACAAGGTTTTAGGAAACAGTTGCAACTGCCAAAATTGAGTCATCACACATGCGTCTTCCGCGATCTCCATGATTTTGCTGAAGTACTGTACACAGTTCCATAGCATAACATCTTCGGTATGCAACAACTGATCAATCTTGTTCACGGTTCTTTAATAGTGCTTCTACTCTTGCAAGCAGCGCATGTTTGGGAAGTTTTCCTGAGGCATTCTACTTAGAACCACCTAAGTTAAAAATTTTTTTCACTCTGAAAAGTAAATGCTTGACAAGAAAATTTCAATGAGAGGTCCGCAATCACTCTTCCTAATGACTTTATGTGCTGTAGCTTGACGATTAATCGATCAATAATGTCCACCTGATGGACTCAACGAACTCTCATTAATCTGTGAAAGTTACTGCGGCAAGAGCACTTTGCTGATACAAACTTTTTAATGTTCGTTTAAAAAATGTGATCGCTAAAATAAATTTTGCTTTTTAAGTGCAATATTTTCATCTTTAAAAGTTTGAATCTTATGAGGCAAATGGAAATTGACAATGATTATGTCGTATATGCAATTATGCTTTCGTTTAATAGCGCATCACAGCGCACGAAATGTATACCAAATTCATACGCTATGATTGCAGTTTGTTTTTGGAACGCATAATAGTAGATATAGCGATATCACACGGCTTTGATAAGGTCAGGTTTGTGGTCATTTCAGAATCTCCTATTTTTTTATTTCAGAACCCCTTTCCATTACAAGGTTTCAGCCACATTAGTCAATGCCATCTAATGCGAAACCTGGGGGAGTTGTTGCGCCACATATCTCAAGAGTTACGACGCCTTAAGCTTTTTTTACAACAATCATAATTTACGATGTCGTAACTCTACGAAATGTTGCATAATACGGCCCCAGTGCCAGTTAATTAGGTTCTGTATGCCGAATTTCCAGTCTCAAAAGTGGAAAGACAACTAATGTATAGCGACAAATCCAATTTCGATGAAGCATAAGTACAAAACAAACAATTATAAGTTTAATTTCTTATTATACGCGCCAGTCAAAAGTTAATGAGTCGTAAATACTATTTATTGCTTATCTTCTTTATCATAATTTTAAGTTTTTAGCTTAAACACAAAAAATCAATTTTCAAGATAAAAAAATTTTGAATCTACCTTGTACTGCACAATATACACGAGGCGTAGTGCGTTGCCCACTCTTGTAGTTGTACACAAGCAATAACAAATTCGAAAAAAACTTGATATAAACTGGGGCGATCTTACTGCAGTCACATGGCCAAAAGATGGTCGGACAAGAGCAACTACAACTCAGACAGGACTTGACCGTAACAGAAGCACTTAGATTCTAGAAGACCAATATCAAGGAACACTGTTTCGTTCAAATCATCCAGCACTGGAAACAAGATTTGTAAAATATGACGTACAGTTTTGTTTACCCTATTTTACTTTGGGTATTCGATCAACACACTTTGCCCGGGGGGAGGGGATTGCTCTCCTGTCTAACTCCTAAACCAAAGTCATGGGAACACTAAGTTTGGCATGTGGGTTGGTTTTCACGAAAATTTTGTAGAAAAATTGGTTTTGAGTCGATGCCGTCATCATAGTGACGTCAGAGCCATATTTTCGAAATATGACGTCATTTTTCAGTGACCTTATAAGCTGTACAAATTTTGTACATAGGTTTGTTTTTTGATACTGAATCATAAAATGCCTGTCAAAGTAGTTATAACATGATCAGTTTCGGAAAAGTGGCTTCGGCAAACCTCCAAATTGGGAAACTGCCCCTTACCTTAGCGACTTTTAAAAAAACTGAGAGGGGGGCAAAACTGCCCTTTTCCCGTGGAAAATAGGGTTAACCTTGTTGGAGCAGTCAAATGTTGAAATTGCGGGGAAAAAAATTTTCTGCAATTTAATTGAATCATTTTACAGCTTTCTTTAAACAACCGTTTTTTGGACAAATTTTTAACACATCAATCCCAACACATGGCATAACACAGAATAATAAAAGAAAGATCAACGAGTTTTTACTCCGAAAGTTTGAATGACAATTTTTTTTAACTGGGGATAAGGGTTGAGCAGGCAATCGAAATTTCTTTCAAAAGCGCCAAACTCGGCAGAATTATCAATTCCCGTTCACCAAAACCTTTAAATTTCTTGTTAAAATAAACAGAAGAGCACGAGCCTAAAAGATGAACGCAGACTGAAATTAAACTGCGTACAGATGACAAATTTTAGGTGACATGTCATTTTGACAATGTCATAAACAATCCTGCCATCTTATCGCCCGTTCTACTGTTTTCATGGTGATTATTACACATAACGGCTATACGTCACCACTATTGCCAAAGTGAAACCCGTTTGTCCTGTTTGCTTATGAAACCAAACGTTACACGCTATAAAAGATTTGCAAGATTATAAATGCCTGCAAAATCTTTGCTGAACCAAAAAATGCGCAATTCGATATTTTTTAATATTAACCTCGTCAATTTAGTATCGCTTAATTGTTCAATAAAAATATTCCATTTCAATATAATGGCAAGTTATATTTCATTTAAAAATTCTATCGACTTTTTTGCGAATTCGAATTCAAAATCTAACCGTAACTTAAATTTTTACCAACCCCAAATCTAACCCAAGCGTGATTTTAACCTTTAAAAACCTAAATAGAAAGGTGCAGATGACTATAACTGCTCGTTTTCTTTTTTTCTTTCTTTAAATTAAAAACTTTTCATGAAATATATAATCCCTCCCAAAAAATACATATAGGGCCTTTTTGTATTAATGGAATTACTTCTTTACACGTAGCTTTCTCCTCGTGCTTCATATTGCGGCTGTTGCCGGCTGCACAACATTTGGTTATGTTTTCTAATTGCTACGACTGCACACTGTACTTCGGCACCAAAATTAATTTTCAGCAATTCGCCGGATTTTTCGCTAAGTTTTAACAGAAGCTTTAAACCAGCAATGGCTTATTTGCAGCGAAAGAGAAATCAACAACGACATTGCAAACTTTGTAGTAAATACAAAATAAAAAGAATGTCGGCTCTTTGCAAAATGCAATACTTCAAAGCCCTACGAAAAAACTACTTCAAGCAAAATGATGACTTTTATTGGTAATCTTCATAACGTAATAAAGAGCTTTGATTAAAATGTTCATGTCTTTAAAGTAGCTTTTCGTCTGACATTTATCAAGAAGAATCGTCAGAATGGAGAACGCAGGAAAAGGAGCGGCATTTATCGGAAAAAGCCGAGCCGTGATTGGCTGGAAAAATACCAATGAGAGAGCGTCATTAGTGCACAATCTTTAAGCTGTAAACGAATTCTTTTTGTCTGCAGAGGGCTCTTTTTGTCTGCAGGTTAGTTCTGAACGTTTGATGAAAGTGGCTTCAAGAGCAGACACAGTCACACCTCGGTTTTCGAACATAATCCGTTCCAGAAGGCTGTTCGAAAAGCGAATTGTTCGAAATCCGAAACAATTTTTCCCATTAAAATTAATGCAAATAATTTTAATCCGTTCCAACTCTAGAAAACAACTTTTGTAAAGCATTTGTTTACTATTTTACACCATAAATTGTACTGTGTACTGTAGTATCACAAATAAAAATGGGTTGAAGTAGATTGTATTTTATTTTAATAAAGATTTCCTATCTAAGATGATGAAAAAAAACAAAAAGTAAACATTTCTTATGTTTTATTTTTAAAACATCAAAAACATTAAAGGTTAAGATGCAGTACAATACGAAAAATTTTGAAAAAATTTGCAGAAATTACTAATCAAGCAGTTAAAAAAAATGCAACAGCTCAGTTACACCAAAAATCGTGTGAAAAAAGCCGACATATGCAGCATCATGGCGCATTCGTGTTTGCTCGGCTTCTTTCGGTTTGGTCGTGATCCGAATTTTTGTTCGAAGTCTGAAACGTAAAAATCTCGAATTTATTGTTCGAAAACCGATTTGGTCGAGAACCGAAGCGTTCGATAACCGAGGTTTGACTGTAGATCAGTGTTACTCAAACTTTTGTGGTTTACGACCTCCTTTAATAGTTCCAAAAAGCCAGCGACCCCCTTCCTGTTCTACATTTTGCGCGAATAAAAATTACCACAAAAAAACACTTCATTAATTTCAAAAAACTGCTCAATCTTACATCAGTTAGTACGACTGTTGACTTTGCAACAGCAAAGCCGATTTTGGGATTCGTGGTTTAGTGCTCGATAAAGCCAATCTTATATACAGTATATCATCTTCAACTTTCGTTTGATTTTGTGCTTTCGTTTTTGATACGTACAAGAGCTGAAAAGCCGCTCTCGCAGAGGCATTAGTATGCTGTGGCAAATGAAAGTACTATTCGAAAAGCCAGTTCGGATACTTGTGGGTACGATTCGCGCATAGCACATTAGAACTGAGCGAGTGCCATTTTCTGAAAAAAATCACGTGCGGATGAATAATTTTGATGATCACAATAAAATTGGTCTTGTAATTCATCGGGAATACCACGTACGTTCAAAGCAGTCGAGAACCGATTTCGTACAAATGCGGCTTCTTGTGCTTTAAGCTCAGGAAAATATCGTTGGAGCACAGTTTCAAGAGGTTGAAGATGCTGTGTAATCGATGTATTCAAATGTTCATCGAGTTCTTCATCTTCTTTGATAGCACTGGATAAATTTTCAAACACGGCAATTTTTGCTTGTATCACTTAGCAAATTTGACTTTCCAACTAAGCTGCACATGGTATTGTAATATTTGCAATAGTAGGCCTACAACCGGTTGACAACTGGCTACGACATAACAGAAAAGCGATCGTTCCAAAGATTTTGAAAATTTCAGAATTAATTGCCATTAAGGAAATACCGGTATTTTATAAACAACCTTACAACCGCCCGTAGAACACCTTTGCTACACCCAGGTTGAGAAACGCTGAGATAGATGGAAAAGAGAACGGCCTTTGGCAAGAATAGAGAATCTACTGTCATCATAATGTTGAGCACTGGTAGGATTTTATAAAAGATGAAGTCCAATGTTTAAAACTGAAGCAAGGTACTGGGCATTAGACTTCGTGGAAGATTATCACTGATCGACAGGAAGTATACATGTTAAATTTCTGGGGGTAAAAAGAGCTAAATTCCCTTCAAATGACGTTAAAGTGGCTATTCTTTAAACGAAACTGCAGAAATAGCTCAGCGGCAAGGGGCTTTGCCCCCAGAAGCATTTTCAACGCGCAGCAGTATATTCAAAACTTCGGATGCTGGATACTGTACGAACTTCGGCATAGAGAAATGTTAGCTTTTGGTTCGAGCAAGCACCTCCCTTTACAAAGTCCTGAATATGATGGTGCTGCGTAATAAACAGGATTTGTTTTTGCTTTGTATTTGTAACGACAATACAAAACCTGTATAAGCAGTATATGGGACAGTGTCGTAACCACGAGGGCTGAAAAGGACTTCAGCTCAGCTTTTTAGCCAAGTCACGTAAAAGATTTAATTCCAACATAAAAGCGTTTAAATGTGTTTTGGGACTTGACATGTGAGCAAGGGGTGGTAGGAATGAAGGGGCAGAACAATTTAATTCTTTCAAATGACTTCCGAATTTTAAAAATTTAGCTCTTTCAAATGGCTCTAAAAACGAGCAAAACGTAATCTAACTGGAGCTAAAAACAGTTATTTTTTGCCAATCAATCAATCAAAAATCTGCCCCACGACTGGGGGCTTTTGTGATAGGCTTTAGTTGAACCAATTTGCTCAGCATGCCGCCTAAATAACCTACGTATTTCAACTTTTGGTTCAAGCCCCTCCTCCTTCTTCGCAGAATTTCAGTAGCACGCCTGATTTGGAATAAATATTATCCAAACAGTTTATGAGCATTGTGCAGCTTGCTAAAGCTCAGAGAAAGTGTGATGCGGCCCGTCCCGCAAAAACTTTGAGCACCCCAGTTCTAAAGACTCTGAACTGCAAAAAATTTTGTCTTCAGTTCACTGCATTACAGTTCGGCAACAAGAGTCTTAAACGGCAACGACCTGTTCCAATTATTGCTATTTTTCGGCCTCTCAACGCTTCGACTGCTAATTTGCCTAGAATCCAAAGAATCTCAAAATCGTCATTAAAAAAGAGACTGGGCTCAAAAATAATGAATATAGTTTAATATTAGACATTCATTTTTCCTTAAGATACAGTAGCTTACGGATCATTTGTTTCTTTACTAAGGTTTACTAAGGTTCACGACAGTCGCTTCGCTCATGTAAGCTAAATGTTATAACAGTTCTATCGCCGCTAGGTGACGCTGCTGTTTGAAGCTAACTCGATATTGATCTTCTTATTTCCGTGCGTTTGTGAGCGCTTGTGTGTGTTGTGCGTTTTTGTTTTTTGTGCATCTAAAAATAAAACACAAAAAATATTCAATTTAAGCTCAGCAGTAGAAAATTGGACTCAAAAATGCAAAAAAAGTTCTGTTTCTTGCCTTGAAAAGGTAAATATCGAGGTTTAAAAATTTTCTTGTATTTTTTTCTCATATTTTCTTCTTTGGTTCATGCACTCATAAAAATGGTGCAGCTGCTGAGAATTGAACTCTACAATCAAATTTCCTCTTAACCTTTTCAAATTCTGCAAGTGCCTGTAAATCAAGGCGACAAAAATCCGTCCCGCGCAATCAGTCGTCAACGAAAAATACTGGCTTGACAAAGTTCAAACACTCATCGTAAATTCTCACCCAAAAAGTAATTAAAGACCTTTTTTGGCCTTTATTTTCTTTTCACACCTCAAAATTCGAATGTTTGACCGAAATTTTGTTCTTCTCTAACTTCGACTTTCGTGGACTTGAGTGGTCTTCCCACTATAGAATCGTTGAGAAAAATTTCGAGCTCGGTAAACCATACGAAGTATTTACCAACCAAACAACTATTGCTATGTATTTTAACTTTTGGATTTAGAGAGAAGACCAAAAAAAAAGTCTTCCCTTAAATTTCCTCTTCTGCCAAATTTAAGGCGGTAAAAAAGGTTTTCACTGAAATAGAAACTGTCTCCCTCCCGAATCTAAAGTGAGTCGCGTTCCACAACTTTTGACAACATTTACTGCAGACCAACCTCAACCCGCACGGTCCCCTTAAATCAACGAGGGCTCTATAAAAAATTCCGGGCTTGAGTACTCCACACCCTTTTACTCCCCCTCTCAATGGACCTGCTCCTTCCATTTATTAGAAAGTCAAAATATGTTTAAAAACTTGCATAAAAGGTCAGTTATTTAGCCCCTTTGCCTCCCCTATAGCTGCACCACTAGGTTATTTGAGAATTTGACCAATTGCTTTCTGATGTGCAGTGTACAACCAGGTGCGAAACCAAAATTTTGGAACGAGGAGGGAGGCTTGAACCAAAAGTAAAAAATCTTTGTTCGAAAAAATTTTTCATTTAGGCGGCGCTGCGCAAACTGGTGCAGTGGTGCACCTCAAGCATATCATAGACGGGAGTCTAGGGGCAAGAGCCCTCGGATGCTGGAGTCCATGGGGGTCTGGAGGGAACCCCAACCCCCTGCTTGGCGATTTTTGTGATTTTTTGGCGAAAAATAACTGTTTTAGAACCATTTCGATCACATTTGGCGTGTTCTTAAAGTTATATTTTGAAAGATATAAATTGCTAAAATTTGGAAGTCATTTGAAAGAATTAAATTGCCCAACCCCTCAGCCCCCTTCTAACGTACAGGCCAATTCAAGTCCAAAACAGGCTTAAACGCTTCAGTTTTCGGGTTAAATGTTCTAAGTGACTTGGCTAAGAGGGGGAGATGAACCCAGTGGTATTAAAACAGTTTAAAAATCCCCAGGGGGCCAGAACCCCTAATTGAAATGCTAACAATGATAAAAATGTCACAAAAAAGACTATTGTTTCTTCAGTTTCAGTTTCTTTAAGCACCTTCGCGTACTACAGTACATGCGTACAACAGCAATTAACAATAATATTGATCCAGGAGCCCGGGCCCCCTCAATTTAATTTTTACCAACCAATTTAAAAATACCCCCTAAAATAATCTTTAAGTGTCCCCATTTTAAATGGACTCCCAACAATAGTATTGACCCAGGGGGCCCGGACCCCATCAATTTAATTTATGCTAACCAATTTAAAAATGCCCCCTACAATAACATTTAAATGGCCCCCAATTTAAATGGGTCCCCTAACAATAATATTGATCCATGGGGCCCGGGCCCCTTCAATTTAATATTTGCCGACCAATTCAAACGTATAACCAGAGTGAAATTAAAGGTTTTTATCCTAAAAGTTGCTAACTGAGGCCCTCATCGAACCTTTTTACTGCATGAACGTAATGTAATAACCATTAACCAGGGACGGATTTAACATATGGTTCAGTGCCAGGGGCCCCGCACTCAGATGACTTTTTTTTGGTCCTCACCTGTATTTGGCTGGAAAATATTGCAAAAATCCCATAGTGCCAGGGGCTCAACTCAATGTAAATCCGGTTCGGGCAATAACATGGCTTGTAGGCGTAACTATCTATTGTACATTTTTCAATAACAATTCACCTTCACCTCGCCAGTTTTTATGCGACAAAGTACTTTTGAAAAAAATTAGCTACAGTAAAGGGGAATGCTCATTGAACAAATCCTTGAATTGAGAGGGCCTGGGCCCCTTGGCTGTATATGTACTCCTATAACTGGTTGTTTTCGTGACAAAACAATAATCTCTAAGGAGAATATTCGACTGGATTGTTATTTACTGCTAAAATATTGCAGGAGGCAATGCACTTTATTTCCCCCTACCTGGGCCAAATCACTTACAAAACTTAACCCTAAAACGCAAGGTTTTAGACGTGTTTTGGACTTAAATTGCAAGCAAAAGGAGGACTGAACAACTTCATGTTTTCAATTGGCTTTCAAATGTTAAAAATCTAGTACTTTCAAATGGCTCTGAATACGTGCGAAATGTGATACAATGGTATTAAAATAGCTTTTTTTTCCAAAAAATTACGGGCTTCGCCCCCAGACCCCCATAGCCTCCGGCGGCTGGGAGCTCCGCTCCCCAGACCCCCCGTCTGTGATACGTTTAATTGCAGTACACTTCTTTACTCAAACACGTCTCCCAATTTAGACATTTTCGCATTTTAACTATTGGTTTAAGCCCTCTCCCTCGAGCGAGTTCCTAGTTACATGCCAACACCAGGCCACGGCGTTTGATCTGCCATTCTACGATATCTTTGCCCCCTCAAAAATTCCTCTTTCCAAGTTTCTGATGACGTCATTGCATGTGATTTGTGGTTTGGCCCCCCCCCCCCATCAAAAATCCTGGCTACGCCTATGGATGAATCCCCCCGACTTGGGCCACTGTGTGAAAAAGTTAACTTTAGTTAGATTAAATGCATAATGTTAAAGAACATAGTCGACTTACCAAATCTGGCTAATAGTTCCTCTTTTTAACGAAAAAAGTTTGTGGTAATTTGCATCTAGCTTGCAATCAATTATTGTTTCAACAATAAGTAAAAACTCGCTCAAACTTTGTTTCAGACTTTCGTCTTGGGTTGCTCAAAGCTGATAAAGTTTCATCTTAAACATGTGCGCTTTAACGACTTAATTACCATTACAATTTAGCTCGTTGCTTCCGGGCTTTTAGATTTTTCGAGTTACACAAAATCACCGCGGTCAATTTGCTTTTATTGCTGGCTTGCATTTCACGTACCAAACACTGTGGTAATGTAAGCCATATGTGATCTAACAGCTGAACAAACCGAATAATCTGCATGCAATCTGAATAAGTCATAATAGGGCAGAGTTATATGTCAGGCCGGGCTTATTGGGTCAGGTTCGAGTTCGGGCCGAGTTCGGGGTTTAAGTTGACAAAAATTTCGGGCTTAGTTGGGCCTGAGGCGTACTTTTTGTCTCAGGGCACAAAAATATAATCAAAATAATTTGGCGACATTGCAAAATTTTTCAGACCTAACTTAACTTTCGGTTTTTTCGAGCATGATTTGGGCTTCAAATTAGTTTTCGGGTTTGGGCCGGGTTCGAGTTTATATTTTCGGGTTCGGGCCGGGTTCGGGCCTAAACTAGTCAGCCCGTTTACAACTCTGCTATGGGGCGCGAAATGTAAAATTAGCTAAATCTGCTAGATATAATTATATCTACATGCTTGTTATGCTGATTTATAAATTACATGCAATATAATTATATCTACATGCTTGTTGTGTTCATGTGTGAAAAACCTGCAATATAATTAAAATCATCTGGAAATTGTCCAAAAATACAAGTTATCTTCATTTACCAGGCACGGTCGCACGAATCTTCATTGCACGAATCTTCAATGATACGCCAAGCTCGGTCGCACGAATCTTCATTAACGGCCTTACGTTGCACTCAAAACCAAGGATGGAAGTACGGTACGGTACGTTCAGAATTTGCGTACTACGCACCTCGCACCTTGAACCGTACCGTACCAGCATACCGTACTTCAGTTCAAGTTTTGAAGCGTACCGTACCCGTACCATTACAAAAAAGGCGTACCGTACCAGCGTACCGCACTTTTTAGCAAAAACTGAGGCGTACCGTACCGTACTTACGTACAGTACCGTACTGCCATCCTTTCTTTAAACTACTCGCAACTTTAACTGACTTTGAAATCACTAATCTATAAATCAGCGATCTCAGTTCACACATTTAGCGTCGGTTTCAACTGTTTTTTGCCTCTGTATGCAAGAAGCCGGCGCAATGTGCAAAAATTCTGGGGTTTTTAATTCAAAGAGCGTACCAACGTACCGTACCCGTACCATAACAAAAAAGCGTACCGTATCAGGGTAACGTACTTCTTAGCAAAAATTGAGGCGTACCTTATCGTACCTACGTACCGTACCGTACTGCCATCCTTGCTTGGGAATAGCCTTGACTATGTGCAGTTGTGCACGCCAAGTACGGTCGCACGAATCTTCATTGACGGCCTTACGTTGCACATAAATCGCTTAGTAGGCAACTTCAAACAGCGTACCAATGAATCGTACCCGTACCATTACAAAAAAGGCGTACCGTACCAGCGTATCGTACTCTTTAGCAAAAATTGAGGCGTACCGTATCGTACCGTACTGCCACCCTTGGTTACGTGCCTAATGTAAACATAGATATAGCATTCATGCGTTCATTCAAGTTACCATCGTTACTAGAGCTCGGCGCATTGCTTTTATTTCTTTTTTTGTGAATAATCTGCAATTTTGCAGATTTGCTTTGAATATCTTTGGCGTAATGAATAGGGCGCTCAACAGGAAGTATGCGTCCGCGTTCGATTACTGTCGAAGGTAATTACATTTTTCTGCAAAACTTTGTCTTTTTTTGTGCAGAATCTTTGCGTTATTTAGCTCGAGCAGTATTACCGGCCTTAAAAATGCATAATAAACCGAACAAAAATACACTTCCAGCCATTACTACTTTCAGTTTAATTTGAAGTTACAAAGTTCGGACATTCGTTTGGTTCAGAAGCCAAAAACAAGCTAAGAAAAGAGGTAGTTCAGATAGTTGGTTATGTAGCTAGCTAGCTATCTGAAGCCTAGTTACAAGTGAATTTGTTTGGGTCATGCTATTTGCTATCGTAGTGCTTAACAAAATATATTTGAACTTGTTTTACCGTAGGCGTTAGTTTGAATTGAACTGAAACATCAAATAGCGACGACGAGAAGAATTTTCCCAATGGTACCATTCTTCTTTTACTGTCATATCAGTTTGCTATTTCTAAGGCTAGTAATGCTATCCGCATTAACTAATGCAAGAATCTGAACAAAAAAAAAGACAGTGACATGCAAAGTTTCGCAGAAAAAAAAGGAAATACCTCAGGTGCGAATCGACCCCGAGCGCATCCACTAAATGTTGAGCGCCTCACCTATTATGCCACAGATATTGATAGCAACGCGGCAAATTTGCACATTACTAAGAAAAAAGAAAAAGGGCGATGCGCTGAGCTTTAGTAACGATAATAACCTGAATGAACGTATGAGTACTATATCTCCGTTTACATTAGGCACCAGAGGTGGAGTCGAGGACATAAGGCTCGAGACCATGGCCAAGGACATAAAAAAATCCGAGGCCAAGGCAGGCGCCTAGCCAGAAATTTGCAATAGGGGGGCTGTTTTGGGGATCAGGGGGCGGAGCCCCCAGCGCTCGAAAATTTGGCATTTTTTTGCAAAAATAACTTCATTTCAGGCCTATTTTGATCAAAAAATAATGCTTTTAAAACGTGGCTTAGAAATTGGCAGTGCAAACATGATTAAACTGGTAGCATAAATGTGCTATTTAGGAGGTGGCTAAAGGTAAAATTTTAGTTCTCTTATTTAGATACTGGTAAATTATAAAATCGAATAGTTCAATAAAACTCACACGGAGTAATCTATTTTGAATACAGTTTATAGAAAAGAATGATTGGGGGGGGGCTAATGAAAAGAAATTTGAG
The DNA here is from genome assembly GCA_963965965.1 of Trididemnum nubilum. NCBI lineage: Eukaryota > Metazoa > Chordata > Ascidiacea > Aplousobranchia > Didemnidae > Trididemnum > Trididemnum nubilum. The sequence continues at coordinate 13,224,985 of OZ014481.1, forward strand.
AGAAATTGGTAATTAACTAATACTGAATAGCCACCCCCTATTCCTTAGTTTATAGTATATTTGTTGATGACACCTATGTTTAGCATTTTTAGCCTTGCGATCAAATTTGATTGCGTATTTTTGACCATTTTTCAAAGTTTCATTTATTTGTTAGTTTTATTTTCAACAAATTAGCCCCCCTAAATATATGTTTCAAAAGATGTTTTAAATCACTATTTAATCCACTCTAGTGCAATTAACGGTCTCAAAAGAGCTAAAAACGTAGTGCTTTTCTTATTCTGCATTTTGGTCGACATGCCAATGGGGGGGCTGTAGCCCCCTCCCCGCCCCCCTGGCTACGCTACTGGGCCAAGGACAGCCCTTCCTAGGACAGATCCTCTCGCGGCCAAGGACCAAGGACACAAGCACAAGTGTTCTCCAAAAAACAAAAGGTCTTCAAAAAATTTTTCAGGCAATCTGCAAAGTTTTAACAATTCGAAAAATAGTGCAGTCCTCGAGCCGAGGACAGGGCAATTTTCGAGGACTTGAGGCTTCGAGACCAAGGCCAAGGACTTCAAAATGTGTCCTCGAGGACGTCCTCGAGGCCAAGGACGCCATGAGGACTCCACCACTGTTAGGCATGTAGCGTGCGAATTGTAAAATTGCAACTGCTTTTTTTCAGATTTAGCGATATCTGCACTTACAAACTGCAAGAGGTGATTTATTGTAAAATTGCAATCGATGTTTTTTTATGCTTATTTTTGGACAATTTCCCAAAGATTTTAATTATATTGCGGGTTATTTACGTATGAACATTACAAGCATGTAGATGACAATTATATTGCATGTAATTTATATATTAACGCAACAAGCATGTGTAGTTGACCTGGTCACTATACCTTATCTGTGATGTATAAATCCGCATAATTGGCAACATAGTAATGATTTATTTTATCATTTATAACTGGCATCACTAATGTCTTCTTGTTTTCTGTTTTCTAGAGTTAGGACTAAAATATTTGCTGGTTAAGTTAGTTTTATTAATCTGTTGAATCAAGGAAAATCAAGACAGGAAACGAAAAGGAAAAGTTGTAAGTGCTTAAAGCTTAGGTACCTATTTACAAAAAAGTACCGATTTACAAAAAAGTACCGACTGTACGATATTACGTACTTTTTGAAAAATTACCGACGATAACGGTACTCGGTACCGGTCTCGGTACTTTTAAAATTTGGTTTTTAAAATTAATGTAAAACATAGATACAGTACTCATTTTTGAATAAAAATTTTTTTTCTTGTGTTTTATGTTTTTGTTGTTTTTTTTTGTTTTTTTTTAGCAAATATTTCGGTTGGAGTTATTGCTGCATTTGCTGGTGAAACGCAGAATGCGTTGATGCTGTGGCATGTAAGTCGGCTGTGTCGCGCAATGGGCAGGAGCGTCGTTTTAATGACGACCGTAATCGTAAGGCCAGCAATTCTACTCTCTCCAAAGCGTATTGTTACTTGTTGCCTCCTCGGATAAAATGCTTTACGACGATAATGTGGCGGTCCTCCTTCCAACCTGTCTCGCGAGGGGCCACAATTGTCTTCCAGCTTGATAAATTCACTCGAATAATTGCTTGTTCTCCATTTATTGTTTATTGCCAAAAATCGATTCAAAGATGATATCATAAAGAGCGATTAAATATGATAGATTTTTAGACCAGCTTATCGTGCCAAGTTGGCAGCCGAAAAAAAAAGACTGATTATTTATCATTGCGTAATATGAAAAAAAAGAGTTGCCAAAAAAAATATAATTACAGTAGACGGAGTTAACCGTATTCCCACAATTACTTATCTCTGCTTGATCGATCTTACGAGCAGCAAATTAACGAAGTAAGAATACACCCGGAAACCTCAAGAAGCAGCCAACTCCTAAGCTATTCTGGATTCGTTTTCTGAATTACTATGAGCAGTATCACTGTTGGTTGCTTGGGAAGTTGGCTAAGTGGTCATGGCACTTGGACTGAAGTTCAGAGGTTGAGGATTTGATTCTCCATACGGTCGAGTACGATAGCTACCAATTCATATATCAGTGATGTTGTTGTTGAAAATGGGAAACAGATGTAACAAACAAGAAGGTTATGATTTACTTTGTTCAAGACGTGTGTCTGTTAGCTCTAGCTTAGCCTAAGAGCTATGCAAAATAGTCACTGTCATGTCCTGCCGAATCATGGTCCACATGACAGAACATGTTAGCGAGCTCGCAAAGGCCATTTTCGCTCGCTAAAAGGCATTAACGAGCAAAAACTTCGTAGACAAAATAGTATTTCCCAACCGTCTCGCCTAACACGCGTTAAAAATACTCGCTCGAATTTTTTTTGCGAGATGTTCTGTTAGTACCTAATAAATACCTCATTGTGACGTCATATGCATTTCTACTTCAAAATAATGCGTTCAAGCGTACTGTGTCTGAATGACCGCATGTGCTGCAATTGTTATGGAAAAAGATACTAAGGGCCATGCGTTAATATTCTAAGCTTGTAAAATTCTCCATTAATAATAATCACTAAATGAACGACAGAATTAAAGTGTATTTTTGAATCAATGTAAAAAAATAGAACAACTTTTACCATACCACAATTTTTTAAATGACGTGAAGGGAGCAACAATAGGTTTCAAAATTTTTCAAAAGTCAACAAGTCGAAGTGCATTATTCTTTTTCAAAACTAGTTACGCTAGAGTTGAGACTGGCTGTTTTTAATTTTTCGCCGATTTTCAGCCTCATTTGTTATTGATTTTTTCTTAAATTTTTAAAGCATCGATGTCAATTTTAGCGACCATGTTTGCAACAGTATTATATTTCTAATGCTCTGGCGGCCTCCGTAAAGGCATTTTTCCTGTTTTGCAGCATCGTAAAAATTTTTTGGCAGTAGTTCAACTTGAAAAAAGCAAGCTTTTCTCGAACGATGGCGAAAAAATTTTCAAACAGCGCTCCATACTTTTGGAATCGTCGCAATTTTGCTTGCAAACAAAAGAAAATCACTAAAATTTTATGGTTTTGAATCAGTACAAAATTTAGTGCCTTTTCTTTGATTTGATTTTTTTGTCGTTTAATTTTGCTTTATTTTGCTGCCAAGGTTAGCATTGTTTTTAATTTGTTCTTAAATTTTGAGCAAAACCGAGTTTCATGCTCTTAGAAAATTGTTCTTATAGAAAGAGTGTATTGCAATTCTTGTCAACTGGCGCTACTCAATATGTTTTTATCAGTCGATACAGCGAACGGTTCTCAATGCAATTCGCTTTCTTCTCAGCAGTCTAATAGCAAACATAGCGACAAATTTAATTAATTTTCAGCAAAATTCGCTTTAGTAAGAAATATTTAACATTTCGCCATTAAATTTCTGAACCAAAAAAATTTTTTCGTACGCTTAAAGAGTGCTTCAAAATCTTCGTTAAGTTGGCGAGGAAAACGTGACGTTTTTTTAGTCCAGTTATATCTCGCAATCGATCCAAGCAACTTAGCGAGCGAAAATGACGTTGTCCAGCTAGCAGAGCTTCAGATGCACGTGCAAAAATAACCGCTTGCCTTTGGCGAGTATTTCGTTCGGTAGGGCCTCTTAAAAAATTCTCGTTATTAATGCGAGCGAGGAAGTTTCTGTCATGTGGGCCCATGTTACCAATTAACCAGTAATCACTAACCAGGTCGACTCGGTCTTATGTTAAGCCCACTCTGGCTTGTGGCTACGATTGAGAATTCTTTGTAATGTCACAACGTATTTTTCTATTGCATCACATATTGTTGTACTTTTCGTCACGTCGCAAACTGCCGTAGTGCCGTAGCCGCTTGAACCGCATTACCCCAGCCAGTGGATTGGGTCGACGATTCTCCCCACTCCTTCTCCACGTAGTTTGTAGTTATTTGGAGTTTGAATAAATTAAAACTCCATTCTGGACAAGTCACAAAAGAAGTACTGAGTAGCGAGTACGACCAAAGAAGTGAGAAAAAAGTATCGAAGGAACCAAAAACGATGCAGCTTTAAAAAAGTACCGACGGTACCGATGACAGTATTAAAAAAGCACGACGGTACAAAACTACCCCGGTACTGCCCATCTCTGGAAATAAAAAACACGAATATGTATAGTATGTTACTGTACCGGAACACAATTATGCAGTAAAACGAGAGAACCGATTTTGGTACAAACCTTGGTCGTCCAAACTACAAACAATAAACTTGTAAACTTGTATTTAGGCCATCTTTAGGTCGTAAACTTAACTCTACTTTACACGTGGTGAAGCTCTTTTCCTCGTTTTTTTTTTATGATAAATCTCATGGCAAAAATTTTTTTTTTTTCAAACAAGTTTGACTTTGAGTCAAATTTGTTTACAAATAACCCCTAAAGATTTAAAGTTGCTAAGGCGAGGAAAAGTTCTCCAATTTTGAGGTTTGTCGTAGTTCCTTTTCAAAATCTCAGCCTTTTTTTGCAAATATTTAACTTAAATAACGTCATAAAAAATTTTTGTGATGTAATTAGTATGGTTTAGACATTTTATGATTTACTATTAAAAACAAATCCCATATACTGAGTTTAAACTTCTTTTGACGTTATTGTTAGAACAACACGGAATGAAAGAAAAGCACAGAATAAAAAAAATAACGTCATTTTTGAATGTATGGCTCTGACGATATGATGACGGCATTAACTCAAAACTGGTTATATTCTAAAAGATTTTGGTGAACACCAACCTGCATGCTAAATTTGGTGTTCCCATGATTTTGCTTTAGGAGTTAGGGATAGAGGAGACTTTTTGTCCCCTCCTCCACGTAAAATATGTTGGTCAAATAACCTTAATAAAATAGGGTTAACAATTAACAAACAAGTGGATTGTGCTGCTATCATGACACCAGAATCACACATTAGTATCCGATGATTTTGAAAACAACCGAAAAAATATTTGCAAGTTGAATTGAGGTACGCGGCTGTGGCGTGTTTGTGGTTCACACACCCGTCAGTGGTTAAGTGGATAAATCGTCTACTACTGAAATGGAAGAGTGGGGTTTGTTTCTGCTCGAATCAAAGAGTCTATGGTCAAACCAAAGTTCATAAAAATTGATGAGGAGCTAGTTTTTCAAAACTTACGCAGGGAGACGCACTAAAGCGTAAAAGTACGTCGCTTGCGTGAGCGAATAAGCTGCTGGCATGTAATTGCTATCCCTCAAGCTAGCATTGCTGCCCCAACCTTAACTATAATACAAGGTTTTGGAGCAAAAAAAAGACTGCTCCGTGTATATCTTTCCCTATTCCTTATACTCCATTTTCTTCCATTCCACGCAATTGCAATCCCAGTGCAAATTGAACCTGGGTACAATGGTTGGAAGCTGAGCACGATAACCACTGCACTACGCTGCTTGCAACAATGCAATGACAAAATGTCGTATTTAAACCAAATGTATGAGAAAAAAGCAATGGCACGTGCGTGAGTTTTGCATGACTAGATACTACTTAAAAATTGGTATTCATAGCTTCCCTCCGTGACGTTCAGCAATTAAAGGGACCGTGCAAAATCTACACCGTACGTGGTAGACAGGTAGGCTGGTGGAAGCTTGACTCGAAGACCGAAAGGTTCGTTCGCTGTCTCCTGACCGAGGCCACTTGGTGAATAAAATTGCAATTTACAATTGTTGAGTGGATTTACTTTAAAATAGGCTGGTTACGGATTAAATAGACATAAATAAAATAGTCACTCCGCTTAGAAACAAGAACAAAAAAAACTGCATTATCGGCAACGGTGGTAAGAGCAAGAGTGCGATTAACTGGTTGCTTGGTTAGATCAAAATTAGGTTGACTAAACTGATTGCTGGTAGGCTGTAATCAGTTGATTAGCCGATTCTGTAATCAGTTGATTCAGAATTAGCCTTTTCTGTCACCATTGTGTTTTTATAGATCTAGAAGTATCTATCAGCAGATTAGTATCTGGCTGCTATGCAGCTTATTTATGGTTAACTAAAGTAGCCTAGGTACGGGCAAGCTATCTACTGTTTACTTAGTTTAGCTTGACTCATGCTGCATATATGTTAATTAAGAACGTGGTAGAATAGCCTAATTACTTTAGAAATTGACTCATTGACAAGACAACTGCTATGTTCTGTAACAGTTTTACTTCTGCTGGCGTACCAGTAGGTCTAGGATGCTGTACAACATCTGACATAAACCCAAACGTACCTATTTAAGTACTGGTACTTGTTAATGGTAGTTAGTAAGGTACTTGTTAATGGTGTTACTGTTATGGTATGTACAGATTACAGTAGCCATAGCCTAGTAGTCGGCTACTTTAAGTTTATCAGCTGGATTATCATCATCAGGCAGCCAAATATTGGTATCAACACTGAACAAATAGGCCTATGTGAAATATAGACCAGAGACTGTTTGCTGATAATGTGAAAATGATAGTTCAACCAAATGATCTGGCCAAAACACATACGTACTGATCTTGAAGCTTGCCACATTTGGCAAAATATGTGGAAACTCAACTTCAATGTGTTCAAGTGCAAATTCTCACACATTGGTTCTGACAATTACATGCAAAAATATGACTTAAATGGTAATCTTACCAGAGTGGAAAATGAAACAGACCTTGGGGTTACCTTTGATGAAAATATAACTCTTGAGGTACCGTACACTTTGAATAGTGCATTATTACAGTTATAAAGGCTAAATAAAAGTTTGTGTGGCTATCTCTGATATAGAAACTTAGGGTCGTATTCATCAAACGAGTTCAAACTCCACTGAACCTTAAACGTCGCTGAATACAATTCAGCCGCACATATCGCAATCACCAAACGAAAAAATGTCGAATGCAGGCTGAAGCGGCACTCAGTGTATCATTTCCCTATGATATGGGAGAAAAGAATGTGTGAGTCAGCAAAATCTGCCGGTTAAGCTGTTTTCGCACTTCAAACTGTGCTATTTTAAGCGACATTTTAAACGCTCTGGTGAATTTCGATTTGACATTTCGCTGAAACGGCGTTTAATTTAGCGACGCTTTAACCTGAGTGCATGCTTAACTTCAGCAGCTTTGGTGAATATGACCCTTAGTCTCTCAAAACAAATGAGTGATCGTAAAAGTGTTTAAGTGTCCATTTGAATCCTAACTTGAATACGCCACCCATGCATGGGCACCTACTCCAAATCTGAACTCATAGTAACTAGGAAAAAATAATGGCAATTGAGTCCATGCAGCGATAAGTAACAAAGTCGATCCAAGGTATGGACAATTTTTCTTGTGATGCTGACAGACTAAAACTACTGTACTAGGTCTGACATCTCTGTTCAAGACGGCCGTGTCTTAAACTGGTTGCGTTATAACCGAATAACACAATCTTAGAACTCTCGTGAGAAACTAACTTTGTAGATTTCTTGATCCGCGTCGTCCGTCTTTGAAGTAGAATTACACACAGATTTTCCCAAAAAATCTTCATTGACAAACTGCATCAGCTCCATTTATACAGTGGATAAGGCTTGGATTAAGCAAAATTGCTCTGGGGTTAAAATCAGCCGCTAGCTGACTGCACAAAACACTACAATGATTTAGACATGTGGGTCTTCAATATATAAAGTCAAGTTGATAGGGCATAGCGGGAGCAAAAAACAGTTTAGTCATCACATTGTTTTTCGAATTGCTGGTCACTCAATTTCGCATGCGGGGACAGTTATTTTTTATGAAAAACAACGAGGGTTAAAGAGAATCAAACAATTTACCGGTAATCAAATTAACGCACTTATGTCATCTCCATTGTAGTACTATTCTTTTTGCAGTCCAAAAAATATTTTTCTCTCCCAAGGGTTATTCATGCTTCTTATCATCTTGCTTCTAGCAATTTCAGCAAATACGTCTTGAAAAAGGTCTGTGCTTTGATTTTCTACGCTAAACAATATAACCCAAACGCCGAGCTCGTTATTCTCCGGTTTCCAGAATGTCACTTATTTGTGTACACGACGCTAGGTTGGTCACACAACAGTAAACAAGCAAAATTGAGCGTCAATATTTAGCATGCACGATGAGCAGTTTGGTTCACATTTTGACTTCGACTATTCTCGATAATATGGGCACAATTTATGGAACAATCTCTTCTTGGATGAAGAATGCATGATGACTTAATTAAAATCTACAAGGTCTGAGGTGTTTAACAATTTCACAAACTATAGATAAAACTGGTTTGATTGTTTCCAAATATAAATGAAAACTTATTGTGAAACCTGGCCAAAGACACAAAATGACGTTTTTCAACAACAGGGTTTTCAAATCAGAAATACTGGAATGCACTGCCTGCAAGTGTCAGATGACTGCACCTGAGCGTGCACCAGTATCAATGTGTTCAAAAATCACTTAAATAAATTTACATTTTGATAGGGTAATATCAGGACAGTTTGGGGAACTTTCTCATCAAGTGTTTCACCACTGTTAACTGCTGTTGTATTCTGTAGCTGTACAAAATTATTTTCTTGCTTGTTTTATATATTTGCCATGATTCATCAGGAGTTACAACCACTTCTATCTCTATATTTCCCTATTTTAATTTTTTTCCTCTAGAAATTAACTAGCCTATCAAATAACTGTTACTTTAAAATACCTACTACTATTTTTTTAAAGCGTTATCTACAATTTTTTCAAATCTAAAACAATACCATTTAATACGAATACCATCAGCTGCTTATTTTGTTGCCTTTTTTTATATTTCAAAAGTGAATGTCAACAGATGCAAAAGTGTATGTTGTTATTTAATTGCATTACTGTTAGGTAAAGAGGCATTGACCTCTACATTGTTAAAGTGCTCAAATATTGCATTGATTTGAGATGCCCAAGAAGCATTACCGGTACTCCTTAATTATTATCATTACCAGTCTGCTAGTCCTGTAGACTACTTTAACACTAACAGTTGGATTATTGGCACCAGGCAACCAAATATTATTATTACCAGGGCCTTTGAGATGGGGGTTTATGGAATACATTGTATAAGGGCCTAGTTGGGCCTGGAAGATCCTAATAGTTTTTCACACATTATGTGTTCTGCAAAACTTCTCAATGAAATAGTGACTATTCTACTTGTATCAAAATAGCCGTATGCCAGTAGTCTATTAGATTTATGAATATTCTGCCACCACTCACCAGACAAGTAAGGTTGCTATAGCCTGGTTCTTCAATGTTAGGATTTTCTGGAATTCCTGCTTTTTCCTAAATGGCAGCATAGCAGTTGTAAATTTGATTGAGCCCATAGTGATTGCTCCTGGTGAGGGAGTCCAGGCCTCGAAGCAAGGCATTCAGAACCATCATTGAGTTGGATCTTTCCAAAGATGCCGTTATGTTTGGTACAATAGAGTAATTCCGTTCGTCTTCCAATCTTGAAAGATCAGAAGTACCACAACTGACTCAACCCAGAACCAACCAAAAAAAAATTGCTTGCATTGGGAATCAAACACCATACCTTAAGCATACCAGACCAAACTTTCTGCCTTCTAATTTTGGTGTTGTGATGTTAATCGAATGCTGTATTTTACCTTTGACAAACATTAAAATTCAAAAACTGAATAAGATGGTTTCTAGAACCATCTGGTCTACCGGGCATGAAAATCGATACTATAGGTAGGCTAGCCTACTAACTCCTCTTCTGGTAAAAGGCACACAATTAGCAGATCGCTAATTTATTACCTTAACGTTTCGCTCAGTTGAAAACGCCGAGCATCCGCAGAAGTTGAGTTGGAGGAGTGTCGAGCACTCCTCCAATACTAGCACAAACAGTACATTTCGCAGATAAGTTACTACAAAATAGATATCAAGAGAACCGAGTAAATTAAGTGAGTTATAGATGATTATAATGTCATAATGATCACTTGCGAGGTAGGGCTAATTCAACAACACGTAAAAATTCAATTGCTATACTGTGATGAAACGAGAGAACGTGGCTAAGTCATATATGGTAAAAAAATGAAATTAGCAATAAAACAACATTATGTTGTTGATAAAAAGAGCTAAAGTTGCATTTGCTAAGAAGAAAATAAATGAGATTTATTCTGAAATAATTAAAAAATTATGTCTAACTGCAAACATTTGACTGAAATTTCAAAGCAAAAAATAAACCTAGATACCAGTAGGCATACTACATTAGTCTAGTAGGCATAGTTGCACCCAGTGTCCCCACCAATCCGATTTTTTTCAGCGAATCGGCGATTTGTTGGAGCAAGGGCAAATATTTTTGGCAATACAGTAAACATAGCTTTAGAAAACTTGACAAATTTGTGGAAATATGACATTTGGTATACATTAATACTGGATTGGTACAAAATTTAGGGCACATAAACATCTTTTTAGGGCTTTGGGCACAATTGTTTAAAGAAAATTTGGGCACTCGCCGATCAGCCATAAAGTTAAGAGGAAACACAGGTTGCACCACAGACTCTTTATTAAGAGACTAGAAACAGATGCGTGGAGAAAAAAAAGAATCGAAGAAAAAAGTTTGTTCTTGTTGCAAAGTTTTTTTGTGGTCACACTTATTCGAATGATTTGATTGGACATATTCGCAGCACAAATGAATCGTAAAAAAAAAAGACTAACTGTCAGTTTCCAGTCTACTTATAGACAGTCTATGGTTGTGCAGAGTACTATGCTGATGGACGCGATGGTAGATGCACTACTACTACTAGACCATCGACTATTTTTTGAACCAGTCTGCTTTGGCTGTTAGTGTTTATTAGTATTCTATCATGCATATAAATAGCTTAATATTGTTAGTCTAGTTAGCAAATTAGCTGCTGCTTTGACAATGACTTGCTTGTTCCTCTCTTGCTTGGTAGTGACTCATTTTGGGCTATCAAAACCATTAGCTCTGTTTCCGAAATTCTATTGATTCCAAATGACTGAATCAAAGCAAAAACAGCTGAATATGGCTAATATTTCTGTATTCCTGCTACCTGCTATCTCTGTAGCTTCAGAATGAAGCATCTCTCAAGTGTAGGGTTGAATGTCAAAGTATTGTGATTCCAATTATCTAGTTCGCATGTTACATTATGATGATAAGTTACTGCAATAGATTTGTAAAAGTTTGTCTTTTGTGGTTATATTGTTGTGTGACTATTTTTGCAGTAGTTGTTTTAGTCCAAGAAATTCAAAAAAATTAGAAGAGATCAATGTTTTGCTAATTTTGTAGTTTTCATAAAGGATTTTGTATTAAGGTAATCCAAGAAACTGCGTGGCGTCCAGTTGGTTGAGCAGTAATGCATTCGTCTTTGGAGCACGAGGTCTGAGCCCTGAGGTTAAAATCTCAGGCCACTCAAATTGGACACAGTGTTGCCAACGACTCGCCACCAATGCAACATTTCTTCAAAAGGAGCTGTGTTGCTCGGGCGCAATGATAGGGAGATGGGCTCACTAACTTATGACATGCTTCGGCATAGTACGGCAAGTATAATGAAAGATTTGATTTGAAAGAAACAACATAGACCTTTGTGGAGACAAAATTGCACTTTCCAATTTTTTAGTTTTGCAGTGAATTATTATCTGATTTCATGAAGACAAAATTGCAATTTCCAGTTTTTTTAGTTTCGCAGTGGATTATCTGACCTCAAACTCATTACAATAATTTCACCTTTAGGTTATTAGATGCACCAAATTCTTAATTTAAGTGATAACAAAATATGCATCTGTCAATATATGTTTCATAAGTTGCATTAACAAAATTTTTCAAAGCAGATAGGATGATTTTATGAGTAAAGTATCATCTTTAAATGTCAGGGTTCTAGTATAGTTGACTGCTTGGCACAAGCCATGTGTCACATCAAAGTCTCTTCTTGCATTCAACATTATTTTCTGTGTTAACTTAGATTGCTTTTTTGGAGTGAAAATAAATGTTATCTCAATGAGTTTGTTGATGCCCAAAAATCACTAAGTTTTGTATCTGCCTCAAAACAATGGTTAAGTGAAAGGAAGGCTGATTGATTATTTTGATTATCTTATACTTCAATACATCACAGGTTTATTTCTTAGCCTACAGTTTAGTTTTAATATTCTGCATAGAACAAGCAATTTGGACCATCCAAGCAATGCCATTTTTCTATCATTCTTTTGCAACATAAGGTAAGAATTATCTTAAAAACTCCCAACTAATGTTTTTTTATCCTACGCTGTAGGCTTTAAATTATTACCACACAAGTACTGCTTAAGTACTGTAGAAAAAGATTTATCCATGTCAGCATATCATACAGTGGTTTTTGTCTTTTGAAATTAGTTTTTCAAACTACTATTATAGCCCAGGGTGGACCATAAGTCCCTGGTCTCTCCAAGAAATGCCTTGAAAACAAAACTATAAAAGGTTGCTTCAAAAAATCCCACTTAGAAGTTGACTGTATCATATTGTGTTCTGGAAATAACGGAGATCATACAGACCTCTGGACATATAAAAAGGACTTATACCCATCCTGTAGTTTGCTTCAATGCACACAACTCCATAGGTTCCATTACCATTTAATTGTAACGTTTTTGACTATACAGGTAGCTCAACTGATAAGACTTTTTCTGGCCGATACCGATATTTTGAGAATATTTGGGCCAATGCTGAAAACCAATATATTGTAAATGCAAAAAGTTATGAAATCAATTTTCAATTGCATTAAAACATGTACAACATTTAAATACGTTCATGACAATCTATAAAAATAATTTAACAGTTTTAGATTTTAGTTTAAAAAGCTGAGAGTTTTTTTTTACCAGTTATGCTCACAAAAGCATTCCTTATAACCATAGAATCTTAATTGTAATGCTGAATACCCAATCAATGGGAACAGAAGTAGGGATTGTTTGATTTTGGCTAGTTGCAGATGCAGGGGCATCCATTTGTTCTCGTGTGTTTTTGCAGACTGATGTTAATGGACAGAAAAGGCCACTATGATATTATCGTTTATTGGCCAATTAATGGTCGAGTTATATTTTTGACTATTTGTCTTCCATTCCATTTTAAACTACAGTATCATATTTATAATCACTATCTAATTGCACTGATAACCTAATGACATATAAACATAAATTACAATTAAGGTTAATATATTAAGTTTCCTGTTCTTGCAGCTTATATTTTTGTTCAACCCTAAGAGTCGTGCTATATTCCTAAAGCAGTCATGACAGAACTTTCGGACTCACCGAGTAAATCACTGATGGAATCGTCAAGCAAAGAAGATAAGGTGAAGACACGTTAAATTTTAGTACCAATATCTTGTTAACTTGCTCACTAGGCCATTACTCCATCAGACTTCCAAGAAAATAAAATTGTTTAGATGTGTTTTAGTTTGAAATTTCAAAATGAAATTGATTTAACTGCTAAAACACAACCTTAGATTAGTTTTCTTCTTAAAAATGGGCTGTCTTTATGTGATTTGTAAATGGAAAATTGAATATTTGTTTTGATCTGGTGATTTTTTTGCTGACGTTATAGTATATTACCATATCTTTTATTTGCTACCCAGCATCAGCTTTTTTTGATTTACCACTGATGTAATTGCTGTTTGTACTTTTTAAGTTAACTTGTGGACAAAAAACAGAAAAAAGACCCCGTGATCCATTTCAGCTGTTCTTCTTAACCTGAAAGATGGATAAATTGCTTCTTATGACTCGAGCTGCTTTGTAGCTGCAGGGTTGGTGGTTATCTGGCCACCTAACTGCCAGTGGAAGTCGTTATGATTTCCCAGGAGTCGACTACGAAAGACGTCAAACTTGTCGGTTATGATTTCCGTGGTCACACAAAGGGAACCCTTGTAGTAGGGATAGCCTATGGCTTGAATACCGTTTTCAGAGTTTTGGTTAATTAGATTTCAGAGTTTGACTCTTTGTATTTAAACCTAAGTCGACCATGTCAACATCAGATGATGTAGCAAATGAATACAACTGACAAGACGATAAATTAGACATTTGAATGAACTATAATTGAAGAATATAAGATTTAAAGGCGGTGAATCATCCAGCCAATTCCGGTGGTTTACAATAGCTAAAATTGAACTATAATTTTTGATATTTTTTGTTTTAATTTTGGGGCTGCGGTTGCAAAGATATTCAACAAATGCAAAAAGATGTCCCCCCGAAAAAAGTTTTTGGAAACTCTAAGTTTTGTTCTTCCCGCCAAAACCATAGTTCTCTAAACTATTAGGCCTACTGTAATCTTATTAAACTATTAGGCCTAACTATCTCTAAACTATTAGGCCTAATGGTTTAGAGATAGTTAGGCCTAATTAGGCCTAAACTATTTAGAAATAAACTATTTGGAAATAAACTATCTCTAAACTATTAGGCCTACCACAGTTCCCTAAACCATTAGGCCTACTGTGGTTTTGGCGGGAAGATCAAAACTCAGAGTTTCCAAAAACTTTTTTCGGGGGGACATCTTTTTGTATTTGTTGAATATCTTTGCAACCGCAGCCCCAAAACTAAAACAAAAATTATCAAAAATTGTAGTTCAAGTTTAGCTATTGTAAACCACTGGAATTGGCTGGATGATTCACCGCCTTTAAGTATTAAGAATACCAGTAATGTTCGGTGATAACCATATTTTGTAGGTTGCACTTAAACTGATTCGAGTATCAGGTCAGACACGCACATTTTACTTTTCTCCTTCATCTTCAGCAGCTGACATATCGAAGCATGTTTTTAATAATTGGCCTGAAGGTATGATGCATTGTTTGCCAGCTATAGCTTTTGAGACATTTTGTGTAAATCTGTATGTTGACGCAGAGACTGTTTATTTTCGGTCATACTCTGTGATTAGTTGGACATTTGGACTGCAGGTAGCCATTTTCTGTAAACTTAGTTTGTTTTTTGTCTTTCAAAAACAGCCGTTTTCTGTAAGCTTCCATGCCAAAAAAAGAAAAAAGGGGTAAAAAATTGTCCAAAAACTGAACATGATATACTTAAAACTTTATGGGAATTTTTGGTTTCTGCAGATATGATAGAAATAATGCACGAGAAGACTTTAAATAAGCTTGTCAAATTTTCTCGTTTTTTATGCAAAGATCATGCTAGATAAGGATGAAACCTGCATTATTGCATTATTTTAATTAGGCTGTACAGTGTACAGTTGTACAATGTACATGCTAGCAGTTGTTTTAGTGATAATACTGTAGCACATCGTTACTTGCATCATTAGTAGCAGTATTTTTTTTGGGCTACAGGTTTTTATGTACAATCGTATCATCAGCGGACATGACTTTTGAATGAACAGTATGCCGTTACGTAAGCTACATTCACATGGTGAATGAAAAATAAAACAGAATTGCATTGCCGTAAAGTTCACTAATCAATATAAATATTTGAAATGGAATAAAAAATTTTGTGTATTTTATTTTGATGCTAGCTTCATTGTCACATGATCGTTATAGTTATTCTTTTTTTTTGTGCATGTGCAACGTGCATAAACAGTGTAACAGAAATTTATTATACTCAACCTTGATAATTGTTGGACAGCAAAAGTACTTGGGTAATACTGTGCCGTACAAACTGAATATTGACCTGTGAACATTACCACGGAGTAATTTATCAAAATTAAGGGGAAAAGATTTCGTGAAATTTTGCGCACAATGTAACTTATGACCAAACCACAATTATTTTAACTGGTATGTTACTACAAAAGTAGGGTATGATTTCCAGCATTGAATTATGAAACAGCTTGTAGAGGTACTGAACTGCTGATATAATGTGCATTAATGTCACAAACATTGTGCTTTTTTGGGGTGAAAGTAAGCTATTGTGACGTTAATTAATGCTGCTCAAGTTTCTGGTATTTCAATTTTTTAATATATGTAAATTGGCAAATGGAGTGCTGTCCAACCTTTACTCCAATCGCGTCCTGCAATTACCCCAAATGCCGCGGTAAGTTTAGGACTAGAATTAATATTAAAATTTCTGCCCTGATAGACCTCATAGAGCAATCAGATAATTAACTGCTGGAAGAGGGACAGTTGTCCTATATATTCGATACACTTAGTTTAACTCAAGCTTGACTTAGTAAGAATTAT
Organism: Trididemnum nubilum; assembly: GCA_963965965.1. Taxonomy (NCBI): domain Eukaryota; kingdom Metazoa; phylum Chordata; class Ascidiacea; order Aplousobranchia; family Didemnidae; genus Trididemnum; species Trididemnum nubilum. The sequence continues at coordinate 13,240,991 of OZ014481.1, forward strand.
CCAACGTTTTTTAAATGTGTCCAATAATTACTCCCTGTTGGGTAAAACAAGCAATTTGCCCTCTACCAACTATTATTTTTGGATGTGGTGCTAGCAGTCCACTCTTTTTTCAACTTATGTAACCACACTTCACATTACCAATATGTCTTTCAGATTGGTCTGAAGGCAGAGGAAACGACTTTTCTGTATTGAGATTAATTTATCAAGGCAGGTTTTTACACGGAAACACCACTCTTAATGGTGAGTACAATATGAAATAGTAGATCACTTGATCCCTTGGCTCCATACTTGGCTATGAGGTGCAGTAGTTTGTTTTGCTCACCCAACACATATTTGTTTTGTCTAAGCTTTTTGCTTGAGCAATTACGTACGAACTAGAGTTTAGTGTCTCAATAGAACTTGAATGTCTGATTGGTTTCTAAGTCAGATCAGGCAGGACTAAAATGTTTCAACAAATGTCAACTTCGACCACAATGAGTTGAATCAATAGTAGGTAGTGTGCTAAAAAGTCTTTGAGCTCCTGTGACCCATATACATTTGGATCTCTTTTCTTCACTAATGTTTCGATATTGAGTCGTCCTAGATTACATTTATTTTCGATTCATGACCCAAAGACCGTAGGACTGGGGCTGGCTGGACTGATCGCTTTAGAATTTTCTTGATTCATTTCCAAATATGCATATTTATTACACTACCTTCATCATCTTCCATCGTAATACCTGTACATAATTATTGTTTGATTGACTCTGTTGGTAAAGTTTGCTTTTTAATTAAACAAACTTTAGTTCAAGTACAAGAGTAGAGCTACAAACGTTTTTGCAATTATATCCGTTTTTAATTAGTGTTTAAAAGGCTTATTCGTAAATCGTGATATTGACCAAGAGCAAGCTATTAAAAAGCGAATGGCATAATTGTGATCGCTTGTGTACATGACATGTCTTAACTGTGCTTTTTGTCTTAGTACCTTTACCTTTTTCTGAGGATCACCTACTCTGAACTTACTGTGGTAGCAGTAGTAACGATATATTTGTCTTTGCTACCGTTTTAGATACTAATCATGGAACAATAAATATACAGTTTATTACCTTAATCTTTTAAGCCTTATTTTTGGGTAGAAATTTTTGCTTTGTGCAGCAAATCGTATAGACGACCTTCAGACACGAGTGATTAGCTGAAAAATTTGAATATGCCAAAGACAGCTGTGTCAGAAACCATTGTGCTGATCTATACAGCTACCATAATATGCGCGATTGCGCATGGTTTTCGCGACCTTTTGATTAGATCAAAAATGATTTACTGCAATCAAAAGATTTGGATAGCAGCTAAGAGGTAGAACTCGACAATCGAATCTTGCCAATTAAAATCATTTCTTTTCTGCTTCCTGCGAAAGTTCATTTCAATGCAAACTAATCCTTGGTTAAGTACTACCAGCCAATTTGCTTTGCTATAAAAGTAGCTTCCGGTAGATATAGCAGCATTGAGCCTCTTACGCGGTAACATTCATCGGTAATATGCACTACTAACGTTAAGCGCCTGTGAAACGAAATTCTCAGTTTTGTCCTAAATTTGCAGGTTTAAAGCTTCCAACTGGAAAAACAACAGTAATGCATTTGGTGTCGAGAGAAACTGTTCCAGAACCCCAATCGGCAGGTAGGTCAAACGTGCAGTCAAATCTGAACTTGTTATCATTTCAAGATAACTGTGTGAAAGTTTTTGGTTTTCAAGCCTTTTTTGGATCATCAACGAAGCTAGTTTTGGGAATCGCAATCAGTTTTCTTCCCACTATATTTTTAACCCCCCTTCTAAGTTTATTTGTTGGTCATTTGACGTAAATTTGGCTGAATATTCCAAAACGAGACACCCATTTCCGTAAATGACCGAAACATTCTATTTTTTAGTGCAAAACTGAACCTTACGCATGCAAATGATACAAACTGGTCATAACACAAGTTATTCATCTATACAATTTATTATTGTAATATGCAGTGCGAATGAGCTATCGCGACGCGTTTCGACCTTGCTCAAGGGTCTCATCAGGCGAAAAGAATAACACATATTTAAACATGCAATGATATAAAACTGCAACTAAAAATTTGGAAACAAATATTTGCAGCAATTTAGAATCATTAAACTTTCAAACATGCAATGATATAAAACTGCAATTACCAAGTTTGGAAATAAAAATTGCATCGATAAACACATCTGCTTTGTCTATGCAAATTTTATGATGACGTCAAACAACTTATAACATGTACAAATTTTGTAATAACCGAAAAATCATTTTTTAGTTCAAACATCTGACCGAAAATTCTACAGCCTTTCTCTTTTTTGTACATTCAATGATCTAGCTCTCATCTGTTGCAGTAGATCTAAATTATATTTCGTAATCCCGCCTCGGTCTTTACAAAAACTAAGAGTGTAAAACTATAGAGCGACATCGGCACTGGGCTTGTCACAAAAGCTTCTGTGATCCAAATTTTCAAAATGTTGTAAGTCTTTGTAATCATTTCATATCGCGCCTTTTAAGCCAGTTTTTGAGACATATTTGCTACTGAAATATAAAAAATGTGTCTTCGGAATGTCCTGGCTATCTATACCGGTATCTATTTGTGTGAATGAGAAAAAACGATGTTGAGTGACCTTTAGGTCAGTGTTAAAATTGGAGTTTTGTTTCCAATTTCCCGTTTTTTTTACCCGCTTATTCTTATTCCGATTTTAACTTAGTAAATGCTTGAACCAAAATACACCTGCTTTCAAAAATAAGGAGGTAAGATTAAGTGATGTACGGTACGTTAATGAAACACCATTGCTGTCTTAGGTGTGACTGTACTATGCGTGATCTAACTTCGAAAGTTGGTTTATTTTTCCTTTTCGCTAGCACCAGTACCGCTTTCTTCAAGCTTGTTATGCTTGAAGTTAATATTATGTAACCTTGTATGTAGTTTACAGTTAGTTGCTCGTTTTGTTTACCTGCGACGTAATTTGTTTGCTTTCCTTGCTGTTGCAAGGGTTGTCTTCGTCAGTTTAGTTAAAAGATTTTACGATTTGCGATGTCATGATACGCATTAGAGGTCAATTAACGTTGCGTTATGCAACCCCTTACCAGCTCACATTTTCACTCTCGCTGTGTTATGCCAAAGAATGTCATAACTTGGTGAGGCTTTTTGCATAAAACAGCCTCTTCCGAAGAAATGCAGTTTTGCGAGCAGTTGGCAACACTATGTGACTTTGAAAGTGAAACCCAGATCGTCAGCGCAAATAGGCAAACGCGTAACTGGTTGGTATTTAAACAGCGACTGAAATTGTGTAGTTTTGCTTCAGTCAACAAATTGTTTGGTTCCGTTTTGTTGATTATCAGTACCGATCTTGTAGCATATTCTGCCAATTTGTTTTAGTAAGTTTAGCAGTTACGTACAGTATCTTTGCTTGTTGATGATTTCAATCAGCAGTAAATATTCTACTACTTTGGATTAGCTCTTTAATGTCGCCAAAGGATGTCATTGTCAATTGAAATAAGTTGATTTTCCTCAATAAGTTATAGCTACAATCCGCCTATAATGGTATTTAAACCATAAACCTTTATACTGGACAAACTTTTCCGTTTATTTTAATACGTAAGCTGATCAGTTTTTTACTTCCTACTATTGTAGACGTACAGTGAGGTATTTTTGGTACGTGATACGTATGAACACTGGAACGGTTTTAATGTCATACCTATTTGCTATTAACGCTCTTTTGTCCACAGCCCTTAATTGTGATCACTTAATAGCTAAATTTTACAGTAGGTTCAATGGGTTTAAAAGTTGCAACTGCCAGTGCCAAAAGAAAAATTGCGAACTTTCGTTTGTGGTTATATACATACGGGCTCGGGGATTTAAAGTATAGTTCCCAGACTTGGGCGATTTTTGTGATTTGGAAAAAATAGCCATTTTAACGTCATTTGGATAACATTTCGCACGTTTGTGTAACCATTTAAAATGCTACTTGCTAAGATTTGGAAGTCCGGTGACAGAATTAAATTACCTAGCCCCTTTCGGCTTCCTTACTTCGTGGTCAAGTTCAAAACACGTTTTGCAGCATATTTGGGTTAAATTTTCTAAGTAATTGGGTAAGGAGGGGGCTTCGGCCCCGTATCTCCCTTCCCCCCTGGTTACGCCACTAACACATACCATAGTTTACTGGATTTACATTTTCTTTAGTAGTGAAATAAAAGAAACTATGTATATAAATGTAGTGGCCAGTAAGCATCTCGCCAAAAAGGGACTGAGGCGACCTGTTTTCTGATCAAATACGTCCATTAAAGCAACTCACTACCCCCTCTACCCTATTCCGTCAAGCTAGTAACGTCACAGTACTGGACTGCAGAAGACCGAATATCCTTTAATTCTTCGAAAAAAGAGCTGATTTTTTTGAGTTTGACCTTGAACCTTGTAATCCGATTTAAATAAGCATGACTTTTTCCAATCTACGAGCCGTTGGCGTCGAATCAATTAGCTAATACAGCAGCAATGCCTATATCGTACCACGACGTTCCAAGTGTTCCAAATAAAAAAGTTTATAGTTTCAAGCAGATGACTCATTAACAAAACAGTAACCCTAGTGCTTAAAACGAATAAATTTCTTATAACTACAATGAGACTTAAAGGACGTCAAAATGCGTTGTGATCACGAGTTCATCAATTTTAAATGACGTACTGAACATTTAAATGCGACATTGAAAAATTATTATGATCCAGCTGTGATTAAAAACGTCAGCTTTCAACACGTTATAGTCTTAAAAAGTGCTGAATTTATAACCGTTTGCGCTTTGGTTAAAAATGCTGTAATTTCGAACCTTCTAGTTAAGTACCTTGGATCTCTTAAAAATGCAGTACTTCGGACCTTTCAGCAAAAAGATATTATAAAATTGAACTTAATTAAACAGCTTTTTATATTACACATGTTAGCAATCTTGCTTAGCTACAGGCTGTCGACGAAACCTTATCTAAATTTGTACAGGTATCTATTCTACTAGGCCAAGCATATACTGCACAAGGATTAATAACTATGTAACGTTTTGGAATTTCATATTGCACATTGTGTTTTACATACATGTGTAGCGTGTAGTGTATTTTGTCAATCTCCCAATTAAACCAACTAGAACATGTTAAGCTATTTCAGTGATGACTCGGAGAAAGGATAGAGGTAATGGATCTGATAATTCGATATCCGATTGACACTTGATAGCAAGCGAATTACGTCAGATTTAACCAGAGCCAATATACAGTAATTAATTAGTACCAATATTTAGCACAAAGGCTCGAATTTTTAGTGGTAGTGGTACAATAGTACGAAAAAAGAGGCTTTTTATAGAAGGGCGGTCCGAATGGAGCCATTTGAGACAGCCGGCTATCGTTTTTGAATTCATAATCTAGATATTTTCAATCGTTAGGTGGATTTTGGATACCTTATTATTTTTTCTTATTTTTTGCTTTGAACAGCTTGTATTTGTACGTTTAGTCGTGGTTGTTTTGCTGTTTATCATATTGATGATGACTTGCGTCAAGTCATGTACAATTTTATGTAGGATTAAATGTCCACGCAAAAGTTTGTTAATCGAAAAATTTGTTTTGTCAGTGATATCCTATTTGCTTTGTACTGCAATAATTTTTATGTATTTAATTAAACTAAGCAGTCGTGCAAGTTGTTCAATCGTGAATCTAGGTGGGATTGCACCGACTGGTATAGAATTTCGTACTCCAGCTGGATTTCTGTCTAGTTTAGGCGAACGATATTAGGTGGACGACCAGTTGTCATTCTTTTGGCCGCGTCAAATTCTAGGGACAAATCGTATTCTTTAAAATCTTTTCACTTATCAGTTCGGTATGGTAGTGTAAACGATACCACTTACGTCGCGCTTGAGTGAGCCTGTGGTAAGTTAGCTGTAAAATGCTTTTAACATTTGAGTTAATGACCAGTGGTATCTCTATTCTAGTACGTTTGTTTGGTCATCAAATTTGATTTATTTGACTTTCTCTTCTGGTTGCTACGTCATGTGCACAAATACGCAGTGCAAAAACCTTTCCCAACACTTGTCTAAATCTACGTGTTAAAAAACATTATATAAAAAAGAATTGATACCAGTACTGTGTGCAACTGTGCATATCTATTTTCGCGACAGAGATCCTTGCATTGAAAGGGAAAAGCAACATGCTTCAATGCTTTATTCTACTAATACTTCATGAATCGGTTTGGTTGTTGCTATCGAAACCTTTATTTGCGACAAGTGACAAGCTTGTGCGACCAGTTTAGCAATATGTAGAGATAACTTTAATAGTTAGCGTGTTTGAAGGAGTTTCCGGTTTTATGGGGATAGGAGAACACCCCCTGTCTCTTATTAGTGGATATTTCTGAGCGGGATACCGCGTAGCTTTTCTGAATTTTCTATCGCACATATCCCTTGTGTTCTTGTGAAAAAAATCGTTAACTATAGCTTTTTAATTAAGCTATATTGAATTCTTGGAATTTGAAGGTGGTGTTTGGTGGCAAGATGTATTTGATCTGGTGATAGTGTGTTTCTCAAGCCTTAGAGCCTAACAAAGGAATCAAACTCAGATTGTAGCTTTGAGTTTCCGTCGTCCCATTTCGACATGCGTATATTATTATCATCCTGGTTAATTTATTGTGAAAAATACACTTGTACTGTATTGCATAAATAGCTAGTAGGCACTGACTGCATTTCGTGACTTGACTGTGCGCTTTTTCATCAAGTTAATGAAGTTTGACGGGATGCATTAAACGTCGAACGCACTGCGTAACTAATTTCAAAAAGATTCGATCAATTTTCTGATATCGGTTACACTGTAACACTGTGTTCTATGTTGTAATCGAAATTTTCTGTACTGTATTTCCGTACCAGAAATCAACGACTAGATATAAGGTAGGCTGGGTAGCAAGATTTTGAAATAACCAATGTTTTGCAGTAGTTGATACGTTAAAACTAGTTTACAGCTGCTGCTTGGTCTTGACAGTCAAGATAGGCTTTACCGGTTCTGCACGGTATGGTATAGATAGGCTTTAATACTTTTTATCGGTACTACCGGTATCGATCCCAACCCTTATATCCTGCTCAATTAGTAGGCTACTCTGAGCTCGTGCTAAAAGTCATTCATGCGTGACCAGTTAATCGCTGCTTTGCAACCGGAAACATGATGATGGGGTTTATCCCTGGAGCAGTTGGAATCAACGCCTATCTGATTTATTCTATTGCTCTGCAGAAACCACATTGATTTCAAATGCTTTTAGAAGCACAGAGACGACAATATGTTCCTGGACATCAGATAATCCCTAGGACTTAGGCAGTTTTTTTCTTGAACTTATAAACACTACAGCATTAATAAACGGCTGTGGAGTGTGGACGATTGATTGCGATTACTCGATTAGTCTACTGCTTCGTATGTAGATCATTAAGTACGTGTTCAGACCGTACCTAAGTTCGGGCAGACACTTAGAGCAATTTTATGAGACCACGAGGCTCATTTTTGCTCAAAATTTTTAAAGAAATTGAGAACATGTCACGTTTAGCATGAAAAAGCTGATTAAGAACATGGACTAGCACAACGTATTTTTACGTTTTCAGAAGAGTTTGCTGGTCTTTTCTGATTACCTAGCATTAATCATGACTAGGGCAAATTTTTTCAATAAAGTCAATTTTTTAGTCGTGATTTTTTGCAAGAACTCTGGATAGAAAGAGTCAGTTTCATATTCTTAATTTGATTGGTCAATAAAAAGTCAATATTTTACCGTTAGGTCAATATCCTTTTTATAGAACAATAAAGTCAATTTTTTGTAATTATCAATCATTTTTCAGTTTATCACCCACAAATAGCAACAACCAGGCGCGTAGCCAGAAATCTGCAATTGGGGGGTGTCTGGGGGCGGAGCCATCTGCGTTAAGAGATTTTGCAATTTTTTGCAAAAATGTCTTAATTTTTAGCCTATTTTGATAGAATTAATGCTTTTAAAACGTGGCATAAAAATTAGCATTGACTGCAGAAATATGATTAAACTGGGTGCGTAAATAGGCTATGTTGGCTGGGCTCACTTAATTGTATTTATTACAAGCTAGTAATATCATTAATTCTTATAATTCGAAAAAACTCACTAGTATTAACCTAATTCGTGTGCATTGAATAAAAGAAGATAATTAATTTGGGGCAAGGGCCTAGTAGAACCAGATTTGAGAGAAGTGATTGGTAATTAACTAAATTAAATAGAGTACTGAATACCACCATCCATCCATAATTATTTGTTTGATGAAGCCTACGTTAAGCATTTTGAATCTAGCGATCGAATTTGATTTCTTATTTTTAGCCATTTTCAAAGTTTTACTGATTTGTGTGCTTTATTTTTGACAAATATTAGCTCCTTCCTAAGTAAATGTTGTAAAAGTGGCTTTAAACCTTTTTAAAGTCTATATCACTTCTAAAGACTGTTTCAGAAGAGCGAAAAACGCTAAGTTTACTTATTGCGTATTTTGATCGACAGGCCAATGGGGGGAGGGGGGCTGTAGCCTGATAGAACTCTTGGAACTAGCGGAAACTATCTATCGGTTATTTTCTGATCCCGCAAAATATTTGGTTGCTGCAGGAGTAACACTGAAATTTGTATTCTAGTTATTTCACGTGATATGCGTAGCACATATTGTGCAATTGGGTTGTGAAAATCAGATCTCATTTTGAAGATGTTAATCAGCTTATTTTCAGAGGTCAAATTAGTAAACTTTAAAAACAAAACCAGTAAATCCAAATTCGCTACTATAAGTTACCCTCCAAAAGCCTGTTCATACAAGGTGAGCATTGGGGAAACTGGTTAAATGCTACTTTATATGCGAAAAGAATTAACCTGAAGTGAAAGCGATTGTGAACGTTTTGAAGAATCTGGTGTTGCCATGCTCAAGCAAAAGTTTGTTTAAACGCCTGGTTTAGCTGGTCAGCTCTTCAAAATCAAAGTATAACATTACTATCATGGTTTTACACTTTACCCGGTCCACCTGGTGATTAGCTTGCAGTGTTATTGTTTATCGCAGTACTTGAAGATTTATTTCGCAATAGCACAGGCTTGTTTTGTAAATTTCGTTGAGAATTTGTGTGCTTTCGTTTATTGAATGTTTGTTTTAACATAAAAGCTTGAAAAAGTCTCAAAAAATATTCTTTATTCATTCAGTCCAAGGTTTGTTAGGTCAATAAAGTCAATTTTTTTGAATTTTTAGGTCATTAAAAACTTGCCCTAATCCAAACAAGAATAAATTTGTGTCACCCTATTTTCCAATAAAGTTAAGAACGGATAAGGCTGAGAATTTGCCGAAATTTTGGAACAGCTAACCTCAACCCAAAATTCACTGTTTCTTATGAACTAAATATTTATTTCTTAGACTAAGGAAATGCAATGAGCTAAACCTGTACGTAAAATTAAAGGTTAGAGTTGAATATTTGAAGTTTGACTTTTAGTTGATGTTGAAAAACTTAAATTTGCAGTTGAAATTCTTCTTTACTCCAGTACGATTAAGCTTTTAAAATGGCAAGCTCTTTGACTCCGTTAAGGTTGTTTGCAAAATGTCAAAACAGAAAGAGCAGCTAGCTACGTTTGGTGTTTAACTTCACGTAGAAATGCCATTAGATGTTAAGTTTTTCATCTTTGCAAAGGTGTTTGAATAATGTTTGACTCCTCTTCGAATAAGTCACTCCTGCTGATCCCTAATACGGGTAAAGCAACCTGCGAGGTTTTTAAATTTTAATTTTTGGTCCTATTTTGGCGAAGAGGGAGGGGTATTTTTGCCCCAAAGTTTTTCATGAATAATTCCTTCGTAAAAGACCTTTGTATTACATCCGTTTGACTTAAAGTTAAATTTATCCACAAATAATCCCGTTGCAAAGGTTGAGAAAGTTTCGCAAATTTGAGGTGAGCCGAAGTTACTTGCCGAAATCTGAGTATTTTTCGGCCCGCCATTAACTTCAGTGATGTCGTAAGACGTTTTGTTTCGCAACCACTCTGACATAAGCATTTTATGATTCAGTTTTAAAAGCAAATCTATGTGCAGAATTTAAAACGCCTATCGAAGCGCCTATTTAAACACCATGTTTTTCAAAATATGGCCGTGACGCCATTATGTTGACGTCTTCGACTCAAAACTAATTTTTCTAAAAGATTTTGGTTAACACCAATTCGTATGCTAAATTTGGTGTTTCCGTGGCTTTTGATTTAGGAGTTATATAGGAAGGAACATTTTTACCCTCCCGTGTAAAATGCATTCGTCAAATACCCCGTGTAAAACAGGGTTAAATTGTGACAGTAATGTTTTATAATATACGCTCTAGCCCCGCTTTCGAGCGCTTTTTGAATTGGTTGAATTCAAACTCTACTTTGTAAATTTGACTTGAATATTAATTTTTGCAGACGAAAAGACGAAAGAAAAGGACCGGAGCTCTGCCTGTCGCTTGTGCTGCTGCAACATCCTGTAGCGTTTTTCCTCGTCTGGTTTTACTGCCTCAAACGTCATCAAAAAGATTCTAGCAAATCAACTTGTAGTGATACTTGATGTTGTAGAAGTTGATAATAATCAAAATGAAGTCTTTGTAAGTTTTTAATCACACTTCATGCAGTTGCTTGTTGACCGAGCTCTTGTTTTTAAATACCGACAGTTTTTTTTTGGCTTTGATATCATCCTTTTCGTGATCTTACTAACGGGTGGCGTATTCACACAATGTACCCCTAAAACGTGCGTTCTTTTTTTAGCCATGCAACTGGTAAAAATAAAGAATATGTGCTGAGTTTCAGTAGAAAATTGCGTAACATGCGAGCTGGTACCGCATTTTATGCTATTGGTTTTTGGTTAAACCAGGACTTTTGTAAAGTTAATGGATGACTTGCGTTGATTCGTACCAATGTCGTTTGCCCAAGTAATGCTATCATAATCTTATTAGATCTATTTGCGTCACAGATATTTTTTCATAGGAACAAATTTGTGAAGGTTTGTTTTGGAAAATTGAAATTTGATTCAACATAGTGATGTTATCTATGCATTTGGGCGAAATATATTTTTTTGAACCAAATTTGATGAATAATTTACTTAATAGTTTTGTGTTAAGGTTCGGTTTCGATTGTTGATTGTAAAGTTCAGGATTAATTACCGTACTTTTCTTGAAGCTTTTTTGTATTCCTCATACGTTAGCTAGTGTGATCTCCTGTGACAACTACAGTATCATTGCCTGAAGACGTTTCGGATTTCCGATGGTTAGCGATTTATATTTTGAAAACAAACTACTGTTATTTAGTTCGTTTCACCCGTTTTTTTTTTTTTTTTTTTGGTAACCTCTGTTATTCTGCAATAACCCTTTTGAGCTTCGCTGACCAGCTAGTCATTTTTATGTTTTTTGCCGTACTATTTGAACTTAAACGCAAAATTAAATTTGAAGTCGGTCCAAATGTCGACCATTTAGCGGTTTGTAATTTGACTGCGTGAAATAATGCTATTTAATTTTCTAACTTTAAATAAGTCGTAAACTTGCTTTTTCGGTTGTTTACCAGACCTCTGGTTAACATCAAAATAGATTCTTAAGTAAAAGTTTCTGTTTGACTAATCGCAGTTTTGTATGTGTATAATTCTTCAGTCTTTTCTTTGGGTTTTCGTGTATTTTTGTTTCCCGTTGCTGGGAAAAGATTTTCATCGTTAATTTATATTGTTTAGTTTTGCATTATAGTCATAGTCAGTCGTTATTCTGACCTTTTAGCACCCTTACTTTTCGAAAAACTAGGTGGAGAGCCGTAGTTGTATTCGCTAGAAAAAGGACTTCTGAATGTTTTGTTCACTGAGTTGCTAAAATTTTCAAATCTTCAATTTACCTTGAGACCTGTTTTTTTTAATTACAAATGATTTTTGGCCAGCCCTCTTCGGTTATATACCTCTATGTAATTATGAGATGCTTACCGAATGTTTCGAGTGGCTCTGACCAGAAATCTGCAGCCCTGCGAAATTTTACGCATCTGATTCTAAAATGCTTGCAAAAAAATCCGAAGACCCGTAAGGTGAATTTAAAACAGTACCTGTTTTTCGTCCGTTTTTGCTTCTCCATAAAAAAAATATGCGATTTTTCGTCCCCATTTTTGTAAGTCCATATCCGCACCTAGTAGACTGTTACATATTGATAAAAATTTTGTGCACGAACGATGAGAGCAATATTTCAAAATAGGGCTTCATCCTTTTAGATAAAATTTTCTTCGGAAAACTTTGTATGGTAGTCTGATTACTGCTGATATGGACGTATAAAAATGCGTATTAAAGAAAAACATACTTTTTCATGGAGAAGAAAAAATGCACCAAAGCGGATACTGTGTAAGTCCACCTTCAATGGCTGGACGTTTTTAAAATGATTTTTGTCTACCGGTACCACGTATGCATTAGTTTGAGCTCTTTGGCTCTTACGTGTGTAAAACTTGACAGTTTGTTTTTTACCCAACTTTTCGGCGAAGCTTGTTTGATGAATGAGTGTTTCAAAAGCACGATATGCGTTAGATAGGAAACGGGTTTTCACGATTTCACCCAATACCGCTGGCCAGATAGGGGCCAAATTATCTTATTCTTTTGAACTAGATAAGGAAATTAACTTGATTTTATTCCAGTTTTGAAAGATTGATGAAAGAAAGTTAATTGCAAACGCTGCTTTGTTGTGAATTTAACGATACATTGTATTTGTTGTCCTTAAAAAGAATTTTTTATCGTTTAATCAACACTCATAATCCTGATTCTATTTTATAGCGAACAGTTTGCTCGATATAGTCCGTCCTCTTCTTATTTTTTTCAATTTGGTTCAGTTTTTGATGTTTTGTCGTTTGTTTACGAGTTTTGTCAGTTTTACAAATTTTGAACTGTATGTGCTAAGATATGCAACTAATGCGAAATAGGCAACTTTAGATACTTTACGACAATAGAAGTACAGGTATCTTAACCACGTCATAGCAAAAGCACTAAATCTACCTTAAGCGGAAAAATGAGCGAATAAATCTCAGTTGTCTTTCGTAAAGTCTGAATTTTGAAACTCACGTTCGACTTCTTAATTTGCTATTCGGTAATGAAGCGTCTTTTACTTTCTACTCCAGTTTGCTGTTGCAATAGATCAAAAGGGATCTTTTTCGTCCCACCATAGACTCTTTATTAGAGGACTAGAAACAGACGCGCTTAGAAAAGAGAAGAGCATTGAAGAAAAAAGTTTGCTCTTGTTGCGAAGGTTTTTCGCGGTCTCGCGTAGTTTGCTGATTTGATTGGACCATTTGGACATATTCACAGCGCGAATGAACCGTGAAGAAAAAAGTCACGATGCAGAAATATTCGCAGCGCAAATTAACCGTAAAGAAAAAAAGACAAAACTATTAGTTTTCAGTCTACTAGTAAGGAGTCTATGGTCTCGTACACTAACTGTATATGAGGTTTGGGGGAAGAGTTACAAGTGTTTAGGCTCCTACAAGTATTGCTTTCAAATGAATAAATTGTGCGAGTGAAAAAGTTTGATTTAAAAAATCCTTTTTTCAGCATTCATGTCAACACATTTTGACATTGTCGAAAAACATTTGGAGTTTTTCTGTTGTACGTACCGGTGTTACGATAACGAATTTAACGTCTATTTTTTAAGAAACTACCGGTACACTACTGCAGTTTTATACAAAGGTTGTCTTACGTCAGTCTGAAAATTATTATAGAAAGATCTTTTGTTTATTAGTACCAGTTCTAATGGTGCTCGAAGCAGGTTCACTTTTGAGTTAGTATTGTTTTATTGATTGAGCTCTTTGAATTTTCTCGCGTTATGAGTTCGCGGTAGGTTTACAATGTCGGACTTACTTTTACTGCGTTTTGTGTATAGATTTTAATTGCGTTTTTTTTGTTTTTGTTGATGCGTATTGTCAGTATATTGTTGAGTTTTAAGTAAATAAATTGAGCTTTAACGAAATTATTTCGATGCAGCGTGGTGGTGAATATTCAAATATGTCATAGGTCTCAACATGGATTTCCGAAACGATGGAATTCCAAATAGCGTTTGGTTGCGAAACTTCGGAATTCGCAGCCACCATGTGGCATACATCCAGATGACGTTTGAGGAGAGGCATTGACAGGGTTACATCAAATTTATGATGAAGGAAAAAGGTGGTTTGGTACAGAATAAACTTCATTTGACATTAATAAATTACTCTTAGTCTTATTAAGAATGATACTCATCTCCGCGAGTAGTGAGTGATGAATATTAACAGACCCGTAAGGCCCCATATTAAACGACAGGTTTTCAATGAAATCATGTTGACGATTGCAACACACTACTACATTGGATTTTGGCTCAAACTACGACTTCATCGTTAGTTTAAAGTGGGTGAAGCATCCAGCCTATTCGGGTGCCATACAATAGCTAAAATCGAAAAATAATTTTCGAAATTTTTTGTTTTCATTTCGGGACAGCGGTTGCCAAAAATGTTCAGCAGACGTATCTTCCCCAAAACAAGTTCTTGGAAACCCAGAATATGTTTCCTCAGCCTGAACTTACTGGGGAGAAGAGACACTGAATAATATTTACCCTTCCATGGGCATCACGTGACGTATCTAATTTTGACAAACTTCCCTTTTTCTGGAAATTCAGGCTTGGAGAATAAACTCAAGGTTTCCATAACTTTTTAGGGTGATATCTTTTTGTATTTGTTAAATATATTTGTAACCGCAGCCGCGAAATAAGAGCAATAAATGTCAAAAATTATATCTCAATTTAGGTATCGTAAACTACCGGAATTGGCTGGATCTTCACCCCATTAAGAAGTTATTAAAATTTTACGTTGGCGTCGTAAACGCCATTACGTCAAGTAACTTTCGTGTCATCATTAGCCTGTTACAGACGAATTGTGTGGCAAATCAAAGTTGCAAGTGCCCTGTATACACGAGTTGCACAGAAAGGATATTAAAGGAAGAAACTATAAATTGAAGCAGCGAAAACTAAGAAATCTTGAAATACGAGTAGACTCCGTAGACGCTTGCTATTTTTCAACGATTTGAAATAGGTTGGAAGTAAATGAGTGCAAAAGGGACTTACGCATAGCCTGAAAATGAGTCGAAAAGATTCCCAAAGCGGAACCAACTTATTATCTCCACAAACGGCAATTTCGATGGCAAAAAAATATACCGTAAGTAACATTCCTTTTGAGACAAGTTGTTACAATTACAAATTGACCAGGTATCAGGTTCTTGCTATTAAAACGAGAAAAAAATTTGGGCGAGTGAATTTTAGTCGATGTGTTCTTACAGATTCAAGTTAGTTTTCAATTTTTAAGAAATTCACTTTTAGATGATGAAAAATTATTTATCTGTCGTTGAAGTTATTACGGTTGCATCCAATGGATGGTTCGGAGTTTATTCTTTATACATCACGATCACGTTGCTTGATTTCGATCTTTCCGATGGAAAACGAGACAGAATTAAAACAGTCGATTTTTGCGATGGGCGTGTATTGCTGCAATCTTTTTAGCGATGGTGCATCATTTCACAGTGGTGGCAAGCATTTCGGTAGTACAAAACTCACTAGCGTGCAACGGATTTGGAAGTGCCTGGATGGCTACATACTCCGCCGGTCTTGCAGCCTTCTACGTATTTCTATGGACCAAACAGCACACCGTAAATGCGAATCCAATCTTGCTGTACAGGCGAAAAAAAATACTCAAGTTCTTCAGCACAGCTACCGGGATCCTATTGTTTCTTGGCCCGGTGATGGTAATCCACACAGGTGCTCGTTTAATCACTTTCACGGACTGTTCGGAAACAACAAACGAGGGATTGCAGAAACTCTACGTTATAATCCTGGCCTGAATCTTTGTCTCGCTTACAGTCGTGGGCCAGCCTTGCTTACCGGCTCTTTTTGTGGTTCCACTGCTTAGACATAGACAAGAACCACTAGATCCTTCAGAGCTTCGCAGTCGCAGCAGTTTTCCACTTCTGGCGACAGCTCACAAAACTCCGACTCCAATGTTCATTTAGTCAAAAGATGTGCAGCCTCGGCTGTTGTGTACGTGGCAACAGATATCACTGCAGCTGTGATTACCATCATCAACCAACATCCTGGCACAAACTTAATCTACGATTTCAATTTGTTAGTCAATGCAGTTTGCTGCATTTTTAGCTTTCGAAGTTGGAAGAAAATGCTTTTGCCTTGCTAGGCAGAGCGGAAATCAAGTGCAGCTTCAAGAATTTCATCAATTGACGCCTACCTTTCTCAAACGGAAGAAAGCGCTACGAGAGTTTAAACCTTTGTGACGAAGTTAGTCTACGCCTACCTCACAGGCATTTATTTTACTAATCGGCTTATTTGACGATGCGAATATTTTCCCACGATTCATTAAAGCCTCCTCTTAAGCAAGTTGTAAGAGGTGACGAATGGGCATCGGTACCCACGTCCCACACCGAATGTTATAAGCTGTGTGGAAATAGCCACTTTTCTCTCGCGGGTTTTCCAGCTCGGATAGGATGCTGTGGAGTAGCGTTTCTGTTAATCGATGCTTTCCTATCTAAGAAGCCGGGCAACTCCAGTCTCCAAGCAACATTAATCAGTCAACTTTTTTAAACGAGGTTTTGCCATAGGTGGGCAAGTTAATGCAAAACGTTAGCTTCGTTAACCACTAGTCCGTTAGCAAACTTCATACCTCCGTTAAAGTTAATTCGTTATTTTCAGCTTAAATAAACGGAAGTTAATGAAGTCCGTTAACATTTTGGGTATAATTTACATTTCTTTTTATTCACTCACTTCTAGAACACGCGAAATGACACACTGATGAGCTGATTGTAAGGAAAAATTTATTGCTATGGAGGTCTTTTGTGTTTTGGAAGTTACATTTTATAGTCTGATCTAATTTCAAGATAAAAATAGGTTCATATGCAGTAACGAAGCTACGATCGGAAAATCTGTGGAGGTTACGAACAGCGATAATTAATAGACCTCTGATGCTGCAAGCTTATTATTTGCCACAAAAAAGAGCTCCTTTCTTCGATAACACTCGTGCAAATACGCAATAAGTGTTACCAGTGCAAATTGGTTTGTACCGGTACGATGAATGAATGGCGCAAGAAATTAACGATGAAAAACTTATGTTAACTCAATTTAACGTACGTTAATCAATCATTGTCGTTAAGTTAACACGAAAAAACTTTTTAACTGATTAACTACTTAATGAAAAAGTTATCTTCGTTATTAACGGACTTGTGCCCACCTATGGGTTTTGCAATGGTGTTTATAGAAAACATATTAGTTCATAGGTCTAAAAAATTACCAAGAATGGCTGGGATCACCTATAAAATCAGGAATTACAAACATTAATTCCGTCGAGACCGGCGAGGATTTTTTTTTCCCCGCACTACTGTTTAGCTTGTTTACTGTTGGTGGTTCAGTCAAGAAATTGACTGAGCTCCATGACTTAAGTTACAAAATAGTCATGCTTTGGACTTTTGCTGGTACATTTATCAATCAATTTTTCCAAACCTAATGCGAATCTTGTGTTTATAGAAAAACCAACACGAGTTCATCAAAGGATGTTACGGTTGGTATGACTTTGGTAAGTAATAATATTCGTGATACAAGCTTTTGTGATGCAATACCCAATATTTGACGAAATGGTGTTGGAAATGTTTTATTAACATCAGTACTCAAATGGACGCGTCTCCCCATCGAGAGTTAGCGCTGGATGACCAGAGGAAAAATAGCCATCCAGGACTAAAGGATCCTATAAATTTCCTGCCGAAAATGGTCGCAACCTGCGGTAAAGACCTTTCTTTTTTTTTGGTATTCACCTGATTTCGAGAAAAAATGACTTCAATTTCGGCGACGGAAGTACTTTTCCACAAAACTTTTTGTTAAGTTGGTCAAGGCTGCAAAAGCGTCGTCCCACGCAAAATTTTACAATTTAATCGCAAAACCTCATGTCAAGAGGCTGAATGTATTAAACCGTTATCAAAATGCGATTCTCGAACTACTATTCGACATTGCTTTCTTTAAATATGGTCTACTTCGGTCAAGGGAATTTGTACTTTTAACATTTTAATATCTAATAATTTATGTCAATAATATTAACGAATCAACAATAGAGCATCAAGCTCCAATGGTCATGTAATTGCCAGAGGTGGAGTCTAGGACACAAGTCTCAAGGCCAAGGACACAAAACATAATCCGAGGCCAAAGACAGGAATGCTCGAGGCCAAGGACACATATGCAAGTGTTTTCCTAAGAAAAAAGGTCTTAAAAATTTTTTTTCGGTCGATCTCCTAAAAAAAAGCGATTTAGAAAAACATTTTTCAGCCGTGTCCTTGAGCCGAGTACAGGGCAATTTTCGAGGACTTAGGCTTCGAGGCCAAGGACTTGAAAAATGTGTCCTTGAGGACTCCACCTCTGGTTATTGCAAGATCGAGACACTAAATGGACTGTGAGATTTGGATTCGAATTGTGACAATTCTAGGCTACGCATTTGCTCCTGCTATAGCTTGCAGGAATTGATCAAGCCTCATACTGCCTTCTTGCAATTCTTCAAGCTAACGAAACTTCTCACCAGAAAGCTCATAACAATGAACGACACAAAAAAATTGTTCTGAAGTCCATGTTATCATCATGATAGCAGAAGACGAAAAGCAGAACATGAAAATACGAAATGCATTTGAAGTGGCATAATCTACGTAGCCTGGGCCTGCGCCTTCTTCTTTTCTTCATGAGCACGAAGCTTCTCGATTCGCTTCTTTTTGGCCATTGCTTTCCTACCAAGCAAACCACCACCCCATTGACGGCGAATCTGGAAAGAACAAGCGGTGTATACGCATTACCCAATCATTAACGGTAGATTTATTTTAGTAACCCAACATACAGAGGTGGAGTCCTCGAGGACAGATTTTGAAGTCCTTGGCCTTGGCCTCGAAGGTCAAGTCCTTGGCCTTGGCCTCGAGGCCTCAAGTCCTCGAAAATTGGCCTGTCCTCGGCTCGAGGATAGCACTATTTTTTGAATTGTTGAAATATTGCGGAGCGCTTGAAAAATTTTTTAGAAAACGTTTTTTTGTGGAGATCGCTTGAAAAATTTTTGTGAAGACCTTTTTTTTTTTTTTTGGAGAGCACTTGCGCTTGTGTCCTTGGTCCTTGGCCTCGAGAGTGTCTGTCCTCGGAAAGGCTGTCCTTGGCCTTGGCCTCGGATTTTTTTTGTGTCCTTGGCCTTGGCCTCGAGCCTTGTGTCCTCGACTCCACCTCTGCCAACATCCTTCATAATTTAATGCAAACATAATTTAATGCAAACTCCTTCGCACGGCTGCATTAAAACTAGCACGTGTCTGCGAGTTGTCAATTAAACTTTGTGTCACACGCGATTGCACACGAAGTAAAGGAAAGGGTTTCTAACTCTACATCAAAAAAGGGCAAAACGAAGATGAGATATATCTAGAAAACCTAATGAACCAAGCTGCTCAGAATCAAATCGTCAACAACTTTTCATTCAGGTGAAGAAGTTACATGACATCACTGCAGCAGTGTAGCCTGAAACTAAAGAACTTACGTCATCATATCGGTCGTTGTAGTTGCTCCTTACTGCTTCAATAACTTTTGAAAGGTTGTTCTTGTCTTCGCTGTAAAAAATAACACAGTTGTAATCGGAAAAAAAAATTTTAAGACTTGATTTTAACTTTTATTAAAAATTACAATTGAAGATTCTACACAATCTACTACTTGCAGCAAACTAATTTTCGAAAAACCAACCTCTGTATCTATGACTTACTTATTGACATCAGTAATAGCGATGCATGTGCAAGTCTTTCGTCGCACCAACCGACCAAGTCTTGCCTTGCCCTTAACAATGCAGTATGGGACATCCATCTTCCGACAGAGGGCAGGCATAAACATCACCAGCTGTAAAAAATAGGACTAGTGATGTTTCACCTAATCATTTCCAAGATAGCGTCTATAAATCCACGCGGTCCAAGTTAATTCAGAAGGAATGGTGAAGCAGGTGGTTGCTAAATGTTTTTGAACAAAGCAATACGTTTTAAAACCAGCAGTTAAAAATACCACACGAAAATTCAGTGTTCAGAAAATCATTTCTTGGTGAATCGAGAAGCTTTTTGTACCAATGTGTTTTACAACAAAAAAATTTAAATGATATGTAAAAAAACAAACTTAGTACATCAATGGGCTCAACGTCATGAGCTATCGCAACAAGCTGCGCCTTCTTCCTCTCGACCAAGCATGTAACGGTGTTCATGCCACTGGCAACCACAAAAGGACGTTTGGTTGGCTTGTCAGGCTTTCCAGCTACCCTGCAAATCAAGTATTTTAATGTATTATACAACAAAAGGTCTAAGATTGTTCAGATTTTACGTAGGAGGATTAGTCAGTCGTAGAACAATCACTGATTCGTGAGAAACGCAACAGCGATGTAAAAAGTAATTGGGTATATACAGTAGTTTCAACAAATATCTGAAGATCAAGCTCTAGTTGTACGTTCCACAAATTAAGCAATTGTTCAGCAGTGCAAATTTTTAGTGAATACTAACATCAAAATACCATATTTGTTGTTAGAGCATTTGGATTAGACATTCCCCCAGTCGTAGCACATCGCTGAGATTCTATAGCGCAACACTGTGCTATAAGAGGTGTGACAAAAAAGTAACCGGACTGTCGCTCTAAAAATTTTAATTCAGCACATTTTGATACTTCAGGAATTGCCTCCTTTAAAGTACTTTCCCATCGAGTCGATGCACTTTTGCATGCAATCCTGCCACCCACGAAAGCACTTGGTCTTCTTTTGAGTCTCTCGAGCTCCTTTGTCAATGAGACTTCTATTTCCTTTAGACGAAAATTAAGTCTCTTTTATCACAGCTTTCAGTCCCGGAAAAAGCCAAAAATTACAAGGCGCCAAGTCTGGGGAATAGAGAGGGTGGTCAAGAAGTGTTATTTGATTTTTGGCTTAGAGGCTTATCTGTCCTTGTTGTGGAAGGTCGTCCCATCTTGGCATTATTCTCCATGAAATGTTTGTGCCATTCGAAAATCTGCATCCTCGACGCCGCATCTTTACCAAAAACCTTAGTCCAAAACATTCAGTTGGGGTCTACTTTATTTTCACCTAAACTTTCAACCGTCGTTCTATTCATGAGCCACCAACAGTTTCTTAAACAACCAACAGCACAGAGTGCAAACAAACGCGACAAAAAGTAACAAAATTGTGACAAAGGCTACTAATACTATGTTACTTAAAACCTGTAACACAAAAATGGAATAACCTACTGCAAAAAACTTGCAACATAACAGTGCTAAGAAGTTGTATTTTACGGTGACCAAGTGGCTTGCCAATTTGCATTGTATCAAGAGCATAGTTAATGCAGTCCGGTTTCTTTTTTGTCACACCTCATTTAATTACAAATCTACCAAACCATGATGATTTTTACCTCTCTTGAGCTCGTTTCAACAGCCGCTGTCTTTTATCATGTCTTGACTCTGGTTGGTATTTCTTGGCCAAACGGAACAAACTGCTTGCTGAAAGAATATCATCCACAATGCAATGCTTAATTTTAGTACACTAGGTTCTATTGAACCAAGAGTTCAGTTAGAAATAAGCAAAGCAATTGTGATCATGTTGTTCAATACTGAATCAACATGAAAACTTGCAAAAAATTTGCAAGGGACAGCATTAGTTTTCCTAAAAGATACAGTTCAGTTAAAAATTGCGGTCTTGAAGCTATTTAACAAATTGTTCTTCATTTCATTCAGTAATCGCGGCAAAGACAAATTAATGATTTTTCTACTCCACATCTCTTGAAAAACAAACTGATTTAGTAAATAACCATGCAAAATAGGACATTGGATATAGTAGAGTTGAGTTGATTAATGATTAGGGATTTAGAAGCTTAGCCTAAACAAACAGGAAGGCTTGATTAAATTTATTTTCGCTATTTATGACGTTGCCCAATGCTTTTAGTTTTGAGATAGCAATATGTGATTTTAGTTTTAAGTTATTACTGGTATGTAATCTGTACAATGTGTAGTGTTCTATAACATCTGAAAGTGAAATGTCAATCTAATATCAAGATTACTGTAAACACATTTAACTCAGTATTGAATGATACTAAAAGCAAAGTGTTACCAGTTTGGCGATCCAAGGTGTTAGAAAATTGATGAATTGAAGGAGGAATCTTGAGTCTTTCTCTCAAGACTTTTTGCTGGCGCTGCAAACGAATGTAGCGAGGCCATTTGACAAATCGAGTTAAATCACGTCTGGGTGGAACTTGATTGCCTGTAGAGAAAAAAGCATATTGCTACAAAAAACCTGAACCCACAGAACATTCATAAATGGTAGAAGAGCTTTAAATTTTAACTATAATCTGCAAATTTTTGAAGAAGTCTATAGCAATATGAAGTGTTCAAGGCAATAGTAAAGAAATAGTATCAAAGCAAGTAATCTACACTACACCAAAATTTAAAAGGGTATTTAAGTAAAGTTTTCTACCTTTGACCAAAATGTTGGGAAAAGCCTTACACGCATTCTCACTAAATCTGAAGTTTGTAAGTCTTGTTGTTTTCAATATATTGCAGTTCAAAGTTAGCTATCTCCCCCTTACTTTAGT
Organism: Trididemnum nubilum; assembly: GCA_963965965.1. Taxonomy (NCBI): domain Eukaryota; kingdom Metazoa; phylum Chordata; class Ascidiacea; order Aplousobranchia; family Didemnidae; genus Trididemnum; species Trididemnum nubilum. Next base: position 13,263,630 of record OZ014481.1, read on the forward strand.
GTTGCCATTTTGCCAGAAGATTAAATTTTAAATGTCAGCTTGAATTTGCTTGAAAAGCAGCTACCAGTAATTCACAATTTTGACCTCTTACTTTGTTTTGACAAAAACACTGCCAGAGAGTTACAAGCATACAGTAACTTTTTGAAATTTTGTTTGTAGTTGGCAACCCTGGTAAAATTTTTAAAGGATAAAAAAAGGTTTCAAGGGGAAATCTGAATTGTCATATCTTGGGAATGGAAGATCAAATTTGGTGAAGTTAGTCTTTACAGATGTCAACATTTTTTTTTTGAAAACAGAGCTAAGTTTTTTGTGCTGAACGGCCTTTAAAACTTGTGCAACACTGTTTAATAATAAAAACTACAACTTGGTATTCAATTTCGTCATTAAAAAAAAATTTGCATTGAGATACTAGAAGCTATAAGGTTTTTTTTTAATCATTGACCCAAATTTTTAGCAAATCTAAATGACTTAAAAAAAAGTTGAAGTATAAATTTCAAAATACCAAAAAAAAGTTGTGAATTTTGAGAGAGGCTAAGACAAGCATCAGAGTCAAGAGATTCCTAAACCAAGAGTGCTCATACCACATAACTAGGTGAGCCAAAATCAAATTCAGTTAAGAGGGTTTAGGACAATAGCACTCAGGACATTGTTTCACAAAATGAATAATGATTTAATGACAATGAATGGATTTGAGTCATCGCAACATGTTTCGTTCTTGCTCAAGGGATCTTCTAGCAACAAAACTCAATTTGTTTGAGCACTCTCGGTTTACGAATCTCTTGACTATGACCCTTGTTTTAACCTTTCTTAAAATTTGAATTTGCTCACTTTTTTGGATTGAGCACTCTTTAGATAGTGCTATGTGGACAGAAAATTTTAATTAGAATAATGTTGGGGTCTCTTGTTAAAATTTTCTATTGCGTAAAGCTTCATATGTAATGTTTTGCAATATTTCATATTTTTTGACAATAAAGGCTGTTATTCTGTATTAATTTCTATGATTGATTTCAAACTTAACATTATGCAGACCAAATTTGCAATGTTAGCAGTAAGTAGGCCTAGCTTGCAGATTTTGGTAACACCTAGATTTTCCAGTGGTAAATTTTGAAGGTTTCAAGTAGCGAGTTAGTAACCTACTGGGTAATGGTGGTTAGTAAGTTGTAGGCAAAAACTTTTGGAGTAGCCATATTGCACCGAAAGACATTTAGCCAAAAAAACGATAAGAGGGGCAGATTTCAATTCAATTTTTTTTTTTTGCTAATAAAACAAAATTGCCTTTCTCGCCTGAGGAGTCCCTTGAGCAAGGACAAAACGCATTGTGACAGCTCATATCCATTAATTGTCATCAAATCATTATTCATTTTGTGAAACAAAATCCAAGTGCTCTTGTCCTGAACCCCCTTTACTGAATTAAAAATAGCTGTGAATAGTTATGCTTGCAAATCCAACAACTGAATGTGTAGCTAAAAAAATGACAAATTTTTTAAAGAAACCATGAAATATTTTCAAATTAGTCATTTGATGAAGAATTTTGTGCAAAAACAAGTCAACCTGAGTAGCCACATACCTTAGGCATAGCACATTAAAAGGGCATTAAGTCAAGTTTTTCATTCTTGACCAAACTGTTGGGATAAGCCTGAAACGCATCCTCACTAAATTTGAACTATCTACATCTTCCTGTACTTAAAATATCGCAGGTCAAACTTAACTGTTTTCCTGTTATTTCAGTGTTGCCATTTTGTCAGCATTGTGACAGAAGATTATTAGAGTTCTTCTTTACCTGCATTAATGTTACTGTTAGTGTTTCCTACAAGCGCAAAAAACTGCAAAACATTCGAAATTTTTTCCGGCATTTTGACACTAAATTTTCGCGAAGTCCGGTGTTTTATATCTCCCTTTAAAAACCAGCGTTTTTATTTCCCACCAAAAACCGTATACAGCTGCAGTTCTCGATGGCATGCCCATTTATGTTGCACGAAGACCATAGAAAACTTATGGATCTCAGACCGATGACCTTTTTTATTTATTTATTTATTTTTTTTTTTTTGGAGAACGTCAGAAAATCCAGGAAAAGATGCTTCTGTCAGCGCGATGACTTTTTTTTGGGAGAAAGCCAAAATTCTGCCAGAAAATTATTGCAGCACTGATAGAGAACACTCCTAGAACTGTGGCATTTTCACGTTGAGTTCAGAACTTTCGCACTGTTTCTGGCATTTACGCAGGAGGTGAAAAGTTAGAGGTAACACAGGTTACTGTAGTAATATTCTGTAACCGTTAGTTTTTGTTAAATACCGTAAATGCAACCAGCTTTGGAAGAAGAGCATACTTACACTAATACCGGTAAACATAAAACATGCAAAAAGGTTCACCTACGATATATCATTTAACATAAGAGTAAGTTCTTACCAATAGTCAAATTTCTAGGACGTGGAATAAACAATGGGTTTTTTGTCTTCTTAGCTGGTTGCTTCTTCACCACTTGCTTTTTAGGAGGGTTTAAAATTGGAGCAGGGGCAACTTTCTGCTTTCTTCCAGTAGTGGCATGTTTTGTTGGTTTGGCAGACTTCACAGGTGCCGATTTTGCAGGTGCTTTTTTTGCCCCTTTTTGGGGTGCCTTTTGAGGAGCTCCTTTTCCTCCTTTTTTCTGTAAAATTTACACTGGTAGAAGGTAGCAGCAGCATATAACAGCATAAAGCATTACAGTAGGCATTACCAGTGACTTTGTCATAAAGTAATTTTGTCACAGAAATTTTGCCCAAGTGAGGGTTAGGGCAAGAAAGCTCTGGAGATAGTAGAATCGTTTAATGACTGCCATTCTCAGTCAACACTTTAATTTTAATAATGCAATAGGCTAAGTCAGTAGCACAATATGATTGTCAGCAAGGCATTCTGTCTTTCCTGCCTTCAGAATGCAGTCTGTCACGCAATCACTTCGTGATGAAATCTGTTCATGACGAGATCACTGGCAACCACACTAGGCCTACACTGTTTGGGTATTCTTCATCTTGCTTTGCATAAGTTTCTGTTACCTAAGGTATACTAATTTGCATATACTCAGTATAATACCGCATTGTTTTAAACAATTTCTTTTTGTTTTCCTTGACATAGCCTACTGCAAATCTGAGATGTAAAAGCGACTCTTGCTTATAGCATCCTTTTATTTATTATTACCAGATTATGCAACATGTCAAGCGAAGAACCTTTAAACCAACCTTATACCGGTATTCACCGGTATCAAACTGTAGCAGACACTGTCACACTCTGCTACACTACAGTACCAAATCCAACACCTACCGCCCCAGAGCAAGTAAGCTCACTTACAGTAGGTACAAAGTCACAAGTGTTTAGGTATTCCCATACGTTTACGGTACCAACAGGGGTGCTGAGACTAGAGCCGAAAGTGGGCCCAGGGCCAGCTAAAATATGATGAATTTCCGGTTTTGTGAACTCCAAAACAGACAGAGAAAGTGCCTCAGTTTTGTCCGAATTTTAAAGTCATTTCAAAAAAAAAAAGGTCTTCAAGGAGAAATCCCACTGTTTTCTCAGGATTTTGATGTGATCTCAAAAAAAGAAAAAAAAGGTCTTTGGTCTTTACATGCCGACTTCTTAGTGTGACTTTGATGGGCCCTCTGCTGTGCGCCCTGAAGCCAACGGGCCCAATGATGGGCCCCCCTGAAGCCCATGGGCCCCAGGGTCAATGTCAGCCCCTGTCTGCCAGTCGTACCGTACGCCCTGGGTACCAAGCAATCATTTTCAATCTACTGTATACCACGTACTTAGTTTAAATTACACAACCTCATTGCGGACACTGAACAAAAAGTAACCTTTGTATATCATAAAATCTTGAAAAAATAACACAACCACTAATTTCGAAATACGTGAGACAATCATACCCTACTTACCATTTTGCGACAACGTTTCACGAAAAGACCTAAATGTGAGCATTGTGGGAAATGTAAGTTTGAAAATCATTCATGCATGTCAAATGTATTATTTCAGAAAGTTTGGGAACCCCAAAATGAGAACAAGGACTATCAAAATTATATTTCTATTTTGCTATTGTAAACGAACGGCCAATTGTAATTGTAATTACATTTTATTCACCAAGTTGCCTTGGCCAGGAGACAGCGAAGGGACCTTTCGGTCTTCGAGTGAAGCAGCCACCTGCTCACCTGTCTACCACACACGGCGGAGGCTTCACACTGTCCTTTTTAATGCTGAACGTCAAGCAGGAAAGCTGTGAATATCAGTTTTTATAGTCTTTGGTTTGACCTGACCGGGAATCGACCCAAGTCTACCGCGGAATCGAACCCAAGTCAATGGAACTTGCTGGATGCTTCCCTCTTTAATAAAAACGAAACGTTCCCAAGTAAAATTTATAAATTGTTAAATTCAATTTGAATTGGAAATGGAACGACCACACTTGTGTCACATGTTTCATTGTTTTCCCTTGGCCATTTTCAAACTAGATGGGAGCTTGCTGAAGACACCGCTTTGAACGACCGACGCAAATACCTATAAATTTCAAAAAAACTTTTGGGGGGTTTGCAAAGAGTAGCACCCCCAAACTATGTCAAAATATTTGTCGGTTAAGTATCTGCGAATATCAAAAAACACTGGTACCCTAACTTGAGCTGTTCAAAAAAGTGATTTTAGGGGGCCAATTTGGGGGGTCCCCGAGAGGGAGGTACCCCCAAATTATGCCAAAATGTTTGTCTGATAAATATTAGCTGATATCAAAAAAGAAACTTGCACCCTAGCTTGAGTCGTTAAAAAATCAATTTTTGGGCCCAATTTTGGGGGGCTCCCGGGGGAGTTTCCCCAAAAAATTTCGGGAGAGAAGATTGCGTTTGCAGCTCAACAACTTTAGGCAAAAATTAAATTTCAATGTTGTGTGATTCAGGAGAAGAAGAGTGTACAAAATTTAGGAAGAAAAAAAGAAAAAAACAAAAAAAAGGAAGAAAAAACCTCATCGCGGCCAAATGTGGGTTTGTAGGGATAAAAGGAGTTGAATCTTTTAATGAGTTGAACTCTTTGCCTGTATGCAATGTAGAGCTCATTTGAGCTCAATAACACAAATTAAAACAAAAATGTGCTCTTGGTTTAGACATTTTACCGATCATTGGTCGAGTGGACAGAGCATCTGCTACTGAAACGGTAGACTCGGGTCGATTCCCGGTCGGGTCAAACCAAAGACTATAAAAATTGGTATTCACAGCTTCCTTGATTGGCGTTCAGCAATTAAAGGGACAGTGTGAAGCCTCCACCGTGTGTGGTAGACGGGTGGGCAGGTGGTAGCTTGACTCGAAGACCGAAAGGTCCCTTCGCTGTCTCCTGGCCAAGGCAACTTGGTGAATAAAATGTAATTACAACTAGATGGGAGTTTTCCAGCAAACCCAGTAAACGACCGATGCATAGCTGATGCTGTGATGCTCAAAAGTACTTTTTGTCTACCGTAAAATCAGCAATTATTCAAAAATATCTGATTATGAAACCTCCATAAAAGTAGAGTCAAAGAATTGTCTGTTAAACATCTCCTGATATCATAACAGACTGGCACCCTAAGTTAAGCCGATCAAAAAATTGATTTTTGGGGGTCCTTTTGGGGGGTCCCCGGGGGGATGGCACCCCCAAACTATGTCAAAATATTTGTCTGTTAAATATCTGCTGATATCAAAACAGACTGGCACCCTATAAGTTGAGCCATTCAAAAAATTGATTTTTGGGGGATCCCTGGGGGGGTGGCACCTCCAAACTATGTCAAAATATTTGTCTGTTAAATATCTGCTGATATCAAAACAGACTGGCACCCTAAGTTGAGCCGTTCAAAAAATTGATTTTTGGGGGGTTTCTGGGGGGTGGCATTCCCAAAGTATGTCAAAATATTTGTCTGTTAAATATCTGCTGATATCATAAAACACTGGGACCCTAGCTTGAGCCATTCAAATAATTGATTTTTGCGGGGTCCATTTGGGGGGTCCCCGTAGGGGTGGCACCCCCAAACTATGTCAAAATATTTGTTTGTTAAACATCTGCTGATATCAAAACAAACTGCCACCCTAAGTTGAGCTGTTCAAAAAATTGATTTTTAGGGGGTCCATTTGGGTGGGGTCCCCGGGGAGGTGGCACCCCCAAACTATGTCAAAATAATTGTCTGTTAAATATCTGCTGATATCATAAAACACTGGAACTCTAAGTTGAGCCATTCAAAAAATTGATTTTTGGGGGGTCTATTTGGGGGTCCTCGAGGGGTTCCCAGTAAACATGCTAATATTGGGACAATACTGTTTCGATATTGTCTCATATAGTCATTGCGTATTGTATTGATATGGGATTTTGATATTGACACAACATAGGTTTGCTCATCGGCGTTATATTGTTTCGATATCGTCATCCAATGCTGTCTGTATGTTGGCTCATATAGTTACGACATAGTTTTCCTATACTGGATCTATGTTTAACAATGCTGGAACCATAGGCGGGCACAAGTCCGTTAATCCGTTAATAACGAAGCTAACTTTTTCATTAACTCGTTAATCCGTTAAAAAGTTTTTTCATGTTAACGGACTAAATTAACTTCCGTTAAGTGCTGTTAACGGACTAAAGTAACTTCCGTTAAGTTCTGTTAACTTCCGTTAAGATTTTTATCGTTAATATCTTGCAGCTTCGTTGTGCATTTGAACTTGATTTTTCTTGAAATTATTAGATTAGACTGTAAAATGTAACTTCCAAAACACAAAAAGACCACCATAGCAATAAATATTTGCTTACAATCAGCTCAACAGCGTCAATACGTGTTCTAGAAGCGAGTGAATAAAAAGAAATGTAAATTACACGCAAAATGTTAACGGATTAACGGACTTTATTAACTTCCGTTAATTAAAGCTGAAAATAACGGATTAACGTTAACGGAGGTGTGAAGTTTGTTTACGGATTAGTGGTTAACGAAGCTAACGTTTTGCATTAACTTGCCCACCTATGGCTGGAACCCATATTGGGTTAATATGGAGTTGCTATAATGCTATAGTCACCCTATATTGTCTTTGTATAGTCTTGTACTGTTGCGATATGGTCCTGTTTTTATAGTCTTATACTGTTACGACTACAATTGTGCATTTGCTAATGCTAAAATCTCTCTTGAGTTGAGTTGATACAACGTACAGTATTCAAATAGCAAAGCAAGTAAATATCAAAAAATGTAATACATAAAACGAATAGAAATGTACAGATGTAATAAAACACATCATATAGCAGCCTTCACGCTCATTCGTCGGTTAGATTTTGATTACTAGATTTTTTTTCTTCTGCCACATCGGTCCCGCCAGTTCCTCATCCACGTGCTCGCTTCTTTTTCAACAGCATTTTCATCAGAACCCTTAGTATGAGGATTCTTCAACACAGCTTCTGCAAACTACCACACGAAATCGTGATCTATATTTTGTTGATATATTATAGAGTTTGCATGAAAAAACCGCTTAGACTAGCGACTTCGATTTCCTTAAAACAACCTCACCTCAAAGTAATAGTCGTAAAAAATTTTGAAGGATTAACTGCAAGGAAAAGACAGAGAAACAATTAAAAGCATACTTGTTGGCAATGTTTTAACAAACATAGGAGTAGTTTCTCAAGGAGAGCGGACATCGACCCTCCAAACACTTCACCTAAGGGGTGGTTGGGGTGGAGAGAAAGAGTTTGAACATAACAATGGCAAATCAGAGTTAAATATAAACAGGATTATTTTCATCAGTATCTGCTTTTCTGCTACAATACGTTCTTAATGCTGGCGCAATGACATAGTAGTAAACGCAATTAAAGCATCCTTTTTGCTATCGGTGGGCTTGGGACTACTCTCTTATCAAGCATATCAGTACCAAAATAGTTTTGTTACAATAATAAATTGTATAGATGAATAACTTATGCTTCTACTGTAAATGCTAGCCGTGAAGATGGCCTAAGTTACTGGTCGAAACACGAAAACCTATAGTTTTAGGTTGACAATCATTGAATGAAAGTTTTAGAAAGCTTGATATTTAACGTGTTAAGTGGCCACTTTAGTAAAGCGACAGTTAACGGCTCCATCTTAATGTAGTGGACTATACGTGATTCTGGAAGCCCAAGTGAGAAAAAACACACGACTACATCCAAGATTTCAACTAGCTTGATACGTGCAAACAACAGGTCTACTTACTTATAACAGCGTTGCTTAAACGCTTATGTTGATTGAACGCCTCTTTCTGGACATCCGTTTTTAATGGTCCACTTTTTCCAGTCCAGTTAACGTGCTCGCAGAGACTGCTTGACATTAGTGTCTCCATGACACGCCAACTCACTGCTTTGACCGAAGAGCCACCAACGACTGACAACCGATTTACCTAAAGCAAATTGTCATGGATTACTACACTTTAAAACAAAGATACTACAACCGCAGACAAAGACTTACTCACGCACAAGACAATAATACTGCCCTTTCAACTCCGTTAAATTGTCAAAAAAAACAAATCAATACACTGTGGTGTTGGCTATCTTTTCGATTTAGACGCAAACTTAAAAGAGCGAAGTTTCAAATGCTTTTTAAAAATTTGAAAAAATCCCGCTTTTGGCTTTCACAAAAGCTGCGCCCCTCTAAATGCATTACTTAAAAAGTTATCTAGCAATTTGCAAACAGGTTTTGCAATTTTCACCCAAATTTGAACGTCTCCAAAACGCATCTGCAATTTGTGACTGTTATTAACAACTTGAAACCGCTACAAAACGAAACGTGGCTGTTGGCTTCAAATGCTGCCGGGAGTAACTGTGACTAATATTAAGCAGTAACACCCACTTCAACTTGAAGCAAATGCTGCTAATGACATCGCACTCAACTTTCGCAGACGTTCGAAAGAAGGGTGTAAAATCACAAAACATCTTTACAAAAAAGCTTGACAACTTTTTAAATGAAGATTAGATAAAAAAGTGCGCAATTGGTGCCAAAAAAGTCAACTGACCACGAACCAACGGTTTTGTTACGGTGATTTCGTCACAAAGTGAGGGTTTGGGAAAGATGGCTTCGGGGATAGTAAAAATATATTTAGGATTATTCTTTTCATCCAATCGGCGTTGTTCGCAGTCAGTTGTCGTGGTCCCATGGCTATTTTGCCTCGAGAGGCAAAATAGTTCTAAATGCTATTTAGCCTCATGAGGCAAAATAATCCTAAATGCTATTCTGCCTCTAAACAAAAATAGTTCTAAATGCTATTTTGCCTCTGGAGCAGTGGTTCTTTACCTTACGTTACAGTACTTATGTTGTTGCCCCTAAAATAGTTTTAATGTATATCAATTAGGCTACTCTTTATACAAAAACAGCAACTATAAGAGCTGCCAATCCAAAATTAACACACAGAAAGACAAGGTAATTTTTTATTACAAATGCATTTGATATTTAATGGGAAGTTTGATGCTGCTTTTTTGCATTAAGCGTTTTAACTTCTAATCAAGGCTGAGTGGGGTGTAGTTAAGTACCGGTATGAGTCGTTGCTTTTTTGCGGAAACTTTGCTACTCGTGGATGAGCATGCGTGTGCTCTCTCCTTCTCGATGATCTAAGCTATTTCTCAAATCTAGCCCTAACCCTAATAAGTGCATGCACGAGAGGAGCAAGAGTGTGCATAAGCTTATACACGAGTCATAGAGATTTCAAAAAAAAGCAGACGGCTCATACTTAACAACGTCTGGCTGAGTGCAGCAAAAAAACATCACAGACCATAATCAAGCTTAAGCCTGTTTTGATACTTTGTCTTTATGGACACCATTGAAGAAAACCCCACTTCAGAGCAATAAGTTACAGGAAATTGAATGAAACTCAAAGCTTTTATTGAAAGGATGGGATGTTTATATTTAATACGGGTATCAGTCCAAAGTTTTTCTGTATCCTCTCTGGTTAAATCATCTTCGCGCTGTTGAAGAAATTCCATTTTTGCTACCATATCATCATCATAAATAGAGCTTTCGTCACCTGAAAATGGCTTGCTAATCCACAAACAATTACGCCCATGTCCCTCAAATTCCAGGAAAATATTGCTTAATCACAAGATAGCAAATGCTCCCCTCACACCTATTACTCTGTACTAGACTTTCAATTGTTTGTGAAGCAATAGAATTTAAATAGACCCTATAATTTTGACTAATTAGTATTAATTTAAAGTATGACATCACAGAATACATGGTGACAGTGAAACAAAATGAAATGTTTAGAGTTGGTAGCCCCACATGATAGCCATGGAAGATTTTTAGTTTTTAGAATGCCAAGTTACCCCTTTGGGGGTATTTACCCACAGATTAAGAACCAGTGCTTTGGAACCAAAATAGCCCTAAATACTATTTTGCTATTCTAAACACTCTCCTAGTTGTGACTTAGGCTTCCCTAACCCTAACCTTAGAGCAATTTTGCCTCTATTAGGAAGGATAGGGAGGCCTAAGTCAATGACCAGGACAGTGTTTAGAATTGCAAAACAGTATTTAGGGCTATTTTGGTTCTAGAGCATTGGTTCTTAGCCTGTGGCTAACCACCCCCAAAAGGGTAACTTGGCATTCTAAAACTAAAAGGGGTAATGTAATTTTTTGAAATTAAAAAGAAATCTTCTATGGATATTGTATGGGGCTACCAACTCTAAGCATTTTATTTTGCTTCACTATCACCATGTATTCTATGATGTCATAGTTTTATAGTAATTAGTCAGAATTATAGAATCTCTTTAAATTCTTCTTTTGTTTCATAAACAACTGATAGTCTAGTCTAGTTAGTAATATGCGTGACGTGAGGGGAGCATTGGTTATCTTGCGATTAAGCAATATTTTCCTGGAATTTTGAGTGACATAGGCCTAACTGTTTGCGGATTAGCAAGTCATTTTTAGGTGACAAAAACTCTATTTATGATGATGATATGCTAGCAAAAATAGAATTTCTTTAACTGCGCAAAGATGCACGTCTTAAAACTGATTTCACAGGTGAGGCTATAAGAAAACTTTGGGCTGATACCAGTATTTAAAATGAATATCCTATCCCTTCAATAGAAGCTTTGAGTTTCATTCAATTTCCTTCAAGTTATTGTTGTGACGTGGAGTTTTCTTCAATAGTGTCCATAAAGACAAACTATCGAAACAGGCTTGAGATTGCAAATAATGGTATGTGATGTTTTCTTTGCTGCGCTCAGTCTAGATTAGAAGTTAGAACGCTTTTTCTAATATTAAAAAAGCAGCATCAACCTTCCCATTGAATCAAATGCATTTGTCATAAAAAAATTCTTTTAGTGCATGTTTTATTTTGGATTGGAAGCTATTATAATTGCTGTTTTTCTAAAAAGGGTAGCCAAATTGATATACAGGGTATCCAAACAGTCTCTGTGCAATTTAAAAAAATTACTACAACATCAAATGATGAGATAACGCAATGAGAGTTGTTTAATGTTAATCAGCATCTCATAGTTTTCCTTGACACTAAAATTTATCGTTTGAGATAAAGTTTCAACGTGTTTAATGATTGAGTTCAATGAACCCCAATAAAATGACTACTCTAGATGAAAAAAACCATCGAAATAACCTCTTCAACCAGCTTGTGATGCAAAACCACAACAGCGACGCAAAGTCTCGTGATTAGCATCACAAGCTGGTTAAACAGAATTAGCATAACAACCTTGACTAGTTCTGTTCAACAAGCTTGTGATGCTGATCAAGCAATTTCACGTTGCTGTTGGCATTTGTATCACAAGTTGGTTGAACAGAAAAAAAGACTTCGTTTTTAGTGAGGTGACAACCGTCACGTCCCTGTGTCCATAAATTTCTTCCATAAACAAATTGAAGGACGTGATGGTGGGTCTCTTCCATACTTAGTTCTGTAGTCTTGATGGGTCTAAACCATAGGTGGGCTCAAGTCCGTTAATTGTTAATAACGAAGCTAACTTTTTCATTAACTCGTTAATCCGTTAAAAAGTTTTTTCATGTTAACAGACTAAATTAACTTCCGTTAAGTTCTGTTAACTTCCGTTAAGGTTTTTATCGTTAATATCTTACATCATTCATTCATCGGACCGATACAAACCAGTTTGCACTGGTAACACTTGTTGCGTATAAGCACAAGTTTTATAGAAGAAAGCGAAGAAAGGAGCTCTCTTTTGTGGCAAATAATAACCTGCAGCCTCATAGGTCTATGAATTATCGCTGTTCACAATTCCCAAAAGATTTTCCGACCGCAGGTTCATAGTGCATTTGAACTTATTTTTATCTTGAAGTTACATTAGGCTGTAAAATATAACTTGAAAACACAAAAAGACCATCATAGCAATAAATATTTCCTTACAATCAAAAACTCAACACTCAACAGTGTCAAAACGTGTTCTAGAAGTGAGTGAATAAAAAGAAATGTAAATCATGCAAAATGTTAACGAATTAACGAACTTCATTAACTTCCGTTAATTAAAGCTAAAAATAACGAATTAACATTAACGAAGAAGTGAAGTTTAATTAATCGTTTGCGTGGTATCTGGCCTAAAGGCTACTTGGCCTACCTGCTATCTGGCCTAAAGGCTACCAGCGCGGTGTGAAGTTTGTTAACAGACTAGTGATTAACGAAGCTAACGTTTTACATTAACTTGCCCACCTATGGTCTAAACACCTCAATTTCTCAATAAACCAAGATACACATTGCGCTTTTTCTAGAGGAGTAGTCATTTCAGATTTTAAGGGGGTATATAGAATTCAATCATTACACTTGTAAAAATTTTATCTGAAACAATAAACTTTAGTGTCAATGAAAAGTTTATAAAGTACTGATTAACATAAAACAACCCTTATTGTGTTATCTCATCATTTGGAGGCTAGTAGTAATTTTTGTAAATTGTAAAAAGACTTTATGGACACCCTGTACATCAAAATATTGTAGGAGTAACAACATAACAAAAATAAAAAAACCACTGCTCTAGAGGCAAAATACCGTCGTCGAGGGTGACTTTCAGGGTTGCCACAAAAACTGCGAAATCAAATTCCAGGACTTTCCAGGACTATTTTGGGTCATTTTCCAGGACTATTTAAGTTTTTTTTTTATAAGACTTAAAATTTAATTTTAACTATTACTCTTTCATGCACCTACTTTTTTGTACTTGTGATTGACGAAAATTTTTGTGCAAAGCCAGAAATTTGCAATGGGAGGGCTATGCTTTGGGGTATGGGGGCTGAGCCCCCAGCTGGCGGAAGCCATTGGGGGTCTGGGGCCAAAGCTCCCAGTGCTCGAAGACTTTTCACTTTTTTTGCATCGATAATAACCTAATTTTAGGCCTAGTTTGGTAAAGATTATTGCTTTTAAAACATAGCATAAAAATTAGCACTGCAAAAACATGGCTGAACTGGTTGCATAACTGGGCTACAGTATGTGGGTGATGGCTAGAGCTCGACTAATATGACTTTTTCAGGTCGATACCGATAGCGGATATATTTACGTTAATAACTACAAAAAATTTTTTGCTATTTTTCAATTACCTTGACACTATACCCTTCACTAACCCTCCTCCAAAGAAATACTACTGAAAACACAAGTCATACTAAGCTAACAGAATGCAAAAGCACTCGTGATTGCTCCAAAAAATAAACAGTTTAAAGTAATTGTGCTAAGCCGATATTTCATCGGCTGTAGATAGCCGATACAATATATCGGCTTGGCCCTAATATCGACTGATATTCATCAGTCGAGCTCTAATGATGGCTAATGGTAAAACTTCAGTCCTAGTTTTATTTCCAGGCAGTAAACCAAAAAATGATATCATCTGAAAAAGACAAATCTTATTTGCACGCCAGCGTGTCAACAAAAATACACTGTCCTAGCTCTAGCCCAAACCCCAAACTGAAACCTTGGCTCAAACGTTAATGTTAATCCCAACCCAAACTCAAAATCTAAACCCTAACACAAACGACAATAATTTAAAAAACAAAAGAGTAAATGAGCACCTACTCTTGCTCTCTTATTCGCATTAAGCAAAGCTCATTTGCACACAAGAGTGCCAATAGGCACTTCCTTTAAAAAAACTCACAGTATAAATCCCAATTGTCTGTATTGTATAACACTAGATAAAGGTAATTTGGGAGCAGGAGTTAATAAAACGAGATTCGAGAGAGGTGACTGGCAATCAATAAAATTAGATACTGAATAGACCCCTTATAATTTTTTTTGACAAAACCTACATGAAGTATTTTGCATGAAGCGAATGAATTGATTATTTTGAGCCATTTTGAGTTAGTTGTTACTGATTTTATTTTCGACCAATATTATCCCCTGCCCTAAATAATGTTTCAAAAGTGGATTTAAATTATTTTAGCGTCGATATTACTCTAAAAAATTTGCCTCCAACGCATAGTGCAAAAAACGTCATATTTTTCTTATTGAGCATTTTGGTCAAAGGGCCAATGGGGGGGCTATAGCCCACTATGCTACTGCTACTATAGTATTGCATTGCAATAAATTACTGTCCATGAATTCACTCTTCCTAATAATATTCAATAATTTTTACAAACTGTAGGATATACTGCAAAGTGCAAATATTGGCATTTCAACAAGGAAGTGCTTATTTGCACTCCAGCATATAACTGCTTAAAAAAAACAAGAGAGCAAAGAGCAGAAGAATGGGCGCTGATTTACTCTCTTTCATTTTTTAAATTATCGTAAAGGTTTGGGTTAAGATTTTAAGTTTGGGTTAGGATCAACATTAGGGTGAGAGCTAGGGTTACTTACAGTCTGGGTTTTAGATCTAGGGTTGGGTTAAGGCTAGGATATCAATTTTTTGTGCACTAGCGTACAAATAAGCATCTTTTAGCAATACTTTAAAGCTTTTTGAAGAACCTTTACAATTCAAATTATTTCAACAATGGCTTTGTACAATCACAAGGTACCAGTTATTATAAAAAAAAAACAACTTCACATTCTGTTCCGGTTAATCACGGGAAAACTTTCCAAAAATTTTCCAGGACTTATAAACAAAATTCAAGGACTTTCCAGAACAGCAAAAAAAATCCAGGACTTTTCCAGGATGTGGCAACCCTAGACTTTGATCAGCGGGGTGACTTTGATCACCTGGGGTGACTCTGATTTGTACCAGAAAACAATTACAAATTGCAAAACCCGTTGTGGATATTAAGTCACGTCGTACTTTGAGTTATATGTGGTTGCTTGATCACGTAATGAAGTTGCTTGGTCTCGTGATTACTATTTTTATCGCCAAAATTTCATATGGCACCAATTTTGGCTTTATAATGTGGCACCTCGTCACTCCCATGCAAATTAATTCCAAGTTAATGGAGAACAAAAATAAAGCAAATAATCAAGCAATAATCGGCAGCACTTTTAGCAACATGGTACACATTCCCTTGTCAGTCTTTACTTTCCCTCATTAATTTTGATATCCAATCTCTAGTCTTCAGGTCTTCATTTTCAAAATCGAACACACATTATCAAGCCACCTAGCACAAATGTGCAACGTAATAGCGGTTGCAAGTTAAAGGCGATGAATCATCCAGTCAATTCCTGTGGTTTACAATAGCTAAAATTGAACTATAATTTTTGATATTTTTTGTTTTAATTTTGAGGCTGCGGTTGCAATGATATTGAACAAATACTAAAAGATGTCCTGAAAAAAAGTGTTAGTAAACTTTGAGTTTTGTTCTTCCCGCCAAAACCACAGTTCTCTAAACTATTAACCAGAGGTGGGCACAAATAACATATCTAAAGCGCAGCACAACAAAGCGCAATGATCTTTTTAACCAGTGAAAGCGCAGCACAAAACGCGCAATTGAATTTTTTCAATTTTTGAAGCGCAGCGCAACTTTTGCAATGAACTTTTTGATTCAATTGAAGTGCAACGCAATTCCGCAATTGCGGAACGGCATTTTCGTACCAAGTTAAAGCTCAATCTAACTTCCGCAATTGAAACTTCACAACACAATGCAAATACAGCATTTTTTGCAATTTTACGCAAAAAAAGGGTGAATACTATGCAAAAGAAGACCGATATTTATCAAAATTACAATCAAAATGGAACAAAATTAAGTTTAATGTATAGAATTGCACTATTAACCGAAAAAATCTTTAAAAGCGCAGTGCAATTAAAGCGCAACATATTTTACAGACTTTAGCCCGCAACGCAACTTTCGCTATGTTTCAAAATAAAAATTAAAGCGCAACACAACTTCCGCAATTGCGAAGGTTGCGCTTCTAATTGCGCTTTGCCCACCTCTGCTATTAACTATTAGGCCTACTGTGGTTTTGGCGAGAAGAACAAAACTCAGAGTTTCCAGAAACTTTTTCCAGATATCTTTTTGTATTTGTTGAATATCTTTGCAAACGCAGCCTCAAAATTAAAACAAAAAATATCAAAAATTATAGTTCAATTTTAGCTATTGCAAACCACCGGAATTGGCTGGATGATTCACCATCTTTAATATTAACAACAACAAGTGTTATATTTGATCGGTTTAGAAGGAATCGAACCCCTACCCTCCCGAACTCGAGGCAGATGTGAGATGGCCAATTGGCCATTACCTGTAGCATTGTTTTTACCAAACCTCCTGTAATTGTACTTCACTCCAATAAAAACTAAATTTTAGTCCCCGACACTTTTTAAAAAAATATAAAAGTGAACAAAGTCACCCTTCAGATGAGTTTACTTAGATAAAACGGCAGTTTTATATGAGTGATCAAAGTCACCCCTGGCACGGAACATCACGTGATACCAATCGAAAAGGCAATGTATGACAAGAAAGCTCAGCCACGGAGTGTTATGACCAGTTGCTAGAGAAAGATAGAGCGGCAGTGTGGTAGATCACAGCACTTGAAGACAAACGGGTGATCAAAGTCACCTCCAACAATCTGACGATGGTAGCATTTATAACTATTCTTATTTTGCTTTTAGAGGCAAAATAGCATTTAGGACTATTTTGCTTCTAGAGGCTAAACAGCATTTAGAACTATTTTTTCTCTAGAGGCAAAATAGCAATTAGGACTATCTAAATTCAGCCTCTAGAAGCAAAATAGCCACTGCATAAAGAATAGCTTACCTTCATGCATTAGGTTCCGATTGTTTATCACCAGTCAAGTAAAGTTGTTTTCATCTCAACACTCAAAAGTGCAGGTAGGAAACAGTGGAAGACAAGCACCTTAGGCTCGTATTTTAAAACAAAACTTGGGTCTCTTTTGGTTTAAGCCTCCTCTCATAATCTACTCAGCCTAATTAGCCATATTAACTGCATACTCTAAAAGTTATCGTTAAATAGCATAAACTTGGTGGTTTCAGAAGATAATAGTTTAACCTAGGGAGGTTCAAACTGAAAGAGAAACCAGAACTTGAGTAGGACTTCGTACTTAAGTCCAACTTGCTTGGCTATTAACACAATTCCCTTAATTCGTATAGCCAACTGGCCAAGTTGGACGTGAGTAGCCTAATGAGTACGAAGTCCTAGGTCTACTCATGTTCTGTTTTAGAATGCGCGCCTTAAACTTCACAACACAATGCAGTCAGAATCTCCTGTCAGGTCTGCCGGCAGCACGAAACTAAACAATGCTGTCATTGGCAAGTCGGTGACCAGCATGTGCATTGTGCACTGTCTTTGTTCTACTGCCTTGCCCTTCCCGCCAACCTGTAAGCGCGATAAACCATGCGTGAGTTTATGGTCACGCTACCTGATTTCGCAAGCATTGCACTACCCAGGATCCTACGCACTTTTAATTAGATTGTTGTTTTTTTTTCACTTTTTGTATATTATTTTTGTCCATTCTGTGCATCTATGCTATTATTACAACCTCGCAAATAGGCCTATTTTGTTTATTTATGGCAAAGTAATCATGAACCAACCTTTAGCGGTTCAGCAGTATTCACAGCGAAAGGTCAAGCATACCGATTAGTCTAAACCACTTAATTATTCTTACAATCCACCAACACACCAACTTTGTCTCTTTGACTGCCTGAGTCTGTCTCGACAGCGGCTCGTTCCAGGTTCACGAGTATATAACGACCGCCATTGTATATCATTGTTACGTCAAGTTGACAAGAACGTCATAGTCATAAAAGGAATGGGCAAATTTGATTGGTGCGCTGTAGTTTAGAAACAATGGCGCAATTTATGGGAGCGGCAATGAGTGCAATCGCTGCAAAACGATGAAATGACAGCATTTACTGCAGAGAATGAATACAAAAACCGCAAAGTGATATTGGTAATGCTGATTTAATCGGACAATTGCCGTTAATTGCAAGCGAACTAAAGCTACCAAAATAATTCTCCGATTAGCGTTACTATCATCTGCAAGAAAGTTATGCTTTGCTTGATACACATAACAATAAAAACCGCTATTAATTATTGTTGTAGAATAATTAGGCCAAATCTAAAGATGATGGTGTCTGCCCAGGATCCTATTTATAGGAGGGGGGCCATGGCCATGGCCCCCCATTTGGGTCGCCAGGATAGTATAATTAGCATAGAATGGTACGCAAAAGTGTGGCATGCCCCCCTCTTTGAAAGTTTGGCACAAAGTTTGAGCACACAAATGGACAGAATCTGACTGAAGATTTTTTCTTGTTTTTGGTCTTCACCAGATTTCAAATTTTGGGCCTAACACCGGACTAAATCTGAGTGAAGACTTTTTTTTATTTTTATTTTTTGTTGGTCTTCACCTAATTTTGGGCCAAAAACCGGACTAAATCTGATTGGAGAAATTTTTCTTTTGATCTTCAATATTTTCAAATTTCCTGCCCCCCCCTTTTTAAAATCCTGCTTACGCTAGTGTGTTTGTCGCCTGGAGCTCACAAACGGCGCAATACTGCATGTGGATGCTTGCAGCAGTGCAGCTGTTATTCCCTCAAATTAATGACGTTCTTTGGCAGTTTTGGGTGTTCTGTACGTTTCATGATTTCGCGACTTTTTCTGTACGGTATTGAGTTAATGTTGCTCAGTATTGGTAATCCGGTACTGTTTTGACTGTATTGAACAATTCTTGCACAATATTGTGTAATAACGTTTGTTTTTTGACAACACGCTAATTAAAACATGCAAACAAGAATGACGGATAAAGTTAAACTGTGATACAAAGCAGTTTAATAATATTTTTCGTATTTCACTTATATGTGTTTTGTAAAATAGGCCCAATATTGTTTCTATATAGGCTAGACAACATCGATACACACAATATAAAACAGCACGCAAACAAAATTGGTCCGATATATGCATGTTTACTGGGGTGGCACCCCCAAACTATGTCAAAATATTTGTCTGTTAAATATCTACTGATATCAAAAACAACTAGCACTTTAGCTTGAGCCGTTCAAAAAATGGATTTTTTGGGGCCCCACTTTGGGGGGGTTCTCGGTGGAGTTGCCCCAAAAAATTTCGGGAGAAAAAATTGCGTTTGCAGCTCAACAACTTTACACAAAAATTAGATTTCGATGGTTTGTGGTTTAGGAGAAGAAGAGCGTACAAAATTTAGGAAGAAAAAAAAAAGAAATGAACCTCATCACGGCCAAAAGTGGGTTGGTTGGGATGAAAGGGTATCTTAAAGACATACAACCCTATGAAATATTTTTTGCCGCACTTCAGCCGTTTTTGACTGAGACCGCTTCTTTCGCCAAACTTGCGGGGCAGTTTTCGGGTTCTAAAACCGAAGTCACGTGACCTATTGCCTCGAAATTAGGTGCAAACATATAACTCATTAATCTCAAACTGCTGTCCAAATTTCATGTTGCTAGACCAAACCGTTCTCGAGTTATAAGCAAAAGTCTGAAATTTCGCACTCGTTAGTTGGAAAATGGCCGAGTAAAAACAAAGGAACACGCGACGCGAGCGTCGGTCGTTCCAATTAATTGACAACATAGTGACTGATCGTAATAAAAAAACATCCCATCCAAGTCTAAGCCAATAATGGAACTATGTCAAAATATTTGTCTCTAAAACAACTGCTTATATCAAAAAAACTAACGCCCTAGCTTGAACCTTTTGAATTGATTGTTGGAGGGTCCATTTGGGGTGTTACGGGGAGGGGTGGTACCCTCAAACTATATCAAAGTATTTGACTGTTAAATAACTACTGATATCAAAAAAATGGCACCCTAGGTTAAGCTATCCAAAAAATTGATTGTTGGGGGGTCCTCGGGGGATGTGGTACCCCCAAACCAGTACTTAAATTGTAGGGGTGACATGGGAGACACATCCCCCATCGATAGTAAGCATCCCCCCATCAAGATTTAGCGTCCCCCAATGAGATTTAGGCATCCCCCCCTTTTGAGATTTGAGCGCTGGATGATTGGACGAAAATGAGCCATCCAGCTTGAATAAATCCTACAAATTTCGCCGAATAAAGTCCGAAATTGCGATGAAGACTTATTTTTGGCCTTCATCTAATTTCGGGGAAAAACACTACAGTTTTTGGTAAAGAACTTTTTTTTTTGGTCTTCATTCAATTTTGGGGCGGAATTAAATAATTTATACTAAAGTACTTTCGCATGCCAAATGCGTTTGGTCAAGGCTGAAAAAGCGTCCCCCTCCCATGCAAAATTTTAGAATACTAGTACTGCCCCAAACTATATCAAAATATTTGTCTCTTTAACATCCACTGATATCAAAAAAAAACTGGCACCCTAGGTTAAGCCGTTAAAAAAATTCATGTTTGAGAGGTCCATTTAGGGGGTTCCCCGGAAGGGGGTGGTACCACAAACTATGCTAAAATATTTAGCTGGTAAATATCAACTGTTATCAAACAACACTGGCACCCTAGGTGAAGCCGTTCAAAAAATTCATTTTTGAGGGGTCTATTTGGGGGGGTTTCCAGGACATGCTACCCCCAAATTATGCCAAAATATTTGTCTGCTAAATATCTACTGTTATCAAAAAGAACAGGCGCCCTAGCTGGAGCCGGAAAAAAAATTGATTATTGGGGCCCCACTTTGGGGGGTTCCCGGGGGAGTGGCTCTAAACAATTTCGGGAGACAAAATTGCGTTTGTAGCTCAACAACTTTATCTAAAAATTAGATTTCGATGGTTTGTGGTTGAGGAGAAGAAGAGCGTACAGATTTAGGAAGAAAAAAATGAAAAAAAAAGAAAAAGGAAAAAAAAAGGAAAAAACCTCATTGTGGCCAAAAGTAGGTTGGTAGGGATAAAAGAGTATCTTGAGACATACAGTATAACCATAGGTAGGCATGTTAATGCAAAACGTTAGCTTCGTTAACTACTGGTCCGTTCCCGTTAACAAACTTCACACCTCCGTTAACGTTAATTCGTTATTTTCAGCTTTAATTAACGGAAGTTACTAAATTCCGTTAATTCGTTAACATTTTGCGTGTAATTGGAACGACCGACGCTCGCGTCGCGTGTTCCTTTGTTTTTACTCGGCCATTTTCCAACTAACGAGTGCGAAATTTCAGACTTTTGCTTATAACTCGAGAACGGTTTGGTCTAGCAACACGAAATTTGGACAGCAGTTTGAGATTAATGAGTTATATGTTTGCACCTAATTTCGAGGCAATAGGTCACGTGACTTCGGTTTTAGAACCCGAAAACTGCCCCGCAAGTTTGGCGAAAGAAGCGGTCTCAGTCAAAAACGGCTTAAGTACGGCAAAAAATATTTCATATGGTTATATGTCTCAAGATACCCTTTCATCCCAACCAACCCACTTTTGGCCGTGATGAGGTTCATTTCTTTTTTTTTCCTTTTTTTTCTTTTTTTTTCTTCCTAAATTTTGTACGTTCTTCTTCTCCTAAACCACAACACATTGAAATCTAATTTTTGTGTAAAGTTGTTGAGCTGCAAACGCAATTTTTTCTCCCGAAATTTTTTGGGGCAACTCCACCGGGAGCTCCCCCAAATGGGGCCCCAAAAAATCCATTTTTTGAGCGGCTCAAGCTAGAGTGCTAGGTTTTTTGATATCAGCAGATACTTAACAGACAAATATTTTGACATAGTTTGGGGATGCCACCCCCCCAGGCACCCCCCAAATGGACCCCCCAAAAATCAATTTTTTGAATGGCTCAACTTGGGTGCCAGTCTGTTTTGATATCGGTAGATATTTAACAAACAAATATTTTGACATAGTTTGGGGGTGCCACCGCCCCAAATAGACCCCCTCAAATGGACCCCCAAAAATCAATTATTTGAATGGCTCAAGCTAGGGTGCCAGTGTTTTATGATATCAGCAAATATTTAACTGACAAATATTTTGACTCCACTTTTCTGGAGGTTCCATAATCAGATATTTTTGAATAATTGCTGATTTTACGGTAGACAAAAATTACTTTGAGCGTCACAGCATTGGCTATGCGTCGGTCGTTCACTGGGTTTGCTGGCAAACTCCCATCTAGTTTACGTTTCTTTTTATTCACTGGCTTCTAGAACACGTATTGACGCTGTTTAGCTGATTGTAAGGAAAAATTTTTGTTGTGGTGGTCTTTTTGTGTTTTGGAAGTTACATTTTACAGTTAATCAAATATCAAAATAAAAATAAGTTCAAATGCTCTAACGAAGCTGCGATCGGAAAATCTTTGGAAATTGTGAACAGCGATAATTAATAGACCTATGAAGCTGCAGGTTATTATTTGCCACAAAAAAGAGCTCGTTTCTTCGCTCTCTTTTATAAAACTCGTGCTAATACGCTAACGGAAGTTAATTTAGTCCGTTAACAGAACTTAACGGAAGTTAATTTAGTCCGTTAACATGAAAAAACTTTTTAACGGATTAACGAGTTAATAAAAAAGTTAGCTTCCTTATGAACGGATTAACGGACTTGTGCTCATTTATGCATGTAACCGTGTGAAATATTTTTTTGCAATACTTAAGCCACTTTTCAATGAGACGGCTTTTTATGCCAAAGTTTTGGGAAGGTTTTTAACTCCTGAAATTAAAGTCACGAGACTAATTGCCTCGAAATTTGGTACAAACATGCAACTCATTAATCTCAAACTGTAGCCAAAATTTCATGTAGCTAGCCAAACCGTTCTCGAGTTAGGAGCAAGAGTCTGAAACTTCGCACAGGTTCGTTTGAAAATTGCCGAGTAAAAACAAAGGAACGCACGATGCGAGCGTCGGCTGTTCCAAATGCCACAATAGATATCAGCTTCGACTTTTTCAAAACTTTTTAAATTGATTTTGTCAAAGTATTTAGAATCATTACTATTGTGATAATTATTACATTTAGAACTTGTGACAATCAGCTTGGATTCAAATTTGGACATGGCACAGACTCATGTGTATTTTTGCTGAAACAAGCGATTAACCATTATAATCCACATGATAATCCCCTGTATGCAATTTTTTTGGACTCCTCGAAAGTATTTGATCGATTCTGTCATTATGTTTTATTTCAAAAGCTTATTGAAAAGCAGGCTACTTTAATTTTGGTGCGATTAATTGGAACGACCGACACTCGCATCGCGTGTTTTTTTTTTGGTTTTCACTCGGCCATTTTCAAACGAACCTGTGCGAAGTTTTAGACTTTTGTCTATAACTCGAGAACGGTTTGGTCTAAGTACATGAAATTTTGGCAGCAGTTTGAGATTATTGATTTGCATGTTTGTACCAAATTTCGAGGCAATTAGTCACGTAACTTTCGTTTTAGGAGTTAAAAACCTCCCCAAAACTTTGGCATAAAAAGCCGTCTCATTGAAAAGCGGCTTAAGTATTGCAAAAAAATATTTCACACGGTTGTATGTCTGAAGATACTCTGTTATTCCTACCAACCCACTTTTGGCCGCGATGGGTTTTTTTCCTTTTTTTCCTTTTTTCTTCCTAAATCTTGTACGCTCTTCTTCTCCTAAACCACAAACCATCGAAATCTAATTTTTGGGTAAAGTTGTTGAGCTGCAAACGCAATTTTATCTCCCGAAATTGTTTGAGGCAGCTCCCCGAAACCCCCCAAAATGGGGCCCCAAAAATGAATTTTGTTACTGGCTCCAGCTAGGGCGCAAGTTTTTTTGATATCAGCAGATATTTAGCAAACAAATATTTTGACATAATTTGTGGGTTCCATCCTTTGTGGACTCCCCCAAATTGTCCCCCCAAAATCACTTTTTTAAACAGCTCAAGCTAGGGTGCCAGTTTTTTGACATCAGCAAATACTTAATCGACAAATATTTTAGCATAGTTTGGGGGTGCCACTCCCCTGAGGACCCCCCCAAAATGGACCCCCAAAAATCAATTTGTTGTTCAGCTTAACTAAGAGTGCCAGTGTTTTATATTATCAGTAGATATTTAAGAGACCAATATTTTGACATAATTTAGGGGTAAACCCCTCTTGGCAACCCCCCCAAATAGACCCCCCAAAAATCAATTTTTTTAACAACTCAAGCTAGGGTACTAGTTTTTTTTTTTTTGATATCAGCAGATATTTAAGAGAAAAATATTTTGACATGATTGGGGGTTGCACCCCCCAAAGACCCCCAAAATGGACCCCCCAAAAATCAATTTTTTGAACGGCCTGACTTAGGGTGCCAGCTTGTTTTGATATTGGTTGATCTTTAACAGACAAATATTTTGACATAGTTTGGGGTAGCCTACCACTTCCCTGGAGATCCCCCAAAAATCAATTTTGGGAACGGCTCAAGCTAAGGTGTCAGTTTTTTTAAATATGTAGATATTTAACAGACAAATATTTTGACATAGTTTGGGGGTGCCACTCCCATGGGGACACCCAAATGGACCCACCAAAAATCAATTTTTTGAACAGCAGAAGCTAGAGTGTCAGTTTGTTTTGACATGAGTAGATATTTAACAGAAAAATATTACGAAACAGTTTGGGGGTGCCACTCCCCTGGGGACCCCCAAATAAACCCCCCAAAAATCAATTTTTTAAACGGCTTAACCTAGGGAGCCAGCATTTTTTATATCAGTAAATATTTAAGAAACAAATATTTTGACATTGGGAATGCCCCCCCCCCCCCCCCCCCCAGAGATCCCCAAAAATCAATTTTGGAATGGCTTAAGGTAGGGCGCTAGTGTTTTTGAAATCTGTAGATATTTGCGTTGGTCGTTCAAAGGGGTTGCTACTCAGCAAGCTCCCATCTAGTTACGCTTTGGTATAATAACCAAATGATCACTATCAAATGGAAAATTGTTTTTTCACACTGTTTCTCTATAATTAATGGGGTCAGACAAGATGACATTTTGAGCCTTATCTGTTCAATATCTACATGGACCAGCTTTCTGTTGAACGAGGACTAAAGGCAAAATCAATAGGGGTATCTAAAATTATGCCAATTGCATAAGACTGGCTAGCGTTGACTTCACCCTTTTTGACCCTGCCGTTCTGGAGATATTGTTGTTCAAACACGACGTCAGTGACTCTATACTGTTATAAATTTTTAATAATTTTCATTGGCAACTCCGTCGTTGATAAGCATTTGCGTCTTAGCGACGCCTTCCCAGTTCTAACCTAAAGCAACGATTAGGCTACTGCATTGGGTCGTTGCGCTGCGCACAAATCAGTTTGATCTGTCAGCACAATAGATCCGAGCTGGAAAAAAACAGTTCACTGTATGGTACCGTAGGTAACAAACGTCCAAAACCAAGCAAAAGTAAAGCTAGTTGAGCTATTATTAGATGAGGCTAGTAGGCCATTGTTTTCAACTTAGATGGAAAAGTTTATTCTAGGGTCACAAAATACGTAAGCAAATACAATAGCCCTACTCAAGCATTGATAGTCTTATTATCAGGTGTGAGTTTGTACTGTGTAGCCTTGTAATAAAAATCTTATTGCTAGACTAGGCTAGGATTTAGACTGAAATGTATCTTCCAGCTTGATTTTTATTCAAATCGCTAGGCTAGCGAAAAGCCTACTCTTTTTACCAGCTCAGATCTATTCTGCTGATAAAATCAACCTGATTAGAGCGCAGCAAAACGACCCAATGCAGTAGTTGCCTGAGGTGGAGTCGAGGACACAAGGCTCGAGGCCAAGGCCAAGGACACAAAAAAAATCCAAGGCCAAGGACAGCCTTTCCGAGGACAGACACTCTCGAGGCCAAGGACAGGAATGCTCGAGGCCAAGGCCAAGGACCAAGGACACAAGCGCAAGTGTTCTCCAAAAAAAAAAAAAGGTCTTCACAAAAATTTTTCAGGCGATCTCCAAAAAAAAAGGTCTTCACAAAAATTTTTCAGGCGATCTCCTCAAAAAAACGTTTTCCAAAAAATTTTTCAAGCGCTCCACAAAATTTTAACAATTCAAAAAGTAGGCTATCCTCGAGCCGAGGACAGGCCAGTTTTCAAGGACGTGAGGCCTCGAGGCCAAGGCCAAGGACTTCAAAATGTGTCCTCGAGGACTCCACCTCTGGTAGTTTCTTTAAGTTAGAACTGGAAAGGCGTCGCTAAGACGCTAATGCTTATCAACGACAGAGTTGCCAATAAAGATTATTAAAATTTATAACATTAGAGTCACAGACGTCGTGTTTGAAGTAGAATATATCTGAAACTACTTGGTCAAAAAGGATGGAGTCAAGGCTAATCTAGTCTAAAACGATTGACGTAACTTTAGATACCCCTATTGATTTTGCCTTTGGTCCTCGTTTAAGTTAAAGGCGGTGAATCACCAGCCAATTCCAGTGGTTTACAATAGCTAAAATTGAACTATAATTTTTGATATTTTTTGTTTTGATTTTGGGACTGCGTTTGCAAAGATATTCTACAAATACAAAAAGATGTCCCCCGGAAAAAAGTTTTTGGAAACTCTGAGTTTTGTTCTTCCTGCCAAAACCACAGTTCTCTAAACTGTTAGGCCTACTGTAATCTTATTAAACTATTAGGCCTAACTATCTCTAAACTATTAGGCCTAATAGTTTCGAGATAGTTAGGCGTAATTAGGTCTAAACTATTTAGAAATAAACTATTTAGAAATAAACTATCTCTAAACTATTAGGCCTACCACAGTTCTCTAAACCATTAGGCCTACTGTGGTTTTGGCAGGAAGAACAAAACTCAGAGTTTCCAAAAACTTTTTTCCGGGGGACATCTTTTTGTATTTGTTGAATATCTTTGCAACCGCAGTCCCAAAATTAAAACAAAAAATATCAAAAATTATAGTTCAATTTTAGCTATTGTAAACCACTGGAGTTGGCTGGATGATTCACCGCCTTTAAATCAACTTGATATTGGGTGCTATATTGGGGAAAAGTGTTCAAACAGTCTTGTGTACGCTCATGACGTTTGCTGTTTTGCTCTTAGTTTCAAAGGCTTACAAACGCTTGTTGACACTTGTGTTAAATTTTCTGCAAAGCATAATATTGTCTTCAATTACAGTAAAACCAAAACTACGTTTTTTCCATGTAAATTCTTAAAAATCACTGATCATAATCTTTCTGCGAATGACAAGCAGGTTGAATTTGTAAATAGTATTAATTTGTGAATAGAATTTGTAATTACCTTGGTGTTACAATTAGCAGTGATCTTTCAGATGAACTTGATATAAAAGCTTGAGTAAGATCTATACATTTTATAGCAAATATGTTTCGTACTAGGTTTTCCAAACGCTGTGTAAATGAAAAAAACATTTTGTCTCGTTTTTTTTGTTCCTCTATCTATGGCATCAATCTTTGGTGTGGTTATCCTGTGTGAGTCGAGTATTAATCGTTTTCGATTAGCTTTCAACAATGCTTATCGTACACTGTTTAATCTCCCCCAGCAGAATACACATCAATGAAACTATGCTCAACAACGGCATCTAGACCAGTTATTCGTTAATGAGAAAACATACTGCTAATTTTACAAAAAGATTCAAGAACTCTCCAAACGCTTACATTTATAAATTTTTGGCTCAGCATGTTTTCTTGATTCTAATTTTTCAGAGCATTACTCAAAATTACATTTTGGCTGAATTAGCGCGCATGTTTATGCTTGGTGCTGTGTTGTGCCTGATAAATGTGTTTGTGTGTGTTTTTGTTTTTTTTCGTGTTATCATGGACCTTTATTGATTCTGACACTAATAAATAAATAAATAATAAAGTGTTTTTTTTTCGCTAAATATGAACCCCACCAAGGTTGGTAATATCGACTTAAAATCGATAATTGGTATCGTTATTCGTTACTTTTTGCTTATCGAATGTAAAAATTCTTTACTTTTTAGTTTCATTATCGAATGTGCCTTTTCCCTACTTTTTTGCCTGGTAAATCGATAGTAGTGATGTAGTCAAGACCCTGATGGTCGAGACCGAGACCAAGACCGAGACTTGGAAAAAATTCGAGTCCAAGATCCGAGACCAAGACTTGAAAAAATTTTCGAGACCGAGATCGAGACTCGGTGAGTTTTTCGAGACCGAGACGAGACTTCGAGACCCGAGATTTTAGAAGCAAAACTTATTTGTATTGACTATTGACAACCCTTTTCATGGTTTTTCTTTAAACAAATGGCCAATCGCAATACAGTAGAACGACCATAAACCAAAAAACGAACTTGGGCCACGTGCTATTCACAAGGACATGAAGAGGTGACGGCGTACCTCTACTGTCAAGCGCCCGACCTTAAAGTAGAGAAAGTGCCGTTCGATGCCAACTGAAACTGGGCAATGCGTTCCTGTGTTCAAACTATCGCAGTGGTCCAGCTTGCAGTAACTACAGATTAGTAACAGAGCCAAAAAATCTTGAATGGCATATTATTGCAAGCAAAAGTAATCACGAAACACAACGGAAAAAATTAATGCAACCGTAAAAAGTAAGCCTATACCAAAATCAAACAATAAAATTGTGATTGCATTTTAATGCAACCAGCATTTCTAGATTAACTGAAGAAAGCCAAGATCGATGAGGTCTCATGATCAAACCTCCGGTACTGAAAATACCCTCCACAGGAGCCGATGACGCTGGCACAAAAAGAACTTGCATCGCGAGTTTGTATAAGGCAGGTAGTTGGTTTTCCATGGTTTCCCAAAATTCGAAAATATTTTCGTTAAAATGTTCACCATTGTTGGTGATTTCGAGATACTTTAGCAACTGCCACCGAACGCTTGTTGATCTTTTGGAAGTTGCGTTATTTGGAATTTTCGAATATTTGCTGAAAAGACGTGGAATGTTTCTTAGCTGTGCCGTTTCTTCCTCCGAAGCGTCCACGATTCGCCAACTCAGATGTGCTTCCCTCCACGTCCATATCATCTATTAAATTTTCGGCCGCTCGGATAATCTTTTCTGCAAAAAATATATAGCCTTTTTACAATTCAATTTCAATAATAACATAAAATGCGTCGATTTAACTGTTATCTTGTTGCATTCTATACACAGACGGACGTAAGCTGAGGAAGACCACTTGCAGCCGTCATGGATTTCGAGTCGCTTGGCATGCACAAGCCCACAGCTAGAAGCCGCTACTTAGTGCTTTCGATCTATATCAAATTTCACTTGCGATTTCTTATTCATTGGGCTTCGAATCACATTAGTTTCCGGCTTTTTATTTTTGTGTTTGGGCCTGAACTACAGTTGTTGACCCGTTTGCAGCTCCTGGCCGAGAGTAAAGTTGTAAAAATTGATAAAAAAGTTTACTCGCAAATAAAAACCTTACAACCTGGGTCGATGCAATATATATAAGTGTACATTGTAAGTTGTTGTTGAGTTACACGTCGCTGATGGGGGTTACGGGTATTTGTTATCTTCTAGAATTTTTTACAACAGCAAAAGAAACTGAAGTGGTGATACTTTAAATAGCACCCTCCAGTGCCGGGTTAATAATTCAAGAACTTGGAATGCAAATTGCCATCAGGTTGAGACGTGCAGTACATTAATTTAGTTTCGATTTGGAGAGCGTTTCATAATTAAACTTGTTCACTTCGGCACACAACCGTTAAAAATATCAATAAATATCATACAAAAGCACACAATTATTATCCACTATTACAACCTAACAAAGTTAGTGTATTAAATCATTCCTTCAAAAATAATGCAATAGCTTACCGTGACTTGTGGCATTTCCTCATGAGCCGAGCAAACGAAGAGGTTGTGCCTGAACGATCAGAGATTGTTGTCGATGTTGGGCAAAACTTGCATTTTGCAGAATGTTTTTTATTTCCTGCTTTTTCATCGTCGTACTCTTTATGATGACTATACCCAAATTTTACTAAGGCCGAATTACGAGACATAATGCAAATTGTTTCAACGTAAAAAATGAAAAAATACTTTATAACGAATTAACTCAAACTAAACACAACTGTCACTCGTATTACAGAGATATTCTTACAATATGTATTACAAAGATATTTCTTATAAAATGCATCTTAAATTTGCTTAAGTTTCATTACCAAACTGATCGTGGACCAATCTAGAGGAATTCGATTTCGAAGCGAGTTGCTAAATCAAATTAAAATAAAAGCTTTCATAAAATCGCGACTTAGTGCACGGGCATTGAGCAAATGAACAACACTGCACCAAAGAAACATCGCAGCGGGACGAGACGTAAGCGACACTGCGTCCGATTTTGACCGGACCAAGAATCAAAACGCAGACCTCACGATCCGATGGCGGTGTCTTTAACTACTAACGCTGACCGGTCGTTTAAATCTAAAAAAAGCGGGCTTGCTAAAGCAGTTGCATTCAGATAGTTATTTTAATGACAAGAAGGCTATGGTGGAGTG
Source organism: Trididemnum nubilum (assembly GCA_963965965.1). Classification (NCBI taxonomy): domain Eukaryota; kingdom Metazoa; phylum Chordata; class Ascidiacea; order Aplousobranchia; family Didemnidae; genus Trididemnum; species Trididemnum nubilum. The sequence goes on from OZ014481.1 coordinate 13,294,216, forward strand.
CGCAATTGTGTTTTCATAAACAAGACATCAAGATGAATGATTCAGTAACTTTGTGGTCCTGGTGCACGGCAAACACCTTAATGTATAACAAATATCTGAGTTACGGTATTATTTTTTATCAAGACTTTATTTCTCCGATACCGCCCTGAAAATCTTTTGGGGTCACTCGTCTTCCCCATTCGGTGGCCCATGTTTATACCTCAGGTTTATACCTCAAGCTATTTTAATCTTCACTGGACCTAATTGTTACTTCTAACGTTTGATATTTACAAAAAAGCAGTGGTAAAGGTAGACTTAACTTCATCATTCTGAGTCTGTAATCTTAACTGTATCATACTACGAAAGATCTGTTCAACAGAATGAGACTGAAAACAATCACTTTGAGGTCTGAGCTGTACTGATTAACCTTCCTTGACCAAACCTCATCGCATTGCCATGCTACCACCTCAAACTCGGTCCACGTGCAAGGAACCTGAACGAGAAAAAGATTTAGAGCGTTTACTACCAGAAAGCAAAAATGTAGACAGCGGCAATTAGCACCTTCACCAAAGATCAACATCAAATAATACCACTAAACGGCTTCTTACCCTCCAGACTGTTTTACATCACACCTTTCAAAAGTAAATAACAAAGATAATAATGAATAACAGGTCGAGCAGTTTTTTCCCACGGCTCTACCTGAGTTTTTTCGAACCTCAAGTATCTCCCACTGAGTAGCCAATTATCAAAAATTGAGCTTTTATTGCAAAACTTTGTTTCTCACGATCTCAGTTTAAAAACATTGACGGAAATAAACGAAAATTGACCGAAATGAACAAATAAAGGAGATTGTTTGAAAGCAATTAAAAAGGTGTTAAGACCTAGAAAGTCAATCGAATCTTTGTTTGCGTTGCTTGCATTAAATAATTAAATTCAAAATTTTACTCCTACGCCTAACCAAGATTTTGAGTCTCGAGACTTCTCATATTTCGAGACCATGACTTTTCGAGACCAAGACTCGAGATCGAGACTTGAAGTTCAAGTCCGAGGCGAGACCAAGACGAGACTTTCAAAAATGTGTCTCGAGACAGTCTCGAGAACCGAGACCGGTCTCGATAACTACATCACTAATCGATAGTAACTAGATGGGAGTTTGCCAGCAAACCCAGTGAAACGACCGACGAGTAGCTAATGCTGTGACACTCAAAAGTACTTTTCGTCTACCGTAAAATCAGCAATTATTCAAAAATATCTGATTATGGTACCTCCAGAAAAGTATAAATCCCAAACAATGTCAAAAAATATCAACGTCATCGTTTCTGATTCTAAAAAAAATAACCCATCCGGCTAAGCCAGCGTTTCTCAAAGCATGGATCGCGACCCAAAAGTAGGTTCCTATCATATCAAATTATGTGCTAAACCAACATCTTAAGTGATTAACAACAATTTGTCTGTTAAAGCTTCCACCATCAGTACCATAAATACATAAATCGTAGCTCAAGCGTAAATTCAAAATGCATATAAAACTATCATGTAATGTCTAGTACATATTATTTATTTACATACGACACTCTGCAATGTATTGGTCCCAGATCTATGTTTTTGCCTTAATAACAACAATTCTAAACTTCTATCTCGAACAGACGACTATTTGTATCTTTAATTCTTTATCTTACAAATATCTACAAAAAAACGGCTTTAGCTTAAATGAAAAGAAAAGATTTCGGGAATCTATGTATTTGGGGGGTTTCTGGGAAGGGGTCTCACCTCTTAACCATGCAAAATATTTATTTTTTAGAGACTTAATATTAAAAACAATTAGTTCTCTAACAAGCGATTTAAAGAAATTGATTTAGGAGTGGTCCAATTTTCGGTTTCCCGAGAAAGTGGTACTCTTAAACTATGTCAAAATATTTGTTTAATATTTAATAATATTAAAAACAATTAGCTTCCCAGCTTTAGCCATTCGAAAAATTGAATTTTGGGGGGTTTAATTGGGTGAGGGGAGTTCTTGGGTGAGGGGTGGCACCCCCAAACTATGTCAAAATATTTCTCCGTTAAATATCTGCTGATATCATAAAACACTGGCACCCAAAGTCAAACCGTTCAAAAAATTCTTTTTTGGGGGGTGCATTTGGGCAAGTTCCCGGGGGGGGGGGGGGGGTGACACCCCCAAACTACGCCAAAATATTTGCCTGTTAAATATCTGCTGATATCCTAAAACGCCCTAGTATGAGCCAATCGAAAAATTGATTTTTGGGCGTCTATTTGGGGGGATTTCGGGGGGGTCCCTGGGGGGTGGCACCCCTAAACTATGTCAAAATATTTGTCTGTTGAAGGCGGTGAATCATCCAGCCAACTCCAGTGGTTTACAATAGATAAAATTGAACAATAATTTTTGATATTTTTTGTTTTAATTTTGGGACTGCGGTTGCAAAGATATTCAACAAATACAAAAAGATGTCCCCCGGAAAAAAGTTTTTGGAAACTCTGAGTTTTGTTCTTCCTGCCAAAACCACAGTAGGCCTAATGGTTTAGAGAACTGTGGTAGGCCTAATAGTTTAGAGATAGTTTATTTCTAAACAGTTAGGCCTAACTATCTCTAAACTATTAGGCCTAATAGTTTATAGATAGTTAGGCCTAATAGTTTAATAAGATTACAGTAGGCCTAATAGTTTAGAGAACTGTGGTTTTGGCAGGAAGAACAAAACTCAGAGTTTCCAAAAACTTTTTTCCGGGTGACATCTTTTTGTATTTGTTGAATATCTTTGCAAACGCAGTCCCAAAATCAAAACAAAAAATATCAAAAATTATAGTTCAATTTTAGCTATTGTAAACCACTGGAATTGGCTGGATGATTCTCCGCCTTTAAATATCTGCTGATATCAAAATAAACTGACACTCTAGCTTGGGCAATTAAAAAATTTCATTTTTGGGGGGTTCAATTGGGCAAGTCCCCAGGGGGTGGCACCCCCAAAGTATGTCAAAATATTTGTCTGTTAAATATCTGCTGATATCCTAAAACACTGGTGCCTTAGTTTGAGCCGTTCAAAAAATTGATTTTTGGGGGTCCATATGGGGGTTCCCGGGGGGAGTGGCTCCCCAAAGTATGTCAAAATATTTGTCTGTTAAATATCTGCTGATATCAAAACAAACTGGCCCCCTAGCTTGAGCTGTTCAAAAAATTGATTTTTAGGGGGTCCATTTGGGGGTCCCCGAGGGGTTGGCACCCCCAAACTATGTCAATATATTTGTCTGTTAAGTGTCTGCTGATATCAAAAAATCTAGCACCCTAGTTTGAGCCATTAAAAAATCGATTTTGGGGCTCCATTTGGGGGGGTTCTCGGTGGAGTTGCCCCAAAAAATTTCGGGAGAAAAAATTGCGTTTGCAGCTCAACAACTTTGCACAAAATTAGATTTCGAAGTTTTGTGGTTGAGGAGAAGAAGAGTGTACAAAAATTAGGAAGAAAAAAAAAGGATCAATAAACCTCATTGCGGCCAAAAGTGAGTTGGTTGGGATAAAAAGGTATCTTAAGACATACAACCCTATGAAATATTTTTTGCCGCACTTCAGCCTTTTTTGACTGAGACCGCTTTTTACGCCAAACTTGCGGGGCAGTTTTCGGGTTCTCAAACTAAAGTCAAGTGGTCTATTGCCTCGAAATTAGGTACAAACATATAACTCATTAATCTCAAATTGCTGTCAAAATTTCATGTAGCTAGCAGAGGTGGAGTCGAGGACACAAGGCTCGAGGCCAAGGCCAAGGTCAAGGACACAAAAAAAATCCGAGGCCAAGGCCAAAGACAGCCTTTCCGAGGACAGAACCTCTCGAGGCCAAGGACAGGAATGCTCGAGGCCAAGGCCAAGGACCAAGGACACAGCCGCAAGTGTTCTCCAAAAAAAAAGGTCTTCAAAAAAGTTTTCCAGGCAATCTCCAATTTAAAGGCGTACCGGTAGCCAGAATTTTTGATTGGGGAGGCCTAAACCACAAATCACATGCAATGACGTCATCAAAAATTTGCCTGCTTTTCACTTAACCAGGATTTTGCAAAGGGAGGGAGCCTCAACTAATATAGTTGAAAAGTGCAAATACGTAACTTTGGAGACGTTTTGAGAAAGCCAGTGTAACTCAAACGTATCACAGACGGGGGTCTGGGGGCGAAGCCCCCAGCTGTTGGGCGATTTTTTGTAATTTTTTGGTAAAAAAAGCTATTTTAATGCCGTTAAATCACACTTTGCACATGTTTAGAATCATTTTAAAGCACTAGATTTTTGACATTTGAAAGCCAATTAAAAACATTAAATTGTTTAATCCTCCTTCTAGTTGCAATTTAAGTCCAAAACACGTTTAACATCTTGCATTTTAGAGTTAAAGTTTAATTGTACATGATTTGCTCCAGGTAGGGGGAAGTAAGGTGCATTGTCTCGTGCAACATTTTAGCAGTAAATGAAAACCCACTCGAAGATTTTCCTTAGAGATTTTTGTTTTGTCATGAAAATAGCCAGTTATAGAAGTGCATGTTAGGCCAGGCGGCCCAGGCTCCCTTTACTGAAGTTCAACGATTTGTTTAATCAGCATTTTCCATGGCTAATTTTTTTAAAAAGTATTTTGTGCGTAAAAACTGGCGAGGTGGAAGTGAATTTATGAATTGTTATTGAAAAATAGTACAATAGATGGGTAGTTTCGCTTACTAACCATGGGTCAGGCGCGCAGCCAGAAATTCGCAATGGGGAGGGGGCTGTTTTGGGGTCTGGGAGCAAAGCCCCCAGCCGCCGGAGGCACGGGGGTTTGGGGGCGGAGCCCCCAGCGCTCGCAAATTTTGCATTGTTTTGCAAATATAACTTAATTTTAGAGCTATTTTAATAAAAAATAATGCTTTTAAAACGTAGCATAGAAATTGCCAGCGCAACATGATTCAACTGGTTGCATTATCGGGCTATGAGGGAAGTGGCTAATGATAACACTGCAGTTCTCTTGTTTACATGCAGGTAAATCATAAAATCCTATTATTAAACAAAACTCACACGAAGTAATCTATTTCGTCTGTATTTTATAAAGAAAAATAATCGGGGGGGGGGGGGCTAATGGAAAGATATTTGAGAGAAGTGATTGGCAATTAACTAACACTGAGTAGCCACCCCCCATGTTTATTCCTGTTATAATATATATAATATATAAGAGTTTATAATATATTTGTTGATAAAACCTATGTTTGGCGTTTTTACACTAGCGATCAAATTTGATTGCTTATTTTTGGGTATTTTCTAAAGTTTTCATTGGTTGGTGACTTTAATTTTTGACAAATTAGCCCCCCCCCTGAATGTATGTTTCAAAAAATGCCTTAAATCACTTTTTAGTCAATTCCAGCGCAAAAGACAGTCTCAGAAGAGCTAAAAACGTGGTGTTTTTCTTATTCTGCATTTTGGTTAACAGGCCGATGGGGGGGATATAGCCCCCCCCCCCCCCGCCCCCGGCTACGCTACTGGCCATGTTATTGCCGATCCGGATTTCCATCGCGCTGGGCCCCTGGCACTTTGGAGATTTTCGCAACATCTTTCTGCCAAATGTAGGTGAAGACCATAAAAAGTCTTAAGATTTGAGCGCAGAGCCCTTAGCTGGTACTGCGCCATAATGTGGTAAATCCGGCCTTGGTTAATGCATTACGTTCATAAAAAGGCTAGATGTGATCCTGAGATAGCAACTTTTAGGATTAAAACTATCCATTTCTTCCAGATTTACGTTTAAAACGGCTGGCAAAAATTGATTTTAGGGGGTCTCGGGGCCCTTGGTCTTCAATATTGTTGTTTGCTACTGGTGTAAATGAAAAACGCTAAAAAGAAACTGAAACTGAAGAAACAATAAGCTTTTTTGTCACGTTTTTGTCATTGATGAAATTTCAATTGGGGGGGGAGGCCCGCTTGGCTAAGCCTACGCTCCAATTGCGCAAAATAAAAAAGGTATTTACAAATTTTCTGCGAGGTTTCTGGCGTTTTCAACAAAATTTCAACTGTTCAAAAATAGTGCTGTCCTCGAGCCGAGGACAGGGCAATTTTCGAGGACCTAAGGCTTCGAAGCCAAGGCCAAGGGCTTGAGGCTTCGAGGCCAAGGCCAAGGACTTCAAAATGTGTCCTCGAGGACTCCACCTCTGGTAGCTAGCCTAACCGTTCTCGAGTTATAAGCAAAAGTCTGAAATTTCGCACTCGTTAGTTGGAAAATGGCCGAGTAAAAACAAAAAAACACGCAACGCGAGCGTCGGTCGTTCCAATTAATCGATGTTTTTTTCAAGTTAACCAAAATTTTTTTGGAAACACGTTAATAATTTTTTTTTGTGTACTGCGATTTTATTGTGGAAGTAGGCTAATTATAATTTTACTTCAATTAATGTAGCTTATGCATTAGTTCAAAATTTCGCATCGCAATCATTTTTGACTCCATTCCAAGTTATACAAACAGTAGAAGCTAGTCATGCAAACGCTCACGCACGTGCCATTGCCTGTTTCTCATACATTTGGTTTAAATACGACATTTTCTCACTGCATTGTTACAAGCTGCGCAGTTTAGTGGTTATCATGCTCAGCTACTAACCCTGTGCACCCGGGTTCGATTCGCAGTTGGGTAGTGAATGTGTGATGCAGTATGCAGGAACTGGGAAGGAAATGCACGAAGCTATCTTTTTTTGCTTCAAAACCTTGCATTACAATTAGGGTTGGGGCAGGGATTGTTACAGGAAAACTCGGCCACAGTCTTAAACGTGCGCAAATACCGACCGGATAGAGATGACTCGTCAAGCACACCCAAGTTCACAATTCGAACAGTTCACTATTGACTAAGGTGCACAAATCACAATTACTGGAATCGACGTCTTTCGAATGACAGTTGACGCTCGATGCTTTGACGTGAACTCTGACGCAAAACTTTTGACGTGAACTCCGATGCAAAACTTTTGACGTGAACTCCGACGCAAACCTTTTGACGGTTTTCTAAAATAAACACAACACAATGCGATAGATAGCAGGCACAGATCGGTTTTAACAGCGTAAAACAATTAACATTCTTTATGAGCGAATTAACATTATTTCAGCTTCAGGCTTTTACGTATAGCATCATTAGAAAAGAGAAATAATTATCAAAGCAAAATAACAAATCCAAATTTGCAATATAACGTTCACAAATCAATTAAATATCGAAAATAAAATGCACAAAACTTACCAACTATTTTAAGACGGCAATGCGCAGAAATGTATCAAGAAATCGACAATCGAACAGTAATTCATTTATCTCAAATCTATTTCAACGTTTTGAGTCAATTGAAATGATTTCGGTGTTTTTGCAAGGGCATTTATAGAGAAAAATTGTAAAGAATAGAGTAAAAACCACATGGAAATTTATGGGGAAAAAAGGCTATTTTTCGTTAACATTGTCCAAAACAAGTTTTGTTTTGCAAAAGTGGGTGAATTATTCATCGCCACTGGCAAAACTAATCATATTGAAAAATACTAAGACGAATGCAAAACAATAATCAACTTATCACTACATTTCCGTTAATACCAGTAAAATCAACATTTTCTAACAGAGAAAGTAACTTGTTTTTATCCCAATCCGCTACGCACCATTAGGGGTCAAGAAAGAAAAAACTAAACATGACTAAGCAAAACAATTTGTCTACTACGTACGGCGAAACTAAACGCGACATCTTACCAATGATCGATATTGGCGTACCTTTTCTCATGTTACAAAAGGCTTTCTGTTCGAATACATAATGGTTGGAATCTTGCAAGGCGAAAGGTTTTTTGTTTGAATCCAAAGCAAGCTAACTTGCTGTAACAGGGATGCCAGCCTGAGGGGATAGCAATTACGTAGCAGCTGCTTTTTAGCTTACGAAAGCGACGTACCATTATCCTTGAGTGCAGCTCCCTGCCTAAGTTTTGAACAACTAGCTCCTCATTATACAAACAGTAGAAGCTAGTCATGCAAAAGTCACGCACGTGCCATTGCCTGTTTCTCATACATTTGGTTTAAATATGACATTTTGTCATGGCATTGTTACAAGCTGCGTAGTGTAATGGTTATCGTCCTCAACTTCCAACCATCACACCCGGGTTCGATTCGTGCTTGGGTTGCAAATTCGTGAAATAGAAGAATACGGAGTATAGATGCAGTACGCAGAAACAGGAAAGGAAATGTACGGAGCAATCTTTTTTTGCATCAAAACCTTGCATTACAGTTAGGGTTGGGGTAGCGATGCCAGCCTGAGGTACAGCAAACGACAGCGCTAGCGACAGGAGCTCATTTACTTTGTCCTGCTGCACTCTAAAACGTTACGTATTAAAATGGCGGAAAATAAAGGAAAGAACAGAAAATCTACACCAGAAAGCCTGAACGAAAGCAAGAGAAAATCAACATATGCTGAAATGACAAAAAAAACAAATCAAGGAAGTTTCAGTGAAGAGGATCGCACAAAATTAACTCTGATATATGAAAATGTGGCTAGTCTCAGAGATGAAATGAAAGAGTTGCGAGAGGAACTGGAAGAGAGCAAACTTGAAATCAAGCAGCTAAAAACTGAAAACAATCAATTAAAGCAGGCTCTCAACTTAAACACATTTGAAACAGATAACTTACAACAATATTCTAGACGGGAAAACATTCGCATTCATGGCATCGCCGAATCGGCAAGCCAAAAGGATGATGGTGAATCTACCCTTCTCAAGCTCGCCGAAGTTTTAGGCATCACCCTGGAATCTAGTAATATTCAACGAGCCCATAGACTTGGGAAGAAAAGATCATCAGCAGCCAAGCCACGTCCGATCATTGCGAGATTCGTTTCGTATAAAAAAAGAAGCGAATTTCTTTTTGCAAAGTCCAACCTTAGGAAAAGCACCGACGAAAAGTTTAAAACTGCGTTTATTACTGAAGATATCACCCCACTGCGGTCAAAATTGCTAAATTATGTAAAGAATCACTGTGATGGGGAGTTTGTTCTTTGCCACACGTACAATGGCAGAATTCGCATGAAAAAATCTGCGCGCAAGCACGGCAATCTACTAACGGATGGAAAAGATGAAGGTGTTGGAGAATGGCTTATGGTGTCATCACCAGATGATCTCTTCAAACTCGACATTGATGTGAACTTTCGATTGCTAGACTACAAACCCCTGTTAATCAACGAAAACATTGACAGTCAAGATGGCGTTAAAAGTAAGAAGGATAACTAGTCTAATGTGCTTGTTACTATTTTTTGTGCTGCACGTAATTTTCTTAGTGTCACCCTATTCAACAGCATAATGACTTCTAAAACTATTTGCACTATGTGTGCGAAACCATGCGAAAGCGATAATAGTTGTTACAGTTGTGAAATCTGTTTACGAATTTTTCACAAAAACTGCCTCTCTCGACAATTACTCCCTGCGGTTAATCCTTCCTCCAAACAAAATTACGCTCTTTGTCTACACTGCAAATCTAGGTCGACCACTAATGAAACTTCAGAGCTTAATAATCGTAATTCATTGACTTCGCAAACGCCTGTAGTTAATCCATGCTATACTGACTTTTTTGATAATTGCAATTACTACGATCAACAATCGCTAAATAACTTTCTGAGTGCACAAACAGAAACACTTTTCATTATGCATTTTAATATTCGCAGTCTCCAAAAAAATTCTGACCATTTAGCATCGTATCTGTCGGAATTATCAGTCTTACCGGACATTATTGCTATCACAGAAACAAAATTGACCAACGGCATAATCAACTCAAATATTCATTTGACTGGATATGCATTTTTGCATTGCGATAGCTCAACGAAAGCAGGAGGTGTGGGACTCTACATTAAAGAAACGGTTATCTTCAAACAGAAACCAGATATTAGTATTGCGTTGCCTTCTGTAGAAGATATGTGGATCGAAGTTCAAACTGAAAAAGGTCCGGCTGTTGTAGGAGTTGTGTACAGGCATCCAACTAATTTAACGAGTGATTATGAGGAATTTTCTGCACGGCTTTATGACATTTTTTCCAGATTGAACTCTAAGCACTGCCCCTTTTATGCGGTCGGCGACTATAACATTGATTTAACGGCTGTTCAGAGTAACAATAATGTTAGAAAATACGTGAACAACATGATAAGTTCTCCATGCAAGTGTGCAATCGATTTACCTACTCGCATTACAGACCATTCGAAAACCCTTCTTGATCACATTTATGTTAATGATAATAAGCATTCTTACATTAGTGGCGTAGTTTTATCTGACTTGAGTGATCATTACGGAACCTTTATTGCTACTCTTGTGAAAAAGAACATGAAAGAGGTGCCCAAATATTTGCATCTCCGAGACATGTCCAGGTTTGAACTTGAAGGGTTTCTGCAAAACTTGCAAAATAATTTAATTGAGGCTAATATTAACACAAATGAAAGCGTTCACGTTCAGTTCGAAAAATTTTTGGATATTTTTTGCAGATGTGTTAATAGCAATGCTCCACTAAGGAAAGCATCAAGGAAAGAAAAGAAATTGCATAGAAAGCCATGGTTATCGAAAGGGCTACTAAAATCTATTAAACGGAAAAAAGAACTTTTTGTTAATCTGCATAAACATCGTAATGAAGAAAATCTCAAAATCTATAAACTCTTTCGCAATACACTGAATAGAACAATTAAATCAGCAAAACAAAACTACTATAAGGAAAAAATTGGCGCCAATAGAGACAATCAAGAAAATTTGTGGAAAATAGTTAACGAACTGGCACAACTAAAAACTAAAAGCAAAACCTTTCCCACCGACCTCGAATGTGAGGAGGGAAAACTTCAAAACCCAATTGCTATTTGCAACAAGATGAATAGCTATTTTGCTGGAATTGGGGAAAAATTAGCTGAATCGATCCCTCCTGTAAACAAATCACAAATTACAGAGTTTGTAACAAATATCGGGAATTCTTTTTTCTTTTCCCCATCCACGCCTGAAGAGATAACTTCAATTATACACTCCATGAAACTAAAAAAAGCAGTTAGAGAGAATGATATTGACACAAAATTCTTGAAATACAGCACTCAGGTCATTTCTCCCTACATTAGCGAACTTTTCAATTTATGTGTTGAACAAGGAGAATTTCCTAATGTGCTTAAAATTGCTGAAGTTGTGCCTATACATAAAAAAGGGGACCCGAATCAATGTACCAATTACCGACCAATATCACTCCTATCTCCCTTCAATAAAATTTTAGAGAAACTTATTTACATTCGCATCTATTCTTATTTAGAAAAATACGATTTACTAACTAAACACCAATTTGGTTTCAGGAAAGGCACATCAACCATTCATACCATAGGCAAAATATATGACAAATTGTTAAGTAACATTGATAATAATTTGTACACATGTTGCGTGTTTTTAGACTTAACAAAAGCGTTTGATACGGTGGACCATACTGTATTACTAGAAAAAATGAAATGTAATTTTGGAATTCGTGGCATATCTCTTCAACTACTTAAAAGTTACTTAACTAACAGGCATCAGTACACAAAAATAGGCAACTGCAGATCTGATTTAACAAATATTAATTGTGGAGTTCCACAAGGCTCCTCCCTTGGCCCGTTATTGTTTCTTTTATACATTAATGACTTGCCTCATGCTAGTTTGTTCGATACTACTTTATTTGCTGATGATACCTATCTTATGCTTGCTGATAAAAATCCCATCGAGTTGCAACGCAAAGCAACTAATGAACTAAGCAAGATTGATGTTTGGCTGAGAAGAAACAAACTATCACTAAACTTTTCCAAGTCATGCTACATGATAATCAACAAGCAGCCCTATACTCCTTGCAAGTTTGATCTTAATTTATCACTTCGCTCCTTTTCACTGAAAAGAGAGAGAACTGTAAGATATCTGGGGTTATATATCGATGATTGCTTGAAATGGTCCTCTCATGTAAATCACTTGTCTCTCCAATTGGCTCGGTATGCTGGTATACTTTACAAGATTAGAGATTTTGTTCCCCAGAAAACTCTCTGCATGTTGTATAATAGCCTGATATACTCCAGAATACAGTATGGTATACTCATATGGGGTACTGCTGCCAAAATGCAACTTCATGAATTGACAATTCGGTTAAATAATGTTATTCGTACCATAACCTATTCCAGAAAATATTGTTCAATTACTGTTCTATATAAAAAACTAAATTTTCTTAAACTCTCCGATGTTTACAAACTTGAATTAGGCAAATTTATGCATCAGCTTCATCATAACAAATTGCCAAAGACTCTGTACGACTCTCTAGTTAAATTAGATACGATTCATACTCATAATACAAGACAACTGCGTAAACAAGTATACTTCAAGCCGCAAGTCAAAAAATCAATAGCCAAAAACTTGCTAATTTATAGAGGATCAAAATTATGGGAAGAAATTAACGACATTGACAAAAACTTAAGTTGGTATGCCTTTAAAAAACGGTACAAAAAATTTTTAGTTGGCACTTATAAGTCTAATGACTAAGGAAAGAACTGAGCATGACTGGCCAATTTCACCAGTCATGTGGATTAAATTAATCCACGCAGAATTTGATTAATCCATGCAGAGGAATTATCATTCATGTGGCAGAGATAGAGATGGTGCCTCTGCATGATTGATTAAATGTTGACAGTGCCATTGCAATAAAATGTTCTAACAAAATCGGTTGATCGAAACTGAACTAATGCATTTGCCTTGATAACTACTCTTTACAATTTAACTCTTGTGCTTCTAAAATTTACTTGTGCAATGATATATTGTGTTCTTCCAACTGTGACTATATTGCTGTCATCAGTATAATATTTTGGTTGCTCATTGGTCAATTGCTTGTGAACCTGTAATTGTTTAATCCCACCAACACTATCCCCAACTATAAATTGAAATAATTTGACAAGAACTGTGCTTTGAAATTTGCTGCTCTTCTGCTTTGTTTATCATTATTGTTTTTTCATACTGAGCTTATATTTCCTTGCTAGTGGACGGGCAAATGTCACTTAACTAAAAGTAGCATTTCTTCGAGTTTCAGTTGATTTAAATTCTATTGCTGCTTAGTTAGGATCTAACAAGCAGTGATAGTTGTCAAAAGTGTCTTATCTGAGGACAAAGCAACGCAACGCCGACGATGGCGCGAATGGAGCCAATGGCCTTCGATACTGTACTGCAGCTTTGAAGCTTTTTTTGCGCAGAGCAGCCTTGTCAGGAGCATCTAGACTAGAAAACCTCCGGGTTCATCGGTGCTTCCTGGTCTGATTGTGTTTTTGAATCTGTGCCCATTTGTGTGTCTTGCTTAAGCTTTTCAACTTTCAGGCAAATAAACTTATGTTATGTTATGCAGCAGCTTTTTCGCTTACAAAAGCGATGTACCGTAACGCTTTAGTGCGGCTCCCTGCGTAAGTTTTGAACGACTAGCTCCTCATTATACAAACACAATAATGCACTCGTAGCCACTGGTAGCAGTGCATAATGTTGCAGTAAGCCTAGGCAAGTACCACAGTACTGTTAGGTGTCAGTTCCTAAATTCTTTGTAAATGCAATATATCGTCGTGCCGAGTAGGACTAGGTCAGATGATACGGTATTGTTAGGCACACATTGGAAAAGCAAAAAGCCCAAGTAATTATTATTGCTATTGATATTTGCAGTAGTCTTATAGTACAGTCACAGTGCAGTGGTAGCTGGTAGGCTAGGGACTGCTTTAAGCAGCGTGGTGGCTTAAGCCTAGTGGTTAGACTAGAGCATTGTCTCACAGCAGTCGGTTGACCTAGATTTGATTCTCTTCTCGAGCTATACCAAAACACTTTAAAAACGGCATTCACAGCTTCCCTGCTTGGCGCTCAGTACTTTAAGGGATAGTGTGAAGTTTTACTGGTGTAGACAGGTGTCAATTAACGAATCTAAGACCCTATGGTTATTTTCTGTTTTGCTCTTTCCTGCCTGAGGCAACTCCGTTAATAAAGGTGAATTTACACAGTATCCGTTTTTCGTCCGTTTTTGTCGTTTTTTTTTACGTTTTTGCTTCTCCGTGAAAAAGTATGCGCTTTTTCATCCGCATTTTTATAAGTCCATATCCGCACTAACAAGACTTCCACATTCTGGACAAAAGTTTTTCGAAAAAATTTTTTTGTAAAGGGGTACGGCTCTATTTTGAAATATCGCTCTTATTGTTCATATGCAAAATATTTGAACAAGATTTTTATCTATTTGTAGCAGCTGGTAGCAGTCTATACTTAGTGCGGATATGGGCATATAAAAATGCGGATGAAAAAGCGCATACTTTTTCACGGAGAAGCAAAAGCGTAAAAAACGGACGAAAACGGACGAAAAACGGATACTGTGTAAATCCGCCTTAAATATGGTAAGTATTAAAACGTCAACACATTTCCACTATGCTTCTATGTAGCGTTATCAATAGAAAGAAAGTCGCTGTCTTAGCCCTAACCCTAACTCTAAACCTAACCCCAACCCTAACCCAAACCCTAACCATACTTTACAAAGCTTAAAAGAGTAAATGAGCGCTCACTCTTACTCTCTTTACGGATGTTACGTCACGTACGTCATCGAATCTGCTGGCGCATTAACCTTTGTATTAATTATGTCATCGAATCTACGTCATTAATTATTTAATTATGTAAGTACGTCATCGAATCTGCTGGCGCATTAAGCATTTAATTATGCAAAAATTGTACGGCAATGGCACCTTCACCTACCAGCTTACAGCTAGGCTTGAAATGTCAAGCAGAAAAGCTATGAATACCATTTTGGAAGGCTTTATTTCACCGGAAATTTTTGTCTAGTTTTTTATTAATTCTGACTCAAATCTGACACAAACTCAAATGCTTACTCTAAAACTATTCCCAAATCGAACCCTAACCCAAACCCTAACCTAAACCCTAATCTTAACCCCTAAAAAAGCAAATGAAAAAAGCGCGGATGAATATTTCTCATTCTCGATTTATTCTCTTTAAGTTGAAAATTTTCGGTGAAATAGTCACTACCTACCATTTTTTGAAGTTTTTGCAAGACTCTCTACCTGGTAGTCACGTAGCCTACTGACTCAACTGAGGTAGTGAGGTAGCAGTACTAGTAGCATGAACCCAGGTCTGCAAACTGATGACTGCGAGGCAGATGCTATAATCACTGCTTACCGTATCTCAACGGAGTAAACATCAACATGGTCTGATGGTAGAGAAGTGGCATGCACATGTGTAGGCTATCCCAGTTGTACTCATTTAGCAGTGGCCTACTGGTATTTTACTAGCCATTATCAAATGCTATTGTTTGCCAAGTAGCCTACTGGTACACTTAACATTCACATTTTCTATAATATAAACCCTCTATGAATACAATATTTTGTAGTCTATACTCTCCGTAGCCAACAACAACATAAACATTCATTGCATTGAATAGCCTACATATGCATTGTACAATATACATGCATTGAATTAAATATACATGCATTGAATTGAAGACATGCATTGTAGTGAATATACATGCATTGAAGTGCAATGTCACTTGCATACAGATATTTACGGCTACTTTAAGTCGTAATGTCAAAATATGTTTACATTCTTTTTTGACTCCATAAAAAGTTATTGATTACATTATTGATTTTTCTTTACTTTTTTTTTTCATTATCGTCTCGAAATCGCCTATTCTTTGCTATTTTTTTGAAGTATCGAATATCGATTATTCTTTACTTTTTTATTATTGATTTCCAATCCTGAACCCCATGTTTTGGCAACCAGAATAGTTGCAGATTGCTTCTAATGTCTGCAGAATGGCATTCCCTGTGTTGATATGCAACAAAGTTTTTTTATTGAATAAATTTGCATCAAATTTTTTATTGAAAACTAGAGTCTTGTTGATTTCAATTGAATTCCCATAAAATTTTTAATTAAATAAACTAGATTTTAGTTGATTTTTATCTAAAAAATAAATTTAAGATGAAAAAATGTAAAAAAAGAAGCTATATGTTTCTGCCTTGTTAGGAGGCGTCAAAAAAAAAAAAAAATCACAGGCCTACAGTACCGGTATCTCACCCAGTGGCCTATGGTTCTGACTACTGATAGCCTACCGTAATACGGTACCGGTAGTTAGTCTAGGTGATTAATAATTAATTTGTGTTGGGTACTAGGTCTATAATGCAGTCAGATTAGCGTTAGCTCAATTTATCAGAGTCTACTATTCATTTTGAATCATGGCTTTGGATCCTAGCAGATACACTGTCTCCTATCAAACAAATTCGGAAGAAAATTACCCAACTTTGGATTTGAATGCATCAAAAATTCAAGAATATTCAAGTGAGTGCTATGGTCTTTGCATGTAGGCTAGCCTACTGCAGCATGATTACCGGTAGGTCAGAGGTTGAAGATATTGGTTCTACGATGGGGTGCATAGGAACCAATGGATTCTAGAAATTGTGGTTGGAAACAACTAGCAAATTTGATTATGCTTTCCTGTTCACACACACTGCACTCTATTGCCTGCTCTCTCTTCCTTTTTCCCTCCAATACTAATGCCACTCACATTTTGACCACCACTTAAATGAAGTATAATTAAATTAAAAACAGTTAAAACAGGTGCGCTGTGTGCAAAATAGTCTTGTTTTTAAACCTGGTTTGTTATTGTTTTAAAGTAGGTTACTAGATTAAAAATTGTGGCTACTACAAACTACACGTACAGCTGGTGCAAAATGATTTATGGCGTCAAACCATAGGGGATCCCACTCGTAACACTTGAAAATTACTCTCATCCGAAAACATAACTCTTTTCCACTGTGCAGGCATCCAGTGAATGTATTTTTTTGCAAATGCAATGCACTGCTTTTTCATTCTTTCTGTTAAAAGTGGCTTATTAGCAGCTTTGCGGCTAGGCAAGCCCAAGCCTTTTTGCAGGCGATGCTGTATGGTGCACACTGCAACATTTTCCAGCAGTTCTGGATGCAAATTTTTTAGCTCCAAGGCTGTCAGTCGTGGATTTTTTGCACCTCTCTTTTTATTAAAGTGTCCATCGCGTTTGATGTCTTTTTTTTTCATCCACCTCCAAATCTGTACTTGGGGATTTTATTGGGAGGAAGCCCTTTGGCTGAGGCTAGAAGCTTCATTACTGTTGACGTGGCTCTTCCACTACGAGCACATTTTTCTTTTATGGAAACTTTCTCTTGTCTCCAGGCAAGAATTCTAGCCTTTTCCTCACTGGTAGTATACTTTCCAGGCATTCTAAAAACTTTAATATCTAATATTCTCTAAATACATCAACCTCCTACTACTATCTTTAAAGCTCCTCCAGCAACTGCCTGACTGTTATTTCAAAATACCCTCCAAATTTAAATTTATTGTGATGCAAAAATAATATTATTGTGTTATTCTATTTCCACACTGACCTTTTGTTAATATATTAATGAATCACAATCATAAAAGTAGAGTTGTGAGGTTAATGTGATGTAAGGTTTTATAGCATATCATAAAATGGAAATTTAAAGGTCGTAAGTCATTTTGTACCAGCTGTATGTAGGCCTAACCTATGTAGAGGTATATTCACACTTAATCGTATTATACCGTAACAACTTGTAAATATATTGAAATATTAGCTTGTTAGTAAATGAAAAGAATTAGGAAGGAATTACAACATGTATGCTATTTAAATCTGAAATAAGGAAATTATAGTCAATCAAGTGCATTTGAAGCAGGCACTGTATTATCTAGTTGCATTAAGTATGTGGAAGCAGAATCAGTGGAAGCGACAAATTTTCGTGGAAGCAGAAGCTGGAAATGGTAAAAAAGCACTGCTTCCACTTTTGCCATGCATATCGGAGAGGCTATCTGCTATTGAATGTCAAAATGTAAATGTGGCACAGTTTTTTGTATAACATATCACTAATAGTGATTATTCGATAAAGCATCATTTGCAAAGAAACATTTTTGAAGGCTAGTGCTTTACTTAGATCCAGGGCATCCCTCATCCCTATCAATTCAAAGATGAACTATGTAGCCAACCAATTCATTTTTAGAACTATAGGTGTTCAAAAATTCTCTAGCTTAGTCCTCAAATTTAAAGATTTTCTCAAAAATATTGTTAAATGGGGCTTTGCCCATATTTTAAAAATCTGGGGCCATGCTTGTATAATGCAGCATTCACCAACATAAACAAAGTTTCCAGTTCCAGCATTTTAATGTTCTTTCATTGCGATAATACTGTATATTCTTGAAAAGCAAACAGAGGAGAACATCATAATGTCTCTCAAACAAAATTTGATATTGTATGTCTTTTAAACGTGATGCTATAATGTTTGTCTTAATTATTGCTCAGTACCAATTGCATAAAGAATCATTATATTGTAAAATGGTGCTGTGTTTAACCACATAATTTTTGCAGTGTATTTTTATTTTGCTCTCCTACAACTACATGTTGCTAGCAAAAATTTGGAGCAAACCACATACACAAACAAGTTTTTAAAAAAACAAAATTTTGCATTTGTGGAAGCTTTGCTTCAGGGTACCTAATTAAAGCCAAGTAAAGATATGCGCTTCACACCACAGATGCAATTGAAACAAGTTGTTATCCCAAGCACTTGGAAATTCGTCCCCAGACCTAGGGATGTTCATTTCAGAATATCTGCATATTCTAGAATAATTTCAGATCTTTTTTTGAATTCCAGAATCTTTCCAGAATATCGAATCCTACTGCAAAACATCGTTTTCAGACGATTTCGATCGATTCGACAATCATTTGATTTCAGACAAAAAAAATAATGTTAATTGACAGCAATAGTGCGACTGCCGAATATCAATAGTAATGTCTATATTAAAAGCGGTGCAAATGCCATGTTGTGGTCACTTGTTGATCACCATTTTATGCTTTTTTATTATAAAGAAGATATACTTGCCTATTGCTGCCATAAGGAAGAATCCATGAATTTTCAATCTCTCTTTTTCCCATAAAAACAAACAAGAAGAGAAACGCAAGAGTTTTTGGAGAAATAAGCAATTAAGAATTGTCATGCATTGCTCGCATGAGCACGTACCCTGTACAGTCATACACACACGATATTACTCGTAGATGCGTGAGTATTGTTTGCAATGGCTGTTTGCTGTGTGCTCTTGTTACTGAGTGAGCAATGCATGATCAATTACATTTATACGAAAACAATGCGGAAGCAGCGCAATGAGCGCATCTTTACAAATTTTTACTATTCCGATTCCATAATTTGGAACTGGTTTAATTTTGGAACCGGTTCCAATGGATTTGATATTCTGGAATGAACATCCCTACCCAGACCCCACATAATCGCTCATTATTTTAAATTTCTGAATGAATGTTCAAAATTTGCATCAGCTGAAATGTAACAGCCTTGTGTTTGGACTTTTCATCTTAGGGCCGCTCCAAATCTAAATTGCTGGCTTCGCCCATGCACATATCCTTGCAATGACAAACCACTACATACAGTTATATAATGTGGTTCTGTTTGATGTTTTTAAGATGATTTATTTGACTTATGTGGAAAAAATTTTAAGGTCAAAAAACTTTAGCAAAATCTGCATCATCAAGTGGTGGAAGTGGAAGCACTAAGGGTGGTAGCAGAAGCTATTCAAAACTTTCTGCTTTCACACCCCTGAGTAGTGTATTATATGACGACTTCAACTGGAAGAGTTTTTGGTATCTAATACTAGTTATCAGTAGCCCTCCTTTAAACATATCAAAAATGTACCTCTATCTAATGGTATTAAGGCTTGTTATTAGAGTCAAATATGGTAATGCTTGTTTGATGTGTTTTCCATTTGAATTATTTTGCTGATTGCTGTTTGGTTTTAACCTACAAATCTGAAAAAAATTCAGCTTACCGTACCTATATTTGTTTTCATGTTAAATTAGTAGTATACTCTTGATCGTCACATTTACTCAGATCATTGGTTTGTTATCTGGGTTTTTATGCTAGCAGTTTGAAGTTAATTTCTGTAGCTTCTATCAAATGCTGAGGAAATTACTCATTGCAGTCACCCATTGTTATTTTTTAGTTTCTAGCATCTTGCTTAGGTTTTGATTTTATAACTATAATAAGATTCATTTATGATAGGTATAAGTATAAAAAAGTTTATTTGAAAAAGTTTTTGAAAAAACCCTCAGTTTCAAATAGCCAATGGAAATGTAAAAAAGATTACTGCACATGGCACACACAAGTCTGATGCAGCTTATTGATTGTATGTGCTAAAATTTAAAGCATAAATTCCCTAATTTAACAATAAACAAATTATGTAACTGACAGTAATGAAATCACAAAGTTAAAATGGAAGTATAGAATGGTGTTTAATGTTCATCATTTTCTTATTTCTATTATACCAGTTTCTCTCATCACAATTGCTACCAGTCATTCCTGTAGTGGTCTGGCGTGCCATGTATTTTTCTTCATCTTTTCAGTAAGAGTTGAACAGTATGGAGTATCGCACACATCTGATGTGCTTTTTCAATTATTATTTAGCTGAAGTAGACTTGAAATGATAATTTTTGTTCTATATTTCCATTGTTTCTTTAATATTTAGTTGAAGAATATCTTTTGCGTCTAACTGGTCTAGAATAGTTCTTTCCCAAATTGGGTCATGAACTCCTGTTATTTTGAATGCCCCTGCTAATTTTGGTGAAAGATTTTCATAGTAATGATGCCAATTGCCATTTGGATCTGCTCCAAAACCATATAAATTGACTTCTTTGCATTCATGAAGAGCATACATAACTGCTAAAAACCCTGTTGATGGATATTTGCCATTTTGTTGTTCCCATCTGTTATGGACATATCTGCAATGATAAATAATCTTATGTATTTGAAAAGTTAAGAACTCATATTTTAAAATTTATAGTTTAAGTTGCTTACCTTACTGTAGCAATGATAATGACGTTCATATTGTGATTGCTTGATACATATTAATTTATTCTCCATTCACAAGGAAGCGGCAGAGGTGCTTTTATTTGGGACAAATCGTCCTCACCTGCTTAGGAGTTGACCATATTCTAACCTTTCTGGTAAACAGTACATCTGAGTGAAGGTACTGAAGTGCCAGCTACACTGAAGAACTTTGTGTCAAAATGTTGGACTTAATGGTCCTGATGCCATAGTGATTTTTAAACTAGCCTACACACTGCACTGAGCAGAAGTTTTTACTGCTTGAGAACAAAATCATGGAATGAATTTTCTAGGTTTTTATATCGGTAATAACAAATATTAAAACCTTTATCATTTAAGGTATGTATTCCCTACTGAAGCAAGTCAACTGACCATCAACGTTAGGGTTAGTTGGCAGTCAGTTGGTTCCTGATCAGTTTGCAGCGGTTAGTTGTTGTGGGCCCTTCTCTGCATATCACAGGTTTCAAAACTAGTATTTTTTGTGAATTTTAGTATTTTATGTTTTTTGCTTGGTGTGCTTAGTTTATGGCAGCGTGATCAATAAAATTAGAACTAACCTTATAAAGTTTGGGTTCATAATAACTATTCTTGATTTATTGCAGCTAATTTTGCTAGGCGCTGACGCATATGTTTCTTGCACTTCTCCAGTTGTGAGAGCCCTCAGAAGCCATTTGATATCTCTTGGCTTAAATGGTATTAACACCATGCTGACATCTGCAATAGTAACAAGCAAATTAACTTGTGTTTAGTTTCTTCTGCTGAGTATTAGAAGTTTCTCTGTGTGGTATGTACTTAGTTTGCGGTGAACTAATTCAATTATGCATGTAGATTAGCCAGATTTTTCAAAATAATTGGGTGTCCTACTAACTTGTAATTGATTGCAATGTGAATAATTCATTTAAACCTGGCTTATCGGTTAATTCAGTGCTAAACTTACGACTTCTGTTAAAAGTGCAGATTTTGCCTCCAGTTTCACTTAGTTTCCTTACAAATCAAACCTTTCGTAGTACTTTAAAATAATATAGCCACAAGCTTATCGGGCATATACGAAATCAGTCGTAAATTATATACTACTAATTTATTCGTAGTAGTTATTTCGTAGTACTTGCTGTAACACACCGAAGACTGTCTGGTTTGACAGGCCCAAGGTTTGATCCTCAGATCTCCCGCTCTAGAGACAAACGCGTTACCACTCGACCAACTGGCCGGTTAGTTTTGTTTCATCGTTTCCATATTTTTAAAACGTTTTTTAAAAACTTTTGGTTTTTCCGCCACTACACCACAGAAGTATCGTAACTGTGTCAATGCTTATAGTTTAAAATAAAATTAGACCGCAATAGCAAAACTTATGTTGCACATTCGAACAGTTTAAAAACCGTATTTATCAATTTTTTTGTTACATGAGATTCTAGAAGCCGAATAATAGTTTTTTACGTGTGAAAAGTATTGGATTCTATTTTATACAAGCCAATATCATGGTAAAGAAATTTGACGTGCAAATTGTTCATTGACTTGAGCAGTTTGGAGAGCATGTTGAATTGATCTGTTTATCGGAATTGCTGATTCCCGTTATGCACTATTATTTTTATGTTATGCATGGTTTGGTATGATTGTTGTGGGAGAAAAAAAACGACCAGAACAAAGGTTTGTGATTGACTCATGTCTTGTTTTTATAAGCAGCTTTGTACTCGACAGCTTTTTTTCCATGATTTCATGATTCTTCAAACCCATTTGTGTAGTTGTAACAATGTAGCTGCTTTATCGTCTTATGTAAGCTAAGAACCTGAGATAATGCTTTCTACTCGCAACATTTAAACTTTATTTGAAAAAGAGCTAACTACTAAATGCGGTCTTATTTGAACGTTTGGATTTAATCTGAAGCTATTACCGGTTTTTTTGATTCAATAGCAAAGTTGTCAGCCTTTTTGTTGTATCTTTAAAAGAACTAGTTGGTGAATTGTTCATACATTTTTTGTGAGTTACTTTACCTTGAGGAATGATCTGCATCGCACTCTCAGGATACAGTAAACGATGTGTAGTTTTGCTGCCAACATCCTCTTCAAATCCTTTCGTGGGAGCTTTATTTATCCGAATGACATTCTCATGTTCATCAATTTCCTAAAAAGCTGTTGCTTTTTGTGTGAAATACAGGGTGTTCATAAAGTCCTGATACAATTTCAAAAATTTTTTATGAAGTCAATTCTCAACATATCTTAACCAGGTTGGTTTTATTTAAATCAGTGCTGCTTAAAGTTTTTATTTAAAAGAAAATTTTTGTGTTTCAGATATGATTTTTGTGTGTTTTATGAATGTGTTAAGCAAACCCTTATTATATGGTTATTCCTCAAGAGAAGACATAATGTGTATCCTGGTTCACTGAAACAAAATCGGACGTTCAGACTCAGCAAATGTACAGGACTAAGTATGGAAACCATCCACCCTCGAGGTACTTCAATTCCTCGTTGGCACAAGAAATTTATGGAGACAGGATCAATGTTGGATGCAGCGAGAAGTGGGTGACCAAGAGTATCATCAGAAGATTCTTCATCCTCAGAATTTTTTTGCAGCATGTTATCTGCAAACTCTTTTCGTTTTGGCTTGTCATTTGGCTGAAGTCTCTGTAACATTTTCATTTTGTAAGCTTGCAATCGTAACCTTTTTTGCAGAACCTTGTGCACTGTTGTTGGTGGTAGTTCCAATTCTCTGGCAGCAGTACGGATAGGCTTCATAGGAAAACGACTGAATGATTGTCTTACACTCTCGATGTTTTCCACAAATGTTCTTAGTCCCCCACTTCTCACTGCATTCAACACTGACCCGCGTCCATAAATTTCCTTTGCTATCGACGAATTGAAGAGATTGATGGTGGATAGTTTCCATACTTAGCCTGTACCTTCGCTGAGTCTGAACGTCCGATTTTGTTTCAATGAACCAGGATACACACTGTGCCTTCTCTTGAGGAATAACCATATAATAAGGGTTTGCTTAACACATTTGTAAAACACACAAAAATCATATCTGAAACACAAAATTTTCTTATGAATAAAAACTTTAAGCAGCACAAATTTAAATAAAACCAACCTGGTTAAGATATGTTGAGAGTTGACTTCATAAAAAATTTTTGAAATTGTATCAGGACTTTATGAACGCCCTGTATTAATCTCTGACAGCAAATTAGTATTTTTGCCCTGTAGTAGCGTAATTAAGATGAAGTTACAAATTACCGAGCTATATAATACTTTGTGCAGTATATTTTGGTCTTTGAACACCCTATTCCACTCCATTTGAGTATTTTTCTATTTATCTTGATTCGTTTTGGAAGCAGGTTAAACGAAATATGAAAGCTAAAAAAATATTAAATTGTACTTTAAGATAAAGTTTTAATAGATTGTGAATTGCTCTACGAAAGATAGGTACATGCTTGCATTCAAATTCTGATGATAAGTAATGAGGTTTTGATATAAGGCACCTGGTCACAGACTCATGTTTTTCAAAATGCGTAGCTAAAATTCTCAGTTCAAGGTATATAAAATCTCACCAGCTTACCTTTCCATATTTTGAATTTACCAAGTTACCCGAATTTCCCACAACTGCGCATCTTTTACATTTGCTAGATTGTTTTTCGTTTCTTGTTCCCACTCCAATATCGTACAGTTTTTGCAGCGTCTTTTCAGTATTGATCCCATCACTTCGCTGCAGACTTAGCCACCAGACATAAACGCTGTGGCTTAGCTCTGAGTTTTCTAAGGTCCACGATGGGTCGATGTGAGGGTCATATCTTGCGTAAAACCATCGCTTTCTTGTTATTGGCATATCTTTATGGCAGTCATTAATGGCTGTACGATTTTGGGTTTTATTGGAAGTAAATGCTCTTGCTCTTGCTCTTGATACTTTTTGCGTTTCGTCATACTGCGGTTGAGATTTGTCGTCGACATACACTGAGATTTTTTTGGTTGTCCAAATTACAAGCCAGCTGTATATCACCAGAATAAAAAATACGAAAAGCAATCTTGCTATGCTAAATTTTTTTATGTTTATGATTGTCATATTTGCGAATATTTTATTTCTGGAACAATTCGCAATTGTTTGAGATAACTTTTTTTGTATTGCTTTCTTATGCCGGCTGCACACGCTTGACGCTTTTCTCTTTAAAACTACAGTTACTTTTAAAGAATTACTTCTTTCATTTGTCTGTTTAATTGACAAGTGCGAAGCTCCGTAATACTTGTTAAACTGGATTATAATGCGCTTTTCAAAATTCTACGAATTTTGTACTGTTTTTATTTCATTTTAAAAGAATTACTGTTATTTATGTCTGCAGCTCTATCCTGAAAGGTTCTTACGAACGAGAAAAGCGTTTAATTTTGCCAGGATGTTTTGTACCCTTCGTATATTTATCAATCATTAACTTTCCGATGTTTACCCACTGCATTACGCAAACAATTAATATTGAGTTGTCTTGATTTGTATACTTTTTTCACTCTGTTTTAATTACCCCTGATGATCCCCTCGAGATTTACCCCTGATCATCCTATTTAGGATTTTGATTTTTTAATGTTTTAGTACTGTTGCAATCTGCTATGTGTGCTTTTTCATTGTAAAAGTCAAAACAGCCACAACCCATGGAATCAATTTGAATATTGATATGTTTTGTGAGATTTTTTACTCAAATTTTTGAGATAATGCGTGAAATTTTGCTCGTTGTTTTTATTTGGCAAGACAAAGCCTTATCTCTTCCCACGTTTTTGAGATGAAGTTTCGAATTTCTGTGTTGACTATACCGGTATTTTTGTTTCGTGCTAAATGCTGTAATTCAATTTTTTTTGCAGAGTTTTTCGCTAAGAAAATATATAAATTCGAAATTAGGCCTCAAAATCTAGAAATTAAAGTTGCGCACAACAATGTTCGAAGATTGTGCATTTCTTTTCATCAGCGATTTGCTTTCGAAAAGTCTACTTACAAAAAATTTAGTTCCTATTGGCAATCTTTATGAAAACGCGAACGATCTTTGATTGTTTAAGTCCAACGTTTACATTTTTATGGCTTGAATTGCTTCGATTGGTTTAAAGATGTTAATTTGCTTGCAATGTAACGAAAAGAAGGGAAAAAAAAAAAAACTGATAAAAAATACTTTTAATTTCGTAATTTTTTTTGGTATCATCTTTATAATTCATCATAGTATCGGTATCTGCTCGCGTTATAGCACCGACAATAACGCTTCGTTCAGGGAGACTTATGCTACAGTACTAACTAGCCTATGAAAGAAAGACGTTGAAACCAGCGTAGGCACACCTTGATTTTTCTTGCAAGATCTAAGTGCCTACGAGCAGCAGTTTCTCTCAGTATGTCAGAGCATTTTTTTAAAAATGGTATATACCAAAGATCAAACGGCCCTAATTGCCAAAAAAATATCTGCTCAACCATTTACAGTAAACAAATCGAGCATGTAAAACTAATTGTAACATCCATTCCGACTAGTGGCTAATTGAGTTCATTGAAAAGCACAAGACATATATTTGAAGTTTGCCATTCAAGAGTATTTTTATTTCGGTCAAAAATTATTTGACTTCCTGTTTGTACAGAATCAATAATTTTAGCAAATGCAGATGAAAAAGGCCGAATGAAGAGCCGTAGTTTGCAGCGTTGAGTCTAAGTCGTTTCGACAGCACTGCAAAGGTTAGACGTGTTTTCGAAGCAGTTGGTGACGGAAAGTAGCGTTCAGATTATCAATGCTAAGTTTTAGAACACAGTTATCGTGGAAAAAGATTTCAACACAGCAGTCCTTGAGCTTGAATTTTTAAAGCATCAAGGTATGTCGATTTTTGCTGGTTTGTTGTGTATTTAACAATAAAGGTAATGAGCCTGATATTGTGACTTTTTTATGTTAGCTTGCGTTAAACCGCTAATAATTGCCTGTTGCATGCCTAATTTTGCAAAAAATCACTTGCGCTGGGTAATTGAAATTGCAGTATCTAAATTAGGTAGATTTGCGGATTACCTAGAACCCGTTTTCATTCCTTTCCTTACGGGTTTTAGGTAATCCGTAAATCTACGGCACAGCGCCAAATCTACCGTTTAGCCTTTAAACTAAAAGGATGTAACTCTATATGATTTAATATTTGCTATTATCTGAATTATCTATAAAAGAAGGGTGTAGAATGGTGTACCGTATTTTCAATTGTTTACTAGTATTTCGTGCAAACTATTTGAGGTGACACAAAAACACAACGTCAGTTTTTTGGTTCTAAAAGCACTTAGTGGCATACTGTATATATATGTCTAAAGTGCGCTACTGCTCGTGGTAGTAAACGAGGTCGAGCAAGCTGATAGTTAACATCGAATTGGTATATTTTCACAAACTAGCATTTATTTATTTTTTTCTTATTAAAGGTGTTCCTGCAGTTGGTTTCATCAACACTGATAGTACAGCTTTAGGACGCCATTCCTCTACTGCAAGTTCAGATACTCAGTCATCTAGCAACGTTTTAATGACCTCACAAGCAATGGAAAGTTCTCCTTTGAGAGAAACTCAAAGAGATCCGTTCTCTGTTCCAAAGTAAGCATTTCTCATCCGAATTCTGTGATTATTGTATCAGTTGGGTTGGTTGGTTATTACTGAGTATCAACAGAGAGCTCAGTGGTAGATTGTCAGGTTAGTGATCGAAAGGTTGCTGACTCTTGATTCGATTCCCGAGCTGGCAATGCGTTGTTGCGTCTTTGAGAAAGACACTTTTACGCTAATTTCCCCTTGGGGCCAAGCAGTCTGCACGGTGTGGTGACTCAACCTGACAAAAGACTCGCAAACAGAAGCCAAGAAGGGGTGCTCTGCATTGGTGTCCTTAGACAGACGCAGAGTGTCTGGTTCATACAAACGGACAAACCATTAACTGCAGCTTTTACAAGATGTCTTGGTTTTGTTGAGGGAAGCTGGTGATACCGGCTTTTTTCTTGGGTAAAGGCGCGGAGAAACTCTGCGGAGATCCAACAATCGGGTCACAATCCAAGGTTTTGGCCAGAAGTCAAGCTGTTGTTGATCAGTCCGTTGCATAGATTTTAAGTAATTAATTTTGAATCACTTTTAAATCGTCGAAACAGGAAGGGTAACATTATACTCGCTTTAATCCAAAATTAAAGATCCAGGATTAGTATCTCAAGAAACGTTTGGTTCAAGCCATTGTCAATCATCTTCAAATCAAATCGAGTTTTTGAGAAAGAAAAATTTTAGTGTATTTGCTAAATATTTATGTCTATCAAAAATTGTTTGTATTGTAAGATTTTACGAGCATTGATTTTGCCTAGTATGAACAGAAGCAGTGCTAAGCTTAAGCTTGAACTTAATTTTCCATTGCAGAATTATTCGATACATGGAAGGAATCCATTTTATTGTTGCTACAATGATTGTGTTTTCAATCAGCTTAACCATTGCTTTAATTGTGCAGATTTATACCATTCCACCTCAGGTGAGTTTGATTTCATTCAATTTATTTTCTAATAAACTCGACCTTTTTAATTAGTTTCGCAGTTTGATTATCTTAATAAGCTATAGTTGTATAATGCTGGACTAGCTCTAGAGGCCAAACTTTTGTATGCAGAAGTTTTTAATTAATCATAATATGGTTTTACGGTGGTAATTCTGGGTTCAGTTTTTCTCATCATGAGTCATGAGTAAACCATGTTGGATCAGAACAGAAAGACATTTATTTCAATTACCCAAAAATTGACACGGCTCTACAGTGTACATTGTGTTATTAATTTGCCTTTTAGTCAATTCTGTACTATCACTTCTATTCCATTAGTGCCTACGGAAATGCAATTTCGGTTCAACTTCTGCTGTTGGTCACGTTAATGCATCCTTGAACAAGTCGTTTAACTGCAACTACCTCTGCTTGACAGCTTCAAAATTTCAAACTGCTTCAAACTTAACGGAGAATAATTCCAAAAATCAGCAGAGATAATTTAGAACACCGAAAACTCCTGTAGATATTCAGAAGCCGTTGCTGATTCGTTTCAAATAAATGCACCACCATCGATCAGCTAATTTTATAAGAAAAGCAAATAAAAGTTTCGTTCTTGATTGATTTTTTTGCTTCGATCATTGGCATGCATGCATGGCTTCGCCTTTTGAAAGTCAATAACCTCTTCGTTTCAGGTTGTACCTCACGGAGGCATTATTTCCAGTAGTTCCTACTGCTCCAATTTCACTTTTCAATCTTTGCAATCATCAGAAGAAGCCTCCTCAATTGACGTTGCAGTATTAACCGCCTTGTGCATTTGCGTTACTCAGCCCCATGCTGCTGGAATAGGAGGGTAAGCTTTGTGATCGGATCTTTTGAATTAGTCGCATTTATACTCGAAAAAGGCGAGCATTATCAAAGTTTGATTTTTTCTCTGTCTTAAACGAAGACCGAAGGTAAAATCAATGGGGTATCTAAAGTTAGGCCAATCGCGTAAGACTAGATTGGTGTTGACTCCATCCTTTTTGACCCATCCGTTACAGAGATATTCTACTTTAAACGCGACGCAGGGCCTTTCTAATCGTAATGTTTATTGGTAACCCTGACGTTGATAACATCGTTGACGCCATTTTAGGTCTGTTCTTAGACAACGCCGCAATTAGGCCGAGCCACAGAAGCTTTTTAACTGATATGTGGGTTAATATAGGCCTCTTTAGGCTAGATCCATGGTTCTCAACCTATGGGTCGCCTGAAAATTCCTTTGGGTTGCTGGTGTTCTTTTTGTGAACAACTACAAAGAGTGAAATTTGAAGAAAGCAATAATGACTGACCAAACCCGTCGAAATTTGTGCATACCCGAAGTGAAGACCTTTTTTTTTTTTTTTTTTTAGGTCTTCACCTTAAAATCCGCGATACATAGTCATGTGTTATGCACGAATCTGATCTAAGTTTCCAGAAGTGAAGACTTCTTTTTTTTTTTGGTCTTCACTTAATGGGTCGTAAAATTTCACTCATTTGATCTTTCATTAAGTTTTGGATCGCTATGAAAAAAGGTTGAGAACCACTGGGCTAGGTTACTGCATTGAAACGTCAGGGTTGCCAATAAAAATTAGTATTAGAGAGTGTTTGATGTAGAATATCTCTAGAACGGTTGGGTCAAGGATGGAGCCAACGCCAATTTAATACGATTGGCCTAAAGATACTCCAATTGATTTTTTCTTCAGTCCTCGTTTAAAGTTTTGAAACCGACAAAGTTACTTTGCTAATGTGGTAATAGTATTCTGTTGTTTTTTGCCATTGCTTGGTTGAATGGATTTGGCGTAATGCAACGATATTTTTAATGATTGTGTCAAAAAATCATATTTTCAGCGGTGGGTTCGCCCTGGTGCACAATCAAAAAATGGTGGAGGGCGCAACGCAAGTGTACAATTTTCGTGAATCAAGTCCGGTTGTATTTTCAAATGAAAGCTTCAGAAACTCATCTTTTGAGAGAAAAACTGTTTACGAAGTCGACAATGCCCAAGCAATCGCTGTACCAGGCGTGTTGAAGGGGTTGCAAAAGTTACATCAAGACTATGGAAAGTTAGTGTGAACCATGAATCTTTGAAAGAACGTTTAGTATGCATTGTGGCTGTGATTGTTGTGATCGAGTTTTAAGATTATGAGGTCTTAACAGTTGAGACTACCTGAAGCAAAATTCTAGTTGATTCCACTTACCAAAATCTCTCATTCTGATAACTTTAAATTTCAAAATCGCGACATAAAGCACTTAAACCTATAACACATTTTGGTGTTGTTTGTATAAGTCTTAAGTCGGTTTGTAGTGCGACTGACGGTTTTAAGTCGAAACTTATTTTGTACTAACCCCACTTCAAAACTGCTCGACTGATTCCTGACAATTTTACATAAATAGGCTTAAAACTTAATTTCTTTTTTTTTTCCGTTTTATTTTCATTTTAACTTTTTGTTTTGCATTTCAGGTTGTCTTGGAAAGTTATTGTAGAGCAAGCTGCAAGTATTGCGAGAAAAGGTTTTCCAGTATCAGAAGAATTAGCAGCGGCGATTGGAAATGCAAATTTCAGCAATTTGCATCCTGATCTTCAATCTTCACTCGTTTCACAAAACAACAGCAGATTGGTTAAAGGAGATTCCTTGAACTTTCCTGATTTGGCCAATGTTTTGGATGTAAGTAGAAAGACATTAAAAATGTGATTTTCTAGTCGTGTTTCGAAGGTAACTTGCATTATTTTAAGCTTTGCAAATTGCGTTTAAAATCTTTTATCTCCAAGCAGTCCCAACTAAACATCCTTTGATGAAAGTGCGCATTCGTAATACACCAAATTTTTTGCGTTTTATCTGCGCGTAACTTGAAAACCTGTAATAATGCGCTTTTTTTCGTCTTTTTTTCTGATTTACTATTTTTGCACTATACTAGATACATTTAATGTACAATTCAAAATTTTGCAGATATATTTTTTACAGCTAAATCTTCCTTTTTTACGGTTATGCGACTGACCATTGGTTGCAATTTTAAATGTTTTATTTTCACAGAATGTGGGGGATCATGGAGCAGATAGTCTTTACTCTGGCAGTCTGTCACGATCATTTGTAGAAGCCGTTGGTGCAAGCGGTGGTCTGATTGCTGAAAGTGATTTGAAGAGTTATAAAGTCAAAGTTTCTTCTACAGTAAACGAAGCGCAATTTTCAGGTTCGTATTTCGTCAAATACTGCAGTGCAGTTAGTTACGAAAAGTACTGTAAATCTTTTTTTCTCTCGTTCCTCCCCAAAAACTTTGAAAAAACGAACAAAATTAACTACCAATAGTATTTCCATAAATGGAGACATTTGACTGAAACTTGTATTTTAGCAAAAAATATACCGAAGGGTGTTTCAAAAATCGGCTTGAAAACGTTGTTCAGAAATACTTCTTTTTTTTTTTCATTTATTCATTTTGATTCTTGACCACCACAACAATAGCGAAAGGATAGTAACACAATAATAACACGTAGAGTCAGGAAAAAAAGTAGCGACACAACGTCTGACGTAAGACATACAGAGGATATTGAAGACAAAACAAGCGATTTTTATTTGCATGGTTGCTACATCTGTCACACCAGTTGGAAGTATGCACATTGCACAATGTAAGCTTCATTAATCATACTCATCTACATACACATGCAGGCACACAAGATATAAGTGAATCTAACGGCTGGAGTAGTAGTTCGAATAGTTGATTAAGAAGAAAAAGAGGGGGTAGTGACCAGTGCGAGGCCAGGCACGGTTATGTAAGTGGTCATTGGGTGGCGCAACCGACCCAAAACTATCAAAATTTTAATGGTTAGATTTCAAAGTTATCTCTGCTGGGCCGCCATCTTATGGATTTGCGCTCCATGCAGTTATGAGCACCATGGCTGTATACCCTCCGCATCCAACTGATGAGACGGAACAATTTCGTCAGGTGAGTATTGCTTTAAATGCTTGTAGCGTATTTAAACATATAGTTTGAATAATTTTCTGGCGCAATAGTTTTAATAATTTAAAGTTCTTTACAGAGCCGATTGAAAGCAAAATTTAATGACGACGACAGCAATGCGGTTTTACTAACATGAGACTGACTAAGAAATTAAATCCCAAAATACTGCACTCTAGTCATGTGTGCTGGTCTACTATAATAGTATTAATATTATTTAGTAAGTCCACGACAACTGACCGCCAACTCGTTTGGGTTCACGACAACCCTAATGTGGCCGAAGCAGGACATCCTGACGCGACCGACCTGACGCGAGACTTTTCACGCAGGAATTCTGACGCCATGGACATCCTGGCATTAAGGTTAGGGCTAGGCACCGGCGCAGTCAGGGGGGGATTAGGGGATCAGTCCCCCCCTTTTGAAAGTGCACAATTTCACAAAAATTATTCAAAGATCAAGTGTTAAAAAACTAATTTAAAAACGCTCTACTCGAGTGTATTTCTACCCTGAATTGCAAATAAGCAAAGTCAAAACTTTTGCATCTTTGGAAATTTTTTCCTCGGTCGTTAGCTTCTCTATCTTTAAAAAATTTCAGCAGTTTAATCCAAGATATTCGGGTTGAAAAAACGTTTGCAGCACAAAGGAAAAGTGAATCATAGTTAATGTAACAATGAAAATGAGTTACAATCATAAAATCAATTTTGGTAAATATAATTGAAAAAGTTATCTGTTACGTCACATTAATATAACTATCGCGCATAAAAACTTGATTTTATTGAAACAAGAATTTAGCTACGTTGCCTTTTTGCAACACAGGGTAGAAACAAAACCGGGAGAGTCGGAACGCTTGTATAGTCAGTGTTGATGTTTATGGAAAATGTTCGATCATTGCGTAGTCCATATCGCGCTGTCGTAAAATGATAATGTCTCGTCAGCACACCGCATTGCTTTTGCAGGAGAACGCGAACGAGGCAGTAAGCAGCGCGATTTAGCACCAAAAAACGCAATCCATTTTGTTTCAAAACTTATCATTTTCCAAAAAGTAGAATCAGATACCGATGAAAATTTGGGGGCGGCCGAGATCTGACGTGCATCGGTCCAAGAACAAAATGTCATCATAGTCAAATCGTATTTCGACCTTAATAAATTTCGAGAATATTTTAATTGAAAACATTCGGAAAAAAAAGTAATTGCTAAAGAAAAGCAAATATCTTTTAAGAGAATGACTTTCCATATATCTTCATATATCTCTAAAGTCGAAATTGATTTTTTATTATACTGTTTTGGGTCCGTTTTACCGATCACGCGTATTTTATGCGTATAAATATGCGCATGTCATTTGATTGCATGCATTTTGCCTGTTTTTCTTTTTTTTGCGTTTACTCTAAAAAAGATACCAGACGTAATTGGATTAAACCGCCTTATGAAGGCCTACTTTTCGACCAACCGCCTAGAGCAGGGGTTGCCTAATATTTACGGAGCCCCACAATAAATTTCTAGAAAAAAAACAAAAAAAAAACAATAGTTTGCGGAGCCAATAGGTTACTCTAGCGGAACACTTTCAGAACCTATGGCATATAGAACCCATTTGCCTGAAAAACGCCAGAACCAATATAGTAAGGTTCAAAAAGTTTTTGTAGTTTAGCAAAAGCTTAGTTACGATATCAGTTTGACCCTTTCATTTTATTTTCATCTGGGGTTGGGTGAACGGGGAATTAGCTGGTTTGAATTAATCTTACAACTTCAGACTACACAAAGTCGAATGTTTATTACAGTAAATAGTACGCTGATTTATTTTTGGGAAATCTTTTTCGATCAATTTCTATGTCCGCATATTACACCGTATAGCTGTGTTGATTTGTAAGTGTTCTCGTAGTCTATCAGAACAGCGAGTCCGGCGACATTGTTCAAACTGTGTCGAAGTCTAAACTGAGTACGCTGGTTACAAGCAAAATGTCGCGCAGACGCCGTCCGCCAATTCCCAATCTACACATTGCATAAAATCGTGAACGCAAAAGTCCGTCTTCAGTTGATTTTAAACCGAAATTTGGTACGCCTAGCGCATCGCCTTAGCAGCGTACAAGCAGTCAGTTGTTTCAAACAAACTAACGACTCACCCGTATGTTCGCGATTTTAAGCACAGAGTAGGCCAGGCCTAAAAATTCGCTATGCAAGCATTTTTACAGCTTTCGGTGCCAACCAAATTTCGTTCAAGGGCGTGCCGTATAAATAAACCCATTGTGCTTCGTTATGCCCATTTTTTTGCGAACGCCGCGTTCAGATTCGCATTATTTGATTGAGACAATTAACCGCACGTAAAGAATGGTCGATCGCTAGCGCATTATCCTTGCTTAGACCCCTATTTCTTACCAACGATAATAATAACAGTGCAGTAACCAATTAACAAAACTTTGTATTGGTAAACCACAATATAGCGCATTTTTTTCTGTTTGAAGATAGCAAGCGGTATGTGGTGGCAATAAACATAAAATATTAATAGGGAGCATTTATTTTTTCAAAAACTAATCATTTTCGAGTGTAGGTGGGGGTTGTTCGTATGTTTTTGCAAACTGCGCATCTCATTAGTTCTTAATTTGTTACAATACACTATTTTTAAAAGTTGAAATATTATTATGCCAGCTTGCCTGAATAACAACGGCAATCTGCGACTTTCTCGTATGGCCTACGTTAAGAAAACGCGTTTTTTGCGTCCGCTGTTACATCATCAAATAAACAAAATTCTAAAACAAAGTGAAACCACTTTTATTCTCTTTCATTTTTTTTTACGTATCTGCTGCATGAACGACGGCAGGACTCCTGCCTGTTATCGATAAACCTGGTAATTTGTTACAATTTGCCTAAATGAAAACTTTCCAATTTGCATATGCTTTAATCATAACAAAAAAATTTGTTTCCCCCCTTTTTTTTTATTTCCGGCTGCGCCGGTGGGGCTAGGGTTAGGGAGAGTGTTAGGGTTAGACTTAGGGCGTCAGGATGTCCCTGGCTTCAAGAATACCGGAGTGAATTTTCTCGCGTCAGGTCGGCCGCGTCAGGATATCGCGGACCCAATGTGGCAGTCGGTTGACTTGGTTCTTTATTTGGCATTGTCATATAACGTTGCATTGAACAATGTTTTTTACTTTCCGGTTTGTTGCCTAGTATTCTTTAGTTTCTGGCACTTTAGGCCAAGCTTAAAACCGTGGTTTGGTTCGTCCCTGTAGCTGCGGTTTCAGTTTTGTAATCTGATCCAGAATAAAAATCCTTTTCAGGTTCACAGAATGATTGAAGCAATAAAGATAGGCGAAGCTTTTCAGACAGAGTTGGGTGATCCTTCACGTGCAAATTACACTGCGCCGAATTTTCACTCTAATAAAAGGTAGTAATTGATAGGTTGTGCACTGTGCAGTGTTCACATTACGATTTATGAGAGTGAAAAACACGTTTAAAACGAGAATTTTTGTTGTGTAATTCTTTGTTCATGATATAATACCAACGTTAAGTTACCATTGTATATTCCAACTTGATTGCGAAGTATATAGTAATATTTCTACAGTATTAACGTAATACCGCTATGTAAAAATCCCACAAAAATTTAATTTTTATACGGATATAAACAACCGTAATTTGAAAGTGGGTTTGATTTTTATGCTTATTGAACTGCAATTGCTAATTGGTCCTTTGTTCTTCTTCAAACATCGTGATCAATTACGTTAGTTGATATTACAGTTTGGGGGTGTCGATAAAGGAAAAAATAAGTGAAGAAACTGCTCTTTCTTTGGAGGATTACTTGGGAGAATTTCAGCCGCTTCAGTTGTTGGGAACAGGACAACAGTATGTTTCCGTGATTGGCCCCGATGGCTATGCTGTCCTAATTACGCTGTAAGTAGTACTCCATTTTGATTTATCTAGTAGAGAAGAATTTTGTAAGTATCGTTACTGTACAAAAGTGAGGGAAAATGTTTAACTTTGTCTTTAGCCAATACCGAATTCTGATCGCAATTTAAGCTTTGGTTTGTTTCTTTTTTTCGCAAGTTTAATGTCCTTGAAAATTCTTGACCTACCCAAAAAATTGCTTGTGGTAATTATTATGTAATATAGACCTACGTAAAATGTTTTTCTATTCTAGTTTGAAAGTTTTGTTGTAGTCTGAGCTTCGTTGCTGTTTGTTACAGAAGCATTGGCTCTCCATTCGGTTCGGGGATGATGGCATCAGGTATCATAATGAATGATGCCACGAGAGATTTTTCTTGGACTGGTCGCTCGTCAGACTTTCCTCAATTTGAGCCTTCCCAGGTGACACTAGCTGTATTTTTAATTTTTACTCGTACCAGAAAACTAGCTTTTGTAGATTGTTGATATGCGGGTGTATGGAGCTGACGTCTGTACATCTTCGGGAGGACTTTGCAAGTCGTGGCTACCAGTGCTGAACTGCTGATATTTCGAGATTTCAATGTGGGATATTTTTTGGCTTCGCAAGTGTAAATTTTGAAATTCTGTGGCTTTGAATAGCGATTTAAAGCTCCAGTTTCAGAAGTACATCCGAAACTATGCTTAAAAATATTTTAGATAGTTTTGCAGTTTTGCTAATGTACTTTTTTATGAGAACAATTTTACAAGAACACTTTTAAAATTGTTTTTTTTTTGCTTTTAAACCAAGGCTCATTGTTGCTGAAAATGTAAGAACACTAACTAGTACAAATCATTTTGTGAGTAACCAGCTTAGTTTTTTTTTGCCTTTTTTTATGTTGCCATTGTTTATTTATCTAACCATAGACTATTTATTAGTAGACTGGAAACTGACAATTTTGTCTTTTTTTTCTTCCTGGTTCATTTTTCTAGAATATGTCGATTCGTCCAATCAGCGTGACTTTTTTCTCGGCTCACTCGCGCTAAGAATATGTCCAGTCAAATCAGTCGAATACGCGTGACTGCAAAAAAAACTTCGCAACAAGAGCAAACTTTTTTTTTTCAATGCTCTTCTCTTTTTCTCCGCGTGTCTTTTCCTAGTCTATTTGATAACGAGTCTATGGTCTAACAGTAATCATAATCTATAACAAAAGACAACTTTAACAAAGGAAGAATAAATTTGGGTCACTTCTTGTTCTTGAATAAAGTTTAGAACAAATGAGGACGAAAATTTTGGAACAGCCAGCCACAACCCAAAATTAACTTTAAAAAAGAAAGTGTGACTTATTTCGTAGAACAATTTATAAAGGTTATTTTTCTTTAATAGGCAAACTACTTAACCGGAAATGCCCGACCAATGTCTTCGTTACTTCCGGTGATGGTGATCCCTGCAGTGACGAAATGTGGCGAATATGTTGTCCCGGGTTCGATTTCTGGTGATGAATCATTATCAGGTAAAAGCATCGACATAGCAAACGAGATGTTATTTTCCGAGTTCCGGCCTTTTCACCCTCGTTCCTTTTCACCAACGGGACTACCGCCAGTTCGTTTTCACCAGCATTCTCCCTTTCATAGTTTGAAGGTTACTGATATTCCTTTAAAAATCAATCGTTGCGATGCCAAAAGAAAAAAAAGATTGAATGTGATTTCGTCTAATGAAAAAAAAAAAGATTGACTGTTAATTGGGACTTCCGCGACGCTTTGCGTCGGAAGTCCTTATGTTTTTTCCGGCGTATTTTACGAATTCGTAAACAAAAATAAAAAACGCTATAACTTTGAAATGGCTGAAGGTAGAAACTTGAAATTTAGATTTTAGCTGGGGCACATACGAATCATTCTTAGTGCAAATTTTGGGGGCAATTGGTCTTGCCATACGGGTTTCCGAGCCAAAAAATGAAATGCCAATTTTAGGTTTAAACAGCTCTAGCTCGAAAACTAATGGCACTAGGGGAATAAAACTTTCGAATTTAGAAGCGTCTGGGCATGCCCTTTCAGCTCTCAAAAAATAAACCATGACGATTCCGATACTTTTTTTTTCTTTATTTATTTATTTATTAAGCAAATCACATGGTGGTCACAAATACTCCAAAACCACCAAAGCTAGAAACTTGAAATTTGGACAGATGATAAGTCTATACATGAACTTGCATCCCTCCAATTTTGGAGACGCTACATCACGTGGTTTGGGGCATATGCACCCCAAACTTGCTACAGCAAAGTTTATTAAGTGATTTTAGTCACGTACTTGCGCGTTCTGCCATGGCCGAGTGGTTAAGGCGCCAGTGCTGTAATTCTAAGACCTCGGTTCAAGTCTCTATTTGGCCATCGCTTTTATCATACTAATATTGTATTGAATCTAGCATATTAATTTTTATTTTCAATTACGACAAAATCGTTTATATTTGTTTGACACTAGATATGATCAGAAGGTATCAGGTTTCATTATCAGTGAAGACGTCCCAAAAATCAGCTTTTTAAGACCTCAAGCTATCGAGCTAGTTTTTTTTTTTGCTACCACTAGAAATTTTAAAGACAAGAATATTTTGACGTACTTTGGAGGTAGTCACCAACGCGTGCGTGCTGCCATGGTCGAATGGTTAAAGGCGCCAGTACTTGAAACCTAAGACCTGGGTTCAATTATCTACTTGGCCATCACTTTTATCAAACCAAGATTATATCGGATCTAGCATATATTAATTTTTTTCTTCGGATACGACCAAATCGCTTTCAATATTTTCTGTTCAACACTATGTATGATCAGAGGGTATGAGGTTTCATTCTCTGAGAAGACGCACCAAAAAAACACTTTTAAACACCATAAGCAAGCGCGCTAGATTTTTTGGGTGTCAGAAGAACTTTTTTGGACAAAATTATTTTGACATAAGTTGGGGGGACCAGCCCCCAAATGGACCCAAACAAAAATCAGTTTTTTGATGGCTTAAGCTAGGGTGCTACATCTTTGATATCAAGACACAACAAAGAAATAAACATCTTGACATAGTTTTGGGGTACCATCCTCCCTGGCGCCCCCCCCAAAGTAGCCACCCCAAACATCAATTTTTTGAACTGCTTAACATAGGGTGCCGGTGTTTTTTGCTACCAGTCGATATTTAAGAGGAAAATATTTTAACGGGTTTGGGGGTACCGCCCCCCCCCCCCCCCTTGGGGAACCAACATAGACCCCCCAAAAATCAATTTTTTGAATGACTTAATTTAAGGTGCCAGTGTTTTTTGATATCAGTAGATATTTAAGAGGAAAATATTTTAACGTGGTTTGGGGGTACCACCCCCCTCGAGGACCAAAATGGACCCCAAAAATCAAATTTTTTAATGACTTAATTTAAGGTGCCAGTGTTTTTTGATATCAGTAGATATTTAAGAGACAAATACTTTGACGTGGTTTGGGGGTACCACACCCCTCAGGGACCCCCAAAAATCAATTTTTAATTGGCTCGGGCTGGGTCACTAGTTTTTTTGATATCAGCACATTTCTAAGACAGGAATATTTTGACATCGTTTGGGGTATTACCCCCGCGGACCCCCCCAAAATGGACCCCCAAAAACTAATTTTTTGATTGGCTCAAACTAAGGTGCCAGTTTTTTTTTGATGTCAACACATACTTAACAGACAAATATTTCGAAGTTTGAGATATTTCAGAGGCAAATATTTTGACAGTTTGGGGTACCACCCACCCCCAAACGGACCCCTTAAACATCAATTTCTTCAACGGCTTCAGTTAGAGCTCTAGTTTTTATTTGGTATTATGAAATACTGAAAAGACAAACACTTCAACATACTTTGAAAGTGCCACCCCCCGAAAATCCCCAAATGAACCTCACAAAAATCAGTTTTTGGACGATTTAATCTAAGGCTTCGTTGTTTGTGATATTAGTAGGTATTTAAGCGACAAAAAATTGACATAGTTTGGGGGCACCCTCCCCCGAAAAACTCCCAAACGTCATTGCGTTGAACGGCTTAAGCTAAAACTCCAGTTTTCTTGAACACAATACGGGGGTACCAGACCCTCCGAAATCCCCACGTAAACCCCACAAAAATCAATTTGTTGAACTTAAGCTAAGGCTCCAGTTTTTTTTACATCAGAAGATATTTAAGAGACAAAATGTTTGACATAGTTTTGAGTACTTCCCTCCGGAACCTTCCCAAACGGACCACACAAAATCATCTATTTTGAACGGCTTGAGCTAGGGCGCTAGTTTTTTTGGATATCAATAGATATTTAAAAGACAATTTTTTACATGGTTTGGGGGTACCAACCCCCAAATGAACCTTCCCAAAAATCCCTTTTTGAAAGCTAACTTTACCAATTGATTTTAGTCAGTTGGGTTCATATGCTGAGCTGGCGTAATGATTAAAGGCGCCAGACTTTGAAATTGTCGTGAATGAACTGAGCTGTGTTCAAATACTTAGTCGGACATCGGTTTTACCCAAACCGCATACGATTTAAATCCCACATTTATTTCTTTCATGAAACAAAATTAGTCTGCTTGC
Source organism: Trididemnum nubilum (assembly GCA_963965965.1). Lineage (NCBI taxonomy): Eukaryota > Metazoa > Chordata > Ascidiacea > Aplousobranchia > Didemnidae > Trididemnum > Trididemnum nubilum. Next base: position 13,334,936 of record OZ014481.1, read on the forward strand.
ATTGCATACGATTGAGTTTTGCAGAAATATCGGTAACCTTCAAAGTATGAAGGAGAGAATGATGGTGAAATGGAACTGGCGGAATTCCGTATTATTTTCCCACGGGAAAATGAACATCTAGTTGCAATATATTTGTGATTTGGTATCAACCAATGACCGACAAGACATTTGAACCCAGTTCTTTTTATTCACCACTGTTTTAAATTCGAGAACCTTGTAAAGAAGAACCGAAATTAGTGTGAAGTGCATTAAAACAGAATCACAAAATATTCTTCCAGGGATGTATTCTTCACCGAGGATGAAACTTGAAACCCTCTAGTCACATGTAATGCCAAAATAGAAAGATTGAATATGATTTTGTCCTGATTTTAAATTGTTTGTGGTTTGGTTAAAACGGATGACTGACCAGGTATTTGAACCTAGCTCTGTTCACTCATGACAATTTCACACTCCAGCGCTTTTAACCATTATTCCATCGCTGCAAACGAATGCAGTTGACAAAAATCAAGTTTTAAAGTTCGTTTAAGTAACGACAATTATTTTCGGGGAAATATTTTGACACCCCAAAATCTTAGCATCGTAAAATTTTGCAAACAAACAGTTCTCATTAGGCCCGATAAATTCGCAAAGTTTTAACTGATAAGTTGAAGCTTTTTTGTAATAAAAACAATAAGAAGTCACAGTTTTAGGCCCTTTCCCCCAAAGCACGTGACCTAGCGCCGCCAAAAAGTTGGCGCACTACTTCATGTATGAAGGCTTATTTCCAAAACGCCTCATATCCACTTTTGATGTTTTCGAGAAAACCGAAAAAAAAAAAAACGCATTGAAGCTTTTTTTGCGAATATTTTGTTAATTTCACTTTCTGGGGATTACAGACGTATTCCTCTTCAAAACCGAAGAGTTTGAAAAATTAAAGATATTTAGTTTAGGTTTTATTTTGGTTTATTTAAATTTAAAAATGTGGATACAAGGCGTTTTGAAACTAAACATAATAAAATTCTGGAAAATGTTGTTCCATCTAGAATTAATCTGAATCTAAACCTAATGATTTGTTGAAGCATTTGTTGTAGTGCCTATAAAACCTAACTGGTTGCTGCTTTTACCCAAAATTGTACAAAAAATCGCTTTGGTGACGTTATGGATGGTTGCTGTCACCTCTCAGCTTAACGCTGCGTACAACCATAACATACCACGAAACTAATCATCGAGTTTTGACAAACTCTTTTGAAATTAAGAGTTAATTTACTAATCCCCTCCAGCGGAGACTATTCAAATTTGTAGTGACGCCCACTACGGTTCGGAACACCCTCCTGCGCCTTTTCCTAGGCATATTTTTGTCGAATTATGGAGATGGCTGCTTCATCTGTCGAGTTTAGCTTCGATGATATTATGCATCACCAGATCGACGTAGTTGCCATGGGATCATTCCTTGGACTAGCTCTTTTTTATGCTTTTTGTGGGCTACCATGAATCTAACCTTTCCAGACCACTTTCCAGCCGGAGATATATTACTGCTATATGGATGACACTTTTCTAGTATTCAGTAACGAAAATGCGTGCGACCATTTCTCACACATCTGCCCCAACTCGCTTCACTCTTCTCTTTGCTTTACTTTTGAAAAAGAATCTAACCTGACCTCCCTTTCCTGGACGTGTAGGTTGAAAAATCCCTTTTCAAGTTCATCACCTCCATCTACCGGAAACCCTCATTGACCAGTCAATATCTACGCTGGAATTCTTTCAGTCCACAGAAACGCAAAACTAAGTTAATCCTGACCTGAGCTCACCTGCCTCTTGCCATTTGTTCTCCTGAAACATAGCCATCGAAACTAGATAAAATCTGGTTCATTTTACAGACTAATGGATACCCAAAGCACGTTATCAAGTCGTTTATGGCTAAGTAAATGAAGCAATTCACGCTCTGCTTAAATTTGGACCGGAAAGATGCGCCGTCTATCTACGTCTCCCATGGCTTGGTTCTGTTTCTACCCGGTTCGAAAAGCAAGTAAAATCTGCTGTCAAACAGTGATTTTCCGCTGTGGAAACACGAGTTGCTGTTTACTCTACCAACGAGTTTCTCTCCGCAACAAAAAAGGGTGTCTGGCCTGCTTCATCAAAAACCAACGTTGTGCATCAATTCGCTTGCCACTGCGACATCAGTCGGTATGCAGGCCTTCTATCCCAAAGGCTGCAGGATAAAATTAAACAACACATTTCCTAATCTAACCGCTCTTTCTCTTCTTCCCAGAAACGCTTAGGCACTTCCTGCCCGTCGATGCAAATCTTCCACCTAGACTAATACCCAATCTTTTGCTTCTGATTCAGACATTGAACTTCATCTTTTACAAAATCCAGTCTGTGCTCAACATTATGATGACAGTAGATCTCTTAGGTGTTTTGCTTGGAATGCAGGACTTTTTGAATGAACGTTTAGGGTCACATTGATTGGGTTCATTCAAGAGCAGAAGTGTTTTACAAACATAGGTTTTAAGCAATGATCAACCAGATTCGTATGTTGTTGGCAAAAATCCATCAATAAATAACGAAGAAATATCATGTTTGTTGGTCCTTTTGGCGCGCGTGGATTCAAATGAATTTTCACAAAGATTGGCACATAAACCGATATGATGCAGCTTGTGATTTGAAGAAGTTTGCTCTTTTGAGTGTCGGTCATATTTTGGTGTTAAATAGAAGCCTTATGTAGCCATTCGCAGTTGTTAACCATCTGTAGCGATAGATCTGTAGTCAGTAAAGTCAGATACAAAGCGAAGATGACCAAAATATGCATTACTTACCTTGCAAACGAAATGCTTTCGTGTTTGTAACACAAAAATCGCTGAAAGTTTGATGGAATCTCTATCCCAACTAGACAACAAGCTAAAATCAACAGACAAGCCTGATCATCTCGAAGGACCAACAAACGCCAGAAGGACCAACAAACAAGATATTTCTTCGTTATTTATTGCTGGATTTTTGCCAACAACATACGAATCTGGTTGATCATTGCTTAAAACCTATGTTTGTAAAACACTTCTGCTCTTGAATGAACCTAATCAATGTGACCCTAAATGTTCATTCAAAAAGTCCTGCATTCCAAGCAAAACACCTAAAAGATCTCGATCAGCAACTTCCTGGTGATCTTGACACCAAACAACTTGCATGAAAGCGAGCACCTATCAGGCATACTTCGGATTCAGCAGTAAAGCAGCACCTTGCCTCCAGATTGACGACAAAGTTTTTTTGGAATTCGATCGACAATCATAACCGCTCTTGTGAGAGATATATTGGTCTTATGTCGCGTTGCCTGAGTGAAGAAAGAGCGAAAGATTTTTGCAAAGCCGAAGAAAAACGAGAAGTTGATATTAGAATCTCGGAATTTATTTGGCACGGAAGCAAAAACGAAAATGAATGAGTGGCTGAAACAGAAAGTCGTGTCTGAAAATGTTTGATGTTTCTAAATAAAGTGAAAACAAAACAAAAGGAAAATTCATGCAATAATTGCACTTGTCGTGTGCAACGTTGCATACTGCAGAATAGAAAATTACATCTTTATTAGACTTGCAGTAGTAACTTTTAAAGTGATAGGGAGTGAGCAGGAGTAGTCATTTCCATCCCTTGCATCCAGCCATGCAAGTGCAGTGTCGCAGTAGTGGCGATTATTGAGTCATTAGTAACTTGTGTTAAGGTGGTATCCACCCTGAAATCAAATTAGATTTCTCGCTTCGGGCAGGCTTTAGGTCAGGTGCGTCCACCAATTGGTCATCTGTGCGGTCTCGACAAAATACCTTTAATTTAAAGCGAAATGGCAAGCAAAAAGGGATAAAAACAGTTTTTCAGATAAAAACAGATAAAAAAAAATAGCTCGAAAAATAGAGCAGTTAAAGCCACATAATGTATTGAACACAGATAGGAAACCTATGTTTCTGAATCGATTGATGTAAAAATTGTCTTTCTATGTGCAGTAGTTTTTGAGTTATGTAATATTAGTCATATGCACCCAAAAAAAACCTTTCAATAAAGATAAAAATATTTTCAAAAAAATATCACGATTTTTTTCATGTTAATTTGTATCCTTAAAATCGTATAAAGAAAAAGATGTAAGCAAAAAGTGAAAAACCCGAACACCCTAATGCGCATGGTCAATCTCTACATTTTTCAATAAAAAAGACCATTTTGAAAAATATGGTCTCTAAGGCGTTTTGGAAATAAACTCTTCATATAGACTTATCATATCTCCAAATTTCAAGTTTCTGGCTTGGTGGTTTTGGAGTTTTTGTAGATAGGAAAAAAGTTTTTAATAGAAAGAAAAAGAAAAAAAAAGAAAAACAGAAATAATGAAAAAAAAGTGTCGTAATTCAAACAATTTTAATATTGGAGCTGAAACTACATTCCCAGGCTCTTCTAAATTCGAAAATTTTATTTTCCCGCCATTAGTTTTTGACCTAGAGCGGTTTTAACCTCCAATTGGCTTTTCAGTTTTTCGGATTGGAAATCTGTATCACGTGACCGCTTGTCTCCAAAATTTGCACAGAGATTGTTCCAGATGCACCCCATCTAAGTTCTAAATTTTAAGTGTCTTCCTGTAGACGTTTTGAAGTTATAGCGATTTCGGCCTCTAGTGCAGAAAAATCGTTAATTTTTGCATGAAAAAAAAAAAGCGATTTCCGACTCGAAGCGTCGCGGAAGTCTCAATAACTAAGTTACTGATTGTGAATCAAGCACACGTTTACGGGTTCTGACATTTTGGATTGGATTAAAGCAAACTTGTAAACGAAAGGCAATGGTGTGCCTGCTGCGGAAAATCATATATCAGTGCTGTTTGCGAGTGGTGAACTTTATTGCAACCAAAGTTGTTTGTTCATGGTTATATTTAAGGGCCACTTAGTATCAGAGCATTTTGTGATTTGTGGACAAAATGATTTTGATTTTGAACCGTTTTTACAGTCTTATTTTCTGTACCTAACGTGATTTTCAACCAAATGTATGGTTCGATTTCACATTTTTTCTTTGTTTTAAAGCATTTTCTTTGTTGTAATCTAGCTTTTTTTCGTTTGAGCTCTGGTTAACTAAGTACATTGTAATTTTAACGATACAGGAAGTTCAGTTAGAAATTAAAATAATTTTGAAATCCCACTACAAGCTGTTTCCCACTAATTTTTAACTGAACTTCCTGTATCGTTAACTGGCTTTGGGCCTCTGGCCCATGTCCCTCAGTACTTTGGAAACTGGGAAGACAGTGTTCAAGTATATTGTAATTTTACTTAGCTTGTAAAGTGTCTCTGCTTCAGTAATTATTTTTTAGTTATTTTTTCGTATAATTTGTCACCAAAAAGATTTTTTTTTCAGTTTTAACCCAAACTTTGATTTATGATCGCAATCGCAAACTTCAAGCTGCTATCAACCACCCTCGTTTTCATTATCAAATCAGCACCGGCAAGCTTCATTTAGAAAGTAAGTGGTCTGTGCTTGAAAATAGCCACTATTATGATATATCCATAATTGCTATTCGTTACTGTTACATCTTTTCAGTGCTTTCTTAATATTAACTAGTTTTATGTTCTAGTTTTTTTCTCCAAGGTGTGGATGTTTTTTTTTTTCAAAAACGAGTAGTTATAAGCTGCGAAAGGATGACGTCTTTGAGTGATGAGCCTACAGTTTTGGATATGTCATTAGGGCTTTTTGGCGTCTGTTGGTGACTGCGATTAAACTTTTGTAGATATGAGAGCTAACTGCCGAAAACAGCTCTATTCATAAACAATTAAGTACTGGAGAACGTTTATCTTTTTGTATTTCAGATAATACCGATCCGGACCTGGAACCATTTTTAGATAGTATGATGCACAACGTGACACTAAGGCCACCTCAATCAATAGGAGTTGTAAGAGCGGTCCAATGGTACGATAACATTGTGTATGCATTTGACGACATTCGAAGTGCGGTAAAAACAGCTTTGTCTTTTTAGTCAATTTCTGCTGCCGAATACATCCCGTTTGATATTCATGTAGGCCTGTTATATCTCAATAATAATGCACTTGAACCTACATTATTTAGCGTATTCATTATTGTGCTGTTCGTGTTTTAAATTTTTTAAAAATTTTATCAAATTCCAAGCGCTACAATCGTTTGTTAGGAAAAAAAGTAAGGATATTAGGACTTCAGTATCTTATTCTATTCTTGTTTCGAAAGTTTGTTGTGAAGTTATTTATTTCATCACATTCTAGCAAATGGAGCAGTTGAGAAAACATTAAACTTTTTTTTTCAAAGGATGCTGTGCTGTAAAGGACGTAAATTTAGGGTTGATTGGATAACAGAAACCTAAATTATCTACGAAGGTTTTGCATAACTGTAAACTTGAAGTGAACTTTTAAACGGGTATAATGCAAACTCTCTTTCACCTTGTTTGCATGTTCAAATGAAATTTAGGGCACCTTTTCAATTTTCGGCGATAAAAGGTGCAAAAAAAAGCTTAAAATTTACATTTGGAATTGTTGTTTTAAAAACTTTTCTCACTTTCTTCCGACTATGCTTTTTGCCCGTGGTTTTTCTTTAGGTTATTTTTGCAGAGTGTTTTATGGGGCGCCGTTTGTGTACCCGAATTTGTGCAGTGTTTTTTTGCATATTTAATTAAATAGTCATTTTAATTAAATATACAAAAATATACAAAAAAAAATAGTGCAAAAATAAAGATGCAAAAATTTTTTGTGCGGACTTTTTTTGACTATTTATTTTTGCGATAAGAAAAAACTGCCGCAGAATAAACTGTTGCAAAAATAAATCGTCAAAAAAACTGCGCACAAAATAAAGCGTTGCAAAAATGCGCTGCAGACATTTTTGTATATTTGTTTGTGGAGCGTGGCAAAGCGCTCTCGGCTGCTCAGAACGCATTGAAGAACAACCGATAGAGCATCAAAGAGCAGCTTTGCCACGCTCCACTAACAAATATACAAAAATGCCTGCAGCGCATTTTTGCAACGCTTTATTTTGTGCGCAGTTTTTTTGACGATTTATTTTTGCAACGCTTTATTTTGTGCGCAGTTTTTTTGACTATTTACTTTTGCAACGGTATATTCTGCGCAGTTTTTTCTTATTGCAAAAATAAATAGTCAAAAAAAGTTCGCACAAAAAATTTTTGCATATTTATTTTTGCGCTAGTATTTTTTGTATATTTAATTAAAATGACTATTTAATTAAATATGCAAAAAAACATTGCACAAATTCGGGTACACAAACGGCGCTCCATAGTGTGTACTGTTAACGCAGGTTACTCTGTTGATATATCAAGTGATTTTGCGAATAATCGTGTTTCTTTTCGTCTATGTGTCTGACCTATTTAGCACGCTTGTGTATTACGGCTAACGCAATAAGGAATAAATCATGTTGTGTAGGTACTAGATGAAACTTTTGTTGCGAAATAGTTTATTTGCACTTTTTTGTTTGTGTTTGTATGTTTTTTGCGCAAAGTCGTTTACAGTGTTTGTTTTTATCGTGCTACATACCGATTACACAGTTCACAAAAACAGCGGGACTCTTTAAATATTTGGCAGTTATGCATTGGTAGCCCCATGTTTTGTATGATAAGTGCAACTTTTCTTTGGGTTGTTTATTTGCAATTTAAACAGTTTGGAGAAACGTGGGCCTAAGGAATTGCAAAAATTGTCCACGTACACTACAGCTTAGCTGTGGCAAATGATACAGTACTTACACATTGTCAAAGAGCTGTTTATCAGTTTGCTTTAGTTTATTAATGTGTTAGTTACAAGAAAAGAAAAAATGCTGCAGCTCAGTTTGAAGTGCTGTTTCCTTTTTCTGTTGCGCATTTCAAATCAACTACAAAAAAACAGAATTAGCGATAATACAATATTATGCGATACGTTAATAGTATATAATACAGTATCTCTTATCTTAAAGTTGTTTATTTTGCTAATGACTTTACAACTGTATTGTATTGTGCTCATTATGGCTGTAAGCATAGGCGTCGATTTTTTTGTTGATTAAGCAAATTCCGAGGGGGCGAAATGTTTTTGCAACGGTTGGTTAAACTAAATAATGCTATTTCGGAATTTTGCCCCCAAATTCAGGTGTAGACCAAAAAAAAACCAACAAGGTCTTCGCCGCAAACTGGTTCTATTTTAGCCCGGAATTTCGGAATTTTGGATCCAAATTCAGGTGAAGACCAAAAAAAAGGTCTTCGCCGCATTCTGGTTCTATCTCTGTCCGGAATTTCGGATTTCTTGTTGCCAAGTGGGTATTACTTGACAAAAAACCGAGGGGGCCAAACATATTTCGCCCCCTCGCCTCGCCGAAATCGACGCCAGTGGGTGTAAGCACTTTTTCGAACTTTTTTTTAATCTTTAGTTCTTTTGCGTATTTGACTAACTGTTGCATCTTGGTCCACCTATCACGTGATAGCAACAATGGCGCTATACTTTTTTAAGCGCTTGTTGTCGCTATTTTTTTTTGAGATGCGCTTGTTCCTTTGTATCCTTGTCTTCTGATCATGACCTGACAGCGAATGTGAACCGCAATACAGAAGTTGACAACTACTATTTCATATGTTGAAGTTTTGTTACGGATCAAATGTTTTCAATTTTTTTTTCAGATTTGCATTACTGCATGATTGTGTCATGGCATACAGGAATTATTGTACATGCAAAATAGTAAAACATTGTTCTTGTTACAGCAAGAGTGCAGGGTGTCATGTTGTCATCAGCTTGTCGAGTTCGGGAGCAAGCCAAAATTAGTGCCACACTTTGTTTGGGGGGGGGGGGTTAAGCTACTAAAAGAAATGAGGATCGGTCGTTTACTAGGCCTGTAGCTGGCGACAAAGTGTAAGAGGAGAAAGGGGTATTAGGGTTTACAAGGGTTGGATTTATTGCAGCAAAAGATATTCAACTGTATAACCGGGGTTTACAAACCAAGTTAAATTTTTGCCAAAAATAGTTACTTTTAGTGCATTATTGCGGGGTGTCTGTTAATTTTTGTTGGAATTAAACTTTCACATCAAAAATTTCCGAGCCTTAGGCCAAACCCTTCGCAATTTTCGTGATTTTTTTTTAAATGTTTGATTTTTAGGCATTGTATTCGTGTTTTGTGTATTGCACAGCATTTGTATACTCTTTAGTCTACGCTATCAAGCAGCACTGTAATCGTAGACTTTACTTTTATTAAATGCTACTGTCATATTGAGACTATATAATTCAAATTCTTGATGAAAAGGAAGTAATGATATTGCTGGCACAACATTAACCAGCTGAAGAATAATTTTACTTACCATAAGGAAGTTTTTAGTTTTCAATGTTTTAAAATATTAACCGAAATATTGGAACAACGATTTAATGATCTTCAATTGCACTGTGTTACATTATTAATTTTGTGTCATAACTTAAATGTGAACTTCTGTTACCTCGGTCGTAATTTAAGTTTAAAAAAATTGGAAGACTAAGCCCTGGAATGCATTTGCTACATGTATATCTGAACGTTGGCGAATATGTGTGCGGTTATGGCATCGCAAGAAGTTTTGCTGTGTTCAGAATGAGTTTGTATCGTTGCCTACCACCTGACGTTGGCGATGCCATCGCCAACCGGGGGTGGGTATTGTAATATTTTGGAAAAAGTTTTTTGATGAGTATTGTGCAAATCTTACCTGCAACTGCGAAACGTTTAGTGATATTTGAATATGGGACGTTTGTACTATACAATTGATTTGGTTGAATGATGTGAGAAATTTTGTGGTGAGTGCATTACTCGCGCTTTGATTTTGTTTTTCTAATGGCTTTAAGTTACTGTATTAGTAAATCTACTGAATTTATGACAATCAATTAATTCGCATATGGCATATTCCACGTCAAAGCGGTTAATTAATGGTGTATTTTTGTGATGTGTCGTATGATGTTGGTGTAAGTTAGTTTATAATAAATCTCGTAGATTGCATTAATAGTAGCGTGATTTGCGTAAACTTTAAACTTAAAGTTCTGTGGTAGACTTTTTTTGCACTGGATTTTATTTTGATTGTCAAGTTACGACACTGACACCAAAAAAAGCAGTTAAGGCCCATTCACACTGGCATCGTAATCGCGTCACATGACGTCATCGCTCAGCGCTTCGCGATTTTGAAATGTCAGCATGACGCGACGAGACGACGAGCTTTTTGATTGTGATGCACAGTGGTGCCAACGGGGGGGGGGGGGGGCAGTACTTCCCTTTGCATTTCAGTACGATAGTAACGAAGCAAACGTTTGCTAATCTCAAAGCTCGCATATCCAAAGCAGGATAAATATAATTGTTTATGAACAATAGATCTAACAATTAATTTAAGGGTTTGTGAACAATAGACCCGACAAATGACCCAATTGTGTAATACAGCATTTAACACAGTAAAAAGTTAGTAGCAACTTACAGTAGGCTATACTACACTGTACGTTTTTTTTTTGCTAGCTCGTGAAAGCTGATCAATTGAATGAAACTTAACTCATATCCTCCTAGCGTTAGTTTAAACTGATGGCACGCGAAAGCGTACTGGAGTTACGAGAATCATTTGAGGAATTAAAGTTTGGTGGTTTGTCAACCAACAGAGCCCTTTCTAGAAAGAAAACGTAATAAAATTTTTTGTCGATTCAAATCACGTTGCAGTACAATTTTCATTTTCTAAAAAAGGTCTTTCATTACAAGCAAAATTACTCTCCATTGATTGACGCTAAAAAGTTCATTGAAATCAATAATAAAAAATTGCGTGTGTTAAATGATTTCTAAATAACGTACCGATAAAATAAAAGAGCAATCTTGTGGAATATATTTGGTTGCCTGTGAGCTGTGACATCCGATTTAGTTCCATTAGTTTAAACTTACGCTACAAAGATATAGAGTGCTACAAAATTTCAAATTAAGAACTCAAGGATCAATGTTTGTAGGCCTCAGGCCAGTGCCGTCACTACGTGGGAGCCAGGGGGGTCGTGCCCCCCTAACGGGTGCTTGTGCCCCCCATTTAGGTTTACTCAAAATACTGTTTTTGGAACATTACTCAATACTCAGTGACAAGGCAACACACAATGATGGAAAAAGGAATAAGTACATTCAAACATAATTCTCCTTTGACGTTTTCTCGATTTTTTGCGAAATTGCAGGCAACCAACTGCTGTGTCACATAAATCTGACGCAATATTCCGTCTTAATAACACGCCTTTACGGATGTGTCGCGAAAGATAGATGTAAGCCTGCAGAATCTGATACATTTTTTTTCAAAGACCAGCTGTTTTGATTTTTAGAGCACACTCAAGATTTTGAGGTCGCAGTCAGTGGCACAACCAAGGTGAAGGGGCTTAAGCCCCCTTAGCCAACTCACTTAGAAAATTTTACCTTAAACACACAAGCGTTTAAACGTATTTTAGACTTGACCTGAATGAAGTAAGGAGGGGGTTGAAGGTGCTAAGCAATTTAATTCTTTCAAATTACTTCAAAACTCTAGCTATTAAGTTATTCATATTGCTACTAAAAGTGTGAAATGTGATTAAAATGGGGTTAAAATCGCTACTTTTTTGCTACAAAATCGCAAAAATCGCCTAGCGGCTGGGGCTCCGCCCCAAGCCACGTTCACAATCACTAAATATTTAGTGACTATGTCCCGTCTGTGACACGTTTGAGTTGTATGTTCAGCACGGGGGCTAAATCAGGCAGTTTTTGAGCAAAAAAGAAATTTAGTTTTGGTTCACTCCTCATAGCAAAATTTTGGTTGCACGTCTGATAGCATTCATTGCTCTAGATAGATTTTTTAAGCGACTATGGGCCGCAACGAAAGGAGCTAAGAAGCTCGATCTGCCGGCCTTATTTTAAAATTGCGCATAGTTGTAGCCGTACGATCTGAAGATTAGTTTTTATATGCTAATTTTTGTGCCCCTCCACTTTTGACTAGTGCCCCTCACTTCATTTGCTTTGGCGACAGCACTACCTCAGGCCCAGCGCGAAGGGGGGCATTCCGGGGCCGTGCTTCCCCAAATGAGAACTCTGTCCCCCTAAGCGAGGATTGTACCCCAACGAAAGTAACAGGCTCGGTGCCATTGGAGTGCACAGTTCGAGGCTTGAGCCCCCAAAATACTGATCATCACCCCAGAATTCGTGAGCAAGAACCGTTCTTTCGCAGATTCTGCGGTGAAGAATTTTTTTTTTGTTTTTGTGGTCGTCACTCACGAATTCGAGGGAACAAAGTTTTTGTGCCCCCCCAAAAAATTATTTATGCCTCCCCAGTCACGCTACTCTGGCGCCAGACATTCAAATTTCTCAGCTTGTTTGTAGTAGTAGTTGCATGGAACGAATGACGCTGACGTTACCAGAGGCGAATCCAGGTGATCCAGACCCCCGCTCAAACCGGATTAATATAAGAAAAACTTGAACACATAAAATTCGTTGCAATAACTGAAGCAAGATCCATATTCTTGTCCAGACCTAACTGCAAAATACTCGTTGGGGATGGAGATGTGAGATGTGGTGGAAATAAACATCTTCTTCAAAATTATCTTGTTTTGTAAATGCAGGCGAATTAGTTTAAAATTTGTGATTTTTTTGTTTTAAGGTTTACCAGCTTGTTGTAAAATGGCTAAAATTTTACCATTAACCACCGCCCTCATAGCCAATCTGCTCATTTACGCAGCCGGTTTAATCAAGTTTTAGCACTGCTAATTTTTATGCCACAATTTAAAAGCATTAATTTTTGCTACCATAGGCCTAAAATTAAGTTATTTTTACACAAAAATTGCAAAATCCTCGAGCGCTGGGGGATCCGCCCCCAGACCCCCTTGCTTCCGGCTGTTGGTGGCGTTTTCCCCAAACCTCCCATGGCATCCTGCGGTATAGACTGCTCTTATTTAATTGATAATTTGTTTGTTGTTATTTTTTACTGTTTATTCGACTTACTCAGTACTTTGGCTTTGGTGAAGTGTTTAATTGTTTGACAGTGTTTCTGCAATGTTGGTGGTAATGACCAGTGGCGGATTTAGGGGGGGGGATGGGGGGATGCATCCCCCCCACCAGCCTAAAAGTTACGGTTTTGGCCGAAAAATCAGCCCTTATTTTGAATAATTCGGCTCCATTTCGGGATGCATCCCCCCCCACCGACCTAAACGTAACGAATCCGGCCGAAAAATCAGTCTCAATTTTGGTTAAGACCTTTTTTTTTTTTTTGGAGACCACCTGATTTTGGGCGAAAAAAACGTTTGAATTTCCGATTTCGGCCGAAAAATCAGTCTCAATTTTAGTGAAGACATCCGAATTTTTGAGGTTTTGGCTTCAAATCCCCCCCCACCAAAATTTTCTGGATCCGCCACTGGTAATGACTGTGCGTACAGTATTGAAAGTGCCCCTTGAAAAAGCTGCCCCCTTGCCCTTTTGACGTTCCGGCACCCCTGGCGATGCACACCAAGCGCGATATGTCGGTTGCTATTAGAAACGCCAAACATTGTTTAGGGAAGGTGCAAGACTGAAAGGATGGCTTTAAGCTTGTTCTTTTTTAACATTCTTGGTGTTAAATGGTCTAACGTTAAACACCAAGGATGCAAAAGTCTAAATTCGCTGTGGTTGAAATGGTAAATTAAATTCCGATTAAAAGTTTCAAAACGTTTGGAAATCTCTTCTTAGTTAAGACTGTTTGTTTTGATTAGGGTGTCTGGTTCGGATATGCTTTTCTAAACCCGGGTTTGGGGTTTTTATTCTGAAAATCTTAGTTTTCGGGATTTATCTGCTTTCAAAAGTTGAACTGAACAAAACTGAAATTTATTTTGTTAACTGTTATAGATAAACAGCACAAAGTAATGCAAAATGAAAATAAATTAATCACATTCAGCATAAATCAATGCAAGGTAAAAATGATAGTAAAACAGGCACAAAGAGACTGCTAAGGGACTGGTTTTGTCTTCGTGTCTGCAGCCACTTATTGTTATTAAAGCTTTACTTTTTGTTCAGTAATATGTAATCTTTTTTTTTTTTTTTTTTTTTTTTGAGAACGCGCGCTAACCAACGAACAATAGCAGTAAAGAGAAGAAGGGAAGAAAGAGGGAGAAGGGGAGAAGCAGGTAGCAGGAACCTCAAAATGTTAAAAAATAAATAAATGAAAACTATAGTGGTTATATTTAGCAATAATAAAAATATATAAGTTTATGTTTCTTCATTATATTTTTGCAAGAGTAAGTTTTTAAGTTTTGCTTTGAAAGACAGGTGCTTTTGTTACGTGAATATCGAAAAAAAACATTTTAAGTTTATACTTTTACTTTTCTTAGCGTATTATGAAAAAACAAAACAAAAAAGCAAAAAAAAATACGCGACGAGAAAGTCGGTCGTCCTAATATACAACAATCGAATATTTGTGGCAAAGGAGAAAATTATAACCTGACTGCATGAAATTTTTTTCTTGTTAAAAAAATGACAGAAAACACCATATTCAAAATGTGCATCTTGCGCTAGATTACTGCCAGCATTTTCCTTGACATGTCATTGAATATGGCACGCAACTGTTTCTTGGGTACTCGTCTTGCCTACGTTTTAATATCAATTTTTTGTTAACTTTTCACCTTTTTGCCAAAATGTTTTTCAGCTAAATTTTTGAGCATTATAAGCAGAGGTGGAGTCGAAGATACAAGGCTCGAGGCCAAGGCCAAGGACACAAAAAAAATCCGAGGCCAAGGCCAAGGACAGCCTTTCCGAAGACAGACACTCTCGAGGCCAAGGACAGGAATGCTCGAGGCCAAGGCCAAGGACCAAGGACACAAGCGCAAGTGCTCTCCAAAAAAAAAAGGTCTTCACAAAAATTTTTCAAGCGATCTCCACAAAAAAACGTTTTCCAAAAATTTTTTCAAGCGCTCCACAAAATTTTAACAATTCAAAAAATACTGCAGTCCTCGAGCCGAGGACAGGCCAATTTTCGAGGACTTGAGACCTCGAGGCCAAGGCCAAGGACTTGACCTTCGAGGCCAAGGCCAAGGACTTCAAAATGTGTCCTCGAGGACTCCACCTCTGATTATAAGAGTTTTTGTGCAATAGAGCAATAAACTGAATTAATATGTACGATTCGTTCAACAAAAAAAGTTCTGATATCCATTTTGCAGAAACAACGCTCTCACGACGAACGACAAAGTAGAACTCATTTCTACTTCGTCGTGCGGTCGTTCAACCGCGAGTTTTTACGTCTGCGCTTCATGGCAAACACGTGGTTAAAGCGACAAATCGTTCAATGTGAATTGGTCGTCGCGCTTACGCGTCAGGATCGTTGAAAACGCGTCATCTGACGCGATCGCGACGCCAGTGTGAATTGGGCTTTACACTAATAATGTTCATGACAAAAATACCAGAGGTGGAGTCCTCGAGGACAGAATTTGATGTCCTTGGCCTCGAAGCCTGCATGTTCTCAAAAATGTCCTGTCCGCGGCTCGAGGACAGCACTATTTTTTGATTTGTTGAAAATGGGACCAGGTCATGACCATTTTTTTCTTCGTCTTGGAGCACGCCAGAGACCTCGCGGAAATTGATGAAGGCCTTTTTTTTTGGAGAACGCCCAAAAATTTACGAATTATTCAGACGAAGACTTTTTTTTAGGAGACCACTTCGAAAATTGAGTCCTTGGCCTCGAGAGAATCGGTCCTTAGCCTTGGCGATTTTTTTTGTGTCTTTGCTCTTGGTCTCGAGCCTGTCTTCGACTTCACCTTTGAAAAATACCACCTCGGTCTTCATTCAAATGGACTTCCAATAAAACTCAACAGGCTCTTTACTAAGAGAAAAATTTTCTTTCTTATCGAGTTACTGACATTTGAAGGTGGATTCTAAGAGCCAAGGAAGATGGAAGCCCTGATAAAGTGATTTTCGAAAATTCTGAAAAAAAGAAGTGATTTTGAAAATATTTAAATGATATAATCGGCAAACTTGTACTAGCAGCTTGAAAATATGCATTGATTAAGCTTGTTTCTTTAAAATTACGCTAAAAAATGCGATTTTAAAAGTTATAAATGAAATAAATACCTTGCTTAACGTCACGTAATAGAAATGCTGGCGTTTTAACATTTTCCAAACATGTTGACAGCAGTCACATGCCAAGTTTGCATTCATTGTGGATTTTGAGTTAGGAGCGATTAATTCTCCGATAATTTTTAAGTTGAAGAAAGTAAAATGAAAATGAAGAATTCATCGGCGCCTTTTTCACTTACTTTTTTGGTAGTTAAGATTAGGGCTTGAGTTGGGATTACGTTTGTTTTTTGGCAGAGACTGACTGTTATGTCACCAGTACCTACCGTAAGAATAAGATAATTGCTCTCCTTACCCCAACCCTAACCCTAACGATAAGCTAAAAAATATAAAAGCGTAATTCTAAAATGGACAAATGAGTGCTCATTCTTTGCTCTCTTATTGAGTTATTCTTTTCATGAACGTTAAGTAATGTAACACTAACCACTTCCTTTTTTTTTGGCACCATAAGGGTTTGGGTTAGATTTGGATCAGAATTTATAAAAAAAGTAGATAAAAAATTTCTGGTGAAATAGACTCTTCCTTTTGAATTTACCAGTACCATAGAATCCAAAATAGGGTGGCTCTGATACAATAGCCTAGTTGCTCTTGTGTTGTAGACCTGTATGCTGGTATCAGTGGCCTATGCACTACCATACCGGTATATATATAGTGAAAGATTCAGGTTAGACAATGTTACAGTGTAGTACTAAGCTCAAACTGTACAGCATGTCAGCAATACTCTTACAGATCAAGAAGTTTTTTAGGGGAGTGACTTGGTTGTTTTACTAGAAATTTAGAGTTAAAAACAGTACGGTATCGTACCGATAGGCTAAAACAAAAATGAGGAATATAAGGCTGTAAGATATTTACTGTATTTGTCTGTGCATTTTTCATTTTTTTTATTTTTAAGGGTTTGAGTTAAGGTTAGATTTGGGGTTTCTGTAGTTTTATTATGGACTTTATTATAGACTATAGTACAGAGTAAAAATTTGGGGTGTTGTTAAGAGGCTATAAGTTGTGCGCTTGTTTCGGAAGCTCTGTGACCTATCTATGAGCACACACACTCTCTGCTCATGCATGCACTCATTACG
Source organism: Trididemnum nubilum (assembly GCA_963965965.1). Lineage (NCBI taxonomy): Eukaryota > Metazoa > Chordata > Ascidiacea > Aplousobranchia > Didemnidae > Trididemnum > Trididemnum nubilum. Next base: position 13,352,005 of record OZ014481.1, read on the forward strand.
GTTTGGGGTAGATTTAGGGAATAGCTTAGATCGAAGAGAAAGAGAGAGCACGTGCACGCTCAGTGCTCATACAATTACATGGGTCTTAGAGCTTCCGAAAAAAAACAAAAAATGGACGGCTTACAGCTACTTAACAACAGTTTGGGACAAGATTAATGAAATTGTACAGTACAGTAGATAAAAATTTCTCGTAAAATAGTCTTTTGAATTTTTTCCATCTACAGTAAATTTGTTGAGCTTGAAAGACCCCAATCATCGACAGATTGAGATAATTATCGGAAATGTCCTTATCCTAGGATTAGCCACATGACTGGAGTGCGAGTTGAACCCAGCATGATTTGATCTGGGTCAATTTAAGAATAATGTCTGTAATTTATACTATAGTATCTCTGATCTTCATCTTCAATTAAATAAAAAAGCTTTTTCTGTGTAGTGACTCAATAAATTATGTTGTCTGTGTTACAATTGGTACTACATGTTTGCTACATTTTATTTTTTTTATTCATTGCAAGTTAGTTAAGTTTTAGTTAACTTAAACATTTTCATTATTTATTTAAGTAAATATTATGTACTCTGTACGAATTCCAACATCAGGAATACAACACGAGGGTCCATGCCGTTCATTTGTAGATGCGAGATTAATGGGAAATGGAAAGTTGTTTATCACTGAAAATGAAGTAGTTTGGGCAAACAACAATGAGCAAGGTTTTCGATTGCAATACCGTGATATTGCTGTTCATGCTGTGTCAACTGATCGTCAGGCCTTTGCTGAAGAATGTCTGTACGTTATGTATAACGGAGATTTGTTTGAAACAGATGATTCAAGTGATGACGATAGTCCTGTCACGGAAATACGATTTGTACCCAATGATTCAGACACCATAAAACAAATGTTTAATGCAATGAGTGATTGCCAGTGCTTGCATCCAGATGAGGAAGATAGCGATTATGAACCAGAGTTTGAAGATGGCGCTGCAGGAGAGGGGTTTTATACTGGCCAAGAGGGCCTGGAACATCTTACATCACAAGGCAGAGCAACAATGGAAAGATTAGAAAATTTGTTGGCTAGGAATGAAGCTGGCTCTGGTGATAGTTTAGCGCCTGGAGTGAATGGACTGAATTTAAATGAGGGTGACCAAGATCCAGAGCAATTTGAAGATGCTTGAATTGTATGGATTATTATACAAGCTAGACCACCTACTGCGGCTATATAGTTAGCATTGTTGAAAATTGACCAATGGCTACTATAAAGACTTTGTTGTGAGTTGAGATGACTGACTGCTGTAACTATTTGAACAATGATTGCTCTTTTTCAATTTTTCACAAATTTTTTCGGTTTTGTAAACATTTTTGAAAAATTGAAAAAGCAGGAAATACTGTGTGTGTAAATTGTTGTTCATTAGTCATGCATGAATATTATGGTGCTCTCATTTTTGCAAAAGCTTTTATTTGCATTTAATACAGTAAAGTTTTAATATAAAGGCTACAAAAACAAAAGTTGCACAATTGGTTGGCTAAAAGTCAATAGTTGTTAATGGTGATTACTAAGGCAAGTTCTTGTTGAGCTAAAAAACTGCATTTATTTTTAACGAAAGTTGCATTTATGCGCAAACATTTTAAATGACGGTGATTTACTCAAGCGATTTATTTCCATATAATGCCAAATATTTGCAAATATTATTTGGGGAGATATGGCGATCTTTTGCCCGCAGTTTGCCTAGCAAGCTAAAACTTCGCTCCACAGTGCATGAAGTTGTAAGCTAGCTGTTGCGTCGTATATAACATTGAGACGCAGGTAATCCATCATATAGCTCTTTGTTATGCAAATCAAAGATAATAGAACTGTACTGATATGGTTTTATAGCATGTTTTTAAATCATGCTAACATCTTGCACCATACTTAACAAAAATTGCAGTAAAAAGTTGCATGTAAAAAAGAAAAAAGTTGCCATCTAACATTTTGAAACACTGCATAAAACATTGTGCTGCATAAATTCTTAGCATTTAGGAAGCTGTAAAAAAAATTGCAAAAACTTGCCCTAGTGACTACAGACTACTGATCAGTGATTATAGACAGTTAGTTGTTACTCATAATGAATAATCTGAAGCAATCCTATTTTGAAAGTGTGCAAGCTTTTGTATTATTGGTAAGGGACAGTTTGTAGTAGAGCTCGACTGATATGACTTTTTCAGGCTGATACCGATATCGATATTTTGGAAATTTTTAGGCTGATACCGATATTGATAACCGATATATTATCTTATTAAATACAAAATTTTGTCTCTATTTTTCAATTAACTTGACACTAGAAGCTTCACTTATTCTTCTCCAAAGATAGACTATTGCAAACACAAGTCACACTCTAGTATTACTCAATAAAAAACAAACCAAAAATTCAACAATTGCCAATCATTAGTCAAGAGTGGTTGTGCTTGTTCTCAAAAATAAACAGTTTAAGGTAATTGTGCTCAGCCAATATTTTATCAGTGGTAGATACCGATACGATTTATCGGCTTGGCCCTGATATCGACCAATATATATCGTCTGACCGATATATCGGTCGAGCTCTAGTTTGTAGGATGTGAAATGGTGAAGTTTTTGTTTTTTTATTGCTGCTTTCTGTGTTTTTCTTTTGCTTTTCACTGCCAGAGCAAATTTTGATTTATGCTTTCACTGTACGAGTTCTTGTGCTGGTTCACTTTTTGATGAGTTATGTTTGGCTAATTTATGCAGTAAGTTGGCTCACTAATGAACTTTTGGTCTACAATTTGCATCATCAAACTCCATTCTTGTTTAGTAGACATACGTGTGGTTTCTTGTATCTAAGAGTACGGACTACAGAACTTCAAATTGTACGTAAAGATTTAGAGTTTCCTTTATTTTCTATTGTGGCCACTTGATGAGGATTGAAATAATTAATTGATCAAGGCAGAGTTAATAAACTGTAGTTTAGTAGTTCAATACTGCCTTACAAGTAGTTGATAACTCTTTCAGGAGTTGTTTAGCACTACCAATGTTTAAATATACTGTAATGCTAAGTAAATGTTTTGCTCAGAGCTTTTGTTTTAATGCCAGTATTTAGAGACATTTTTTTCTGCCATGTCAAAAATTTTTTTGTGATTTTAACCATTACAAACATGGTTTAAGTTTTATGTAAAAAAGTCTTGCTCGATAATTTTGGTCTAAATGGCTTTTTTTTTAGCATTCAGCAAAAATTTAAATCAGTGACTTAAAAATGATAAAACCTGCCATAGAGTAATTGCAAATTTCAATTTTGTTTTTCAGGTCAAAAGAATTTTAGGTTAAAGTAAGTTATTGGTAGCCAATAGTAGGAATATTAGTGTTGTTTTTCATGTTATAATGTCATCTGCTTTTGAGAAAGATGGAAGTGCAAAACCGTAAGTTGATAAAAACTATTGAATTTGCGATTATTATTGTTTGTGAGATAGTAATTGTTAACTTTTTACTGTTTTACTAAATTTGAGATGTGGCTTTGTCATACTCACTGTATTATATAGATACCCAAAGAGTGACTTCAAAAAAGAATTTTTTTGCATAATAAATGCTTACAGTACTTTAAGCCTAATCAAATTAATAGTGGAAAACCTTAAACACTCCGCTCTCACAAGTTATCAGCTATGCTAAAAATATTGTTGAAGTGAAATACTACGATAGGTACTGTGAAGATAAAACTTCCAACTCTAGGGTTTAATGTTAATTGTTTAATGTTAACTGATCATTTCAGTATATTTTACAAATATTGTTCCAAAGGGTGTTTTTCATAATGAAATGATTGTGGTACATCTAAGACAAGACAAGTGATTTGTAATTTCTTTGCAATCATTTAAATTGGTGTATTCTAAATTTAATTACAAATTATTCAAAATTTGATTACAAAATAAAGTTTAATTTTCAGCACTTTAGCACCTATGCAAACTGGTCCCATAGTTTCTGGCCAAACTGTCATTCGTATGCTTTTCTTCACTTTCTTGATGGTCACTCTTCCAATTTCATCATACTTTGCTTCAAAGTATGTAAATTGATTTGAGCTATGTTTGTAGTTAACTGTTCAAGTGTTCATGTAACAGCAAACATGCTTCGTTAGTACCGGTAGTATGTTTTATGCACTGCCAGTTTGTAAATTTTGATTTAAATTTACTTGTATTGTGCACAAACTAACCCAGTGTTTATCTTGGATAGTTGAACCTGTTGTGGTATCCTGAAGCTTTCTCCCATGTGGCATAAAACCCCATAACCATGGTATTTGACAATCAGTCTATCATAGATGAATATGAACGATCCTTTCTGTGTCTTTTGAGTGGTGTTTGCCATTTTTTCAGAGCACCTTTTCTGGTTGTGTTTACAACTTTTTCACCCGACTAAAGTCACTACAACGAATATTCCAATAGCAAGCGATCTTTCCCTAACTATTCTGGAGCTCTTTGAGATACTGGTATGCTTGCAACGTGTTACTTCTATTATCAATAGTTATTGTAAAATAGAAACCTAATGGTAATTGTTAACAAATGTTGAGAAATTCACTTTCATACCCAATACTTAAGTTTGTTTTTAAACTTGTACTTATTTTCAGACGTTGGGTGTTCGAAGGATTTTTAAAATATTCTGCCGACGATAGTGCAGTGCCATCTGCTCTTACTGCTGTTGTTATGGTCCACGTTGTCTTGGCATTGTTTATATATGCAGCATACACTGAAGATATTCCAAGCAAAGAGAAGCAAGCGTAGACAATGACAGTCTCAAAGACTTTTTTTCTGTTAACAAGTATATCTATTGGTTTTGTTGCTTTTACTTTTTCTGGACATTTTATTCAAAAAACACTTATTAATTTGCTGTTTTCTTTATTTGCTATCGTACTAGGAAGCTCACTTGGCGTTGTTGTATTTGTTCTGTTCCTTAATTTCTTGGAGAGGAAGAAATTTTATTTAGCACAAAATTCAAATTTTGAGACTTTCTTGAGACGCTTTAACGTTGCTCTGCAAGATGAAGATGGCGAGAGTGATGTTGATGGAAGCAAGACTTTGATTGAAAAAGCAAAGGTTTGGCGTCGTCGATTCTACAATAGTCTGCAAATTTTTAGCCTTAAAGTGGTGTACAGACTGATCAATGCACCAATGGTAAAAGACCAAATTGGGAATTCTTCTGTAACAGATACAAACGCAGTGAGAAATCCAAGTGTTTATGAACTGATTCGACCTTATGGACAAACTCCTGATGGGATGTTAGCAAGTGCGTATGGACCAACCGCTGTAGGGCATTCTACAAATGCCATTTGTGTATCAAAGCAAATCGATAAAATAATGCACAAAATTTTTGAATACACATACCGCGATTATGTGGAAATCTGGTAAGTAGATTATTGATATGAATTCAATTTCTGTTGAATTATTTTTTGAATGTGACCAGGAGTAACACAATTTCTACTGAAGTATCTTAATTTGTCATAAAAGAATAAATGCCTTTGGTTTGCGTTTGAATAAAAAAAAAAAAAGATTACAACTGATTTGAATAATTTCAGTTCTTTGGATTTGGGCTTGAATGAATTTAACTTAACTACGAATACGTTTTTTTGCGAAGACAAGACTCAAATGTGTTTAAAAAGATATGGTTGTGGTGCTGTATATTTTCTCCAAATGAAATTTCACAAACGAGAATGCAATTTGCTTTGTAATGTACATACAAAATTTGCATCATTTGCAATTTAACGTGCAAAATTTGTGATTAAATCTGCAATTATTGTTTAGGTATGAAAAAGTGAGTTGTGATCGTGGTAACTTTCATCGAGTCTTGCAGGCGGATTATTGGGATGTTGTGAAAGCGTTTGCAGAGCGCTTGTCGAAGTTAGACACGGTCAATTTGATTATGAACCGATTCGTCACTCAAATTCTACTCTACACAGAGGAACTTCGAGTTACTAGTAAAACGTACGTCTCACCAATTAGGAGAGCTGTTATTCCAGCAATTGCAGTTGTATTTTGGGAATACCTTTGCGGTAGGACGTGTTGTGTAATGGCTGGTTGGTAAGCATCTACACTCTACAGGACTAGATTTTACTGGGGTTGGAAGCTTGATGCGGCAGAAGTTATATGTGGGCAAAGTAAAGGCTTGATAAAACTTGGATACACTTTTGGAACTTTAAGTGATACTTCTGGCTAAATCCTGATGTTTTGCTGTTGCAATGTGAGGTTATGTATATACAGTATATATACATAGCGCAAAATTTTAGGTTCTAAAATTGTAGATTTTTAATTTTCAATGTCATTGTTGTGTTTTTTGTTTTTTTTAAGTTAACGAGATTGGAAATAAAGTTAATACCACCATACTAATGTCTGCATTATAAACCAAACTTTCAGCTTCGTAGTGCATTGAGTATTAGTTAATGGAACTATCTATTTATGTAGGAGCAAAAGTGATCAAAAACCTGCTTTTACACTGCATCCCTGCCTCCGCGATCACAATACCGAGCTTACCTATTTGCGGCATATCTGTGATTATATTTTGATTCTAACCTTGCCTCCCGAGTCTGCTCGCATTTCCAGTTTGCGTTACATTCTTCGTGAAGTACTGGCTGGCTTAGGTAAGTTGTACATCAACTGATAAAGGCACCGCTAATCTGCCTTAGGTCCCAAGTTTGCCAGCTGTCGAGTATATACCCGAAACAGTTCATTTTGAAATCCACCCAGTCCAGTTCTTAGTGTGTATACTTGTGCATCTAGCATTCTTCTGTTAAATGACTTGGTAGCGATTATCTGACAGCATGGCGTATAGACCATTCTTCGAAAAAGCTTCACCTAATTTGCGTTTTATTGTTTGATGTGTGAAGGAAATACGCATTAAAATCCAGTTTTTTTGGGCTTTGAAAGGATTTGCCAATACTCCTTAGTCCTCAAGTATCATGCATTATCTAACACGTTTTATAGTTTATGTCTGTAGAACATGAATGTACAACAACTAGATTATTTCAATATTTCTTTTCAGCTTTTTTGCCCGTGGTCAATACAATCTGTGATCCTGACTATATTAACCAGACGATTCTAATGTACTTTCAAAACAGAGATGCCGCGCAAGAGGAACAGACTCGAGCTTATGCCTATGCAGCCACCTACGAAGACTTCATTAAAATCATTAACGATTGCAAAAGTGTTTCTGAACTTCGTCAAATTAGGTAACAATAGCGTCATAAGAAAATAATTGTCAGTATCAAAACTTTTCATCACAATAAACTTTTGGGTTTTTCTTCAAGGCAAAATTGATCAGCCGCTTCACAACTCAACATTTACAATGTTTTTGTTATTGCAGTTGTGTTTTTTTTTTTATCAATCATTTGCTTCTTTGTGCCTAATAAAAACTCTTCTTGATCGTCTAACGAGTTAGCGAAGCTCTTCTACGCCGGTATCTGGCTTCCCCCCGTTTCACAAAAAGTGACAAGTTATTCGGCCCTGTAGTCTAAATTTCTCACCTCAAAAATGAACAAAATTATCTAGGCTTCAAAAGATAGCAAAATGCCACGAGGCTGTCAACTTTTGGTTATCGGAACAAAACTGCCTGGTATATTTTCAATCGTCTGGTCTTTTTGTGGTGGCGTTCTCGGAATCCGGATTTTTTTTTCGGTTTCTCTTAATAGTATTGTGACTTGAGTTATTATCAGATATCGCATAATGACGGAGATTATTCACGCCACCACGATCAGTTCGCTGAAGAAAAATCAGTCAAAAGCAGGGAAAGCAAGGAGTATGGATAAGGTAAAAAAAACTTAAAACAACTTTTATGTATGGATAATGGTAAAAAAAAACTTTAAAAAAACTTAAAACAACTTTTCCTCAGCTTGAACAGTTCTTTGCGGATTTGAACAGTTTATGCAGTGTTGTTTTTAACTGCTCCGCTACACATGTTTTGAGTAACGTTTTTTTCGTGACCGCTTGATCAGTTCAGTGTGTTTTTGTATAAAGGGGCTTTGAGGTCAAATTTTAACTCATTTATTGCCCCACAAAACAAAATTGTATTTTTTTAATTTTGGAGACTGATTTCAGAATCCTTCGACTTCAAACATCGAAAGAGATTTGCATTTCTTTTTTCCGCTATTTGTAGCAATCCTGCCATTTTTTTTTTTTTGATAATTTTTGAATCAGCCATTAGGTGTTGCTCGTGTGGACGCAGCGATAATGTTAGAAAAGTATAATTACTATGGTTACAAGAACGTATAAATTATCCCAAACTTAACTCAAATCTAAACTCTTTAAAAAGTAAATAATGAAACATGCGCGAATGAATATTCTTTATTTTTGTTTTATTCTCTTTGACTTAGATTTTGATAAAATAGTCTAATCACTGCAGTCTGCAGTAGGCCTGCCACAAAGCCTAGCTTCTATGTCTTACTAGTCTACTGGTACCAATAGTTAGTAGCCTACTAGTAAAAGCTGTAAAGCCTAATCTAGCCCACTGCGTATTCATACTGGGCTTAGTTTACTAGTTAATAATTACAAAAAACAACTAGATAAGCCTATATGACACAGGCCAAAATTATGAGTGTAAGAGTGTTATCCGATTCAGATTGGCCTCGGCCTATTTTTCAAGTTTCTTTCTAAGTGCACCATATCGAATATCTTTGTGCTAAACGAAGAAAAAATTCTTACCAATAGACCTAATTGTACTTTAACCCACCTTTTTTGCCAAAGCCACGGCAGACTCCTGGCAAAACCACATCCTAACCCCGGGACCTAGTAGATGACTAATTTGAATTGAAACCAGGTGTGCAAATTTGATGCTGCCATTTTACCACAGCCGAATTTTAGTCCCGTTAAGTCAAAAACTTTCCCGTTAAAGCTGTTTAACGTCAAACAATGAAAAAACAGGGCAAAAACGTTGGTAATCAATTATTTCATATTTAGTGTTAAAATTCAAAAATTATGATGCCGTGCCCTTTTGACAATTGCGTTTGGTCTTCCCTGCGCTATTACCTAAAATCATTGGAATTATGTTCAGTATTTGGTTTCGAAATTAAGTTTTTGCCCAAAATATCCATCTGAATTCGGACAAAAAAGTTGTTTTGTTTTTTCACAGGGAGAACTTTTACTAAATCGCGATTTAAAGCGATACATCAACCAGTGCCAGGTAGCAAAACAGCAATGCGAAAAGAAAATAAGGTAAGAAAATAAACCGTGGTATTGGTTATTAACTCGTGTATTCTTGCTGTGCGTTCTCAAAACTTGAAGTTCTTAGTTTTTGCTTTCTGTATGAAGTAAATTGCAGATGTCGTGTTGTACTAGTACGGTGCAATAAGGCATGAAAATGCTCTACTGGGCGTACTTTAGTAGAATCGGTTATGTGTATTGTATAATGCGTATTGCGTGTAAAACTTTAGCCCAGAAAAGGGACAACAAAGTTGTAGCATTAGGAAATCTATCCAAGCTGAGTGGGTGCAGTAATCGTGTATTAAAGCAAAATTGAAAAGGAACACCATTTAAAAGGTATGTTACGCAAGCAATACATCAAAATTCACAGAAAAACATTACTAAAAGCAGATAAAATTTCAAGCCTCTTTAGTTAGGCTAGCAGGGCCGAAACGACAAATATTACAGTGATTTTTTTGTGTACTTATAGTAATGTTTTCTGTAAATTTTGATGTTTGTTTGCTTTCTTTCGTAATGTAGCTTTCAAATGGTGTTCCTTTTCAATTTTGTTTTATAATTTAAGTGTTTTTAGTCAAAGAGAGTTTGTCAATATTATTTCTGGTATACCGTGCTTTAATTGCAGCCAAAATGCATACAGCAGAAACAATTCACACCACTGCTGTTTTTTGTGCTTTCAGGCTACTTGGTGGGGACGATTATGGTGCAAAGTGCTCTCCCGCTGATGGAAGAACTGGTTTCGTTGAAAGTCAGGTCTGCCCATTTGCTACATAACCAATTGTTTCTAGTTTTTCCCAGTTCAACCCGTAGTTAAGTCGAAAATAAAACTTGGATTTGAAAAAGCTTTGGCCATTCCAGTAGCGTACAGCGGTTCGATTTTTTGAAACTCTTGCAGCCCTGGTATCTGTCCTATCCCTGCTTGGAAAACCTGTTTAAGCCTTCTGCTGGAATCGAACCCAAATTTGCAATCATCGACATTTGAAACGTCAAGCGTTTTATCGCTGCTAGTTCAGTACTCCTTGTGAAGACAAAAGTAAAAAAAACTTTTTTCAATCTATTTGCATTATCAGAGCAATGTTCAAGAAGTTAATCAGTTATGGGCGTATAAAGGGACCGAGAATTTTTCGAACGTTCAGTCGAGTCGTTATTGCTTGTGCTGATGTGCTCGTTATAACATTAATTCTCGGTCCGTTTGTACGCCCATTGTCAATTGATTTTTCTAACATTGCTTTGATAATTTAAATTACTTTTTCTTTTGTAGCTTCTTTCTTTCGAAGAAATCATGAATTCCGCAATTACTCGGAGTTACTTCATGAAGTACCTTCGAAAAGTCGGAAAATCATCGTTGCTTAAATTTTGGAACGAAGTATGTCAATTTGTTCGTCATTTATCCCGTGATTGATGACAAGTTTCATTCAGACAACAGGACTTTCACATCCTTCCTATTCATCTGCATTGCGTAGCAGTACAGTCAAGGCCTCAAGAGAGAATTTTTTCGGGGGAACGAAGACTGATAGTTACGATTGAGTTTCGCCGGTAATTAGGTGAAGATAAAAAAAAGTCTACGCTGGAAATACGGCTAGTTTTTGGCCTTAAATTAGGTGAAGACCAAAAAACAGGTCTTCGGCTAATTTGGCTACGTTTTGGTAACTAAGAGTATCACTAATAATTCAGTAACTAAAAGTATCACTATCTTAGTGAGAAGTTTAACAGAACGTATAGCGCGTGTACTTTTTAGGGTCTTAACGGGCCCGGCTTCAATGTACCCCCTGAACGCTCTCTCGTAGGCCCTGTGTATAGTGCGTAGATAATAAATAAAGGACACGATTGGAGAAAACTTTATATTTTGTGCGAATAATGTTGATTTTTTTTAGTCAAACGCAGCAGCAGTATGGTGATGGTGACGATTTTGTAGTTGACTTTCATGTAAAAGTACCTTATTATCAAACTCAGTCGAAACCATAGCATTAGACCAATCGAACAGTGTTTGTATTAAAATCGAATTCGGCCAGTGGCCATTTTGAAATCGATTTCGTTAATGATTAATATTGATTTAATATTATAGTATCGACTGATTTTGAATAATATTCTGAAATTTTTTCAAGATATACACAACCTAATTTGACGTTTTTTGAAAATGTTGTACATTTGCTAATGGAAATCAATATTGATGTTATCCAGCGTATGATTGTGCTGACCTACCGTAAACTTAACTGTCAGATGTTGATTTTTGGATTTTTTTGTTTTTGTTTAAATTTTAGACTGAAGTAATTCGTACGATGAATCCAACTGGGAAAAACACGGCGAAGATTGTGAGTCATCTCTATCAAACCTACATACTTTCCGACTCCCCGGAAAAACTTCCTTTCGAAGTCGATAAGTCTTTAGTTCAGGGAATGCAAGACTGCGTTTTGGGCAACAAAAAACCAGTGGATTTTTACGCTGTTCAAAAACAGGTTCGGCTTCGCTACAGCGAAAACGTTTGATGCCATAATAAGAGTTGTTGATTTTGCAATGGCTCTGTAAAAAGTTCAAGTTTTGCTGGATTTCTTAGACAGTATTGGTTTGACTTCGTACTCTATCTTCCTGGTTTTCGTAAAATGTGCTTGGTTTTGATTTTTGCAACTTAAACAATTAATTAACTTTCAGCTGTTGATCTGTGATCATATTAGCTTAGCTCTTAGCGACCGACTCTCTGTCTGGAAAAGATAAATTTTTAACTTTCGGGTCATATGACTCCAGGGCTATTTGATACAAAACTCACGATTTAAATCAACTAAGAAAAGATCATTTAACATTAACGAAATTTTTGTGTATGAAGTTCAACAACAAAAAATGGTAACTATTTTATTACGTTTTAGTCTTGAAACAGATTTTTATGCGTCCAAAGTATTTTCACAAAAATAAATAAACTAGTACAAGTCCATAATTATTTCATTTGAACTAGTATAGATTTCATTTTAATGAAGATAATATGTTTGAAATTTACTTGAAACATCACTTAGTTAGCAAAATATTGATTATTGACTGTCGAGTATACGTACACTTTCCCTCTAAAAGAATTAGAAAGTAATTTCAAATTAAAAATCTTTTTTGTTTGAAAAAATCTTAAGTTTTAACAACAAAGCTGAACAGTAAATTCATTTACCAATATTTACATTTTAAGATAAACTTTTGCTTTTGTACTTTTCGTTTTGATTTCGATGATTCCTAAACTTAAAAACTTTTTGCTTACTTTCAGGTTTGCGAAGTTATGGAAAAAGACCATTACCCTTCTTTTGTTGTTAGTGACATTTATTCCTTCCAGCTTATGCCTGAAATTGTTGACCGAGATATTGAAGTTGACGTCATAGCTAGTGACATGAAATTGACTCAAGCAGGTATTTTTCAGTAGTAAGTTACATACGTGCTGGTACTTTTGGAGTTATCTTTTTGCAAAAAAAATTCGATATGTTTTGGGTCAATCCATGCCTAATTTGACAGGCTGTCAACCCATGTTCTAGAATCTTCTCCAAACTTGGCATGGGGGTAGAACAGAGTAAAAAAACCTGTTTGCAAAAAATTTCACCTTTCTAGCACAAACCGTTCCTGAGATATGACCTTTTTTAAATTGTGCGAAAATTGAATTTTAAGGATACGCATGAGTGATTTTGACCTCGAATGCTCAAAGTTGAGGTAGGAGGATGCAGTAAATTGCTACCCCCCCCCATTTTTGACTACGCCAAATCCAATAAAACAGGTATTTTTAAGCTAAAAAGATAGTTTTGTGAGTTATTTAATAATTTAGGTGTTTCTCTCTGGGCTTCGATTATGGGTGCTTTGACTTTTTTTTTCCTAAAAAATGTTTTAACCCATCTTAAATGACTACTTTTATGGCTAATTTGAAACCAAGCTTTGTCAAACTGAATTAACATGTATTATCAGGTATCAATTGATAGCTAGGGCATTGTTTAGAGTTCTTTTTTTCATTTGCCACGTTCAAAACGTACAGGCTTTCTTAACCATATTTAAATATCCTAGAACACGTTCACATCATTTTTATCACCCAATATCAGCGAAGCAAATTGGATGTAAGTACATTTGCTGAGACTTAAACTTTTTTGAAACATTTGATTTTTCACCAACCGTATACTAAAAGATAAGGACCATGGATTTTGTGGCACGCTGGTATAATTTTCATTGGTGGGTGGGTCTCATTTTAAGAGTAAATGAACCACAACTGGAAGTCGATGTTAAATTTATGTGCCTACAACCCCACATGGCCCATCGACATCATTTTATTAGCTTGAACAAGATGACATTTGTACTGTTCCTTACAACCAAATTATTTGCGCAATTGTCTCTCCTTCTTCACCCAGTGGACGAATCTACAAACTTTCTAGATAAGTCTGAAAACAATTGAACAAAATAGTAACAACTAGGTCTAATTGGCTTTAAACTTTGTTCTTTACATTGGCGTAAATCCATTGCACAATCAATTCAAAATTATTAATTTATTTTATCATCATTTGAAACTTTCGAACTACATTCCAATGCATCTTCTTAAATTCAAGTTCGATTTATTATTTGTTGCTTTAAGATGCAATAAATGACACAGTACATAAAAACTAGTTTACAATAGCAAAACAAAAAATAACTTTTTCACGAGCAGAGACTGGGAGGGACCTGTTACGGTCATCTAGTCAAACTGCCCTCGACTATGCACCGTCTTGCTCATAAGAGCTTCAGGTCTATTTGAAGTTATTGCTCTAAGACAGATGAGACAATTCTAGTAAAAATTCTAGTTAGATATTGTTAAAAAGAACTGCTAAGAATCAGATTTAAACATAGAGAAGAAGGAAATTTTGATGTTGTGGGGAATGGATTTCCTGGTTTCAACACCCTGGTATAAAAAAGATTGTTGCAGCTTCGGACTTTTTATAAATGAGATAGTAAGCATGAGAGAAGTGGAACTGCGTGTAGGGCGGGAATTCCATTTTGTGTGGGTAACCGATTCTAACAGCTTTATTTTGGAGAATTGAAATTTTGTGGAGATAAGACTTGTAGGTAGAACCCCGTTTGTGAATTGCGTAGAGAAGATGAGGATAAATTAATGCATGATAGAGCTGCAAAAGAATTTTCTTGGGGAGATAGCATTTCAATTTATTGAGTATACCCACTGCGTAGACGATTTTACGTTCAACAAGTTTGGGATGAATGTCAAAGTTAAGGTTTTTGTAATCCATAGTCCCAAGTACTTGATATTACTATTTACAGCTATTGGACAACCATCACATAAGATTTTTGGTTTTTGTGTAGCAGTTTTACCTCCTTGAGTTATATATAACTAATGCACTAGATTTAGCAGCGTTAATAGTGAGCTTATTAGCTTTTATTCAAAGACTAGCTATTTTTTATGTCGAATTGAATTCTCAAATGGTGGGTTAAAAAGACATAAAAATCAGGTTAATGACTTAAATGTTTTAGGTTACTGGTACATTATTTCTGACATTGTGTTGAAGCTTTATATGGTGATTTTCAACCGGTATTGTGTCTAACAGAGGTAACACGTTTAGTATGACCAGAGATGGGCAAGATCACCCTCTTTAGGTGATCTTGATGATCAAGATCGTGGCCATGTCTGCGTACTGCTTCGTACCTATCCTGTCTGTACCACAGCAAATGCGGATTACTTTTTCCAGTTTAGACTCCATTCCGCGTCGAAGCCATGAAATAGCTTCAGAATATCACATAACCTGGTCTCGGCGATGCTATGTGACATTTGGAAATGAAAGTGATCTTGATTTTCAAGATTACATCGTGCCCATATCTGAGTATAACCATGTACAGCTTGCCAAATATCAAGCTAATTTTGATAAATAGTAAAGACTTACTTTTCTGGCATGCTGTAAACAAAGAAATGTTACTATTAAAAAGTAATAGAGTTATATTTAAGAAAAAAGTATTGGAAAAGTTGGTTATCGTGTGTGACATGTTTCTAAAATGAAAAACTGAAGAAATGCGTGGTTCATTAATTTTGATGCTTTATAATACATGTTAATTCAATTTGACAAAGCTTGGTTTCAAATTAGCCATAAAAAGTAGTCATTTAAGATGGGGTTAAAACATTTTTAGGAAAAAAAAAGTCAAAGCACCCCATAATCGAGGCCCAAAGAGAAACACCTAAATTATTACATAGCTCACAAAACTATCTTTAGCTTAAAAATAACTGTTTTATTGGATTTGGCGTAGTCAAAAATGGGGGGGGGGTAGCAATTCACTGCATCCTCCTACCTCAACTTTAAGTGTTCGAGGTCAAAATCACTCATGCGTATCCTTAAAATTCAATTTTGGCACAATTTAAAAAAAAGCCATATCTCAGGAACGGTTTGTGCTAGAAAGGTGAAGTTTTTTTGCAAACAGGTTTTTTTACTCTGTTCTACCCCCATGCCAAGTTTGGAGAAGATTCTAGAACATAGGTTGACATTTCACAAAAAATAAATTAAGCATGGATTGACACTTTTGAATCTCGCGTAGAATTTGAAATAGACTCTACTCAACCCTGCAGAAGATACACTGCAATCATCAATTTTGAGTGAACTGGAGCCTTATTTTGTTCCCGACTTCAGCCTGAGCCTTACTTATAAAATTGATGATACTGAAACTCCAACTGCTAAGGCTTGAAGCTCTTCGTGTAATCGCAAACAATATTTTGCGTCGCGATAAAATTGTGAGATTTTTTCACCCAATGGTTAAATCGACTATTTCACACCAATTTTCTGCAGCTTTTGGGAGCGAAAATGCAACCAACGATTCACTAAAACGACTGAAGTCAATTGAAGAGAAATTGGAATACAAAGCGCAAGCTCTTGAAAGTCTCAAAGCAGCCACCAAAGTTGATCCTAAGGTATTGATTATTGTGTTTTAAGATGCTAATCACATCTGCTCCGTTACACACACAAAGAGTGATTTATGAATACTGGTATTTTTGAAAACAATAGCAGTTATTACATGTCAACCAGTGCACTATGTCAGCTTGATTTTAACTGATACCGTTGTAAAACATTGATCAAAGTTTATGACCAAATGACTGGAACTCCTTCTCTTAACTCATTGAACTTTTGTTTTCCAATACCTGAAATTTTTAGCCTCAAAAAAATAATTGATTTACTCCCATCAGGTTAAGAACCAACTTCTGCGCGAAATCAGCGTGCTACAAAATGCTAAATGGCGACAACAGCTTCACATAGAGCGCACTGATGCGTGGTGGGATAACATGGGAAAGTGGAATGCCTCCATTGAGAAAGTACACGTTTCGGACAATGAAGGTAGGCTTATTAGTTATTAAAAACCTCTTGCTACTTCAGGTTTCATTTAGTGCCTGTAGCAGCTGCACTATCATAATTATAGCAAAAATATGTTTTTGATATATGCATCATTGTCCCTCTGCTAATTTTGGGGGTGCAGTCCCAATCCTTCCAGCAAGAAGGCTTCAGCCCCTTCTTTTTTAAACACCCCACTCACAAAATTTGACCCAAATATGCTTCAACTTAACCTGGAAGTAAGGAGGGCTGAAGGCAATGAAAGAACTTACGCTAAGTAATTTAATTCTGTCAACTAGCTTCCAAATGTTAGCAATTAGTCCTTTCAAATGGCTCTACTTTCTACATCTATACAAACATCCGAAATGTCATCCAAATAGCGCTAAAATGGTTTTTCGGAAAAAAATAACGACCAGGGAAAAAACCCCAGCCTCTCCGCCTGTTGAGATGCTGACAAATTTTAGCTTTGGGTTCAAGCTTCAAGCCTTCCCTTTTGTTCGTTTTTTTATATACATTTCTCAAGATTCCCCCTTACCAAAATCCTGGTTGCAGGCCTGTTTCTCACACGGTGTCCTTGAAAAGGCCGGACTTCTTGCCCATAGAGATCACACACACCCCTTTGGTTTTTGGTGAGTGCCTAATCAAAGTTAGAAACTATAACATTAGTGTTACTACTTCAGGTCCAGCTCTTCCTATTTACACAATCATCATCCAGTGTTCTGGTGTTCCGTTCTACCAGACATCTGATGACGTGTCAGGATGGGTGATCGTGAGAAGTTTGAGCGAGTTTCAGCAACTGCATCACAATTTAAAAGACGTTAGTAAGAATATGACTGTTACTTGGAGCTCAACTTTTTAGTGCTTAAATGTGCTCTTAAAATCGTAAACTGCCATAAAGGTGTTATCCTGATTTTTTTGTAAGATAAAAGACGTACAGTTCGTATTGCTATATTGGCGGTACTGTGCTAGGATACGTAATCACTAATCAGCATTGTTCTGTGCCCACTGCTCTGTCTTACCCAGGATTGTTAATTCGTCTTATACTTTTACTAAAAAATTTTCGGATTTTGTTTCGATTGCAGGGGGATAAGTTGGATGCCTTTTCAACTTTTTTACCCCACATTTTGATGAACAGTATTGTAAAGAAATATTCTTGAAATTCAGGTGCAAACATAATAAATCCTTAGACAAAAAAACCAGAGCCAGGATAAAATGAATCATTTTATCCTGGCTCTGGTTTTTTTGTCTAAGCTCTTGTCTAACTCTCTTATCAGCTTTATATTTTGTTTTTTTAGTGTAGTCCATGGTTAAAGAAGCAGAACGTGCCAAAGTTGCCGATGTTTCGTTTAAAAGGTTTTAGCGAAAAGTTTTTGAATGAATCAAAAAGCATCTTAGATCAGTATCTTGCCAAAATATTGCAAGTAAGCTTGTAACAACTTTTTGTGCTAGACTTTTTGTTTTGACCTCCCGGGTAATCACATAATGCAGGTAATAGGTATGTAAGCCTCATTCAGATCTTTAAGTTTTTTTTGAAATTTCTCAGGTACTCAACTCTTGATTTTCTTAATTGCGTCACTTTAAACGCCGTTTTGCTTAGGATGTTAGGTCTTCAGTAGCTCACACTTTTGGTGGAACATGTCAAATGCTTCTGTAGTGTCTAATGTCACTTATTGTATGTACGAAGTAGTACAAGATATTGGATGTTTTTAGGATGAAACACTAAGGTGCAGTCAAGTCGTTTATTCATTTCTAAGTCCTGGTCCTGATGTAACAGCGCTGAGCACACAAGAAGATGTCCGGAGACTTAGCGGAGTAAAGCTGGCAGAAAATATTGGCGGATTCCTCAAGCGGTTTCCTAAAGACGTCATGGATCGGGTTATACGTCAAGCTAACGATGAGGAAGTTACCGACGACATTCCTGAAGAAGACGATGACAGGTAGTTGATGCCGAAAAGTTTAACACAACACAACCATCAGCGTAATATATCCGTATATAATTGTTGAGAATTTCGCATCTATTTAACTTCGATTTTTATTGTGTACTACTAAAATGGAGCATCGCATCTTTTTATCACTTCGGCCAGTTTGTGTGTTAAATCAAAAGTTTGTTTTATTTAGCAAAATGTATCGAAAACGAACGTCTAATCAGTTTGTGCGTTCAATCAAAATGGGTTTGATGTCAACTTGGATATCTGGATGCCAATATGTAATTGTGTATTCGTTAAGTTGCATTCACACGGGCAACTTTTAGCTGCGAGAATCGGCATTTTGCCTTTTTTCTTTCTCAAATCGAGAAAGAAACAAGAGCAATTGAGAAAGCAAAAAGGCAAAATGACGATTCTCGCTCCTAAAAGACGCTCGTGTGAACTCAGCTTTACTTTGAACGTTTACATTGACTGCATTTTAGTTCAAATGCTAGAGATTCGGTAGCTGAACCACTTTACAAGCTAATCAGCGAAATCTTCGAAATACAAGGATTGTTTCGATTTCTTCGGAGGACTCTCATTGTGTTTGTACGATTGGCGTTTGGCAGAAGCATTAACAGGTAAGACTTGACGTTTTGGTTGCTGGTAAAGATTCATTTTTATCAAAACGCCTGCAATTAAATTCAAATCATATTGTAAGAAAAGTTGACCTAGTATTCTAGACTTACTTGGCCTATTCTACAGTTTTCTTAGAGTGTGTAACTGGTGAATCATCACCATTTCACTTTTGATCCGGTTCTTCGTCACCAGGATGGCCGGATTTCGTATGGCCATTGCCTTCACCACACCTCGTCATTTGGTTCGGTCACATGAATCAATCCTAAAATTTTGTTTCGTTTGCTTGTTTGGACTTTGGCAATATTTTGTATTAACAGGCAAGTTCGTGACGTATCAGATTGGTTGGTGTCTGAACCAATGGTCTGTTTCTACTTGCAAACTTTTCTCGATTCGATGTGGCCCGGAGGACAGCTTGCGAAACCAAGTATAAAACGGACGGATGACGTAAGTTACTTAATTATAAGCTTACGTGTTTGATTTTCATGTTAAACATGTTTGTGTTTTCAAACTGGTACGCGAGAATGTTAACTCTAGCTCATCCTCGTTTAAGTTTCTTTTTTTGAAAAGTACAAAATTTAAAAGTATTCGTTTTTTTATTAAAAATCCAAGTAAATAAAAGTGCATAATGCTACTGTTCACTCTACGTAGGAGAAGCTACAAACAAAACTGGAATTACAAGTAAAACTCTTGCAAAATATTCCGGAAGCTCTGAACAGTTTGGTTGGGCAAGAAAATGCGAAGCGAGGCATATTGAAAGTTTTTCAAGCATTGCAAGATGAAAGGCTTAACAAACATCTTTTCTACGTAAGTTGAGTTGGTTTAATATAATTGTTGACTACATTGTCTAATGTCCATGCGTCAACCCTCGAAGATTTTCGAAATGAAAATAAGAAACTTATCGGTAGTTGGATTGGAACCAGGCACTGCGTTGCAAGTGTTTGGTCAAGCTCGGTGGCTGCAACGGGAAGACTGCAGAGTGCAGACTGCTTTGACCCCAATGCAAAATAATGGAGTGTCTTTTGTTACATTGCACTTTGCTAATTCGTTGATCAAACCGGTAGTTTGTATCCAAACTTTCATAATTGTGCGACTTGTTTATTGCATTTGATCTTTCAAACGTTTGTTTCAGAATTTATTGGCTGAATGTATGGAAGAGCTGTTTCCAGAGATTTTGCGTGGCGAAGACTAACTTTAACCGTTGTGCAATTCCTTTCTAATAAATCTATCATTCTGATTTAACTTTGTTTCGAATCGGTTGAATCCAGTCCAGAACATAGCTTAGGAAGCAGTCCAACAGCACGAGCAAGCAGAAGAGGCCACCTATAAAGAAAGCATTTTATGTGTGAAAATAATCACATTGACATTATTTTTTACAGTACGGGTATTTGTATCAGAATGGAAAATGGTGAGAAAACGAAAAACAGATCCGAAAAACACAACCGGGCCGAAAAGTGAGATCCGAAAAACATTCCAAGCCAGTTGGAAGTATTTAATTTGCATAATGTTAACTCCGTTAATGAAGATAAAAATCAAAACGCAGTTGTCGACTCGTAGTATTCATATTGCTTTAACAAACCAATGAATCGGCCACACAAAGTCAATTTTCCCAATCGATCATCTAGCGATTGTAAAGGTTGTGACATGACAGCGTCATAAACTCTTTCCGTGCGGGCAGCGACCTGAAAAGTATAATCTTTACATAATCGGTATTGCAGATTTCAAAACTTGAAGAGAAATCAAACTGCGGCATCTCTTCGTCTAATCAATTTCGCTTCGAAAAAAATGCGTAGAAAAATGAAAATTACAACCAGGTTCTTCCTCTTACGTTTTAGTCAGAGCTGAGTTGTTAGAGAAAGTTACTCGCTAATTACATTACTACGTGGTCCCAATATAAGGAAGACTTTAATCTTATCCTTTTATTTCTAAATCAAATCGCAAAACAGAAACATATAAATAGTTTAAAAAATAACGTGCTGACCTTGGACCATGTGTATAAAGGTGCCACTTTTTTATGAATTTCTGTTTTCGTCGAAACTCTTCCATCCTTGATCATAATAGCAACGTTTTTCATGACATCAACAAGTGAAGGTACGTTTGGTTCGGATAAATGAATAACGTCAGATGGTAAAACTTCACGAATTCCACCGACACTAAAACACAAAGTAACAATATAAGACTCAATATACCATGACCTACCTGTTTAACAGGGAATAAAGTATGAGCAATATGTAACATTTGACTCTTTGTTTTTTATACTTAAGTTCCAGTGGAAGTTGTTAAATGCACTAATTTTTGATGAGAACAAAGTTTACGAACTCGAGGTTCGGTTTTACTCAAACTACACAAGCCTGTCAGGCCAAATTTTAAGAAACGCACTTGCGAAAGACATGATGAAAATTCATAAAAAATTGAACAGCTAGACTCAACCACAAATAACTGATTTTTTACGCATAATTCGTCGATTATGTTTCAAGAAATTGAGAAATATCAGTCAAGGCTTGAACATACCATACAGCCTTTTCACTAGTAAGGTAGTATTTATTAGCTAGTAATGTGAATGTTTTTTTTGCCTTCGTTTTTTTTTAAAGAACGTGTACGGCCTCAAAAAACTGTTGTTTTTTTTAAATCTTGCTGTAAGAGGAAATACGGATCGTGCTTTGCTATTTGATGGGTTCTCACTGTAATCCAATGGTTCTTAATCTTCGAATCCCTAGTTTTATGGAAGCATTTTAAAGGGTTCTGCATTATACTTCCATGCAGTTTAAGCACATATGAGCTGTAGCGCAACCAGGGGGGCTTCATCCTTCCTTAGCTAAGTAATACTTGAAAAATTTAACCCCAAATACAAGCGTTAAACCTGCTCTAAACTTGACCTGTGAGAATGAAAGTAAAGGGGGGCTGGGCAATTCAACTCTTTCGAATGACTTCCGAATTTTAGCAATTTAGTATTTTTAAACGGTTCCAAAAACGTTTTAAATGTGATCCAACTGGCGTTAAAAAGGCTATTTTTTTTTCGAAAAATCACCTGGCGGCGCCCCCCGTTTGTGATACGTTTGAGTTACAGCATTTTGTTCAGCAAGACGGATAGCTTACTGTTTTCGGACGAAAAAATTTAAAGTTTTGCTCAAGGTGGGAAAAGCCTGGGAGTTTGTTACGTTTACCGGCATTACGTTTACGCAAATTATACTAGATCTATTTTCTGTCACCACTATTCGTTTTTGTGGTTGTGACGTAATAATTACAGGTTTGGCTTTAACTTCGAATTTTTTGCACTGATCATAAATGCTGGGGTAGTGTATATGTCACTCGTAGCTTCATCGTTTCAGATGATGTTAATCTTCAGGACCAATAAAACGTCAAATACACCTAAAAATGGCTAGTTGAGGTTTCCTACTTTACCGGATGAACGTATTTCCTAACTGACTCCTAATCTTCATAAAGCAAATTCTAGCAGAAAAGTTAGAAACAACAACAAATTCAAAGTGAGTTGGGATTCGTGCCATGTAGAGCGCATCGGTAGCTTTCTCATGAAAGCAAGATAAATACGGCGAAAGCAAGATAAAAACCATTGCAGAAGGGACAAGAATTGGGCTCAGCTGGACAAATGCCACGCCACAGAGTCCGCAACTATTAATTAATGTAATGACATGGCGACAGAGTTGTAAGTCGGGCCGGGTTTTGTGGTCAGGTTAGGGTTTAATCTACATGACAAAATGTCAAGCTTAATTTACATATACTTGCCTTGTGTTTTCGCCTTTTTAGATACTGCGAAAGCATGGATAATGGATATATTATACATACATACTTAAAAGTAAAAGTGCCTGGTAATCAAAATAATTTGACCACACTGACTGACGACTTCGTTTAAGCATCAATACCATTATTACTATACAATCATTATTATTAGGTCACAATTGATCAGCATTAAGTAGTTTTATTTCAATCGTACACGAGCAATAACCGTATAATTTTTTAGATCTAACTTAATTTTCGGGCCCAGTTTTGGCTTTAAATCATTTTTTGGGATTCGGACCTGTACTTGTCGGCCGGTTTACAGCTCTGATATGCGGTGCTCCGCCATGTTAGTCGTGCGATTTGATGCTAATTGCTTTATTTAAAAACCAAACTCAATTTTTGTTTTGTCAAGTACGAAGGAAAAACAAAACAAGAGCAAAAAAACGTTTTTTTTTACATCTCTAGGTAGTATACTACTTTGTTTCGTTTCTATTCGGTTGCGGCGTTTTAGTCGGTCTGATCAAACTTAGAGTAGATCAACCTAATGGCTCCTACGCAACTTTATGGTCCTAGAAAATTTTCTCAGCCGACGGTTAGCTCATTCAAAACACCATACGTAATCACTTACTTCGTGCTAACTACTTGAAGACCACAACAAGCCGCTTCAACTATTGCAATACAAAAGGTTTCTGTGAGAGAGGTATTCAGGAATATATCGCCTTTTTGTAGATGGTGTGGCACCCTACATATCAATAAAGCATTCAATAAAGGCTGAAAAAACATATATGGCATGAAATCACTATGAAAAAAAAACTTCGATATTCAAAAACTGCGAAGCTACTTGAAATATTCTTTAGGAGACTTTGGTATGCAATTGCCGTTGCCCTCAGAACTTCAAATCTTGACTCACGAACACAGAGTAATTTCTTTTTCACCCCAAAACATTTATAGCAGCGACTAGCTCCGTGAAACACCATGGGTGTAGATAAGCACCAACGTGGATTAACTTTGATCAGAGGATTATCAATTTTCTGTCTTTTATATCGATTAAAAAAATCTGAATTTGTAAGTTCAGAGACGCTATTCTTAAATTACTTTAAAATTATAGCAATTAGCCTAGCCGTTTGTTTAAGCTTTTCTCTGGAAGTTTTGTTAATCCTCGGATTAAAGTTGATTCGCGTTGGTGCATACGACCCTGTCTATTTAAGCTGACGAAAAGTAGTTGGATAGTAGTCTAGAAATCCCTGGATATCACTACTTCGCATGGTTTCATTGACGATGAAGATAAACTAGCATGTTTTAAAGGAGTGCAACGATGCCTATGTCACTGATTGTTGGTTGAAGTTGGGAATAGATACTGTATTTAACATTTCACAGCACTTACATTTCGTGTTTAACAGTGCCGAGAAAAGTGACTCTGTTATGAAGAAGATGATTTTCACACATCTCATCTAGCAGTAAACGTTTAGGTCCGTCTCCACCAATGATGAAATCAACAAAATCAAATTCTTTGCAAATGCGGGGTATAATTTCAGCTAGCAAGTCCATACCTGCAGTAAAATCTAAACGCTACTAACTGAATAACCGTTCCGTAACTCAAATTGACAAAATCGAAAACTCTTTTTTTTGGAGCAATTGTACACCTAAGAGCCGCAGCACAAACCACAAAGCCACCAGTGAACCAGTAGAAACTAAGTCAAATACTGTAATAATGGTTGAAGTGTTGGCCATTGTTATGCTGTACTTGGTGTACTGCATTGTGCTTTAAAAATATTAATTCTTCAGTAGAAAGACATATTATTTGATATTAAACTTACTGTATCAATCACATATAAGCCATAAAATTTAAAACCAATGAATATCAAAATCCTCTGCAGCTGTAAACGATCGTCAAGCACTTTCTGAAAGGGCACGTCTGCACAAAAGAGACATTGATCTTAAAAGCCTCAATGCCGTTTAAAAAAATACTATGAACTGAGAAAACAAGAATGTTTTTGATCAGCAGTCCCTCTTACCCTTTCGATAAACAAGCCTGCTCATTACAACAACTTTTATTCGATCTTTGTTGTAGTTGGTTGTGGGAACAAAAGCAGTTGGATCAATCGCATTGGGAATCACTGAAATGTTTCCTGGAGTGAGGTTGGCTCTTAAAAAGGTATTTTCCTGCAAAAAAGGCATTTTGGAGGTTTAATAATGCATTGAAAAATCTTCAAATCATCTTGCACACTGTACCATATCCTTGGGAGTTGAACCTTCTTTTTTAAATCAGCTCCAGACCAAGTCTATATGCATTATGCAATATCTCAATTCAACAATGACATGTACAATACAACCGAATTTCTGACCAATTTGAAATTAATAATGCAAAGAACACATATTCAATATTTCCTAAAATTTGGTTTGGCAAGTACTTAATGCTAGTAACAAATTATTTTCAAAAAAAGCACCCACTCAAATCATTGTTAGTCGACAACTTATTTTTGAAGATGCAAAGCTTTTTACCTTACTAGTATGTGATACACATATGACATGATTGACATCTGATAAAGTTAACTCAAGCAATTTATTGGTTACAATAGAACTTGCATCTGCAAATCCAAATAACGAATGATCAGTAAATACTGTGCGAATTCCAAGTGTTTTTGCATGGAAAAGTCCTTCATGTGCAAGAGCAGAAAATGAAGAATGCCCATGAACAATTGTGATATTTTCAGCCAGTAATATTGTCCTAGAAATAAATAATAAAATTCTGAGAAAAAGACACACTGCTTACTGACATTCAAAAAAAGCTATTGGAGATTAAGCTTTTTTGCTTTTACATTTATATTATATATTACTGGTAGTACTTAAACTGCTACACCTATTGTACAAATATCTTGAGTAAAAGTGTTAGTTTGCTTCATGCAATAATTGTAACTAGAATACTTAGCAACAACTACATCACAATAACATTTCAGGCACAATAATACAATGAATATGCCACATACCAACTAAATACTAGGAGAGGCTTCTGCATTCAATGGGTAATGTTTTGTTTAATCACAATTCTTCAAAAACAGCATAATTTGTACAAAATTTCCAATTTTGCCTTACCTGATTTGAGGTAATGTTGGTACAATAGTAGGCAAGATACTTTGATTATAAAAGACAATTAAAGGTAAATAATAAACTCGAAGCAACCCAGTAAGATGATGCAACCCCACCTTGTTTTTATATGAATGTGTAATAACAACAACCTAAAAATATTTCATGATTTGCATGTACCAGACTATCTCAGATTCTTAAAACTAAATGCAAAACTTAAAACATACTCACAAACACAGTACAGCATAAAATGACTTTAACAAATATAATTTGCTTGATGTTACAATTTCTTACGAAGAAAAGTGCTCAAAATGGCATAGTCACCAAATTGAGAACACTGATATCATTACAAGTAGTATTACCAGTGTGAATTCAGCAGTGAAATAAAAGATGTTGCTAACAAGGATTTAGCTCAATTTAATTACAATTTCAAGCAATAACTAAGTGTATAGTATCCAACCCATGTTGGTAATGCCATAAACTGTCAATCTAAAAGGTCCATCATTTTTGCAATTTACACTTAATGAAAAATTAATTCAAAAATCAAAGCATGAAAACCAAATTTTAAGACCAGTTGCACTAAAACAAGAGTGAAAACAATGGTATGCATTTTATTACAGAAACATTTCAAACTATCACTTCTGTCATTACCAATCTTATTCAAATAATACCTGATTCTATTTGAATTAAATTGATAATGACTAGCCTATCTATTTGAATAAAATTGATAATGACTAATTCGGTAAGTTGTTATCACTCTTATTGACAACATTTCAGATTTAAGAAAGTATAACCAGTAATATTAATAAGGTGCAGAACTAAACGACGAACAGAATAAGTCAAATACTTCGATTACAAACCTGTTGTAACACCACAAATTGGAAACATATTGATACTAACCTTGTGCCCTCTTGCCATCACACTTTGTGCAAGTTGAAAAATATGATTTTCTACTCCTCCAACATTGGGATAAAAGAAGTCACAAACTAATGCAACATTGTGCTTCATTTTTACTTTATTACTTTGTGCTGTTTATCTGTGACAGGTAGCAAAGTAAATAAATTTCAGTCCAGTTCAGTATAACAAAAAGTAAAACTTATTCTTAGATCTACCAAGCAATGCATGCCGGTATGCCTAAAAGCCTAATCGTTCACAAATAATAATATGATTGGCAAGAACTGAGAAGAGTACCAGTAGTAACATGTCACAATAAGACATCTCATCCACAGTTACTGTATCAGGATACTCGTAGTCTCGTTCTCGTGCCCTAACTAGGCTACACTGTACATAATTACAGTAGGTCTCAACTATTTTAACGGCAGTGAGGCCGAGAGAGTAAAATCGTTGTTTTTACGACAATCCTGATCGCATGATTTGGGTTCAACCTGCACCCTGGTCATGTTATTGCGTCCTTGGATAAGAAGCTTTACGGTGATTATCTCTGCTTGGTGGCTTCAAACAAGCAGCAAATTCAGTGAACAGCAATTCAAAGAAATCCACAGGAACATTGGATCACTTGAAACTCTTAAGCAGGTGCAGATTCCTCCAACCATGAAGTAGTCATTGCAATGAAAAGAGCGCAGAACGTATAATATGTAGCGTCTGATGCTGTCGGGTGATAGGAGGATAAATATGCACTGCAGCAACAACAACTGTATTTTAGTTTTTTACTTCTAAGATCTTTCGCAGATCTCATTTTAATGCAATTAGTCATCATCATCATCATATTTATTTATTTACCAAGTGACGTCATATCGCAAGAAAAAACTGCAACTTCCTCCAGGTCTATCACCAAAGCATCGAAATGTGCAATTCCTTTGAAACCAACACACAAACTTGCAGAGTCAAAGCGATATTTAGTCACTTGGTGAGGAGACAGCGAAGGACCGAAAGGTCATCTAAGTCTACTGCCACCTCACCAAGTTAAGGTTAAAAAAGCAGCTTCTAGATTTTCTCAGTCTGCTACTTTCTATGATAAATAATTTTCTGCAAAATTAAAACAAAGTGTTGCAAAGATATGTACCGGTACACTTTGTACAGTGTATACACAAAACTCACAGTCAACATGTAAAGAAAATGCAAGGCAACATTAGAATTGTTCTAACTCTAAGCATACTAAAAAAAAATAAATAAATACTGTAACTACAGATTGGATAGAAAATAAAATAAATAAAGTTCATCATGCTTATTTACCGGTATGTTTTATAGAATTTAAAGTGGGCAATTGGAGTGAAAAAAAAACCCTCCTTGCTTTGTTTTGTATAGTTTGCCAATATGCCATTAGTAGGTACTGGTACAATTTCCAATACCAGTATATATCAACCTTAGTCAGTTACTGCAAAATTACTTATAATTCAAGGGCACATCAAAATGAGAGATGACGTATTGTATAAATGTGTGATAGATGAATGCAACCCAGTAACTAAATTAGTAACTCAATTCAATCTCAGATCTGCAAAGAAAGCTTTGCATCTTACACTACCCTAGCTTGTTAATCCCGTATAAGCCTTAACGTAGCCTAGGTCAGAGTCGTAAGCTTTTCTTGCCAACTCAAAATCTCAAAATGTAAATTGTACCCACCAAATTTGCTCATCAGCTGAGATCAAAATTACCGCTAGGGACGCTAGTTCGTCAAAGGATGAAACAACCAGCATATAGATTTCAAATATATTTTAACATTTAAACATTTTTTCATTACGCAAAATTAATTGAAAAAAATCTTCTGAAAAAGTGATTCCATGTTGGCTACTGCAAAAACGCTTTTTTTTCAAAATTAGGTTATTTTGAAGGCAACAGCCTTTTTCAAAAAAAAAGACTTGTTCGTTCTACTCGAATGCATTTACTGTCTTGTTGCTAACTTACAACCACAGCCATGCAATGCAGATGTTCAATGCTTACGTGCAGTGGAGGCTAGGCTACTGAAACTTACGTTTTATATAGGCCCTACCGGCAATTGTACATTGGTTCAGTTTTAGCAACAATAACTGGAATTTTTTTGTGTCGATACTAATCTAGGCTGGTCTGTGTAGCCTACAATATAAAGTAGAGACTGAGCAACCTTAATTTCAACTAGGCTACAATAAGAGCTGAAGAGGTTATCAGGTTATGCTACGGTAGTTTGTATTTACTACAGTACTAGTAGTATTGTGTCAGTATTGTAGTACTACTGTACTAGCAAGTTAAAAACAACTTTTTGGATATAGTCGCTCTTTATAGTATGTCCCATTGACTTGAGGTAGTAACAATTGATGTTAATAATAAGTTATGATTTATTATAAACCATTGGCTACTACTTGTAAGTGGAAAAGCCATGAAATTGAAACAACATTTGGTCCGGTACATTTCAGTTCAGATCTGAGATGTAGCTTAAAAAAGATTTTTTGAAGAAAACTACCAATAACAAAAGCACCATGCTGCATGTTATCAGACTGTCAGATTACTTTACCATTACTGGTAAAAGGGATGTTGTTTCGTATAAGCCGTTTAATTTTTTTCTGAACCTCTGTGATCCGTGTATGAGCATGCTCTCACTCCTCTCATGCATGCATTCAGTAGGGTTAGGGCTAAATTTGAGGAATAGCTTGGATCAGAGAGGAGAGAGTGCACGCGCGCTCATACACAGGTTGCAGAGCTTCCGAAAAAAAGCAGACGGCTTATACTTAATGACACGTATTGGTACTGTAAATGGTCAAAACCACCATTATCATCTTGCTAAAAAGCAAAAATACATTATTTTACTTTAGTGCTTTGTAGCAGGCAGTCAGTGATATTCAAGCAGTTAAAGATAACTGTGTAGGCCTAGTCGATTTTGATACATCTTACATGGCTAAATCAGAAATTTAATTCTAAGTCTAGGTTGATAAAGATTGTTAAAAAGTCATTTACCAGTAATTGGTTAGGGTCAACTTTGCAGGTGTTTTAAATGCTAAGAATAGACCTACTTGTTGACTAAACCGGTGTTTTTCTTAAGCTATATAATGTAATTTTATAATTCATGGTTAAACAAGGTATAAAATCCATATATATAATCTAAGCTTATTTACTTTGGAATGCACAAACCTGCATCATAGCCTGATAATGTACCACATTGAAGGGAAGGTTGTGAAATCCCCTGGATGTTTGAGGTGCCATTATAGACAAATTTTATAGTTATATCAGCTTGAGGTCAACAAATGTGATAAAGTGCTGGATGACAAATCAAAGCAAAAATTCCTATTATTATATTAAGCATCATCAATTAACTCATATTCTGACTGTATTTGTTGCATTTGATTCCTGTCTAACCAATGAGGATAAAAATTGGTAATTACAGCTTCCTTACTTAACATTCAGCATTAAAAAGAAACAGAGTGAAGCCTCCACTGCAAATAGTAGATAGTTGGACAAGTGGCATATTGACTTGAAGAGTGCAAGGTCGTTTTGTTGTCTTTTGGCTTGGACAACTTGGTGAATAAACACGCTGTTATGAAATATTGTACCGTAGTTGACAGGTCGAAAAGTTATTTGTATTCAACTTTTTTAGCAGTATCGTAGCCTAATAAAAATATAAGTGTAAAAAAGAACTCCAATTTAGATGCATGTTTAGATAACAAGAATGCAACTAAAATATCAGTATCATAACTGTGTTGAAACTGAAAAAAATAGGACAATGTTGAAAGTTCTGACAAAAAAGGTTAAAGGCTAAAAAGTGTACCATTTTTTTTGTCAGTGGCTATTTTGCCTCCAGAGGCAAAATAGCCCCATGTTATTTTGCCATTTGGAGGTAAAATAGTCCTAACGGCTATTTTGCCGCAAGTGCCAAAATAGCCCTAAGCCTAATGCTAACTTAAGCCCTAACCAAAACTCTAACCCTAATCCTAAACCTAATCTCAACCCTAGCTCTAACCCTTACCCAAACCCTAACGCAAACAGAGGAAAAACACTATTTTGCCTCTAGAAGCAAAATAGCCTCTTCCTTTTTTTTTTTGTTAAGTGGCGTTTCAACTTTATTTTTGGTCATTTTCAATTAGAACAGATTTGAATGAATTATAATGTCTCATTACATAAAATAAATATTACCGGTATTGAAGAACATTTTTTCTGGTTATAACTTTTTGTCAAAACGTATGTATTATATTTTACAAGGAAAAGAGTTTTCAATGTAATAACCTCTGAAATTCAAACTCTTCACATTGTGATAAGCTCCCATCTGGTCGAACTTTTTGTCAACTTATTCAAATCAGCAACTGTGCACCATAGAAAATCAAACTCTATTTTATTTTGGGTAGGCTAGATTATTATTATCTGTTGAATATGTTATCTCTTTTTTTGCAGACATAGTGCATGACAAAGTTAAGTTTGTAACTGCTTTAAACCTTTGCTATAACTAAGATTAATCTTTTGTATTTTTTGTTTGTAAATGGTTTTCCTTATAAATTCAAGATTTTCATCAATGAATAAATACGATGTGCTTGGAGTTGTTGGAGAAGGTAAAAAACTAAAATGGTGCATAGATTTAATCAGTATTGTGAGATAAAAAACGATATGATATACTCAAATATTTGTAGCATTAAGTGTTTACTCCGGTCTACAACTTTTAGGCGCAGACATTTATGCACTGCTGATTATGCACTGGGGCTTTTATGCACCTGGACTTTTCAGTGCCTGGACTTTTACGTGGCGAGACTTTCAGGTGCCAGAGGTAATTTTTTTTTTCTGAAAAAAGGATATTTTCCAAAAACAATTTCTTGGAAAAAAAATTTTTTTGTTTCAAATAACAGTTTTTTTTCAAAACACCACAATTTTTTTCGTATTTTTCTTTGAAATAAAATCTGTTTTCCAAAAAAAAAAAACGTTTTTCAAACAAAAAAGTGTTACTTTGATTAAAATGTTAATATTTTCCAAGTTTTTCATCTGACACTTGTCAAGAAGAATCGTCAGAATAAAAAGCGCTGGAAAAAGAGCGGGTATAGAAAAAAGCTGAGCAGTGATTTGCTGGAAAAGGATTGACGATAGGGCGTGATTTGTGTACAACCTTTAAGTTGCACACAAATTCTTTTTGTTGGCTGAGGGCAAGGTTAGAAGTTTTTATAAAAGTGACATTTAATTTTAAAAAATACAATCAGAAATCAATTTTTCGTAAAATTTTTTTTGCTCTCTTTTCGTCAATCAGCTTTTGAAGTCACTTTTATCAAAACTTCTAACCCTGCCCTTTGCCGACAAAAAGAATTTGTGTATAACTTTAAGGTTTTACACAAATGACACTCTCTCATCGATCCTTTTCCACTTAATCACTACTTGGCTTTTTCCTACAACCACTCTTTTTCCTGCCCTCTCTATTCTGATGATTCTTCTTGACAAGTGTCAGATTAAAAACTTGGAAAATATTAACATTATAATCAAAGTAAAACTTTTTTGTTTGAAAAACGTTTTTTTTTTGGAAGAACGCTTTCATTTGAAAGAAAAATGCGTTTTTGGAAAAAAAATTAAAAAGTCGTTTTGTATTTTTAAAAAACTGTTATTTGAAACAGATTTTTAAAAAAAATTTTTTTTGGAAAAAAAACCTAAAATTTTTTTTGAAAAAAAGATTTGGAAAAAGTTTTTTTTACCTCTGGCACCTAAAAGTCTTGGCGCATAAAAGTCCAGGTGCGTAAAAGTCTCTGGACCTAATCAGCAGTGCATAAACGTCCCCGCCTAAAAGTCATGGTCCATGTTTATTCTGTCGTAATGTTATTTAGTTCTTTTTGTAATCTTATTCAACTATAAATCAAAACAAAAACTGTGTGACTATCAATATCTTTATATACAAGCATATTGTTTTGGAAATGTTTGACTAATAGTGAACATAATGAATAAGTCATAGGTATAAAAACAGTGTTTTTGCTAAACTTTTCAACATGATGCTGAACATTTAATTCATGATGATATTTGGTCTCAACTTATGTTGGCCACAAAGCAGCGTGGCCGAGATGGTAAAGGCGGCAACGTAGTCGAGATGGTAAAGGCGTTGGTTTCACGACAACCCTGATTGCATAATCTGGGTTCAACTGTCAAACTGGTCATGTTGTTGCATCCTTGGATAAGAAGCTTTACGGTGATTATTTCTGCTTGGTGACTTCAAACAAGCAGCACATTTAGTGGACAGCAATTCAAAGAAATCCACAGGAACATTGGATCACTTGAAACTCTTAAGCAGGTGCAGATTCCTCCAACCACGAAGTAGTCATTGCAATAAAAAGTATGCAGATCGTCCAATATGTAGCATCTGATACTGTCCTGCGACAGGATGAATGTGCGCTACAGCAACAACATTAAAAGTTTTTAAAAAGTCTCGTTATTTGAATCAAAAATCATTTCCGTATGTTATACAGTATTTAATCATGCATTTTACAGGAGCTTATGGAGTTGTCCTGAAATGCAGGCACAAAGTAAGTTAAACGTAACATAAGAATTATGAAAATACCCAGATATTTGAAAGGATTATTAGCTATTCATTACAGCTTTTGGAACCATCATTTTTTCTGATTTCTAACTGTCCATGTTTACCTGGCGTTTAATGGAGTTAGCACAAGCTTTTTGTTCAACATCAGAACCTCATGACTTTATTAGAATTCTACGTTTTGATGCAGTGTTTAAAAGAATCTTTGATATGTCTTACCAATTTGCATTATATAGGTCAACACGTAATACCTACCAACAAAAACAACTTTCTCAGTTGAGCTTCCATTTTGCAGAGATAATTTCTTAGGAATAAGTTGATATCTAATTTTGTGTTTTTGTTTGTCGTGCTAAGAATTTGCTGAGCTTTTTTTTGACATATTTTTATGCTCATAAATTTTGATGAAAACGGATGTTTTTTTATGTACAGGGCGTTTCAAAATTAGAGCACCCTTCTACAGCATAAACTAACACAAAATTATACAGATTTAGAACAGGCATTTATTCAAGTTTTTTGTCAAATCAATGAGATTTTGTTGGGCCTTTATTTGCTTGCCTCATAGCCTGCATTCTTGAAAGCATAATTTTAACAAATTGTGTAAAAGGCAGAAAATCAAACTTGATTTCCCAAGTATTTCTGCTACAAATAATCGCAAATTGCTGAGAATAACTTTGTAAACCATTGCAGTTTCCTGTATGGCTTTCAAAACAACCCTTTGAGATTACTACGCAATCTTTCATGAAGATTTGGGTCAGAAGTGCCAAGAATGCACTGGCTTTGCCTTGGTTTGCGAATCCATTTAATTTTCCCTGAACGAATCACTAACTATGTGGGTTTATTTAACTCAGTTATTTAACATGAAAATAAAAAAATATTAAAATGAAAAATCGCTCGGTAGAAACTTACGTTAATGAACTTCAACTTAGATTATTGAAGAAAGTCTAATTAATTTTTATGTAAGCTATGGAGGGGGCCCTCATTTCCAAACACCCTATTCTATAAAATGTCATCCAGTGCTATAAATTCTAATAAAATATATTCAAATGATTTGAATTAACATGGCCCCCAAATTTACTGAAAATACTATTTGTTATTGTAAAAAATTACGTAAATTGCACTGATCTAATTTAAAAACAGTATCAGCCTGGCACACAAGATTTAAAATGCAGCAAATATATTTGACCTAAATTGATCTAATTTTAAAACCGTATCAGCCTGGCATGTGAGATTTAAAATGCAAAAAATATATTTGACCTAAACGGCTAAAACCAAAACCAAATAGATTCTGTCAAAGGGAGTGGCTATTTCACTGAAAATTTTTAAGTTGAAGAAAATAAAACGAACATAAGGAACCTATTCATCTTTGCATTTTTCTTTTACTTTTTCGAAGGTTAAGATTTGGGTTAGGGTTATGTATGGGGTTAGTTTTAGAGTAAGAATTTGGGTTTGGGTTCGATTTGGCTTAGAATTAATTAAAAAATAGATGAAAATTTCCGATGAAACAGTTTCATCTAATTTGTTATCACTTGGTTTTATTGAACTTTTTAGAGCTGATCTGTTTTTTTTTCTGAGAATTCAAATTGTTGTTCATTTACACATTCTTTAAAGTTTTGCTTCTTTTAATGTTTCAATGTATTGACAGTCCTGAATCTTGATCAATCCAATTTGACATTGTTACACCAAGTATGCACAATTGCACATTTTATTTTTTTAAACTGCATAAGTATTTTACATTGGGTTTACAAATTTCCACAAAATTTTGGTAATAATATCGCAAATTTTCAATGCTTTGTGGTTAGTGGTTATCTCCGTTCATAAACGCTGTAATGTGTCATCGAAGAGATTTATTGTTAATCTACTGATTTAATTAGCTAGATTCCAACAATAAATTACGTGATAATGCTCTTTCTTCATCATGGTTACAAGGATACGTTACTTATAATTGAAAAAATTAGCGTATAAAATACAACAAAGGTTCCGAAGTGCATTTTTATAAAAATGATATTTCATGTCACTTTAAATTTTAGTGACACTGCTACGAGTTATTTTGATTTGCCAAGTACATATGTCAAATACCGTTTATGTTGCTTGTATCTTCAAGTATTTGCTTTGGGCGGCTAAACACACAAAAGAACTGCCAACTTGTACAAGTAATACGTAGAATTCGCTGACATTCCTTTTGTTTTCGCGCCGCTTTGTAGCTCTTTTTGGCATACAACAAAATGAATTATTTACATTCTGTTTTGATCTACGGTTTCTGCGATAATTTGATAAACTTGATGATTCTTGTCGCAAAGCAGTCACTATGTTTAGTTTGGCATGGCTTGGCGTAGCTTGGACAACCCTCAATACAAAATCATAAAAGTTTAAGCATTATGTCCTTAATAATATTTGCTTGACCGACAAGAAGCTATAAGTGTTTGAAAATAAGGTTGAAAATGTTTAATCATGAGGTTGCAGTTCCAGTACCGTTGTCAATAAAATGTATTTTAACGTCTTTTTTAAAGCAAATTCTAATTTTGACTGATTTTTTAGGAAACCCAACAGTTGGTTGCAATCAAAAAGTTTAAAGACAAGGAAGGTGCGTAGTGACGTTGTTTGGTTGGCTAATTTGATATTGTATTGTATTCTTCGATCATTTTTTTGTGTTTTTTTTCGCTTTTTTCGTGAAGATTTTTCCCAAAACCAAACTGGGATGCGTTGAATTCAAGTTACTTTTAATCGAAATTTTTCTTTTCAACGATTAAGTCTTTTACCGTTTTAGTTGGACCATTGTTTGCGACAAATCGTTTCAAAGGATGCCAAAACATACTGGACCACAAGGAACACAAGAACCAAAAAGACCGCAAGAACCCTAACTCTTTCGGTCCTTGTGGCCCTGTATATTTTAGTAGTACCAGTTTCAAATATTTTTTCAGATGATGAAGATGTCAAGCGTACAACTTTGCGAGAACTAAAAATGCTCAAGTCCCTCAAACAAGAAAACATTGTCGAATTGAAAGAAGCTTTTCGGCGCCGTGGAAGACTTTTTTTAGTCTTTGAATACGTTGACAAGGTAATATGTGTACTACGTCCGTATACAATTCCATTCTACAAAAATAAAGAAACTTGTACCTGGCCGTGATATGTGATGGTGTTATCTTGTTTTGCTTACCTCTCAACTTTCACTGATTAGTGAGCAGTAAAACAAATAACAAAATAATGGCAAAGCTGGAAGGGTCTTGAACTAGTAGTTAACGCTTGCAGAAAGTGCAAACTTTTCTTTTTGAGGAGAGTGCACTGTAATCACTTATTTGGCTTTGTTTAAAATTTCGTCTAAAATGATAAATGCGCACCACTAAGTTGAAGAGTCACAAAATTTTATCGGTAAAGCAATTTTTTACAGAATATGTTGGAACTGCTAGAAGAGAAGCCTAATGGGGTCTCAGCGGAAAAAGCAAGGTATTTATCTTTTTTTCTTTTTTTTAATGTCTTAGCTCTTGTACAATTGTTTGCCTAATGTTTTGGAAAAAAATAATTCGAAGAACTGTACCTGTATATAGCATTGGTTGGCTGGTCTGTTAAGCTATTTGTTTAGACGTGGTGTAGTGTAAAGTTTGTTATTTGTTTTTGACAAGTAAAGCATTTGCTGTGGCTACCAACCATCTATTTGTCCACATTGTTAATTGTCAAGATTATTTGAACTAGGCGGGTCTGTACATGTTTACTTAATCAGGATTAGCCCTTTGGCAAAGGCCAAGTTCAACTTATTGCACTGCCTTTTGAAGCCTTTTTACAATTACGCTGTATTTTTCTTAGCTTTTGTATCTTTTATCTCAGAGAGATTTATGTTTTTTGAACACATGAACGAAAAAAGATGTTTCGTGATAGACTAGTCTAGGCTTTACTCTCCGTCATAGCCAAAGCGTGCAATACAAGGAAATACTGGTTGCGAGATTTTAACTTACGAATTGTAGTTGACTGATTGACTCAGTAAGTGGCATCGTCCACCTTTATGTAACATGTAATTACGATTAGTAAAAACATTTATGAAATAATGCCTCCAACTGGCTGTTTCGCCATTATGCTCTTCGGGCAGGCGCAAATTTTAATTTGAATAAAAAGTTATAAGTATTCACATTTCCAGCGCAGTTAGACTCAATCTAATTCTTGTTAAAGGGGCATCAAACGTTAATTTAACCCATTTATTGTATGTCAAGCAAAATTTTATATGTTTTTGACTAATTTCAAAATTCTACCACTTCTGCATCGAAATATATTTCTTTTATTTTTCCCGCTATCTGTTAAATTCTTTTCATTTTAAAAATAATTTTTGAATCTCTGATCCGTGGCTGCTCCTGTTGCCATGGTTTGGATGCTAGCTTGAACGTCATCTAGTCGGCCTGTCACTATTATAGCTCCTACCAGCTTCCACCATTAGCAGCCTACCATTACCAGTAGGTTTTAAACTACTATAGCCTTGCCTAACTGTAGTTTAGGCAAGGTTTTACCCTTAAAATAGCATCAAACAACCAAGTAGGCTATGCTAGGATACCAGCCTAGGCCTATTTTTCGTTTCTTCTGAAGCGCAGCAAATTGCATATGCTTTTATTAAAAGTAGCTACTTCAAACCAATAAGCGTATTTTTGCATTTGAAAAGCAATTTATCTCTCCAAAGTCACAGCAGAAACTTGGCAGAAGCCCATCCTACACTGAGACCTACAATGACAAAGCTCGTTTAAAATCACTAATACCAACTTGATGTTGTCATGTTGCCATGGCCGAATTTTTTCCCGTCAAGTCGAAATCTTTCCGGTTAAACCTATTTAAACGTCAAACATTGAAAAAAATGGGCCAAAAAGTTGGCAATCATGTATTTTTCACGTATCTGGTGTTAAAATTCAAAAATTAGACCTCAATGAGGTTTTTCTTAACGTTTTACATGCTGTTTAAGGTAAATTGAACTCCCAAGAAATTAAATACCTTGTGTGAGTTCGGTTGTGTTGTCACTATCAGTTTGATGATTTTTCTTTGCAGATGCTACATTTATCAACTAATCAAGGCCGTGCATTACTGCCATGCAAATAGCATAATTCATCGAGATATCAAGCCTGAGAATTTGTTAATTGGAAACGATGACGTTTTGAAGTTGTGCGATTTCGGATTCGCTCGTCCGGTTTCGTTATCGAATCGCGGATCGGTTTATACCGATTACGTAGCAACGAGATGGTACCGATCACCAGAACTTTTACTCGGGTGAGTCGACGAACATTAAACTTCATTTAGTTGTGCTACTTGAATTTATATGCCCCAAAGAATAGAATAATTTGACAAGAATAATTACACGGGGTAAAAATTCTTTTCAAACTGTCCTAAGTTTGTAGTAAATATTTATGCGCAATTTCGCTTATTTTTCTAGCAAAACATATTTTTGCAATTACGGTATTAGGTTGCTTTAACAGCAAGTTGGTTTCGATAATGATAAATAATTGATCAACTATTGTTAAAAAAAACTCGTGACCTTTCATTGCAGTTTGAAGTACGACAAAGGCGTGGACGTGTGGTCAATAGGTTGTATTTTGGGAGAATTGAGCGATGGCCACCCGTTATTTCCAGGCGACAGCGAAATAGACCAACTCTTCACAATACAAAAGATGCTTGGCACACCCCCTCCTGCGCAAATGAAAGCACTCTTCACTACTCACCGATTTAAAGGTTTAAAGGTAAGTAGTTAATTAACTTACAACGGCAGAAATTCTCGCGTGAGAGCTGCTTTAAATTGTATGCTTTTTATTGCTTATGGTATTGTTCTGATAGTTTTAACGCTGAATTTTCTTATATTTGAATTCATTTAGGGGCCGGGCGACTGAATTATAGAGACTTCTCTGCAATTTCTTGTTAATGATGTCATAATGTTTACTAAAAAAACACATTCCGCAGATTATTTGAGTTTTCTATTTTAAATTTTTAGTATTTTTGTTACCTTTTGTCTTTATTATTATTTTATTTTGTTATCAAATTTTTGTTACCTTTTGTCTTTATTTTCAGTTTCCAGTGGTCGGGGCACCAGTTACGTTAGAGCGGCATTACTGTGGCATTATCAACAGTGTTATGTTGGATTTTATGTCAAAAACTTTAATGATGGACCCAGAAAAACGATACACCACTGCCCAATGTCTTCAACATCCTGCATTTCAGGTACAGGAATGCATTTAACACAGTTAATGTGTTCATTGCACCAAAATAAAAACTTGCAAGCTTAATTTTGATCAGAAATTAATAATGAAGGTTTTGACGTTTTGTTAAGTTTTAGTATTTAGATGTTTGTGTGCTTTGAGGCGTATAGGCTACCGCGCGGAAGTCTTGGAAAGAGTCGCTGAGATGGAGATTGCTTGGAAGCTTTGCACTGAATCCTGCCGAAGGACAACTTTTTTGCATTGCTTGTAAGCAGTCGCAGTTGTGGTGGCTCTTTCCTAAGCTTCCGCGATGATAGTCTATATGCCAAAAAGCACGCCAACGATTAAACTTCTAAACGTTTGATGATAATGGCTTTTAAGTGCTATTAAGATGATGATCGATAGAAATATTAAGTGCTACAGTGAGACAGATACAAGTCCTAGAACTCGGCTGTTTTTCAGCAATGATTTTGAAGGCGAAAGTTAAAAAGTTGGACCTTCTAACCTTTAACAGAGTTATTAAGTTCCCGTTTCGTGATGTTTATCATTACCTTCTCGTAGGTTTCGGTACAGGAAAAAAATGTTGCATCATCTTTGCATTCTTATTGTAATTTTTAAACAGGTCGAAAGGTTAAAGGACAAGAATCTAGTCACTGAAGTTCAAACTAACCACGCACCTGTAAAAGGTAAGCTCGGTTTGACCACAAAGATAGAACAATAACATTTTTTTTGGGTAAGACTGGTTTCCACTTCTGGGTTTAGTTTTTTGCTTAGGCTATTCAGTCAAATGAGTGAATTTTGTAAATATTTTTCTGACATTTTAAAAAAACTTTTGACGTCTAATTTAAGAAAATTTTTGCAAAAATGTGCACAAGTTTTTTTTTTGTCAATCTGACCGAAAAGGCTGAATTTTTTATGTCAATGACCAAAAATGTACATTAATGACAAAAAAAAACTACAGTAAGCTTTGATAAAAAAATAATTTTTGCCTCCTTGTGATTTATCTACTAGTTTTGCCCATTGACTGACGCTTTGTCTTGGAAAAAAAAAACAAGTCCTTACTTAATTGATCTGTTAGAAATTAGCATAAACCTCATTTTGTGCACGTTAGAGCTTCTATAGCAGAGCTCTCACACTACACATAGATGTGAACATATTGATCAAGACGAGTTTTTATCAAAATATTTTTGCAATGTAGAGATAGCGCTGGTCTTTCGCATACTATCAACATTTACTTTCCAATATTGTTCAATTTAACATAATCATTTCCAAACGCTATTAAAATCGTCGCAATCGAAATTCATTTAAATGATAATGAAATTAGTAACTTTAGATATCATGTTTAAGCCGACACCTTTCACCTATTGTGTTTTGCCATCCATTGTTTGTCTTGAACTAGAGGAATGCTGGGAATTATGAAGTACAAAAAATGTACTTTTGAACCTATTATTAGGAATAATCTACCGCTATCCATACCTTTTTATCTTTAAAACGCCGCATTTTCTTCTTCATTTGAAGATTTGAGAGTATTTGATTGAATTTTATACCGTAGTTGTTTTTCATGATTTTTAAATTAATGCTGTGACTTGAGGTGGAATGTGAATAATAATTCCATTCCATTCGGTGTTCCCTATTTACGGATTCCCCGCCGAAAACCTCTATCGTTTTCTTGACAATTTGAAGACCTCTCCATTGCATTGTTTCATTAAAAGCCAGCCGCTCTGTATACCAGCCATATCTTGCTTACTGTAAATAATTCATATGCTTTGCATGCTTCAGTAATTATACGTTGGATTGGTTACCATTTTTCTTACTTTTCCAAGCATCTGCTAAAGTTCACTCTGCCATATTTGTGTTTCAGTCTTCGGTCTAGGCCAAGTGATAAATTCTGTTTAACTAAACGAAATTTCGAAGCGAATATGCAATGTCTAACGTTCGCAGATCTCTACAATGTTGTTTCAGACTTTTAGCTCTTATGAGCTGTTTCAGAGTGTTCGCTGAGCAGTTCCGAGAGTTGCTGATGAGGACTAAGAGTCCAAAACAGCGTCGTTCAGCTCCGTGGATTTTAGACTTGACTTGATAAGCTCTAGCTCGTTCTGCTCTGCTGCGGCAGAATCGGAAGCAGATTGGCCTTAACTCCACCGAGGAAGTTAACTGTGACTTCCCAACAAGCCAGTTGACTTCGATAAGCGCTATTCGCTCATCGGGTCTGTAGTGTTGATTTTTAGCAAGGTTAGATTTTTTTACTTCTGTTTTAGGTTCCAAGGAAGTCGTTAACAACCACCATTCGGACAAGGACTTGGATTTGTGTGACATCACTCAAGTTCCGTCCAATGTTGACTTGCTTACGTTTCATCCAAAGCAAGACCAAAGCGCAAAAAAATTACAGGCTAACAAAACAGACAACTCGAAAAAGAACAAAAAAGGAAAGAAACTGCTTAACTTTCTAAAATTTCAAGGCGATCATAAAGAAACCCTCACCAAAGTGAACCCTAGCCGAGCGGAAACCTCTCCAGTGGAACAAGATTTGAAGTTGTCCAACGGCAGTAGTCCCTCTTTGAGCGAGTCGCTATCTAAAGACCTCTCGCTTTCCACGTCCGAAAACGATTCTCTTGGTATTACCGGTTCGGACTCATTCAAGTCAAAATGGACATCATTCAGCAAAATGCCCATACACCGAGGACCGCTTGGTCATTCTTTGAGTGATGTGAGTGAAGAAGCGACTTTTGACCATTCACCTGATGTCATAGTAGCTGAAGGCAACCTGGGGTTAAAAATCAGGGTGAAAAACTACTCGCCGCCCCCTGAAACTATCGTGGTGGAAAAAAACTCGGTACGAGAAACGAAGAAGTCGGAAGCGGTTGGAATCGTTAAGCCTAACAAACACCACTTGGCCAAACCAAATCACGATTCTTACGTGAGAGAATGTAAATCGTCGCCGACGAAGAATGACCCCGAAAAGCTCAACCCGACTTCAGACTCCTCACTTTCCCCCAACCAGGACTTCGTCTTTTCTCCGAGACGCGAAGTTTTCGGTCAGATTCTAGAGCTGGATAATGAAGAGGACCTGCCAGCGAACGACCGAATATCGCAAGCGACAGAGAATTTTAAAAAGACAACGTCATCAAATTTACACATGCCTACTATTCCTATCAAAGGTAAAATTTGATTCATAAAAATGGTCGATAATGTATTTGTTTATAATTACAAAGTCACCAATCAGTGGTTGAATAGATAGAATGTAGGCTCGGGTTCGATTTCTCGTTGGGTCAAACCAAAGACTATAAAAATTACTCTCACTCAGCTTCCATTCTTGACTTTTAGCTATCAAAAAAACAGTGTGTGTATTCCCCCACCGTGTGTGGTATACTGGTGGGCAGGTGGCACTTTTGCTTGAAAACCGTTAGTTTCCTTTGTTGGCCATAGCCAATTACAAATTCCCGTCTCTCAGAAACACGATAGAGACTTAATTTTAGAGATTCGATAATTTAAAAAAAAAAGTTTATTTTGGTGGCTTGGA
Organism: Trididemnum nubilum; assembly: GCA_963965965.1. Taxonomy (NCBI): domain Eukaryota; kingdom Metazoa; phylum Chordata; class Ascidiacea; order Aplousobranchia; family Didemnidae; genus Trididemnum; species Trididemnum nubilum. The sequence continues at coordinate 13,394,907 of OZ014481.1, forward strand.
GTGATTTTCAGTGAAGAGGTGTTCTAGCCTATTCTGTGATTTGTTTATCTGTTTTAACCTTGATCGGCGGAGATAAGTTGGTTTTAATGCCAAAACGATATTTAGGTCGCAGTGAGTACAAAAAAGGCGACAAGCAAGACCATGAAACTCCTGTCATGGTAAAAGTATGTGCAAAATTTTATAGCACTTTTGTAATTGTAAGATATATGGTAGGTAATACGATGATAATTTGATGGTAATTTTGTAGTAATTTTTGTAATTGTAAAAGCCAAATCATCATAAAATCATCTTTCCGCTCTCTCCTTGATAATAATTAGTGCAACTCAGTCATGCAATAGTTTCTTTTCTGTAACTGTGTAGTTACTAGGCCTAAATGAGCATGGTTTCGCTCCACTTCCCTATTAACCCCAACTACGTGAGCGCTAAATAATATTTTTTGCTGTTTAAAGCCCTAATTACTTAAAAAACGGTGCTTAAAAATGGTAACGAAGAAGTGCCACCCAAAAAAGTTGCGTTTACACTGGACGCGAAGCGAAGGTTTGGAACTTTCGCGAGTGGTCGTTTATGTCACTGTTCAAAATAGACCAACCATTCAAAAAAAATTTTGTCTAAATGAAGTTAAGCAACTGCTGGCGAAGTTTGTGACTGGTTAATGTCTTTTACAAGTAGTCGATGACGTCTAATTTTGGTTGCTTCGCGTCCAGAGTAAACACACAAAAAAATCAAATCCTTTTTTGCAGGGTTCAAAGTCTTTTTTCATCTCAAAACCGGCGAGTTACGCGAAGGAAAAACACAACAAACACGACGAAGATACGTTTCTGCAACACGACAAGGTGAACCCGGATTACCCGTCCCAGCACAACTCTACCAAAGGTGTTATCAACAGTGTAAAAAGTTTTATGACGTCAATAGCGGTGGAAGAAAACTCACGAAAGGTAGTTTCTAAGTTGTGCTTTTGTTAACCATAAATTTTTCTCACTCTGAAGAAATAGGCTAGATTCTTGCCCCAGAGTTGTGGTTGTCACCATCTTTGTTTACCAAGTTACCTTAGTTAGAAGACAGCGAAGGAACCTTAAAGTCGACCAGTCAAGCTTCCACTTGCACGGGGAGGATTTGCATTGTCCCTTTTAATGCTGATAATCAAGCCAGCAAGCTGTGAATTGTTATAGTCTTCGGTTGACCCTACGGGAATCGAACCTAAGTCTTCCGTGCCAGTAGCGTACGCTTTATTCACTCAACCACGGATCGGTTAAATTCACACTCATTCCAGTTTCGTTGGAGGCTGTATGATATATCACACTTAATACTCATTAATGTACTGCCGTTTCAATTTCTTTTGAATTAAAGCGTAAAACGCAATAGGTCTGAAATCGTAGTTGTAGTAAAGCAGTGACGCAGATAAACGTGAGTGATATGGGGCTGCAATGCCACGCACACTCTGAACAACTTGAGATTGTTATTTTAGAGCCGCGGTAGCTCTTCTCTTTCGTGTTGGTTTTAGGTTTTGGAAATGAAAGATGGATTTAAAATAGGTTTAGAAATGAATTCCCTAGTCTAACTTTGGCATGGCAACTTTGTACGATTTCGAAATGACTAACTGGACATTTACCGCAGAATCATTTTCCCGAATTTGCGGATTACAAGAAGGAGCTAAAGCGAATCAAGTCGAGTTTTCAACGAAAGAAAATCGATTCCGACAAAAAACACGCGGTTAAAGGAGGCTCGAAAAACAGTACGTTTAATATTGTGGTAGTAATAATTACATTCTCCATTGAGTTTGATAATAATTTTATATATTTTTATCAAAACCATGAGTTAGGGTTATTTTTTGATAAAAAAAAAAAAAATTGCTCATAACTTTTTAGAAATCCAACGTCACGAATCAATGGAGTCGAATCGATCTGCCTCCAGCACCGGAAGTTGTGGTAAGGCTGGTTACCATGGCAACGATCACGTCAACATTCTGCCTCAACCGTCCACTACTTCGATTGGCGAAGCTATTCCCCATTTATCTCATTTGCAACAGCATTCTGACGTCACTGGACTGTCGACCACATACGTGGTGAACAACGCTTTTATTCAGCCCAACGCCTTGCCCAAGACTCCTCGTAATCGAGACAGAAGAGTGAAGAGCAGTTATTATGGTAAGAGTTTAGGATAGGTAAAATTTGGATGCCTTAAGTTGTCTTCCTGAACGTCTTGATTGAGTTTGTTGCGAGATCTGGTATATTGTGGCAATTACAATATTGAAAATTTTCGATGGGAAGAAATTGGGATTGTAGATCACGAAACTTTGCAAACAGTTAAATTGGTCGCATGGTTGCTCAACGATTTTCAACATTTGGTAAGAAGGCTTCAGGAAATGGAACGTTGAGATGTGGCCCCGCTAACTCGTCAGACGAACGGCGTATAACAGCGAGGATAATCTAGCATTTTTTTGTGATTTATTCGAATTCAACGAAAAATACGTCATTTAGATCCAAAGCTGGATTACGATGGCGCAACCGAATCTACTCCACATAATCCTGCCTATACCAGCAGAGCTCTGTCACGTCATCAACATTACGACGAACAACCCCTCCCCAACGATCACCTGTAAGCATTTCTATGGTTTTGTCTTAAATGGGCTTTTTTTCTAGGTTATATTACGTATGTCTTTGAAACTCGCTGCTTTCGGTAATTTTTCAACAAGAAATTTCGAATTAATGATAAGTTATCGGCTGTATCCAGAGTCTTAGAGGCCCAATCAAACCTATGATTAACAGCCTAAGACATACTGTTTCGGAATCGAATTTCGTCTTTTATTCCTCGTCAGTATAGCTTGGACTACAGGTATGAACATGAGCGTAGAAAGGCAAAGAATCGCATATTAGTCAGATCATACTGATGGAATGTTAAAAAGTTTACAATTTGCTTTTCAATGGAAAATATTAAGTAATCACAATACTACAAGAGATATACTAGTACGAAATAATTTCCAACAGCATGCCTTAGATGCTAGACAGCTGTTTCGCTAATTTCAAGGCTCTTTAGTAAGGCTGGCAAGGCCAAAATGGAAAATATCACCAGGGATGAAAACCTTCAAAACATACAGCTTCACCAATTTATCAATTAATGAATAAATCTTTACCGGTTATGTTTAATTGTTTGTATTACATAAATCGTTACCCATCAGTTTTAGCTAAATTAAGTAAATCTTACCTGAGAAATCTTTACCCAATGAAACTAAAGGTTATTAATTAAATCTTCACCGATTGAAACTATATACTATAAATCAAATCTTTAGCGACTAATCTACAAAACCTTGCCTTACATCTCTCAGCAAAAAACTTGGAATTATTTTAAAAAATTGTAATTTCTGTTAATCAATGCGGCAACCAGTACTCCATGGTAGCAAAGAGACATTTGATTGTTGGTATGTTGTAATATTTCATCAGTGATCCGTCGTGGAGAGACATTGGATATTCCAGCAAAAATACCATGTTCAATATCTTGCCGAAAAAGAAAGGAAAAACTCGTAAAAATAAGGTATGATGTTAGAAAAAGATATTTTTGTTAGGTAAATAGTAAAGCCAAATACTGTATACCATTTACAGTCTTAAATCTGTCAGAAATGAATATGCAACTTTACATCTGTCGTTCGATAATTTTTCTTGTTTCAAAAATTTTTACTTTTCCAGTTGTATTGAAGGAAATTTTTTACTTGGTTTTCAATCTAACAGCAATAAACCGCCGTTCAGTTTGTCGAGTGGTAACGCGTTCGCTACGGGAGCTGAAGGTGTGAGATTCTAATCTCGCGCGTGTCAAATCGGACAGAGTGTTGTCGATACAGCTTGCCACCGTCGCAGCATTTCGAAAGGAGCTGTGTCGCCGGGGTGCAATAATGCGGATATAGGCTTCCGCAAACTCTATGCCTGCTTCGACGTAATACAGCGAGTATAATGAAAGATTTGATTTGATCAATTTGAACTACCGTTCTTCTTAGGTCGGCCATACAACAGATGATCAACTTAACTTTCAAAATACTGGAATAGTAAAACAACACGTCGCTTTTTGGGATAGACGGTAAGGTTTCATTGAGGTCGTGTTGCAAAAGTTACACCATGTCAGCAATAGGCTACCTTGAACTGAATTTTGTGTAATTTGTTTCGTTTGGAGAACGTTCCGCTATTGAATTGCGTTTTGAAGATGCTGTGGGATTAGAACAGTGGTGCTATTTAGTCCGTTTGCGTGGACCGGTTATCCAATTTAGAGAACTGGTCCTGCAAAATTTGAATAGGACATCTGGATTGGACCAAAGCATTCTAACGGCATCGCATGGGGAAAAGGTTACGAAAATGTCAAATGTCAGTTACATTTCAACCAAAAATTAAAATGTCAAATTTAACTGTTTTTCGTGCTCGTATTTAGAAAGTGATATGAGGTAAACTTAGCACAAAAATTGTATTGCTTTCTTTGCTCACAATGCAGATAAGTTGTTGTAGTTATTAATTATTTTGCTTTTAGGGTGGCGGAAGTGCAACAATCCTCGGCAAAAACAAATTCCAAAACCCCAAGAAACGCCAGTCCTATTCACAACGGAAAAAGTTTGAAGAAGGTTGCACCTTCGCAGTTCCCCTCTCATATCACCGAACAACCACACTTTCAAAGTCAACAATTTCCCTACATCGGCTATGTAAGTAGTTGATGAATGTGTAATTAACTAATTAATTCAAGTACGATGAGTAATTGATGAAAGTACAATGTGTAGTTGATGAATGGTTGATTTGAAGTATGCTCATTTTTTGATCTAACCACTTAACCAATACTTAAATTGTAGGAGTACGCGTCTCTACTGTAGTTATTTTGTTACGATATGTTAGTACTATGTAACGGAAATTGATTTTTCTGAAATTTGGCTCGTGTTCCAATTTTTTATTTTTTTCGTGCCGAAGCTGGAATTGTTTTTAAATTCTGAGCAAGCCTTGTGTTTTTATAAAGTGTATTATACAGCTATTATGGATAGAGCACGATGTTTCGAAAGACTCGCTTTGTCGTTAATTGGTTTGTGTACTGTGAAAAACTGCTGGTTATATTTTATGAATACATTTCGCAGGACTAAAAAAATAAAGTGTATATTGCTGAAATATCATTCAACTGAATAACATTCGCCAAGCTTTTTTTCGGTATTTGTTAGTTCAGTAACGTTTTGGTTCTATTTTACACTTTTTGCAGACTGAACCCAGAATGAATCAAATTTTAAGAGGAAGTTCTCTACATCAAGCTCCATCTGCTCACGAAAGAAAAGGTACGTTATGGGCTTGAGTGGGGACAATGCTTCAAATATTAAGGCGTGTTTTGTCGGGTACAGTATTTTTTAAATGCTTAAGAAAATCACCTTTTAGCGGTTTGCACATCTCAAATCTTCAGAAAATATATAAGCTTATTGAACCAAAGCCTTTTAACAAGGTTATACAGTTCACTGGAAAACTGTACGGCAATGCAAATTTAGTCGTACGTTAGAAATCCAGTGAATTGAAAAAATATCATAAAAAAGATAAAAATGGTTCGGAATAAGAGGCCATGTGTAATGTTTTCATTGCTATTTAACCTACATAGTAAGGCAGCTTTGGCCTATGACGTCTTGCCGTGTTCGAGAAATTGACTAGTTAGATACCTAATTTTTCTAATACTCTATTTTCTCCTCTGCATCTTACTTTATTGGAAGGGTTATTAGGATGCAACCTCTGTTGCTGTCCATCTGTAAGTTTGCTGGAATCGAACGTTTTGTTAAATTGTTGTACAATGCTTGCGTTTAGTAAAATTCATGTAACAGGTTATATCTTCTCTTCACTTTTGATAAACCATCACTTTTAAGCAAGTTCTCTTAAAAGTAGTTTTGCGTATTGTTTATTATTATTCCTCTGCGAGATAGTGGTTGAATGAAAGAACCATGATGTGTGGCATTTTTTTGGCATTTAACCCAAATATAAGTTTATATCAACTGATGAATCTCCTTCACTAACTTTGATTTTCATAGGGTATTTGTCGCATGTCAATGTATTGCTGTGTGGAACAAGACTACGTCACAATCATGGCGTAATTACTTTTCTTTTTCAACTGTTGTACCGGTATTGTGTGTTTTCCCAAAAGAATATTTTGAGCTTCATTATAGCGCATCTATTATAAGAGTCGTCTCGTTTCCAAATAATTATACTTTTTGGTCAGAGCAAGAACTCATCAATGGAACTGTAACACCACCATAGTAATTGTGGTTTAGGCATTGACAACAAAAGTCTTTTTTGACTTATATGGCTTTGTCTAGCCATATTGGTTTGTGCCTACAGCAGTTTATTTTTGTCTAACTTTGTCGCATGTTAGTGTAAAAAAGGTCGGTGCTTTCAGAAAGTGCTCGATGATATCTCAGAGCAACTAACAAAATAATGAAATACAGACCATAAAATGTAAAAACTAAAAGTAATCTAAAACCCCCTACAGCCTGTTTCGTCTTTCGACTCGTCAGGAGGGTATCTGCATGGTAAACAAAAACTTTAAAGCTTTCAAAACCTTTAAAACCTTTAAAAGACTTTTACAACATTAGGCTGCGATCCTGCTCTGCCTGGTGCTGTCTACCGCAAGCTACACACTTGCTACCAGCAGGCTTGCTGCACAACGCACTGGAAGGCGCGCACCACTAACGAAATGCAGCGGCAAAACAGGATTTTGTTGTTGTTGTTTTACCGGGCTGCTTCCGAGGGATGGCAGCCTCCTATGTCCATAGAGGACACAAGAGAATCACCCTTAGCACAGAAGTGCTACTGGCATAGGATAATCCCGGAGGTTGGTGGCCATTTCGATCCCTGCACAAAGCAGGGCACTCCCACCACTCGACGGCGACCACCGTTGGTGGGTCTTGAAAAGTGCAGCCAAATGCACAAAAGGGGTTGAAACAACATCGAAAAAAAAGCTTCTCATTACTACTAATAGCAATAGTAAGAGTCGACTCGTATCAAGTTAGTCTAGCCAATTGAGAAAGTCTTCTGGCACAAGAAATACAAGAAGAAAGAAATCCCAAAAGGCATGGTTCCCAGAAGGCGCTGCTAGCGGGAGGCCAATTCTGCGAGACCCAAAAGTCAAGCAGCTCAGCACCGATAGTTGACCATGCCGAGTACCCAACAACCGCCTCTTACGGTTCGCTGGGTGGGCGGCTTCACTATTCTGCCCCGGTGAAGCACGGGGAGCAAAACAGGATCGTCAGGCAAAACGCTTACTAACATGCGACAAAACGGTTTTTGCCTGACGATCCTGTTTTGCCGCTGCATGTCGTTAGTGGTGCTCGCCTTCCAGTGCGTTGTGCAGCAAGCCTGCTGGTAGCAAGTGTGTAGCTAGCGGTAGACAGCACCAGGCAGAGTAGGATCGCAGCCTAATGTTGTAAAAGTCTTTTAAAGGTTTTGAAAGTTTTAAAGTTTTTGTTTACCATGCAGATACCCTCCTGACGAGTCGAAAGACGAAACAGGCTGTAGAGTGTAGGGGGTTTTAGATTACTTTTAGTTTTTACATTTTATGGTCTATATTTCATTATTTGGTTTGTCGCATGTTAGATTAATATTGCAAGTGGGACATCACCATGAGCTATACTGGCGTCTCGTGTGCAATGTCGCAGTTACTATAACAAAGGAATTATTTTTCCTGAGAATGCGGGGCAGCAGCAAAAGATTCGAGCTGCTACATATTGTGGTTTTCCACTACTTTTTTTCAATTCGCTCGGATGAAGTTCTAAACGGTTCCGATCCATACCCTGATTATTATTTCTTTTTTTGCTTAATAAAACAAGACGAACATAAATTCAGAAAGAACACAAGACAACTGTTTCAACACAGGTATTTACACGCATTTGCGAAATTTGCAACGGAAAAAAACTTAAAGGGGGTGAAGCATCCAACCAGTTCCGGTAGTCTACAATAGCTAAAATCGAAATATACCGGAAATTTTTGAATTTGTTTGTTCTCATTTTGGGACTGCAGTTGCAAAGATATTCAACGAATACAAAGAGATATCTCCCGAGTTTGTTCTCCCTGCTGGAATTTCCAGAAAATAGAGGGGTTTACCAAATTTGGATCGGTCATGTGATGTTACTGGAAAGGTAAATATTATTCAGTTTCTCTTTTTCCCTCAAAGTTCAGACTGAGAAAATAGATTCAGGGATTCCAAAAACTTTAGGGGAATATTGTATTGTATTTGTTGATTATCGTTGCAATCGCAGCCTCAAAATGAAAACGAAAATTTCAAAAATCATATTTCAATTTTGGCTAGATTTTAAACTACCGGAATTGGCTGGATGCTTCACCACCTTTTAACCTTCGCCCTAATGAATTTGAAGTCAGATTCTTTATCACGGCGCCATCTGCAAGGTGATGTTTCCACAATCCACAGGTCTTTCGGTTGCTAGCATATTCAGTTTGTATTATAAACGTTTTTACCTTTCCAATTGCCGAATCTTTTTAATATGCCTTAATTCACACTGAAATGGTAGGCTAAACGAGGACCAAAGGCAAAATCAATGGGGGTGTTTGAAGTTAGACGAATCGTATTAGACAAATTGGCGTTGACTCTATCGTTTTTGATCGAACCGTTCCAACGATGTTCTTCTTCAAACACGACGTAGACACCAAATGTTATAATTTTTATTGGCAACCCTAACGTTGATAGTTTTGGCGTCGTTAGCGATGCCATCCCAGTTCTTACCTAAAGCAACGCAGCTATTAGGCTACAGCATTGTGTCTTTCGCCTCGCACTAATCAGTTTGATCTTGTCAGCACAACAGATCCGAGCTGGTAAAAAGATTAGACTGTTTCGTAGCCCAGCGATCTCGGTAAAAATCAAGCTGCCAGATACATTTCAGTCTAAATCATAGCCGAGCAATAAGGCTTTTATTACTAGGCTACGTAGTACAAACTCATGTCTGATAATAATTATACCAATACCTGAGGGAGTATGCCAATTGTATTTGCCTACCGGTACAGTATTCTGTGACCCTGGAATAAACTTTTCCAACTAAGTTGCCAACAATGGCCTACTACTCCACTAGCCTTTACTTTTTCGCTTGTTTTTATCCGTTTGTTACCCCAGCTACTAAACAGTCTACTATTTTTTTTTCAGCTCGGATATGTTCTGCTGACAAGATTAAACTGATTAGTGCGCAGCGAAAGACTCAATGCAGTAGCCTAATAGCGGGGTTGCTTTAGGCTGGAACTGGGATGGCATCGCTAACGACGCTAGGGCTATTAACGATAGGGTTGCCAATAAAAACTATACCACTAGAGGCCCTTACGTCATGTTTGAACAGAATACCTATAGAGCTGTTGGGTCAAGAAGGATGGAGTAAACGCCAATCTGGTCTTATGCGATTGGTCAACTTTAGATACCCCCATTGATTTTGCCTGTAGTCCTCGTTTAAAACCGGAGGCAAAATATTGTACGTCCCAGTAATTTTAGCACAAATTTTACTTTAAACATAAATGTGGTTGTTTGATCCAGATTACTCCTTGGAAGACCATATGAATACGGATTTGTTTATATCGAATGGAGGGCTCTACGATTCCTCCCGAAACCAGTCGTTGATCTTGGGCCCAATTAAACACACGAAAAGGAGGAAAATGCCGGACTATGGCAATTCCAGAGATCCAAAAACTTAACATCAAATGCTACTCGACCATCTACTGTGCTTGCCTCTAATATCGTCTGCCGTCCTTAAGCTGGTTTATTTATTTCAAGTGGAACAAAAAGACATTTCCAAGGATTTTATTTTAACTTTGTTTTAAGTGCTAGCTGCCTTACACCATGAATGTTTTGCGGGTTGAAAACAGTTGGGAGCATCAACAATAAGCAGTCACAGCAGTTTAGTATAGTTCTCTTTGAGGTGCTGTTAGAATGAGTTAAAAGATCAACACAGAAATCACAAGGTCTACAAATTTCGCCTCGAACGAAGCAAACTTGCCATTAATAACCTTCCGTTCACCGTGTACTTGATCGTGCACGCAGATTATCAAAACGCTCTTCAAGCTTTTGCAATTTTAATGCATAAGAATTTTTTTGTTAATAAAAGTTATTTTTCTTCATAATTACGCCATTTTTTCAAGGATGGATTTTCTTCGGGTTTAATATAAATCGCGCTAATCAGGCCCAAAAGAAGAAATAGGCCATGCCATTTCGCGCTGTTGAACGCTTTCCCACACGAGTCGCGACTTGCGGTGTCGAGATTCATAAGCTGAAAAATAAAACCGAAAGGCGCTTAAATTTCTAGTTAACCCTAAATTATCACATTTCGCAGCTAAAAATACTTATAAAAAATGCAAAAGTCACCTCCGCATTAGCGAAAGTTGAAACAAGAGTCTGTGTTAGCAGTAGCTCAATTGGTAAAGCTTCGGGTTCGTGAACGAAAAGCTGCCGACAAAATGGTAATGTGTCGTTGTGTCCTTGGGAAAGACAACGCTTATTTCCCGCTGGGGGCTAAGTAGTTTACCTTTGTGGTGGCCCAGCCTGACGAAGGACTTGCGAACAGAACCCAAAAGGATGCTCCCTGTTGGTGTGGTTAGGGAAACACAAAATGTTTGGTGTATACTTGGGCAGACCCTTTTAGGGTCATTTTGGAATTTCAACTTGCCTGGGTGTTGGATTTTCCATTTTTAATGGAAAATCCAACACCCAGGCAAGTTGAATTTTTTTAAATCGGACCCCATTTATCTACTGCCCCCGGGGCTTTTTTAAATCGCGCCCCCCAAAATATACTAATATCGATATAAATTGAACCATTAGTGCTAGATATGCAATGTTGGTACTCATATTTAATGCTTTGTAGAGAAGGCAATAAAGACATCTATGATCTTGATAGTTGCATTGGGGCTACTTTGACTTTTTTTAATTTTGTGTAATTTGATATTTAAGAACTATAGCATTTTAGCATGTATTGCCAAATCAAAGGTCGGTCAGTTTAAGAAAATAATTTACTGCAGCAATAATCACACTTACTCAAATGCACACCACTATATTTGTTCGATGTCTGAAATGAGCAAGGATAGTTGGGCATTTGAGCAGTCCTTTTGCAAATTTTATAAAGTGATTAAATCATAGCTTATATCCTTCCAAAAGTCGTACAGATGTTTTTAAACCTGTCATTATTGACCAGCTATTTGACAACTTCCTGTTTGGAACTTCACATTCCATTCCTCATTTGCAGAATTTGTTTATTTTGTGCTTATTACACTATCAGTTATTCGAAGCTTATGTTATATCAGATCTCTTTTTGAGTAACATGAAAGAAATACAAATATGGTAGGGTGCAAAACCAGCCCTCTCATCATACAATTTGAGCAGCAAGTGACAAAGCTACAATATAAGTTGACAAACTCAAACGCCTGCATCTCCCTTTCATAAAATGAGGATACTATCACCATCCCAGTCACATGCAAAGTAGCATTGTTAATGTGGAAAACACTGAATTTCCAGCAGTCAGAGTCCAGAGATTACCTGTTTGAGTGTTGCAACAAAACATGGCAAAAAAGAATCATAACTGCACAATTCCAGATTCAGGTTTGTTTGTTTACTCCAGATTTTTAAATACACCACATGTAAATACAAACGGTTGGAAGACAACGAAAAGACCGTATGGTCAAAGTCAGTTTGCCACCCTACTTACGGTTCATAATTAAATAAAAACAATGGTAATGCCAATTAAATTTGTAAATTTCGAGATTCAAACAGATATTACATTTTAGCAAATACTACATACCGGTATAAGGAAAACAAAAACCTGACCACAGCACACAACAATAATTGACAAAAGAGAAAAAAAAGTAATTGTGACTGTGGTGTGTAACCTCGTACCACCTAACATCTCATGCAGCGCCCCTTTTTCTATTTACAGAATTGCAACTAGAAATCGATTTCAATTTTGTAATCTCAGCTTTCATCAAGAGATTGGAAAACAAGCAATTGAAGATCTGGAAAAAGAATCAAGCAAGCATAGAATGTTAGAGCAAAATCACATCAGTAAAGCACCAAAATCAGTTGATTAGTGATATGGGAGACCGTTTTTATGTGAATTATTATCTGTTCTATTTTTTTGGTGTTAGAATTAGCAGGGTAGGAGTTGCTGACTAAATCACCACAAAGTTGACTATATTGATCATGCCAATTACTGTGCTGACATTAATAGGCCAATTGTATTTTTGAAAAGTTAACCAATAAATTATGGTGAAAGACAACAGCTAATAATAATAAAGTGGGTTCAAACTTAAGCTAGGGATACTGGTAGAAATTAATATTTTTAAACTTAATTTAAAATTACAGAAACTTTATGGAATATAACTTTGTTTATTTAACTGCAATTGATGTTACACAGAAGCTTCATTCAGGCATTCATTTACATTGCCGAAGCAAAAGCTATAAGTCAAACACCACTTCAATTAAACTCCTAAAACCATTCCACCAATAAAACTAATAAAAGTGAAGAAAATAATTTTTTTCTGGCCAAGTTTTTATTTGTCATATCAAACAACACAGCATCTTCATTTACTTATCGTAAGTGCCTGCTTTCTGCATTTGAGTTAAGTGTGATTAGTGATGCAGTACATCGTTTTCTTAAACTGACCGACTTTTGACTTGAAAATATGTGCTAAAATGTAATAAGTTTTCTTTTAAGTAACAAATTACAAAAAATTAAAAAAGTCAAAGTAGCCCCAATGCAACTATCAAGATCATAGATGTCTTTATTGTCTTCCTCTCTACAAAGCATTAAATATGAGTACCAACATTGCATATCTAGCACTAATGGTTCTATTTATATCGATATTAGTATATTTTGGGAGCACAATTTAAAACAGCCCCGGGGGCAGTAGGTAAATGGGGTCCGATTTCAAAAAAGTTTTGGATTTTCCATTTTTTTGGCTAGAAGCGAAAATCTAACACCCAGGCAAGTTGAAATTCCAAAATAACCCTTGAAGGGTCTGCCCTAGTGTAAACGAACGAAGCTTGCGTTCTTCGGATCTCCGAATAGGAAATCTTCGGCCTAATTGCACATTCGAAGTTGCTTGGGGCATAGTGCAAAAAATTGTTGTTTTGCTTCTCGAAAAATTTTCAGCACACAGTAAAGATATGGATCCGTCATACTGTAGTAGAATTAAAATACTGACGACGCTTAATTTTACAATGAAGTCTTGCTTTTGAAAAAGCAAAAAAAAAACAAAGGTTTGATTGTGCCTATAAGACTCTGTATACTGTCTATAGCTTATTATCAAAAAAAAAAAAATGTTTTGTACGAAAACTAATTTTGGCTCCTAAGAGCTACAATCCATTGTTTAGTTGTTTCATGGCTATGTCTTACGCTTCAAACTTACCTCAAAGATTGCCCTGAACGTGCAAACGATGATTGCCAACGAAAACGGCCCTTCAAGACCAACTGACCATCCAGCCATTCCCATCAGCATCAGGTGACCGCCTAGAACTCCAGTCAGAAACCCATTGATTTTGTTTCGTCGTTTCTTTTCACTTTGCATCCTGAATAGACGACATATTGATTAAACATAAATAGATGAAAGAAGGGCTGCAGTCACAAACACTTTTTGGAAGACTAAATTCTTATTGGAAAATAACAGCATGAAAAAAGTTATTAATGTAAAACAAAGGCTTCATGAACAACTTTTGGAACCCCTTTTTTTAAGTTTCCTAACGCTTGGTGTCCACGAGTCAACCTTCATGGCTGCACACTGCACAGCGACGTTGATGAAATCAAACAAAAAATCACAGTTTTGATGATATAATGGACTTGCAACGTGATGTTCGACTTTTTCCAACCCTCTGGTTTTCCTGGATTGCTTTCAAAATAAGGTTATCGATTTGGTTTTGTGTTTTATATGTGGATTACGTGGCAGTTAAACGTATCTATGCCCATTATACAACATTGTGTTGAGACAATGACGTACACAGACTACTAGATTTAGCGTCCGATAGGGCTGTTGAGAGGGGCAAGGGGAAACGATGTACCCACGCCCGGATATCTTGGAGGTCCTACGCTGATTTAGGGGACACGCATTGTTTGAAGCTTGAACTGAAACCAAAATCGTAAAATTTTAAAGAACACAAGACAGTACACTACACTCGCAAAATTTGGGAAAAAAACGGGTCCAACTTGAATGAGGACCTTTTCTGGGCTTCATCTTAATTTCGAGAGAAAACCGCGAACTCAATTTGAGCGAAGATCTTTTTTTGATCTCCACCTTAAAGAGGTACTGCTTGAAATCGGTTTTATTAAAGAATTGCGAACTACTTGAGGTAATATAGAGGTGCTCCAAACCTTTTTCCACAATTCCCCTTATTCGCGAAAATACGATTTAATCCATTTGACTCTGTACCTTTAGCGACTCTGCATTTCGCAATTTTATAACATCACAAAACGCTTACAGTAGATCTAGTACAGGTAGCCTTTGGAAGTCAACAGGTACCAGTAGCAGTAGCCCAGTTTTCAGATTTGGCTAGGCTACTTACAGTACTACAGTATATTATTGCGCTAGTTTCTGATTACTGATCTGAGTTTTACGCTTGTTGTACATTAATTAAGTGAAAAAGTTGGCTAGAATAGGATTGGTAGGCCAGGCTGGTATTGTTTTCGGGCTGCTATAGTTGGTAATAGCCCAAGTCTGCAATAAATTTCTCCAAATCAGCCATTTGTGATGTCACAAAATTGCAAAATGCAGGGTTGCCAAAGGTATAGAGTCAAATGGATTAAAGAGTATTTTCGCAAGGGGAATTGCTGGAAAAGGTATGAGACAACTTTTTATTACCTCAAGCAGTTCTCATTCATTCAGCAAAACCGATTTCGAGTAGTATCTCTTGAAGTTCTAAAGGTAAGTTAGCTGTCACTGTTATTTGTTTTGGATCTGTTCGCAGACCTGGAATTTTTCCAACGGCTCTGTGCCTGACAAAACAAAGCCTTAAAGGGGCATTCAAATCAAGTTATTTACTGTTGACCAAACTGTTCGGAAAAGCCTAAAATGCATTCTCACCAAACTTGAACTTTCTACGTCAGGCCGATTTCGAGATATTGCATTCCTAAGTTAACAATTTTCCTCTAACTTCAGTGTTGCCAATTTGCCAGTAGTGTGATAGAAGATTATAACTTTGGGAAGTTGGTTTGAATTTACTGGAAAAGTAGCTAATTTACAATTTTCACGACTCTTTACTTTGTTTTGACAACTGCACTGCCGAAACACTTATTGAAAGTTACGTACATGCAGTAACTGTTTGAAATTTTGCTCGTAGTAGGCAACCCTGACAAAATTTCTAAGTGAAAGAAAAAGCCTTTCTTAGAGGAAATCAAAATTGCCAAATCTTGGAAACAGAAGGTCGTAGAAAGTTCAAATTCGGTAAAGTTAGTCTTTAGATCTACTAACATTTTTTGAAAGAAAACCGAGCAAAAAATTTTCGACCTGAGTGCCCATTTAAAACATAAGCTGCAACATTCGATCTCAAAAATTGTGTAACTTAGGAATAAGAAACTTTTAACCATTCCAATGAAGAACTAGATTTACCTGTCACTAATACTTAATTCCATATAATCGCTTCTTCTTGTAAATAAACGCGCAGTTGATTTCACACCAATATGTTCATCGTCTTTTATATCCTTCAGTACAAATAACTGCTTAGATCAGTGGTTCTTAAACTTGTTTGAGGTACCGAACCCCGCTAGTTTTATATCGGCATTCACCAAACCCTTCGTTGAAATTCAAAATATTCTGTTAACTAACTTGAACCTACAGTGAATTATACATCTGTTGCACGAAGCTCTTACTCTTATTATTCAAAGAAAGAAAATGAACAAAACATGAATTCCGCAGAAAAGCACAACTCAATAAACATTTACTGCAAACCAATGCGTTCTTAAAGATTTCATTTAATCTCACAACGCTCAATTACAGCTCTGACTAAAACAAAGCTGATTATCACTTGCTCTATGTTTTCACGTAGTAGTGATTCTGAAGACCGAGCGGTAACGCGTTCGTCTCTGAAGCGGGAGGTCTGAGGTTCAAATCTAAGGCCGGTCAAATCGGACACAGTGCTGCCAACGACTCGCCACCACTGCGACATTTATTCGAAAGGAGCTGTGTTGCCCCGGCCCAAAATGACGTGGAGATGGGCCCCTGAATCTCGTTACACGCTTCAGCGTAATAGAGCGAGTATAATAAAAGAAAAAAGATCCTTATTCCAATCTCCGCGGAACCCCTGATAGTGACTCATTGAACCCCAGAGGTTCGATCGAACCCAGTTTTAGAACAACTGGCTTCGATTATTGTCTTTTCAACTCTTAAGTTTGGTAAGAAATTCTAACTGCTTTTAAAAAGGCACTAGTTACCCCACTCCCAACAGTATCGGTTTACCGAAACAGTTTTCGGCTATCCCACAGTCTCACACGGCCATGTGGGAGAGACAAAATATTAATCTAGAGAAAACAAGACCATAAAGTTGCCCAAGAAATCGCTTTCACCGTTCGGGTGAAATCGATTTTGAACAAAACGTTTCAGTAAAGAGACGAATGATTCCGTTTTGCTCCAATTTTGTTGGGAAGAGATTGATTTTAGGTAGGGGAAAGACAGTTTAGGAAAGCAAATAAGCATAACTAAAATGATTGCTTCCGAACTTTAGTAACTTGATGAATATTAACCAGCTACTTTGCAATGTGATAAGTAATTGCGTAAAAAATGTAATCATACATTGAATATCAGCCATCACCAGTCACCTCCGTGGATAGTACGCAGCTCAGAAACTTAGCGATTTTCGTTTCAAGATGTCCCCTACCTGCCGCATATGAAACACAATGAAGGCTTCGCAGCATTTTGAAGTCTTTGGATTGATGATCCGACTGGGAATCGAATCAAAGTCTACTATTTCAGTAGCAGATGCTCTATCCAATACCTACATTCCTCAGTCGTTATTTGTTGCACGATTAATACGAGCTACTTTGCTTATAAATTTGCTCGTAGCTACTTTGCTTATAAATTTGCTCGTAGCTACTTTGCTTATAAATTCGCTCGTAGCTACTTTGCTTATAAAAGCTTTTAAAAGTGTGCTTTCATTTGCTACGTGATTTGTTCCACACAAAATATTGTAACATAAGAACAAGTACTGGTACCTGAAATGCATATATGGTGTCATAATACATAGTCCAGAGAATGCAGCTGCCATAAAGTGGTCCGATGATTGCCCAATCAATTTGTCCTGTCACGGCTGCATAGCCCATAACTGCTCCAATGTTAAATGTCAAGCCCAAGACCAGCTGGGGAAAGTAGGTAAAACGCTTTGCCAGAGGATACAAAATAACAGGTAACATAGACGCAAAACCAATCATAATACTGAAATATACATAATAGGTTTAATTTGATTGCCCAAAATGAAGTAAATCAACTCAAACAAGATCAACAAACAGTTTTGTAAGGAATCTCTTGATTTATGAATATTAAATCTAGCAACTTGGTTAGCAGAGGTGGGCACAAATAGCATTATATCAAAAGCGCAGCGCAACAAAATGCAACAATCTCTCCGACCATAAAGCGCAACGCAAAATGCGCAATTTATGTTTTTGTATTCTTGAAGCGCAGCGCAACTTCCGCAATAAAATTTTTGATTCAGTTAAAGCGCAACGCAATTTCGCAATTGCGGAACGCCATTTTTGTGCTAAGTTAAAGCGCAACCTAATTTCTGCAATTGAAATTTCACAAAATAATGCACATACCGCATATTTTGCGATTTTTGACCGAAAAAGAACAAACAATTTGCTAAAGAAGGCCGACATTTATCAATATTACGATCGAAATGGAACAAAGTTAAGTTTAATGTAGAGAATTGTGCTATTAACCGAAAAAAAAATTGAAAGCGCAGCGCAATTAAAGCGCAACAAATTTTAAAGACTTTAGTCCGCAACGCAATTTCCGCAATGTTTCAAAATAAAAAATTAAAGTGCAACGCAACTTCCGCAATTGCGGAGGTTGCGTAAGTTGCGCTTCTAATTGCTCTTTGCTCACCTCTATTGGTTAGGTATTAATTACAGGTCCTATTCTGGCTAAAAGCATTGTTGGTTGCACTGGTGTTCGACCACCATCTAAAATTACAGAATTAACAACCCCCAGTCCCTCAGAAAACCCACTACCCTAAAGCTTGTCCTGCCTCATGCAGTTACTGGTAAGCTCATTTTACCCTGTTCTGTTATGAATTGCCATATTAATGTTTTGCAATTGTACCATATTAGCCATTATGATTGCCGTAAGTAAAAACAAAATTTTAAATTATAAGAAAAAACATATCATACCATGTAGAATTTAATGAAAGAAGAATGCCCAGTGATAAAGTGAGGTGGAATGCCAGAAGCTTCACTGCATTTTTAGTTGCAATGGCACCAGATGCTAGTGGACGATCTTTAGTTCGGTCCACTCGCTTATCAAAATCACGATCCCATAAATCATTAATAATGCAACCTGCACCACGCATTAGAAAAGCACCTACGCCAAATAGACCTAAAAATAGAATTTTACTGACAGATTACATTATGTGAGATACCTCAACAAAAAATCAGCATCAATGTAACCAAAATTTTAAATTTCAGCATAGTAAGCCATGAACGAATTACAAGTGCAATATTTCATGGCATGGTTCAAGATTTTAATTGCATCCCATTACAGTAATTGATTTGATAAAATTATTCTGTGTGCTGGAACCCAAATAAAGAGCGATTCATTCTAAATAATGGTAAAAATGATTCTGCTTCTGTAGGCAAAACAATTGGTTAGAAAAATTAATCTTGATTGCTTAATGATTGATTGTACAGCTTTGAATAACAACTGATAATGCTAATGCACTACTTAAACCTTTAATTTAGCTCCTCTTAAATCAGTTGGTAGTAAAATGAAACAAGTTGTTTACAATCAACATCATTTGGCATACGTAAAGACAGTAAAGCAATGCCAAGTTTCTGTTAACCTTTTCATTAAACAATTTTTCGTGGATGTTTTGATCTGAACTAGTAATACAGGGTATGCACAAAGTCTTGAGACAATTTAAATGATTTATTGATTCTAATGGTGTAAGAACTTTGTGAACACCCTGTCTAAATTATTAAGTACTTCAGAAGGCATGGGCTTTAGGACGTTGTTCAGTATAAGCCGACGACTTTTTTTTGAATCTCTGGGACTCGTGTGTGAGCATGCATGCGCTCTTGCTCCTCTCATGCATGCACTCACTAGGGTTAGGGCTAGATTTGGAGAATAGCTTAGATCGAAGAGAGTGCATGCGCATTCATACATGAGTCGCAGAGCTTCCAAAAAAAAGCGACGGCTAATACTTAACGACACCATGGGCTTTATTCAATCTTCAGAAAAACAGAGATAGCTAGATAATTAAATCCACATGCAATATACGTACCTAAGTAATACAAACTGGGAATTGTTCCAGTCGGAGTCGCCAAGCAGATGCTAAATGCACATGGAAAATAAAGCAACATTGTGCCAATTTGTTTATCAGCCCTTATCAATTGCAAATATGGTTTCAGAGTTGGAGAAGCTCTATTTACCAAAGACGTTGCAGTGAACTGTTTTGCAACAAGCCTAATTTTTTCAACAATATTTTCTTTTGATGTTTGCATCCTGAAGAAAATGTTTTCTTCGTCATCCCAGACATATTGATACTTTTGCTTCGGTTTATGCTTTGATGCGTTTTTTCTAGTACTGCAAAGTCCTGTATGCAGATGGTGACTTTGAAAGCCCAAGTCTTTGTTTAATACAACTGATGTGTGACAGTAAGAAAGCATTTGTAAAATCCGAGCATCTTGAAATATTTTGCTAGACAACGTAGAACTACAGCTAAAAGTTTTTGCAGTTGCTAAAAAATTTCTTGCAAGGCCATAAGAAAACATACTGATATCATGGATAAGCAGCTTGTAAATATATCCCAGAAAAAAACATGTCACAAATTAGTATTATGAATTAACAGTGCAGCACCTTCTCAACTCAATTGTAATGCAAGATTTATACGTCAATTAACTGTAAATGTAATACTAAAAGCTATATATTTTTCAGGCTATAAGCACTCCAGAATATAAGACACAACATCAATAATGCCTTTCATTGCTTTTATTTTCTTACATAAGGCACACTAAATAAAAAGGGGTGGCCATTTAACAAAAACTTTTAAATTAAAGAAAATGAAAAACATTCACCAATGCATTTTTCACTCACTTTTTAAAGATCAAGCGACAAGAAAAATACTCCACAAATTTTCTGGTTATTGTTACATAGTATAAGTATAAACTAAGAAGTTTTGAAAATTTTGCAAAAATTTATGCAAGATTGGTGGAGTTATTAAGCTTAAAAAGTGAAATACGCAAAACGTCTAACCATCGAATGACGTCATCCACAAACTGTCAAAACCACATTCTGTGTAAACAGTGGGAGTGTGTTTCCGCACAATAGAAATTACCTATTCACTATACAGGTAATAAGCTTAGTAGCAGTTGTTATTCGAGAAAACGAATTCCTTGCCAAATTTATTAATCCCAGAACTGTTGGTTGTGCAAGTCCATACAGTAAATTTATGGTAGTAGTAAGTTGTTCATGAATTAATAAGCTTAATTAGTAGCAGTGATATACAACAAATCGTATTTCTTGCTCAGTTATGCGAGTTCATACAGTAAATTTAAGGTAGCGGTTACTGCATCTGCTATTTCTGCCGAGTAGGTTCATGGATTACCTGAACTGGTTGCGCATACTGATTTGGAACCAACCTGAGCAATTGGCCAGCTATTCCAGTTACTAATACTGGTCACTAGGTCAGTGGTTAGCTTTTAGCCTAGGATACTAAATGTTTTGTAAACCATGATGAACTCTGAAAAAATAGGATTAAGGCAAAGAAATACATTATAATTTTCAATAACCTAATCTGTGCTTTAGCAGTTTAGTACTGTTGCTCCCTTTGAACTAAATTGCAACAGTAATAATAATAATAAGTGCAATTTATATCCCCCTTGAGATAACACCAACAAGTGTCAACGCATCCGACTATGGGGCCATAGTAACATTCAAATAGCTTTACAAAAATAAAATTAATACACCACAGATGTACTGTACTAATTCTACAGCAATAAGCAGCAAAATACCGGCATGAAACCAGTAGCGTAGCCAGTGGGGGCAGGGGGGAGGGTATAGTTCCTCTCATTGGCCTGTCGATCAAAATGCAAAATAAGGAAAATACCACATTTTTAGCACTTCTGAGACTGTTTTTTGCACTGGAATGGACTTAAAAGTGATATAAAGCATTTTTTGAATCATAAATTTAGGGGGGGGCTAATTTGTTAAAAATAAAACTCACAAATCAATAAAAGCGTTGAAAAATGGCCAAAAATAAGCAATCAGATTTGATCACTATTGTAAAAATGGTAAACATAGGTTTCATCAACAAACATATTAAAAACTTAGGAATAGGGGGGGAGCTATTCAGTATCACCTAATTACCAATCACTTGCCTCAAAATTTTTTTCATTAGTCCCTTCCGTTCCCAATTATTTTTCTCTACAAAATATAGACAAAATAGGTTACTTTGTGTGAGTTTTCTTAAACTATAAGATTTTATGATTTACCAGCATGTAAACAAAACAGCTAAAATTTCACCATTAAAGCACCTCCCCATAGCCCGTTTATGCAAACAGTTTAATCAGGTTTGCACTGCCAATTTCTATGCCTTGTTTTAAAAGCATTATTTTATATCAAAATATCCCTAAAATTAAGTTATTTCTGCAAAAAAACGCAAAATTTTCAAGCGCTGGGGGCGTAGCCCCCAGAACCCCAAAACAGCCCCCCATTGCGAATTTTTGGCTCCGCACCTGCATTACACACAGTGGTAATATCCTCAAAGATTAAATTCAAATAACATGCTTTTAGACATTTCTTGAAAAGGTACAAAGTTTCAATTTCATGCAAAGATAGTGCCAACGAATTTCATACCTCGGGTGATGCATACAAAAACATAAACTGAGGTCTAGCAAGGTTTAAGCTAGTTACAGTTTGATGCAGCCAATTATCATCATTCACACACAAGTTATATCTTGCCGAAACAGAATGAGAGTTGATAGAATTTTTCAAATATGTAGGAGCATAACCATGCAGGCACTTGTGTGCTCAAATTTTGTTTTTAATCATGTCTACAGAAGAATCTCTATCAAAAGAAAAATATCACTGCACATCATCAGCATATGAACATACACGAAGACATTTCCTTACATCTATCACAGTTAACAGCTAAAAAGTGAATAGTTGACTACTGAGGAATACGAAAGCCCACCAATGTTGATGATGATAAACCTACGAGAAGGCTATAGTTCGCACATGATGTCATTCTTTTTATAGATCCAAATCACTATTTTGAGCTTTTTCCACATCAAAGCCACTTTTTAACAACTATATACAAAACTCAAAACATTGTTGCTGAAAAACTTTTTTTGATATAGCAATTAAAACCAAAATAGCAAATTTTCCTTGGCACTTGATCTTTAAATGTGTAGATTAGAGTTTGACAGTATTGAGTTAGGGTTTGGGTTAGTGTTAGATTAAGGATTTGAGTAAGATAGATTTGGGTCAGAATTACGGTAATTAAAAAATAGACACAAAATTTTTTGGTGAAATAGTATCTTCCTAAATTAAATAGCCTACAACTTAAAAGTTCTAAAACTCTAATTTAAATTGAAAAGAGAAAGTACACCGGTAGCCTTAAAAACAAAATTTTATTTTTACCATGGCACAATTGTGCTGGATTGGTTTGTTATTACCGGTATGATTATAACCTGATCCATACATTAAGTAGGCCTATTTGTGCATATCAGATATACCTACAATTTTTTGAAGAAATCGTAAGTAGCTACCGGTATATACCAAACCGTACTTAACAGTTAACTGCATCACATCATCCAAATATTATAGTTGGCTCTTTTAGTTTAGGGTTCAATACTTATCAAGTTTACCACATAGGCTACTGGTACTAGATAATCATGTCGGCAATGCAGATTAATGAAAGAATTAAAGAAAACTTGAGTTTTTTGAAAATTAAACTGAAGATGAACTTTTGTACAGGCTACTGTAGAAATTAACACTATTTTGCCTCTAGAGGCAAAATAGTGTTTTCTTCTGTTTGGGTTAGGGTTGGGATTAGGGTTAGACAGTTAGAGTTTGGGTTTGGGTTAGGATTAGGCTTAGGGCTATTTTGGCCGGTAGTGACTATTTCACCGAAAATTTTCAAGTTAAAAAGAATAAAATAAAAATGAGAAATATTCATCCGCGCATTTTTCATTTGCTTTTTTAGGGGTTAAGATTAGGGTTTAAGTTAGGGTTTGGGTTAGGGTTCGATTTAAGGATAGTTTTAGAGTAAGCATTTGAGTTTGGGTTAGATTTGAGTCAGAATTAATAAAAAAACTACATAAAAATTTCCAGTGAAATAAAGCCTTCCATTTTGGCCCTAGCGGCTAGGCTGTATGACTGGCGTTGGGACTATTTTGCCTCCAAATAGCAAAATAACATGGGGCTATTTTGCCTCTGGAGGCAAAATAGCCACTGCCTATCAAAAATCATGCAAAAATTTTGTACATCTAGGCTATGCTAATAGTAACAGTAACATATTAAAATACTGGTAACTTGCTTTAACTTCAAACTTTGTAGAATGTAAATTACATGCCAGACTGTAGATGCAATCATGAATCATGTCCAATCAACCAAACACACCAGCATTACCTCCCAGCTCTGATCACAAGTCTATCAAGTATCATTGCGATTGGATCTCTCAGTCTCTGGCATTTTAAAACAGCTCTACAGGCCTAGCTTTATCATCAAGAAGATCTCAGATCTGGCGCAAGTAGCGCTGTATAGGCTACTTGCATGACATACCGGTACTGTATGCTTCTACTGATCGTCCAACTTTTCTTACCGGTATGAATGAATGTATCAGTAAAAGGCCTGCCTGATACCTTGTACTGTAATTATAGGCCTAATCATATTATCGTTTACTGCCACTGGCCCGGTTGCCCAGGTGGACCTAGCTTACGTAGTTACAAACGTCCCAGTAGTCTGGCAGTCCAGAACCAGTTTTCACGCTAAGGCTGTTACTGATAGTGTTATTTACTGAGTAATACTTGACCACATAATCTTGTTTGAACTATCATTCAGCGTATCCCAGCTCATTCTCTTTCTAATATTTAACAGCTCAGTCATTAATCTATCACAATCTAAGTATGAAGCGAAGTTAGAGTGTGCGCTTATACATGTAGCAAATCTCTAGGTCTACTCTCATGTCTCATATCTGCATGCTAATTGTTATACACTGCAAGCAACCCGTAAACAGCGAGGCCTATCCTGTGTAGTCACCCAGTACCTACCCGTACTTTTTCAAAAAAAAGCAAGTGAGTTTGCAAGGTAAAAATCGCTGTAGCGATTCAGCTGAATTCATCAACCAAAAAGCATCGATGTGGTCGCTGGTTGGGGAAGCAGAGTTTTGTTAGTACTTTGTGGGTCATTAGCTTCCTTTTTTTTTGTCAAATAAAAAACAAACAGCAGATCAGTGGACAGTTTGGGGTTGTTCAGTGTTGAAGTTAAAATTTCTGGTCAGCAGTTGCAGATCTGCTAGTCAGTAGTGAAGTCGAGGACACAAGGCTCGAGGCTAAGGACAGCCCTTTCGAGGACAGACGCTCTCGAGGCCAAGGACACAGGCGCAAATGTTCTCAAAAAAAAAGGTTTTCAAAATTTTTTTTCAGGCAATCTCCAAAAAAGGAAAACAAGAAAGGTCTTCGCAAATTTTCCACGAGGTTTCTGGCGTTTTCCAACGCACATAGGCCTACTGTAATTTTAAAAATGAACAGATCCTTACTATTGTAGGATAGGAACCGATGCAAATGCGCATCACACTATATCATGGGGATCCTCCGATATAAACCTTCCAAGAGAGGATCTGTTAGCGTATTGTGTTATTGCAGACCTGAATTTCTGTAATGTAGGTAGGCCTAATAAACCAACATTCAGAACTAAAACGCGTGAAGAGGCTCTAGACTTAATTTTAGGGAACCGATGTGCGAATGACTGAGTAGTTGGTTGGCATGTTAGCAACGTGCTATCATTCTCGGATCACATGTGTATTAGGTTCCAGGTTAAGAGCAGAATCCAAAACCAGGTTAAAATGTTTCAAAATCTTTGTCGCTTGTGCTGGAAGTTAGAACAAGTATATAGACAAACTTGAATAAAAATTAAATGAATGAAGTTTACCACCAGTACCGTGAAACGGGGTGACTTTGATAAGCGGGGTGATTTTGATAATAATTTAGATATTGCACGACTACATGTTGTATATATGAGCTACAACACCCTCTTACAAATGCGATATGCGGTTATAAAAATGTCTTTTTTGAAATTGCACAGACGGACATTTTTAGGACTTCAAAGTAAATTTTTTTACTCCGTTTTATTTGTGGTGAAAGATTTTTATTTTGCAGGGTATTAAATTTTCCGGGTTATATTCTGCTTCTTTTGTGATCTAATAAAACAATGTTGAAAGACTTTTGACATTATTAAAAACCTTACAATTTTTTTAAAAAATAAAAACTTATCAATCTCACCTCATCAGTGAGGATACATTGATTGAACTATAACTAGGTTTAAACCAACTATCAAAGTCACCCCGTAGAAGGGGTGACTTTGATAGCTAATTGATTGCATAATATCTCAGATACTTGTGGTCAGAATTAAGTTGTAGTGCATGGCTTGGAAGCTGAGACCAAGAGTGTTACAATAGGCCAGTTATGAGAAGCCTAGAGGACAGCAGTTGGAAAGCAGATAATTTTAAACAGAAAATCTTATCAAAGTCACCCCGTTTAACGTTACCTTCTTCAAAAGAAGACATTGATGTGCTGGCAAACAAGGTTCATATAGTAATAGCTAAATCATAGAAAGCTGCTTGCCCTATGCAAAAGTTGCTTCGTAAGAAAGATAACATTTAGTGAAATTCTGAGCTAGCAAGCCTTCGAAGAGAAGCTCGCCGAGCTTGGAGAAAAGCCATTAAAACAAAACAAGAAGAAGATTGGGAGGCTCAAAAGCTCGCTGTAGCCCTGAGCCTATTTCAAAAGAGCTATCAGAAGAGCAAAGCGCGATTCATGGCATAGCTTTGTTGTGGAGAGCATGAATAGTCAAACACCAACTGCTCGGCTGGTTAAGATTATTCCAAGGAATGAAACTGTGCGTGTTAGCAACGTAATTAAACACAACGGAGAATTCATGAAGTCTCCACTAAAAACTTTAAACTATGTGCTCGATATCTTATCACCGGGTAGCCAGCAGACAGAAAATCATGCAACCAGGTACGATTTAGCGGATAATCCATTCATGAGACCTGAAGATACTGAAATGATTGCAAACATATGTTCATTCAAGCGTATGGAAGCAGCTATTACGAATTTCAACCATTCAAAGCTCCAGGGCCAGACGAGCTCTATCCTGTACTGTTACCTTGTTTCAGAAAGGTTTGAATCAACTAAAAGGATATTACCATGTTATTTTTCGAGCATGCTTGAGACACAACTATGTGCCATTGGTATGGAAAGTAGGCACAAATATATTTCTCCCCAAACCCGGAAAGGAAAGCTATTTTGATGCTAAATCCTTTTGTATGATCACTTTAACTTCTTTCCAACTGAAATGGTTGGAAAGACTAATTTTGTATCATATTAATAAAGATGATAATGTGTAGGCAAAGCTTTCTGCATCACAGTATGGATTTTGCGCAGGTGTTTCTATGGAAACTGCTTTGCATGAATTTGTGCGCCGTGTAGAGCATTGACTTGTTAGAAAAAAGTCGCGTTTGCTGCAAATGCCAGCTGACCAAATAAAGAAAACTGAGGTATTTAAAAGAAATTTCGAATGTCAAATTGTGAATAAAAAGAATGCTATCAGATCTGAAAGCGTTCTAAATCAGAACACTGTCAAGATTTACACTGATGGCTCGAAACTAGATGGGAAAGTAGGTACGAGTTTTTATGCAGAATACCCAAACAACTCTCCAAAACAAGCATTTTTTCACCTTGGAGTACACAGCACTATGTTCCAGGCAGAAGTCTTAGCTATTTCAGACATGGCAAAGAACCTGCTTTTGGAAAAAAATGCTCAATCAAAGTATTGTTGTGCTGGTGGATAGTCAGGCAGCTAACAAATCACTCATAAATGCACTGTAACATCAGTTACAGTGCTCAAGTGCATTAGAAATCTAAATCAGTTGGGTAAACAAAACCACGTCAACATTGCCTGGATTCCTGGTCATGCAGGGGTACATGGTAACAAAGTGGCTGACTATCTAGCCAAATTAGGGTCTAAATCAAAAATGCATGGTCCTGAACCATTTATTAAAGTCCTGTATGCCAGTTGTGTTAGCACGGTTAAGGACTGATCCACAGATAGATGGAAATCTACGTGGAATAAACGGAAAGACTGCTTGAGGATGAAGGAGTCTGTAGGTTGGATGTCCTCACGACTAACAATACGTCTCGTTAATCTTAAGAGACATCAATTAAATAGAGCAGTGCAAGTTTTAACTGGGCATTGCAATCTACAGCGGCACAAGAAAACTACAAGTCGTGCTGAGTCTGCATCCAAAATGTAGCCTGGAGGATGAAACACCAAATCATCATGTTGACATTGCAAGCTTTACCAAGATATTCGTGTTAAATATTATGGAATCACCAAAAATACTGTTCACGATGTAGTAACAAAATGTAGCAATGACTAACTGGCCACGTACTTAAAGGAAGCTGGAAGGCTTGCTGAGTTCGACCACTAACCAAGCAAAGCTACAGCAACGTAGCAGCTCCAGTTGCAATGGGCCCAAATGAGGCCAACGCAATGTGCAGGTAGACTTTACCTAACGGTAGCAGATCCGCTTGCACCGCTGTCCAGTAATAATAATATTTCATAATTTTTAAGGTTCAAAAAATAGTGCTGTCCTTGAGCCCAGGACAGGGCAATTTTTGAGAACTTGAGGCTTCGAGGCCAAGGTTAAGGACTCTAAAATGTATCCTCGAGGACTCCACCTCTGCTGCTAGTTTTTTGCTGAGAGTTACATTTACAAATACTTGTTAAAACTTTCCTACCTGTCTGCTGATAGGTCTACAGTGGTACTGCATTCAATTAGAATTACCAGTTTTAGTGCTACTACCTTGCTTTGTAAGCTACTGTACTATGCAGTATTGGGCCTTAACTTGTTAATTCGTTAATAACGAAGTTAAGTTTTTCATTAACAAGTTAAAAGTTGAAAAGTGTTTGTGACTTAACTTATTTATTATTAACTATACTGTACTTTTGTTAAACTACTTTAGTATTTACTTTGATCCGTTAAATTTCTAGGCTACACCATGCATCCTAATGCCTAATAATAATTGCTTGCAATCAAGTATAGTGCGGTAATAATTTTACTCTGTGAAGTGATTACCTTTACACATAAAGTATGCTATTTTATGAAGATTACTTTTTATTGGGCATCAACTGCAGGTTAATATTAAATTTTTAAAATAAATTACAAATTATCTGTAACTTTTAACTTTAATTTGCGTTACTTTTGTTTTTCAGTCAAGTACAGTAGCCTTCTCTGTACTTAATTTTAACTGAGTTTAAAAATTGCTAGAAAATTCTTAGCGAATTAACTCTTAACGAAGTTAACGTTTCTCATTAACTTTGGCAACTCTGGTACTATGCTATTTTGTGACCAAAGATCAGTCACAGGATAGCCTAGGCCTAATCAGTAGCACATTGAGTTTTGGTAGATACCAGTTGACCGGTACTTAATACCCATTACCAGTGATCTTGTCATAATGACTTCGCTACAAAGTGAGGGTTTGGGCAAGACAGCTCTGGAAATAGTAGAAAAGTTTAGTTACTGCTGTTCTCAATCAATGCTTTAATTTTAATAATGCAATACTTCGGATGTTGGTAAGTATAAGCCACCCGCTTTTTTTGGAATCTCTGCGACTCATTAGTGTTAGGGCTAGATTTGGGGAATACGGTAGCTTAGATTGGAGAGAAGAAGAGAGCGCTTGCGTGCTCATACACGAGTTGCAGAGCTTGCGGAAAAAAAGCGACGGCTCATACTTATCGACACCCAATAGTATGATACAGTTGGCAGATAGGTCTATTCTGTCGTTTACGTGTCAAAATATCATCTGTCATGTAATCACTTTGTGATGAACTTACTGGCAACTCCAGATACCTATGCTATAGCCTATATAACTTGAGTTAATTTGGTTTTTGCTATTGACAGTTACTAAGCATACTACTAGTCATGGTAGCTCAGCAATAGACTGGTAATAGTAGGCCTACTAGAGGAGTCCACGACAACTGACTGCGACAAACTAACTGCAAACCAAATGACGCTGATTAGCTGAGAAAAGCGATCATAAGCATATTTTACTATCCCCAGAGCCATCTTGCCCAAACCCTCACTTTGTGACAAAATCACTGTGACGAAATCAGAAACCAAATCACTGTGGCAAAACGGTTGGTTTGCGGTCAGTTTGTCAGGGCCAGTTGACCTGGCTCGTACTAGAGCCAGTGGTACCATAAAATTCCTTATTTATAGGTTCAACATCAAAAAACATTAGTAAGCTTACACAAATATTGGTAGGTGTAATTTACCGTAACTCAAATGCAATACACTGTAGTGTGGTAGCCTAAATTGAATCTACACAAAATACCTTCTGACCTACACTTCTCAATTCCAATAATTGTGACTTGTGCACCATAGCCTACGTTATCTGCTTGCTTCAAGACTAGATGTATCAACATGAGCATTGGTAGTAAAGGAACTAAAAGTGTTTCAAAAGTATTTGGAAATATTTTTATTTCTTTCATTGGTGCTGGGGTATTAGGTCTTCCATATGCATTCAAAGAGGTAAGAAGTTTTACTAAATAATATTTTGGTTGTTAATTTTAGATTTACAGTTTATCGATAATTTGATCTGCTTAAGTTTTTAAATTGTGATTTTGTCAGCACCAATTAATTACTGGTATTTAAAATATTATTGTTCTGATACAGTGGTACTGGTACAACTATACCGGTATATATATATTTGATGGCACCGGTATATATTTGATGGCACTGAATACTCACCAGCAGTCAACCTTTTTACTTGAGGTTTCACAATGGTGTTCATTAAAAAGATCAACACCATTTTGTCACAGAAAATATCACATTTGTTATGAAGACTTTTCTTAGGTAATAAAATTGGTGATACACGCTTTTATGATGCAATGGACAACATTTATGACAAAATGGAATTGAAAATTTTCATCAACACCATTGCAAAACCTCATTCAAAAACTTCAGAGCAGAGAATATGGGTTTAGTTCTAATTTTTCTGATCATTCAAAAAGGTAAAGTGTTTGTGTTTCCTCTTACATTTCTGCTAATCTGCTTGCACTCAATAAAAACACTAATTTGCTTGTAAAAACTGGCTTGTGCTTGATGGTTGCATAGCTTGGAGCAAGAAGCTATGGTTCTGTTCTGGATCTTCTTTTTTAAATTATAATGCTGTCAGCATTGCTACTGAATAAGAGTGGTAAGAGCAGTGTCAGGAATATGTTACTGTTCCCAATTTCTTATTTCTGATTTTGAACCATTCAAATTTTTTAAAAATTATACTTTAGGTTGACTAATAATAATGCAGTGTTGCTACCTGAGAATCAAACCAGGCCCTCCACCATATGAAATGATACTTAGTGTTACCACCAGTTGACCACAACAAGGCCAGCTGTTACTTGAAATGATTGCTTACTTTAGCAACAGCATGCTATGTAATGATGTTGACATCATAGGCTGCATTTATCAATCACGTGTACTTGTGCACAAAAATAGACGTATCATTCGACCTCATGCATGTTTCTTTTTTTGCTTTTACATTAAAAAAGATATCATGCATATTTCCGCTTGTAAATATATGTGATTGGGAAAAGTTGCCTTAGACTGTAGTAGCTTGCACATTGTGATTGTGTGTTTGTGCTTATGGCAGTTTTAGCATGTCCCTATAGAACACAATTATTTCCTGTGGAAAAACATATAATTATTTCCAGTGGAAAAATATGAATACTGACTAGTGTTTATATTCGTTTTATTTTATTTTTTGAAATTTTCAAGTGAAGTATGTTGTGCTTCAAAGGACTAATTTATGATAAAGTGTAATGTTTTCTCGTGATTATTTTTGTCTTGATAGAGAGAAATTTTGAGTCTGTACTGTGCAAACATCACATCATAGCTATTCACAAATTACAATTATTCAGACCATATTTATAAAGTGCATTTAAAATACTAAAAATTTCAAAAAACTGAAAATGGACCTTTTGTGTGGATCAGGCTATAGCCTACTCTTTTTCTCTTCACCATTTAATTCGGAGCTATTTAGAACTATTGAAATATTTAAAACTATTGAAATTACTTATTTTTAGAACTATTGAAGTTGCATTATATTTAGTGTGCCTTATATTCCAGTGCGTCTTATGGAAGGAAATAATAGCAACCAAGATCATTTATTAAACTGCTCCTTGTTGTCCAAAAAAAAATTTAGTAATTTTTAGATCATTGTCTAGACTATGCATTGTTTCAATTTTGAGTTTTTTGAAATTACAGTGTATTGCGTAGTGCATTTGTGATAAAATATTAAATTATCTAAAAACTTAAGTCCATAGTAAAATCAGTAAAATTAAAAACCAGTTTTTAATTTTAGCAAGCACTCTGTTAAATTGAGAATTATGTAACCATTAAGTCGATTTTTATCAGCGTTTTTATTGGGCACATGCTAACTCATTTTCGAATTTTCCAATGTTAGCTGTTGGAAAGTCACCGATTTTTGGGCACACACAAAATCACCAAAACCCAAGAGGAAACCCTGGTTGAGACAAAACAAATCTCTTCTAAAAAGTTAAATCAATAAATTATCTAAAAAGATGCTTTTAAATTTAAAACTATTTCTCTTTACTTTGAAATTCATGTGACTTGGGAAAGCTCAACCATCCTGAAAATATAATTCAATTATGTAATATTTCATGTTATAATTTAGGCTGGAGTGTTGGAAGGAATTGCTATTATGTCTTTAGTTGGGTATTTAAGGTAAGAATGTGATTTTCAAAGTTGATTTTTTTGAAGTGTAAGAGTATTGTATAGCTAAGCTTCTGCCTTATCAGACTCATTACTACAAGTTCTCTTGTGCTTTCAGCTGTCATGACCAGAAATGATGGCAAATCCTTTCCTACTGTTTACAAAAAGGTTATGCAATTGTTTGTTTTTCACTTCCACTTCTATTTGAGTATTTTTCAGATATATGTTTTGGTTATTGCAAAATTTTTATCTTGTGCTTTATGCAGTGATGTCATACTTCTTTTTATGTTCGAACAATTCAACTTCATTCTGTTATTGAAACTTAAACTTTAATGTTAGTTTATAAGCTTAAGGTTGCATATTCATTGGTCTAAAGATGTTTGCCAACCTGGCAGACGAAATGTTAGCTAAATAAAAAGAAAAAAAACTTCAACAACATTGCTGTGTGTGACAGACAGCTTTTCACCACCAGCATGCCACTATCGATTATTTGCTTTCAACTACTATTGTAATGATCTGGTCGAAAACAAGCGTGTCATTACTAATGATTTGTTGGTGATATTTTCATGCAAAGTTGTTAAGTTTATCATTAAACATATTCGTTATTAAAATAAGATTTTCATGCAAACTTTCAATAATTTAAAACATTCCTAATAGTTAAAAGTTTGCAATATCTTGACGTCCTTCATGGTCGACTCCTGGGAAGCCATGTCAACTTCCACTGGCAGTTAGGTGGCCATAACAACTATGGCCACCTAACTGCCAGTGGAAGTTGACATGGCTTCCCAGGAGTCGACCATGAAGGACGTCAAGATATTGCAGTTTTGATTTCCGTGGTCACGCAGAGGGGAGTCCTTGTAGTAGGGATAGCCTATGGCTGTCCTTACTACAAGGATCCAGCGATTTTTCACTTGTTTTTAAAGTACCACAAGTGAAAAATCGTTTATTCCCTACTAAACCATCTGCCTCTGTTCAAGCCCTTAAGGTTTGCCAGTTAGGCCAAGATGTTTGTTCAGCTGGGAATACCTTTGAAAAAGATAGCTGAGGGCTGCCGATGAGAGCTAAAAGCTCGAAACAGCGCTGTCCAGCTCTGTGCAGTTAAAAGTTTATTAAATATATATTTAGTACAAATTTAACAGGATTTGATTATTTGGATGTCAAATTGATCATAGCATTTAGTTCTTGAATCTTGATTAGCTTGTAGTATTCATGGTCAACTATCGGCAATTCCTTCAAATTACATAAAAATGTCAGTGCGCTTAACAAAAAATTTACTCTTTAATACAGTATTATATATTGCATAATTGTTATGACTTGTTTCAGCATGCGTGCTATGTTTCTACTTATCGATTGCAAGGACTACATGGAGGCAAATAAGCAACGAATGGTTAGGTCTACCTCAGCTGAGCATTGGGCAATGGATGAAAGTAAAACTGCTTCTTTCAACAAATCTGATCAACTCCTTATCAATAAGGTACTATTTTGTCATATTAATTGTGTTAATTCTGTATTATATTTTGAACAATTCAATAAATGTTTAAAAATTGAAAAAGTTTTGTTGATTGTTGCAACCTCGATTTGTAAATGTTAAATCGTGATTGGTGTCTATGAAGTTGAAGTGAGCAAGCTGAAGGGCAATAATTTTTAATAAGAGTTCGAATTTTCTTTCATGAAGCTAATCTAACAATATATGTTCAAGTGATCTATGTGTAGTATTAACAGTTTAATTCTTTGCTGTGAAAATACAGGTATTGAGCTTGTTTACCACCATAATTTTTGAAATGTGCAAACATTATTATGAAAACTTGCATACACGGACATTGATATTAATAATCTTACAAATAAAATTATGTCAGCTGTAAATATGTTTAATATATTTAATTTATACTCACAGAAATCAGTGTTCCTTCAGAATTCTTCTTAGGTTTTGGTCTTTAGAATTTGCTTGCACCCAAAAAATGATTGATTTTGATGTAGTGATCAAATGGAAATACCAAAAATGAGTCAGGGAAATGCCAAGAGAAATGTGATTAATGGATTTCATAATTACATAAATAGCGATAATATCATTAGGGTCGATCCTTTTTGGGTCAGTTTGGAATTTCAACTTGTCTGGGTGTTAGATTTTTGCCTTTGGTCAAAAAAATAGAAAATCCAAAATTTTTTTGAAATTGGACCCCTTTTACCTACTACTCTTAGGGCTTTTTTTAATTGTGCCCCCCCAAATGTACTAATATCGATAGAAATAGAACCATTAGTGCTAGATATACAATGTTGATACTCAAATTTAATGGTTTTTAGAGAGGAAGACGTCTATGACCTTGATAGTTGCATGGGGGTTACTTTAAACTTGTTTAATTTTTTGCAATTATTAAAAAAAAAACTATAACATTTTAGTACGTATTGCCAAATTAAAGATCGGTCAGTTTAAGTAAATAATTTACTGCAGCAATATCACACTTACTCAAATGCACACCACTATATTTGTTCAATGTCTGAAATGGGCAAGGATAGTTGGGCATTTGAGTCTTTTTGCAAATTTTTCAAAGTGGTTAAACCGTAGCTTATTTCCTCTCAAAAGTTGTACAGATGTTTTTAAATCTGTCATTATTGACCAGCTATTTGACAACTTCTTGTTTGGAACTTTACATTCCTTTCCTCATTTGCAGAATTTGTTTATTTTGTGCTTATTGCACTTTGTGTTTATTTTGTGCATATTCGAAGCTTATGTTATATCAGATTTCTTTTTGAGTATTATGGAGGAAATACAAACATGGCAGTGTGCAGAACCAGCCCTCTCATCATACAATTTGAGAAGCAAGTGACAAAGCTACAATATAAGTTGACAAACTCAACCACCTGCTACTCCCCTTCATGGAATGAAGATACTATCACCATCCCAATCACATGGAAAGCAACATTGTTAATGTGGAAAACACTGAATTTCCAGCAGTCAGAGTCCAGAGATTACCTGTTTGAGTGTTGCAACAAAACATGGCAAAATGGGGTCAAGTGAACAATTCCAGATTCAGATTTATTTCTTTACTCCAGATTTTTAAATACACCACATGTAAATACAAATGGTTGGGAAACAACAAAAAGACTAGTCAGTTGCCACCCTACTTACGGTTCATAATTAAATAAAAACAATGGTAATGCCAATTAAATTTGTAATTTCGAGATTCAAACAGATATTACATTTTAGCAAATACTACACATAAGGAAAACAAAAACCTGACCACAGCACACAACAATAATTGACAAAAGAGAAAAAAAAGTAATTGTGACTGTGGTGTGTAACCTCATACCACCTAACATCTCATGCAGCACCCCTTTTTCCATCTACAGAATTGCTACTAGAAATCGATTTCAATTTGGCAGTCTAAGCTTTTATCAAGAGATTGGAAAACAAGCAATTGAAGATCTGGAAAAAGAATCAAGCAAGCATAAAATGTTAGAGCAAAATTACATCAGTAAAGTACCAAAATCAGTTGATTAGTGATATGGGAGACCGTTTTTATGTGAATTATTATCTGAACATAACACAGTGCGCGTCAAAAATTAAAATTAAAAAAAAATTTATAACCCTACAGTCTGTTTCACCAGTAATCGGGATCATCAGGAATTCTATTTGAGTAAGATACCCCCTGATGACCCCAATTACGGGTGAAACAGACTGTAGGGTTTCAAATTTTTTTTAAATTTTAGTTTTTGACGTGTATTGTGTTATGTTGTGATAACCGCTCTGGCCTACGCTGTCGAGCACTTTTTTGAATCGGTTGAATTCAAACTCCACTCATCGGAATTATTATCTGTTCTCTTTTTTTTTGGTGTTAGAATTAGCATAGTAGGATTTGCTAACTAAATCACCACAAAGTTGACTATATTCATCATGCTGATTTCTGCTGACATTAATAGGCCAAGTGCATTCTTGAAAAGTTAACCAATAAATTATGGTGAAAGACAACAGCTAATATAAAGTGGGTTTAAACTTAGCTAGGGATACTGGTAGAAATTAATATTTTTAAACTTAAATTTAAAATTACAGAAACTTTATGGATTATAACTTTGTTTATTTAAATGCAATTACTCTCATGTCAGATATTACACAGAAGCTGCATTCAGGCATTCGTTTACATTGCCGAAGCAAAAGCTATAAGTCCAACACCACTTTAATTAAACTCCTAAAACCATTCCACCAATAAAACTAATAAAAGTGGAGAAAAAAATTTTTTTCTGGCCAAGTTTTTATTTGTCATATCAAATAACACAGCATCTTCATTTACTTATTGTAACTGCCTGCTTTCTCCCAAGTACTTTAAAACCAATAGAATTACAATGTGCATTTGAGTTAAGTGTGATTATTGCTGCAGTACATCGTTTTCTTAAACTAACCGACTTTTTACTTGACAATACGTGTTAAAATGTTAATAGTTTTTCTTTTAAGTAACAAATTACAAAAAATGTAAAAAATTCAAAGTAATCCAATGCAACTTTAAGGTCATAGATGTCTTTATTGTCTTCCTCTCTAAAAAGCATTAAATATGAGTATTAACAATGCAAAGCTAGCACAAATGGTTCTATTGTTATTGATATTAGGATATTTTGGGGGGCGTGATTCAAAAAAGCCCCGAGGGCAGTATGTAAATGGGGTCCAATTTCAAAAAAGTTTTGGATTTTCCATTTTTTTGGCCAAAGGCAAAAATCTAACACCAAGGCAAGTTGAAATTCCAAAATGACCTAAAAAGGGTTTTCCCTAATATATCATCCCTTTATTTTCAGAAACCTGTTGAAAGATTAGACCATGATATTGGGTATGGAGATGTTGGATACTGTGCTTATGGAAGAATAGGATCAACATTGGTTGATGTTGCAATTGTGGTGTCTCAGACTGGTTAGTAGATGTCAAAAAAATTTTGAATGTTCTGAAAATAAATTGAGCAAATTTATACTTGCACATTGCATTTAGCCACATGAATAAGATAAGACATTTCCTTAATAGTCAATTTATACGTTTTTGTTTTAATTACTTCACGAAAATTATGCAAAAAGTTAAGTATGTAAGATTATACTTGAAAGGCTTATACTGTAATTCAATACTGGATACCATGTTTAACATAGCGTTTAAATTTTATCTATTTATGCATATGTTACATTGTACCTTTTTTTTTCAGGTTTCTGTTGCGCTTATTTAATTTTTATTACTGAGAATGTAGAAGAACATTTTTCAAGTCAATCCAACGCAATAAATTCAACTTCATCAAATAAGAATGAAATTGCTACAACTTTTCGTCAATCGATTTTGTTTGAACAGTATATCATGTTTATTTTATTACTTCCTCTTTGCTTTCTCTGTTTTCTTCGTCGTCTGCATAAATTGGCTGTTTTTAGGTAAGAATTGATGATATGCTTGCCGGGGTGAAATTTGAAATTATACTTTTCCTTTAAAAGAATTTAATTCCATTTTTGTGGTTGTGCAATTAAGCCTTTAGGTACCTGGGTGATAATGGGTATCTTTTGTTTATTTAACCTAAAACACATTTGGGACCTTTAGGACGTTTTTTCAACATATATTTGAATCCATTGAACACAATTCAATTTATGGGAAATAATGCCAATAGGTTTATTTTTTTTAAGATTTCCAAGCTCACGTAATCTGGAATTGATTTTTTCACTGCGAAATTATTTAACAAAATATATTGTTTTACTATTTTTATTGCTGTAGTATCTTTGCTGATTTCGCCAACATTTTCGCTTATTCAATCGTGTTTTGGTTTGACTTTGAAGAAAGCCACACTGTCAGGTACTATATTTTAAATTTTGTTGCGATTGTTACTTCTACAAGGGTAGTTAGTGCACAAGTATCAACTTAAAATGCTCAGTTTTTTGTTGCATCTTTGTAAACTACAAGCTCTGCATAATGGCTTAGTGTTGTAAATAAATATTAGACAACCTGGAAACTACTAGCACCATTTGATACTTCAGTAATACTCAATCATTCATAAATGAGTATGGTATCGTTAGAGATGTTATTTTCAGTAACCATAATTAGTTTCGTAAAAAAACGTTGTTGTTTTTTGGAAGGTGTTTTTTCAACTTGTTTTTTGTATGTATGTGTAGTTTTTAGATGATTGAGAAGACTTATATGTTTTCTTAAGATTTGGTTAGGAACTCTGCTTCGTTTGAGCAACATAGACCTAACCATTGCTTGCTGAGGAATGAACTGCGGAAATTTTGGTAGTTATGGTGGAAGTGGTAACTCTGCTATTTTCTTACTCACTGAGTTTTTTTTCGCAACAATCTGCAGTGGCGTTGCTAAGGGTGGTGACACATGGGGCGGAATTTTGTGGTGTCTCCCTTTATAATTAATAGCAGGCTGCAAAAGGTTATATTTTAAAGATTACGGCAGAGTTGTAAACGGGCGGACTAGTTCAGGCCTGAACCTGGCCCAAACCCGAAAGAATAAGTCCGCACTCAAAAACTAATTTGAAGCCCATATCATACCCGAAAAAACCTGAAAGTTAAGTTAGGTCTAAAAAATTTAGCGACGTTGCCAAGTTATTTTGATCATACTTTTGTGCACCTAAGACAAAAAGCACGTCTCATGCCCGATTTAAGCCCGAAATTTTTGTCAATTTTAGGCCCGAACTCGACCCGAAAAACTTGGCGCGACTTACAACTCTGGATTACGGTACTACTTCATAGCTGGAGATAGCGGTTGTTATTTGGTTAGGTCAATAACTTCTCATTGTAAGATTCTATAACTTGGAAGTATAAGCAGCACGCGTTTACTATCAGACGTGTGATCAGAAATCTGCAATGGGGGGAGAGGCTGTTTTGGGGGTCTGCAAGCTGCACCGGAGGCCATTGTGGGTGTGGGGGCAGAGCCCTCAACCCTCAAAAATTTCTATAACACAGCAACAATAACTTAATTTTAGGCTTATTTTGATAAAAAATAATGCTTTTAAAACGTGGTATCAGGGAGAACTCTGATGGCATAGAAATTATCCAAAACTTGATTAGACTCAGGCGTGTAGCCAGAAACCTGCAATGGGGGTGGGCTGTTTCAGGAGTCTGGAGGCGGAGCTCCCAGCGCTTGAAAACATTGTATTTTTTTGCAAAAATAACTTAATTTTAGGCCTATTTTGATAGAAATTAATGCTTTTGAAATGTGGCACAGAAATTAGCTGTGCAAAAACATCATTAATAACTGGTTGCATAAATGGGTAATGGCTGTGTGGGATGTGGCTTATGGTAAAATTTTAGTTCTCTTGTTTACAAGCTGGTACCGTAAATCATAAAATCTTACAGTTCAATGAAACTCACAAGGAATAATCCATTTGGTGTATGTTTAATAAAGAAAAATAATTGATTGGGAAGGCTAATGGAACGATATTTGAGTGAAAGTGACTGGTAATTAACTAATGCTGAATAGCCACCCCTCCATTTATTCCTGAGCTTTTTTTTTCATGAAACCTATCTTCAGCATGTTTCAACAAGCGATTAAATTTGATTGTTAGTTTTGGCGATTTTTCAAAGTTTTTACTGATTTATGAGTTATATTTTTAGCAAAATAGCGCCCCTTTAAATAAATGTTTCAAAAGATGCTTTAAATCACTTTTTAGTCCATTCCAGTGTGCTGAACTTTTCCAATGATATTAAACATATTGTTGCTTTCTTTTTTCTTCAATTGGTATCATAAAATAGTGACATACGGGGAGGCGCCCCCCTGACATACGGGGAGGCGCCCCCCTGACATACGGGGAGGCGCCCCCCTTTCTTTTTTCTTCAATTGGTATCATAAAATAGTGACATACGGTATCATAAAATAGTGACATACGGGGACTTTTCCTGAGTTTTAACGATTAGTTTTTTTCGTCAACTTTCAACAGAAGTAGAACATGCTAGTTTTTTATCCTAAGATTTAGTGGTTGATATTAGAGAGATTAGGATTAACTTGTCAGTTTAGATTGCTAATACTAAAAATCATAGGCGTAGCCAGGATTTTTGATTGGAGGGGCCCAAACTACAAATCACATGCAATGACGTCATCAGAAATTTTCAAAGCAGGAACTTTTTGTGGGGCAAAGGTATCGTAGAATGGAAGATTTGAAGCCGTGGCCTATTGACACTTAACCAGGATTTTGCTAAAGGGAGAGGGCTTAAACGAATAGTTTAAAAGTGCAAATGTCTAGCTTAGAGACGAGTTGATTAAGTTTGTGTAACTTAAACATATCACAGACGTGGGGGGCGAAGCCCCCAACCGTTGGGTGATTTTTCTAATTTTTTTGGAAAAACAAAGCTATTTTAATGCCATTGGATCACATTTCGCACGTGTTCAGAGCCATTTGAAAGAACTAGATTTTTAACATTTGAAAGCCAGTAGAAAAAATTAATTTTTCGATCCTCCTTTTACTTGCTATTTAAGTCTAAAACACGTTTAAAATCTTGCATTTTGGTGTTAAATTTTAATTGTAACTGATTTGGTCCAGGTAGTGGAAGTAAGATGCTTTGCCTCCTGCAATAGTTTAGCAGTAAATAATAATCCACTCGAAGATTTTCCGTAGAGATTTTTATTTTGTCATGAAATTAACCAGTTATAGGAGTAGATATTTGGCCAGGATTAACCAGTTATAGGAGTACATATATGCCCAGGCCCCCTCGATTGAAAGTCAATAATTTGTTCAATGGACTTTGTACTTTGCTAATTTCTTTTTAAGTATTTTCTGCATAAAAACTGACGAGGTGGAGGTGAATTGTTATTGAAAATGGTGCAGTAGATGGTTACGTTTACTAACCATGTTATTCCCGGGCCGGATTTACATTGGGCTGGCCCCTGGCACTTTGGGGTGAAGAGTTATAGGTGAAGACCGAAAAAAGTCTTACCACCTGAGCGCGGGGCCCCTGGCACTGTGCCTTATGGTAAATACAGCCCTGGTTATTGCATTACGTTCACAAAAAGGTTAGATGAGGGCCTGAGATAGCAACTTTTAGGAAAAAAACCCTTAACTTCACCCGCGTTATACATTTAAATTGGTTGGCAAAATTGAATTGAGGGGCCCGGGCCCCCTGGTCGTCAATATTAACGTTAATTACATTTACTGATGTACGAATGTACTGTTGTACGCGAAGATGCTAAAAGAAACTGAAACTGAAGAAACAATTTTTTTTGTCACATTTTTATCATTGATGGGAATTTGATTGGGGAGACCCAGGCTCCTTGGGCTCCCTTCCTGGCTACGCCTGTGATAAAAATACTGTAAACTACTGTAATTGTCTACCAAATATATTTTTTGGATTGTTTGAGTATGACTAACCATTAGTTACGTTGATAGACAAGTAGCCTATAGCTTGTCTAGCTAATAAGAGTTTTGATAGCGAAAAATATACTGTTTAACAATTATTGTGACTTTTGATTTATGTTATTTTTTCGTTGAGTAGCACGGTAGGTTAACCGAAAAGACATCAAATCAAATATTTCCTTGTACTCGCTGTATTATACTTTGGTGTAATACTACGAGTATGAGGAAATATTTGATTTGATATCTTTTTTTCAGGCTTTCAACCTGTTTAAGATTTTCACGGTTTTCAGGACAGGCTAGCTAAAGGGTGTTACAAAACAACAGTCCGATATTATTTAAAAATAACAATTTTTGAAACAAAACAGAAAAAAAACAAGCAAAAAAAACTTTTTTTTAACAAGCTTTTTTTTTATTTACATCACTAATTGCAGGGAAATACTACTCCATTGATCATAATACAGTACTAGGCTAACTTCACATTTATTCGAACGTTTTCGGCGTTTTACAGAGCGCCCTCACCAGGAAACTAAAAACACGGTAAAACGAATAACTAATATCACTTTCAAATTAACTGAAACATAGGAACAAATTTTTTTCTCAACTTACTGTAATAATTTTATTTTTGTTTCCCGATGAGGGCGCTCTGTGAAACGCCGAAAACGTTGGAATAAATATGAAGTTAGCCAACTCGAAATAGCCTAGTACTGGAAAATGATCAATGGTGTGGTGTTTCTGAGTTGTGATGCAATCATGACTAAGTATCAATTGGATGAGTATGAATGAAACTGGAAGTAATTTGCTTAAATTGTTTATCGTGATTTATTATTCATTGATCTTATAACTATACCTGGGTTTATCTGAAAAATTTTGATGGCAGATTTTCAACCTCAAATTGAATTTTAGCAAATGTGGATTAGTGCATCACACCATCAACCGGTCCTGTGACGTTAGAAAACCTTTCTTGGTCATACCTTTTTTTTTTCACAACTTTTGCTTAAATCTTACATTATTGTAGAAATTACGCAATGACCACACTTCTTTATTCCAACACACAAAATCTCAGCTCTTAGAAATCTTGATCTCAAAAGTTTTTGCAAATTCGCAAAGAGTGGTCCATTCACCATTATTAAATTTTCAGTGTTCATCCAAAGAAAATGGATTTGGATGGATTACCTTTCTTCG
Organism: Trididemnum nubilum; assembly: GCA_963965965.1. Taxonomy (NCBI): domain Eukaryota; kingdom Metazoa; phylum Chordata; class Ascidiacea; order Aplousobranchia; family Didemnidae; genus Trididemnum; species Trididemnum nubilum. Next base: position 13,437,566 of record OZ014481.1, read on the forward strand.
CAGGAATGGCAGTTTACTGCTATGAGGTACTTAAGGCTTTATTTTCAAAAATTTTGATCTAGGTTGTATCCCATACGCCTGGTGCTTAGCATCCACAAAAAGTAAGGCTATGTTTTTTGATTTGTAATACGGAAGTTAAGTATTTCTGTGGCATATACGTAGTCTTGGATATATTCCTTTGATAAACATCAGGCATGTTAAGGTAGTGGTGAGGCATTGTCACGTTTTCTGCTGCAGAATTTTCTGTCTGAAGTCGACGTAATTTACTAATCGAAGTACCTTGAATACCATACAGCTTTTTGAAGCTTTTTACCACTTTCCAGCTTAAAGGTTAAAGACAAAAGTGCTATTAGAAAACAATCAGCCCAAACTTTCGTAGAATGATTAAAACAATCAACAATACTGCTCGAAATTCATATGACAAGTTGGTTTTTATCCCTGTTACCTTGGTTAGCCTTCTCTGGCTGATCTCGGAATATGCTGATGCAAATAGCACTATTTAACATTGTTAGTAAGTTGCGAATTTGCGTTTAGGGGGCTGGAATGATTTTATCTTTGGAAGGATCGATGGCGGATGAAATTCGGCCAAAATTTCGGGGGTAAGTAGAGAGTGTAATTTGAGAAAATTAAGGGCGATGTTCTGCATAATTTTGATGAAGTGAAAACAATGATCATTTCTTTAACGCACCAAAAATTAGTTATAATCGAAATATATTGTCTGTGATGTTATTTTATATGCAATGTTTCTATGTTAACAATGCCTCAAAAAATAGATTTTGAGTGTAATGTGGAGCGAAATTTCTCGGCAAAGCTTAGATTTATAGTAATTGCATTAGTTGACATAAAGAAGCCTTTCTGTTTAAATCACGGGTGCCCAAAGTTTTGAGCAGCTGGCCGCATTACTTATTTTTGAGCGGGTCGCTCAATCGGTGCTGCTCTAGATTTCGAAATACCTTTCGGCAGGAGAAATTGGTTGTAATCGAGATTTGATGAAAGTTTCAGCGGAAAATGAGGCGAAGCCCAAAAAAATGTCTTCAACGAGATTTGATGTGATTTTCTGCCAAAGTTTTGCTCCATTGCATTCGGCGATAACATTAGTTGATCTCGAGACTAGTCGCGGGCCGCTGAAAGTGGTTATGCGGGCGGCATACGGCCCACAAAACGCGCCTTGGGCAGCCCTGATTTAGACGATACGCCTCACCATACTCTATTTCTATCACTTTTAGGCAATAGTGTGTGGATTTGCTTACTACCTTTTGAAGCAAGCACTGCCATACGAAAGTCTTGTTAAAAAACATTGAGTTGGCAAATACGCTTTGTACAACCAACTTTATTGTACTCTTACAACCAGCTTTTTTCTTAGAAACTATGCTCTATGCCGTCATTTTAACATTTAGTTGTTTTGTATAGAATTTTTCGATGGGCTATGGTATTAATCACCACTCTTTACATATTATTCGGCGTTTGTGGATACTTGGTAAGAAATTAGCATTAATTTGAAATGCAAAATAGCAGTGTGGACCAAGAACGTAAGGTTTTACATAGTTTGTAAGTTAACTACTAGAAGAAATATTTGCTTGAAATAAGTTAAAAAAAACTGCTTTGCTAATTAACCGTTGCAATATTCATCAGTTGTTTTGGCCGGTAAACATCAGAGGGACCTTTCGGTCCTTGAGTCAAGCTGCCACGTGTCCAGTGCTTACCTGTTTACTACACTCGGTGAAGGCTTTACACTATCCCTCTTAATACTGAACATCAAGCAGAGAAGCTGTGACTACCAATTTTTCTAGTCTTTGGCGATCGAACCCCGGTGTACCATTTCAGCAATACACGCTCTATCTACTCGACAACCACTGTTCTCGATCTTGTTTATGTTAATCTAGGCACAAGTCGGCATCTGGGAGTATCATTATGCACTATACAATATTATGTTACTTAGTTACTGAATATATTGTTTGATGGTTTAGCGATTGGCTTAAGTGTTTTTCGCTCTCCGTTGTTAGCTACTTCTAGTATAGAGATTGTCTTGAATAGTCCTAGTGCTTTATTGTTGATTTATAATACTTGTGAAGTAGTGACAAATCCTAAGTAGACTTGGCCGGGAAGTAGAGTGTATTTTTCGATTTTCTGTAAAATCTATTTCTAGTGAGATTTTTTTTCGCAGTCGTTTGGAGAAGAAACGGACCAAATTATCACTTTAAATCTTCCGCAAGGTAATTTTTATATTTTGGTGTCGTGCTTTATGCCAAGGAGATGTTCACTTTTTGTTCAGTTGCTCTCTTTTTCAGATAGTATGAGAGAAAAAGAAGTTGCGAAGTACTTCGCTTAAGATCATAATAATGTATTATTGAGTTTACTCTTTGACTGTAGAGATATAGCTGAGTCTGAAGTCTGTGAATTTCTGAAGAGACTCGACTTGTTTTGAGCAATAGGTGCTCTGTTTTCTTCCTAAAAGTGGAAGGTTAAATAATTCAAATAGACGAGAAATTTTGTCGGTGCTGTTACAAAAATCTCATAGAAACTAATCCAAAATCTTTTGCTTGACGGTGGAGATAACTTTATTTTTTAGTGTTTGTCACTTATTGAAATTTGTAGGAGTTTTTCCACTGCTGGTGAAGCTTTGCTTGTGTTTATCTTTGTTTTTCACTTACCCTGTGATGATGTTTCCCGTCGTGCAAATCATTGAAAAGCGCTTCAAGAAACGATTCGTATCCGTAGCAGCTGGGGTAAGGGCTTGATGATAAAATATTTGCAATCGCAAATTGACTGATCACTTTGCAGTGAGATTTTCGTAATAAAATAGTCCTTAAATTCGTTCTTTTAGGCGATGGATTGTATTGATGAATGGTGATGCCTCCATTGCGATTCAGGCAAAACATAAGTTATTTATGTTTTGAGCTTGTTGCTATATCTTTAAAGTTTATCGAAGTTGGAAACAACGTAAACCGAGATTGTGGATGGAGACAAAATGTCTGAATGTAATCAGGGTAAACAGCACTGAGTCAGGGAATATCTCCTGGACGAAGACTCGATTGAGAGTGCCACATTTCGTTCGAAACAGCTAAAGTTTGACCGAACGACAGCAGTTTTTTATCTATTTATATTTTTCCCTTTTACTACGATTTTGTATTGTTTTAATGACTCAGTCTTTTCATGACGTTTATTTTAAATTGCAGAATATTTTACGCGCTGGAATGGTTTTGGGTACTGGTTTCATTGTAATGATAATCCCGTCTTTTTCAACACTTATGTCGCTAGTTGGTGCTGTTTGCTGCAGTCCGCTAGCTTTCATTTTACCGTCACTTTTTCACATGAAAATATTTAAAAAGTAAGTCTTTGAAAAATTAATTTAAGCATGGTACTCTGCTAATTATGATGGTTTCACATGATTAATTATTTTTTAATGTTTAGCAAAAGCACGAAATTGCAAAGATTACTCAACTACGTTTTGATCATTTTTGGAATTAGCGCGTAAGTTATGGTTTACATTGTTTTGCTAGCGTTTTTTTTTGTTTTTTTTTTGGCAATTCTCAGTTTTGGGTAGTTGGGTTAAGGGGAACGTTATGTTGGTAGTCTGCTGAATGAGCTAATTGCGTGACGAAGTAGCTGTACTTACAGAAACCAGAACAAGCAAAAGTTTAAACGTAGTCCTGAAAGGTCGTTTAAGAAAAACAGCAAATTCTTTTGAAGCTATTCAATTATTCATATTTGTCTAGTAATTTGGTTTGTTTTTGTTTCGCAGGTCTTTTATTGGGACGATGGACTCTCTAAAGCGCCTTGGGATTGTGTATAATTTTAAAATGGACATGAATTCGAATGCAGTTGTTGAATCACCTAGCTAACTAATTTGTCTTAAGTAGTATTTTGTTTAAATTTACTGTAATTGAAACAATTTTAGTACCAAATATTTATTTATTTTGTCAGTGCTTTAATTATGCAGTAATACCGTAGTTGTAATTGGTGCCTTCTTTCTTGTATGATACACAATAAGCCTTTTTCTGTTCCGTGTACTTCGTTTTTTACCCGCGTAGTGTAGCGAATACTGTTGCTGAATTGTGTGTAAAGTGTTAATATGAAGTCGATTGAGCTGCAAATTTTCGAGCTCGATGTTTCATTATTCAACATAATTGGTTGGAATTAGAATCTAAATTTTTGAAAGCTTTTTCATGGCAAATCAACATTTTGTGCTTCATTAGCTTGACGGTGTGGTTTTTATGGGCTCAAGGATTGCGTTTTGGGAGACCCCCCAAGAAAGTAAAATGGCTAGTAGAGCTTTGATTTATAAGATTCAAAAAATATCGTGCTACTTTGCCAAATTTTGAATCGAAACAAGAAATTCCTACTGTAAATAGTGATTTGCAGTTTGCAGCCTAATTTCTAACTAGAAGCATTTTTTTTTTGATATGTTAAGATGCTCTGTTTAATTGTTAACTACTACTGTACTTGCACTTTGCACATAGCAATCTTATTTTCTATAACTAACTTAGCACAATCCAACGTTTTAGAACTGCCATTCGGTTAAGTCTTCGTTGTCTTAAATCAGCATGAATATTCAAGACAGCACAAAGCATGACTAATGTAGTCCTACCTCATTTTAATGCTAAATTAAGTATTCTAAAAATAGCAGCTTTGCAAATTGAAAAATAGATATGATGGTTGTTATAACCAAGTACATACAGGCTCCTCAACATTGGAAGGAGTTTTAAAGACCAACAAATTGGGATTGAGTCCATATTTAATAAGTTTGTGTTTTCTGAAAATTGACTTCAATTTCTTCCTGTGTTATGTTGGCTTCAATGCTCTCTTGTGCATGCTGGCGTGTGCAATCTACATTGTGTAGTTAGTTGCCCCGTGCTGTAGCGAGATTAGTGTGTAGATTAGAAATCGATTTAATCTAAATCCTCCCAACTTTGATCTATGGTAAAGCTATACACTTTTTTATAAGACAGTAAATTTAGATTGAGGCTGGCTGTGTTTAAATTTTCATGAAGTTTCAGGTTTATTTGTTTTAAAATTTTATTGTACAATAAAGTGACCTAAATTAAATTCAGAATAACAATACCAAGTGATCCGCAGATGAGCTTCTGAGATGCGCATAATGCTACTTTGCAATAGATTTTATTCTTGTCGTTATTAACTGCTTTTTGTTCGAACTACTAGTTTTGCACAGTCACAGTGGCTACAGCAATACTCAAGTTTACACTTGTATCTTTACTTTAGCACGGTAACGAAGAGTCGTAAAGAACGGCAACTTAACGTGCAGTTCGAATTCCGAAAAAGCTGCCCCCGCAGGATTCGAACCTGCATTAATTTGTTAGTTGATGGTGAAGGTGCACTTTTTACATTCCTTGTCTGACTTCCTATTGTATTTTTCCTGTATTAATTGAATATTGCAACAATCAAGAGTCAACATAAACGTGTACAACATTAGCTCCAGTGCAATGTAGCTACTTGACCTGCTCCAAATTTATATGCTATTTTATGTGTGTTTGTAAATTAATGATAGTTGAAACAATGATATATCCCTTATTAAATTTGGCCATGGACTTGTTATGCAAAATTCGAAAGTGTTTAAGATGTAAGATTTTTACGAGGATTTACGACAACGCGGTATATACATGGTGTCCATAAAGTCCGTGTGCACTTTCAAAAAAGTATAACTTTAATTGTATTTGCAATAGAAATAATTTGTAAAAAGGATTTGAAAGAAGAAAATCGATATTTTTTAAGGTTTTATTGAAATTTTATTTAAGTTTCTACATGTCCTCCATCATAAGCAGTACAAAGAGTAAAACGATTTTGCAGTTCACGAAAATCATTTGCCAATTGATTTATAGTAATGCCTAAAATCACATAAGTTATTTTAGCTTTCAAATAATTAGGTTTGGTTGTACACACAATTGTTTTCACATGTCCCAATAAAAAAAATCTACTGGAGTTAAATCTGGCGAACGTGGAGGCCAATAAAATGGCCTTCCCCTTCCGATCCATCTGTTAGGAAATTCCTGATTTAGAAACTGTCCTAACACGCAGAATTTACTTATCTAAAAATTGTTACAAATTTTGTAGTGAAGAATTATTCAATAGCTATACTTAAAACTAGATACATGAAACTTTTCAAACATTATTACAGATTATTTCTATCACAAATTGAAATAAAGTTATGAATTTTTTAAAGTGCACACGGACTTTGTGGACACCCTTACATTACAATGCTTTACATAATGTACCCTCTAATAGCGCACAGTAATATGAAGCTTAAAAGCTGCTCCTTTTGTCATATCGTTTTATTCGAGCGGTACTTGATCTTCTTGACCTACCAGAGTAATTCAGCAACCTCTGATCCAGGATGTAATTTACGGTGTGTACCTTTACAGTTACGATCTTGTTTTATCTTGACTTAAATACGATACTTTGACGAATCAACATCATCGGCTTTGTGTTTTAATGGTTGAGGCGCGTTCCTAATAAGCCTCATATTCAATTCACGTTGCATACTTTGTTTACTGCAGAACCTTGCATCGGAGTGGGGGTTAGGGCAGCGTTGCCAGCCTGAGAGATTGCCAATCGATGAGGTAAAAGCAAAGGTACACTTCAGAAATAAGCGTCCGTATTTGAATTTTGGCAAGATTAAGTTTTAGTCTCTTGAGATAACAGCGTCACAATTAAATTCCGTTTCCGATGTGCTGCCGACTAATAACCGAGACCGATTTTTAATAGAGTACCGTACAACTACTAGTGTTGCTTATCCTGTAATATTATTTTGATGTTCTTCGCGACCTATCAACTGTACTGTATCTCAACTTTTCAGACTATCGTTTTCAATTTTTGTTACCAATCTAGTAAGCCAGTGTTTTATACTGCGCTTCAAAATCTGGTCGATCTTCTTAAAAATTCCTACGTTAAATATTTTATCTTTGTTGACTTGGTTTGTGGTGTTCCTCTCGTATATATATCTGGTTGTTAATACACTGAATTACCTATTGCTTCTGTCAACTATTCTACGAGTTTAGTGAATTACTGTCAGGAAAATTTTGTTTTGTATGGTCGTGGAAGCGATTGAACATATATTGATGCCCAGCACTGACTAGAAAGCAGTACCGTACGGATTTTATACGTGGATTTGATCAAGCTATAGTAAAACTGCAAAGCGCGAAGAAAGGTCAAATTTTATGTGAATTTTTCTCGCAAGGTGGCGAAAGAGATCTAAATTCCAATTTCGAAAGTAAAAAAAAAACGTAATGTTACTTCGTGACAGTCCCAGCGCCGTGCCCCCCAAACGAGAATTGGAGAATTGTGCCCCAAAGAAAGTAACAAGCTCGATTTCCCTTTAGTGCGGTTCGAGGCCTGAGACCCCCAAAATATTGTTCATCACCCCAGAATTCGTAAGCACGGATCGATTTTTCGCAGATTCTGCTGTGAAGACTTTTTTTTTTTGGTTTTCACTCTCGAATTCGAGAGAATAAAGTTTTTGTGCCCCCCCCCAAAAAATTGTTTATGCCCTTCCAGTCACGCTACTCAGGCGTTGGGCTTGCTTCGTGAAATAAATAATCCTAAATCTGTTATAGAGATTTTGACGCCTACTACAATAACTTCCAATTCGTGTTAGTAAGATTTAAATTTGAACGGTAAGAAACAATCGGAACACAGATTTTGGACGTCCACTTACGGAGTCCCGAAATCGAAAATTTTCTTTGGTTTGAGCTACGATTCCACTCTAAAAATGGGGCCTCAATTACCATGTTCTTTTTCGGTCTTTACTGCAGTTTGACCCGAACGAGGGGTCCCCAGACTGTGGGCTACAAATATCCTAGATTCATAATGCTGAGTTAAAACGTCAGTTTTAGTAACAGTTACAATCAATGGACATTTTTTGCTTTAATCATTAGTTACATTTTTTGCTTCAAGCCAATCAATAGTAAAATATATTTGATATTCCTTTGCACCGTGTTATTTTAGATTGAAGCAATCTTCAAAACTTATCTTGCTTATGTTTTATCATTTTTCTCCATTGGAAAATCAACGGTTTACTATTTGATTGAAGATTTTTCGCTTACCTTTGCAAACGTTGATAACTAATTGACTATTAGGCTACTTTATTAGTGTTGAGTCTTTGGTAAATACCTTGTATAACACTGTTTAGCAGCTAGGTGACTTACTGAGCTATAACAACAAAAAGGCTACTCAGAAAGATTTTCAACAAGACAGTTTATTGACATTAAGTCGTCCAACGTATTGACAAGTAAAGTTATCGAAATGGGGCACCATCCAGCGAAAATGTATCGATCAAACAAAGAAACGGCAAAAAAACAGAAAATCACACTATAAATACTGTATAGTAGCAATAAATAAAAGCAATAAAATAAAGAAAAAACGAGACACAAATTTACAGTACACACCAATAATATCTAAACCAAAGATAAGACCTAAAAATATTTTTCTTTAATTTAACCTAACGACCTTATCTGGTACAAACACAACTGCTAGACTAAAAACAATGCTTGTTTGTGGTATATGCTTGTAGCTTTAAAGAGCAGTAACGAATTATTTAGCGTTCTTGGTTTTTGTTGAGGCCCGCCTAAACAACGCGTCTGGGCCTGGATACGGCCGTATGGTATTATAAACTATAGAGGAATCATTGGTCTGGCTCTAAAAGTGAAATTAAGTTTATTGGCTAATGTGAAATCTATATCATGTCCATGAGTGGATTCAGTATTTTATACAAGACGTTTCAGTGAAAATTAAAACTCTTGCCTCTTTTTACTTAATTTTTTGTCAAAATATTCAAAACATTTTCAGAAGTTACATAGCAGATTTGGAACTTAAACTTTTTTCACAACTGTGAGGTAGCACTTCCTCACATACCTGCTTTCCCATTAGGCTAGTGTTTCAACAGCATCTGAATTCACACATAGCCTATCTTGGCAGCCCACCCGAACCCTTAAACCACACACGAGGGCAATTTTTGCCATTGCCATCGTACCCTCTTTTCAGATTACTCTGACCAAAGTGTGACTGCAAGGTCACCAGAAAGAGGATTCTCGACCAGTATCACACTGGCACTCCACTTAGTTCAACCGCATTGCGCCAGCATCAATAAGCATTGACACCATATGTGAAATCACATCAACAATTTACCACAGATATGTGAGGAAGTGCTACCTCACAGTTGTGAAAAAACTCAAAACATTTTGTTTACGCCTTACAAGATTTTTTTCAAGTTCTATCGTACTCAACCAAATACATTTCACATCAAGCAAATACTGGCCGAGCAGTAGGAAAACAAGAGGACAACTTGAGCGGCTACGAGAAAAATCTTTGATAAAAAATAAACAAGCAATTTTTGCCTTTTGTGGTATGTACTGTATCTATACTCTCGCTCAAACAAATAAGGCAAATATTTATAATGTTTTCAAACGTGCTAAAATTCTTAACTTCAAGGTTCATCATAACGAAATAAACTTTGTTGACGTTGAAGGGTTACAGTTCGGTATGCATTAACGTAAGGCCACAATTTGCCTCTTATGCTCTAACTTAAAATAGGAAAACAATTACAGTACCGTAGTTTTCTTTGAAGTTACAATTTCTTTTAAGTGGCGTATACACATGGCCAATATTTTTCCAATTAGGGGGGCATTATGCAACCCATCGTACTGTAGTGTTGTGGTGTTCGAACGACTTCGAAACAAAGATTAAGACATTGCATCTCTCGACTTTTGAAACAAAAAATGACAAAAAAGGTCCTCCGTTAATGAAAAGATTTGCCAAATGGTGAATTAAGCCGGAATTGAGGCTACGTCGGAGCTAATGTCGTGAAAGTCAAAGTAAAATCAAAACATTTACAAGATCGAAAAATTCTGTTATTAGATAAACATCATTAGTGGTTAACAGAGTTATTTCTTCCATTTGGAACAAGTTGAAAATGCTGCAAGGTGAAAAAAAGCTTCTGTAACACTGATCGCTCACAAACCACTGCGTGTTGCAAGAGGTTCTTTTTAGTTTGAGCTCATAATAGACGCAATGAATTTCTTTTTGCTTTGTCTGGAAGTAACAAAATCCACCGCCTTTTACTTTTGTTTATCACTTTCAAACTCAGTCCACAGCCTTTTTTGTTCTCTCTTTCTCTTGTGCAATGAGTCGCACTCGTCGTTAACTTGCGTCTGGTTTCAGCTCCACTCCACGTGCTCAGTATAATATGCCTTTATATAGGTTTGGCACTTTTTCTGGGTCAACTGGTCTGGGTAAAAAATGGGTAAATCTCTGGTTGGCAGTGAATCTGCACCCCTGGCGCACTCTTCCATGTTTTGTCATGGCGATGTAGCACGATTTCTTGTTCGAATGGTTTTGGTATAGGTTTGACGAGTAGGTGTTGTACCAATTTTCTTGTAGCGTTTCCCGAAACACGCTCTCTTCGGTTACCGATTCCTACAGAAAAAAAAATGTAAATGGTTTGAAAACCAAAGCTATCGTGAAGGTCAAAAAGAAATGTTATTGCTATAGCAAAATATACGATATTGCAGCCCCCATTGGCCTCATAAAACGTGGGAAAACACAGCATCAAATTTTTATCTCGCAAGGAGGTATTCCTTACTGACGCTTGGCAACCTCTAAAGCATTAAAATGTATTAGGTCTATGTACGGGAGGAGGTTGCTCAAATAAATCTTTTCAAAGTGGCAAAATTTTAGCATGCACTAAAAAATCTGAAATCTGCGCCGTATGACAGAAATTTTCCAAACATGTATTTTAGGTAATGATAAAGAAAAAAAGAAACGTGCACAATAGCTTGTGGGACACGATCAAAAAATTCCTCGACAATATGCATTCGAGCGCAATATGGTTATTTACAAAATCTGCCCAGGGACAAAATATAATTCGCTCTTTTTTGTTGTTGTTTGTTTTGGCTAGAGCTGAGAATCGATTCGAAGCTACATGATTGATTTTAATTCAATTTCGATTCTTTGTGGTGTTTTAGTGTCCTGAAATAATAATAGCTTTCTCGTGCTATAATCAAGCAAAGGGCGGTTTTCACCGGCTCGTTTAAATTTGAATAAAACCTATTCATAATTGCAAACTAATTGCGATGTTGCGAAATGTACAATATCAATGAACTATTTGCGATGTTGATAACACGTGTAAAAATGGGTTCGGTAGCCTATATAGCATTTAGCGTAACATAACATAACCCGAAGAGCTTTGATTTAGAATTGTTTCTGTTTCCATTTCCCAAATAACTAGACTATCTTCTCGTGAAATATAAAATCTGACTTGCCCATTATTCCACTTTAGTTACGAAAACAAAATACTGAACTGTACCCTACAGTATAAAAAATCCGTGGGAAAATTAAAGCAAAAGTTAGACGGTTATAGGTTGCCAGAAATCGCTAAATTGATTGCCTGCTTTCAACAAATTTTGCCTAGAACTTTTAATATTTTAACTTCTTAATTGGTTGTTTAAAATTGTTTTTAGCTTTTGCGTTTGTAGTTTGTAGAATAGAAGTACTATCAGTTTTGGAGTAAACGCAAAAGAAGTTCAAAATTTAAGAGTACTTTGATTGACATTGTTTATTCAGTCGTATAACTGCAAATATTTTCTTCGCTACCCCAACAAACGTTCTGACAAAGCATGCAAACAAAGATAAAAAAATAAAGCTAGGTTTGCTGTAGTAAAAAAAAAAGCAAAAAAAAAACGATAAATAAAGCTCAAAAAATATTTTTTTTTATTATTTTGGAATGAAAAATTTTATTCAACTTAAATCAAAGCGTGTTTACAACAATTAAGATCGTGCATTTCAAACCCTTCGTTTTATACGTAACTAAATGAGTTAAATTGGCTAGTAGTCCAGTATCTAATCAAAGCAGCAGCAACAAACATACCATAGCCAAGTCATTAAAAAAAACTTGCAAAGCTTTGAAAAATTGTCTACCTCAAACGACCAGCTCTTTTTTTATCAGCACTTCAAAATACCGCTTGAGGTTTGTTACGTGCAGCAACAATATCATTGTTCGTTTCTGAACAATCTGAGGTTTAAGTTGACTTGACACTATTTTTCGAATTTGATGTTGCACAATTTTAACGCGTTTGCACTTTTTATTTTCACGAGTATGGTGGCCTAAAGCTGCTAACCCAATTTTTGTGACGATTTGAATCTTTTTTTATAGTATCATCAAAATTACAGTACTGGTAAATTTAACAGCATAGCTATTTATACACTGAAGGTTAAAACTTGAAATCAATAATTACAGAGAATTCGCACCAGGAATATTGTAATGTTGTAGCTATTAAAACTTGTTAGTTCACTGGAGAACTTCCAAATTTAGTTTAAACGACTTTTAAGGTCTAGCAAAAGTCGTAATTAGCGGTTAAGTGAAAGCAGCGATTAAACTGACTTCTTCATTTTGCATTATTGATTTAAATAAATGCAAATTTAGTCAATTCAAAATTTTTTGATGCCTTGGTTAGATCAAGTTTCAAATAAACGTTTATTCAGAAACGATTCTTTTGCGTATGGGAGCTTGAGAATAAATTTTGTCGCAGATGACTAATCGAAAAAAAATTGACCAAAACTCACTTGTCACAACTCACAAGGCGTTAAGTTGAGCGCAGCACACGGCAGTGACGTAGTTTCGCAATTAATTTTAATTAAAATTAATTTTCTGTCTAACGGCTCGTGTTTGGCAAGTTAAAGAAATTGTCGCTCAGACAGTGCCGATAATGGGATAAAAGATTTGATTATCAGCAATGTAAAACCTTAATAAAACTAAAGTCTCTAGATTAGCTAGAATTTTTTTTAGTGATAAACGTACAAACATTGCTGGGGATTTTTGTAAAAGTTTAGAGTTTTTAAAAAGAAATTATTTTGAAAAAAGGTTTCCCAATTATTGAAACCTTCCAAAGATTTTTTAAGCATTAAAATAAATGCATCAGGCAATCACAGTAATAAATTTTTTACAACAAAAGAAATGAAAAATCGAAAATGTTCAAGCGCTTACAGAGCCGTAAAGTCTTCCTCGATTGTCCATCGAAAGATATTTTCCGCTTTCCACTCCGCGTATCGTTATAAGACCCACGTCCACGGATATAAATTCCAAAATTGCTGTAATTTTAAAAATAATTAGCTAACTGAAAATTGAAAATTCCAAACTGAACTAAAAAAGCTGTGGTGATTTTACTAGTTGAAATTCATCGCAGCAAGATATCATGCCACAGCCGTGTTTACTGCAATGCAGAATTTAGTTGCTATCTTGTCGAAAAACTTGTCTCGATTTAGCGGTTATAAGTTAGAACACCGGATTCTGTTACAACATAACCACTGCCCAGTCAATGACCACAACAAGTTTTGTAATTTTATCTAATAAGTTGCGCATCATTTTACAGGCCTATTTGGGTATAATATCTAGTAAAATGCTGCTAAAATACACTTGACTCGAAAGGTTTTCTTTACACAAAAGAATTTAACAGCAAAGAATAAATAAATCTCATGCACTAGCTGATCTTAATTATAGAGGCGTTGCATTTCTCAGCATGATTTTTTGTGAAAAAGAAAAAATTATTCACATTATTCATCAGAGCAACAAAAACGCATTGGCGAATTTAGAAAAAACTATCTTCGATTTTGGGCAGGCGCAAAGCCAGGAATTCGCAAAGGGGGGGGGGGGGCTTTTTTATAAGCTGGAAATAACAGTAAACGAACTTGATCCAAATTTTCATCAGTCTTGCATCAGATTGAGGCGGTTTTTCTGTCAAAATCAGGTGATCTCCAAAAAAAAAGGTCTTCACCAAAATTGAAACGGTTTTACCGGCCGAAATTGGGTGATCTCAAAAAAAAAAAAGGTCTTCACCCAAATTCAGTCAGTTTTCCTGAACAACTTCAGGTGAAGGTCCAGAAATAAAAACTCCACTTTTTTGGTCCAAACAACAGCTAGTCCTTCACAACTTCTGATCGCCAATCCCATTGGAGGTGGGGCTATTTTCAATTTTGGAACAAAAATCGGCCTCAAAAGCACTAAAAACGTGGTATTTTGCATACTTTTCAGGCCAATGGGGGAGCTCGGGCTTCCCCCCCCCCCTGGCTACGCTACTGATTTTGGGTAAAAATGATGAATAGGGTTTTTCCGTCCATTAGCGCTACTAAGTGCAAATTTTATTGCATTATGTTAAAACTGACTGCATTTGTTGAATAGTTAGTTACATACGAATCTAGTTTTATTTGCTACAAAAATACACGTTGACTTTTGCTGCATTCAAACGAAAGGATTTGGGGATTACGTCAAACATTTTGAAAGAATTTGATATTTTTTTGACCTGTAAAAATCGATTATTGGATAAAGAAATAATTAATTGTTGCCAAGTGTCAATAGCTACTAAAAACTGATTTTGTGAATTATCTTTGACAACTGTTACCATGAAAGCTAGGTCTAGTCTCTGTTGTCATAACAGATTTGTTAACTTGAATAGGTTGACCATCAACACAAATTACTCTGTCAGGGGCTCTGAGTCGTTCATCGTAAAGTACAGTCCACCTGTCCCAAGTTAACAATGAGGCTAGTTAATGTCGATTTGGGTCAGCTTGGTTACCGAGGTGTGAACAGCATTTGTGCTAAGTGACGTCATGTAGACCACTCCAGCCGCAATCTCAATGGTAACAATTGAAGAACTGCGCTTCTGTTTTTGTGCGATATCAAAGCTATTTCGGTTGCGTTTCGCTGCAATCTAAGTGCTGCAGACAATGCAGCAAAAGTGAAAATAACTGTTGTCTAAAAAACTAATTAGTTCGAAAACCAATTAGCAATCAATAGAAAGTAACACTGACTGCGCGCGTCTTTTTCTATTGTCTTTAAACGTAATTATCTGAGACAAACAACTAATAATGTGAGAAATAGAAACCACCGTTAAAATAAAATCGAAGTAAACCCGAATAGATTTTAGATCAACCCTTTTTGTTCGACAAATTACATCTCTGGTACACATTGTGTCGTAGTGTCTTATTTGAAACGTTTCTTCTATCAACCTAAAATTTTTAACCATATTATCCTGTGAACCACAACGCCGCATGCAAATTATTCGTGGGAAAATGGTGTTGAATTTTGTTCTGATATCTGGATGAATCCCTCTGTGGTCGTGCGGGGAATTAGCCAGTCATAGTCTTGATTTAATAGAGAACGAGACTTGTTTGGTCTCCGTCACGAAAAATTGCGCTACGATTTCGCAGACGTGAATAACAATTAAGGTAAACAAATGAAACAATATCGCTTTGTGTTTTTCGTAATTGTTGCGTCACAATATCTCGATCAAAATTTTTCTGGGTCTATTTTACTTTTAGTTCCATCTAAATTTTTTTCAAATACAATGGTAAAAAGGCCGCCTTTTGTCGAAATCAAAAAATCATATTCAATGGTAAACTAATTCCAAACCCCTCGCTTAATACCCTATTCTAAATGTTGCCTATGTAAAAGACCGAAAAGCTCTCAGCAAATGGCCGACCTCAGAAGCACGTATAACGCAGCTAAAGTTTTATCTACCTCAGAAATGAACGAACCGGGAAAATTTGTTATATCACCTGTGCGTGCGGGCTAAACAGGCTGCGATTGGAAGTTATGAGCATATTTTACAAAGACGAACAATTTATTCGGATTAAAAATAATTCAATAACAGGCTGCGAGACTATTTTGTTCATTGTCCGAAACCAGTTTGGCATCAGCGCCGACAATTTTCTGCTCCGATAAATGCAACTTCTCGCACTTGCCTTCTGGCTGTGCTATCGTGAGAATGACATGGGTGAAATTGAAGTCTTGTCACAATACGAAGCTCTTGCTTGTCACAATACGACACTCTTGCGCTTCGCACTTTATAACTTATCAAAATCGCCCCCTTGGCTACCAGTTAGTGGAATTAATTTTCTATGACTTAAACCTGTGGTATGTAAAACACACTCTGATAGAGATAGTGTTTTAAGTTTTGGCTAATATTTCGATTTCACAATAGAAAATGCAGAAATGTTTCCCTGTTTTGAGACTGTCAATGATGATTTTAAATGCGCACAGTCCCATATGAGGGAAACAAACCCCTACTTTTTAAAGTTCCCACTCGATTTTTTGCCGTCGACTCATTTTCAGGTTCTTTTAAAACATATTTTGCAAAAATTTGTATAGGTGTTTTGGTCACTCCACCTTCTTGCTTGACCTTTTTGCTTTAGTAAACAATTATTCTGAGAACCACAACTGCGAAACTTTACAGTAGGCATTGAAACTTTTGGCCAAAGTAAAAACATTACATCAAAATCACAATGTGGTGGTGTAGATTTATCCAGAACTATTTACTGTCTAGTTTGTGGTAACACCGAAGTTTATATTTTGCGACGTCTAGATTTTTCCAGGAACGGTTTTTATTAACATGATACTGAATATATTCTTTAGAAAAAAAGTTAATGTTCTTGAGACACTTTTTCATGATATATAGAAAAAAAGAAAATATTGTTGATCCTGGGAGCACGCTGCCGAGTGCACAATAAAAGATACCAAAAAACCAATGAAAAAACACCAAAAAACAAAAAAGTAAATACTTGGTATTTGTTTATGCAAAAGAAAAAAACCTTTAAAATCAAGAAAACGTTACTAAAAATCGGTTTTAAAGCTATTTCATTTTTATGAAAAATATTTTTACACTAAGTTTCCGACTTCGAAGAAAATTTTAAACAAACTTTTGCGTTAGAATAGAGAATCTTGAGTTTTTTTTAAATGCAACATTATTTCAAATTTAGAGAGTGGTTAACTGGTTATTGCTTTTTTATCCCATCAATGCTATTCAGCAACTTATTCGCAACCAGTACTTACGCTATTCGGCGGCATTTAATGAGGTGGTAGATTTTCGGCAACCGTTTTATTGAAATTAATAATGCTGAAAGCTGGCATCTGCTACAGTTTTGCAGACTTGGAGACAAGGATATCAATTTTACGACCGTCGCCAGGGCTGGTATTGAGATCTTGCTTTTGTACATGTCGTATTTAATTTACAAGGAGATTACGAGCTTCTAATACGTTTCAAAAACCATTGTCGATCGCATTATCCTCACGGAGACATTTGCTAGATAGTGTTTCTCTCTTCATATCTTTTTTTAATGTCATGCTCATATTTGACCAAAATAGAACGTGTAATACAAACTCACCATGTAGATCATGATCTTTATCTGTTCCGGTAACTCGGCCATTGGATTGAATTTGAATGTGATATCCAGTTCGGCAATAAAGCTGCCGTCTTCTTAAAACACCCTCGAGTTGTGGGTGACCGGTTAAGCTCCTTTTCTGGCGTTTTGAATGTGAACCTAATTGTCTGAAATTATCCGTTAATTCATTTGTTTTTGTTTCTTTTGATAACTCCGTTTCTTTTTGTATTTCCACAACTGCAGGAACCGTTTTTAAAGTCCTTCTTCCTCTTGTTCGCAAAAATTTTAATTTTTTGTTTACAGACGTAAAGTTTTCGTTTTCTTGCTTTTTTAACTTCTCGTCTATTTGACTCCACAACTCCGGATCTGGGAGCTGATCGTGGATTCGCGGCATTGAATCCTCCACAAGCTTTTGCGGAATCGTTTTATTTTTTGCATCATATCCGCTTTTTGATCTTGACTTCCGTCGTGAATACGTAGTCGGTACATCGTTTACCGGTAACCGAAACCTCGGCCCTTCCCACGGTAAAGGCCGATCTTGGACTGCTTTTGGTCGGGGGTTGTCTTTTCCTCTAGCTCGAGCTAATAGGTCCCATAAAAATAAACCCAAAGTGCTAGCGGTTGAAACTACGCTGTTTGAGCTTGTCGCTTCTACAAAGTTATTATTTGATACTAGCATTTCCATTATAATTAAAATATTTTCTTTTTCGCACTTTTTTTCGAACGATTTTATCTGTCGACTCGGCAACTGACGACGCGATCTGAAGGGACTGTGATTTTGAGCAGAAAACGAAAGAAAAAGGTAGCTGCTCGCTTCAACAAACGAGGGTTTGCGTAGAAATTTGAGACGATAATTCGGCATTAGCACGTAACCTATTGGATACGCACGCAACTTAACGAAAATAATATGTCAATCTTTCTAAAACTGATTTCATATGTAGATTTAAAATTTTATAGGTGGTTAAAATGATGAACCAATCATAAAAACGAGATTATGCTAACACTATAAAGATAGAAAAAAGGGGACAATTTTTTCGGTTTATGCTATCATAACACAGTACTCGTCAAAAATTAAAAAAATTTAAAGCCTACAGTCTGTTTCACCCAAAATCGGGGTCATCATGGGTGTCTTAATCAAATAGAATGTTTCATGCTTTCTTGCTACTAATTTCAATTTGAAAAATAACGCCATAACCTGTGATACGCATATTATTAGATTATTTTTCGAGTCATCAATCATACGTAAATAGAATTTGGTTTAAGACTGATAATGATTTAAGCGGAAAGTACAAGCATCTCCAATAAATTGCATATACCGCAGTTCTGTTTCTACAACACGGCCTATTGTTTCAGTAGAGCTGTTTTGAGTTCCAATTTTATAAGAAAATTTAGAATAGTGAGAAAAATATGGCATAGGAATTAGAAATCATGATCATACTGCAATTTTAACCTGCTGATGGTTTTTATTCTTCTTTTTCAGTAATACTTTTCGTCTAAGCCAAGTTTCGTTGTTACATACCTCTTTGTATTTGGACTGTATTGCCTGCTGTATTGCCTAGTGCCATTTACACGCTTTGTTCTATGTGTTAGTTTAGTTCGTAAATGTGGCTATGACTATGATATAATAAGACTCCTTTGCTTTTGTTCATGTTAATTTGTCACAAAACAAGCAAGAAAAATTGCATGATGAGTTTGGACTACAACGTGGAGGTTGCTTGTACTGATACCGATAAGCAAGTACGGTGAAAAAAAACTTGTCTTTTGCAAATTTGCGGTATAATGACTTTGCATTTGTTTCGTTAACTTTCACAACTTTTCTACACGCTTGGATGATCCAGTTTTTCGTACAGTTTAATATTTGATGGGCTTAATAAAAGGATCAAAATTATTGGTCCAGTTATGCACTCGAACATTTAATTGTTTTTACTCACAGAAAGGAAAATTCCCCTAATGTTTTTTTGCTAAAAATTGGATCTGCCCTATTGTCACTGACGTATTAGTATTAACAAAAAAAGAATAGAGTCAATAATACTTCAAAAACCGATATCTTATAAGATTTGAGTGGAGAAAAACATAAGTAGCTGTATAGCTCTTTTTTTCTTTGATTTTATCGTTAGTATTTTTTTTTTTTGATTTTTGGTAAAACCCTTTGAGTAAGTTTTATTAACCACAATAAAGGCTTAAGTGATTAAAAAACAAAGTTAATGGTGCAATTTTGCCTGTTTAGTAACGTTTATTTTCAGATTCTGTAATGCTAAAAATTTGATTCCATGTCTGGCACTAAAAGCTTTTTTGATATCTTTGCGGACGCTTTTGCTTAGAGTTTTACTCCAATTTTATGGTTTAAATTCGAGTGTCCTCCATCAATTTTTGGTTTGGCAATTAATTAAATAAGATAGCAAAAACTTATGCAACTTTGCTTCGTAGCAGCAAAAAATATAACGATTTATTGAACAAAATAGAAGCGTCATATTATATAAAAGTAAATTTTTCTCACGCTTTTGCTCAATACCCCATGTCGTATTGTCCCGCTCCATCATTCGTTAGAAAAACATATTGCGACAGTTGGTAACAAAAACAAACAAATCGAGCAGAAAATTTTAATTTTTTGCAACAAACTGTTATCAAACTGTTTACATTAAAGCTGACACTCAAGCAGAATGCGTAGAAAGTCTATACTCAAACGGTCATTTAAATGGCAGATCAAATTTTAGAACGTATTCTGCTGTTTTCTGCATGCGTTGGGTCTTTTGTTGGATCAATTAAGAAACTTGAAATATGACTTAAAAAAAAAAAAAAATTATTTCTAAAATTCGATGTGAAATGTAACTTAAATTTAATATTAGCGAAATTGAATTTCGGAATTCGTACCGTAGTTTTTTGTACAAATTCTTGCGTACAAAAAACTCGATGACATTTAGTAGTTGACTCGATGACATTTAGTCCTTCGCCATCACCTCATCAAGAACTGTGTCTAATGTACATAAGTTATCTCGAAACTATATAACTGCTAGTGTAATGCGCATAATTCAGTCGCTGTGCTTGATGAAAAAAATAAATAAATGGTAAATGTTGAAATCATGTTCAGACAGTTTCTTGTTTTAAATGAAATCTAATGTCTGCCTGATGTGAAAAGTTTTGTGTGTTATGCACAGACATGGGCTCGATCTTGATCTTCAAGATCAGATTGTAATCTTGAAGATCAAGATCGTGATCAGATCATGATCTTCAAGATCACACTATTTTAATGATCCGATCTCAATCTTGAAGATCACATTTTTTGGATGATCTGATCTTGATCTTCAAGATCACCAAAAAGTGGTGATCTAGCCCATATCTGGTTATGCAGAAAATATTTTAAGTTCTCTAGAGTTAGTTTTGATAGGTGTCCAAAAGTATGTACAATTAGCAGAAAAATAATAAAGGAGCGCTACAAACGAAGTTAAGCAATTTTTTTTCTTAATGCAACATAGGTAAAATCTAGAACACCAACGGCATGCAGTTAGAATCGACACGCTTGAGTGATTTTCTAATTTTAATTTTGTGTGTGTGTTCAAAAGTTTTCGGAAAACGCAACAAACACATTTTTTAGTTTACAATATGCAACAATGAAGGAGCTTTGTGAAGCAAGCAATTATCAAGAAATCACTCTAACGTGTCGATTCTGACTGCTTTTTTGTTGGTGGTGTAGACTTGTTTGCCATAGGATTTTTGGTAGTTTGTTGACTCTTTTCTTTGAAATTGCAGTCGGTGTTATAAATTTTTGTCAATGATTTTGCTGTTTGTGCCAAGATATTTGCTAATTGTTCCAAGAGAAAACAATCTTTAGGTTTTTTGCGCTTAGTTTTCGTCATAAGCCCTTCGTGGCCTAGATAAGGCTTAAAAGCTTTACTGTAATCATACTGTTTAATTTTGTTAATAATCAATTTTTCAATAGGATTTTCCGTTTTTTAGCTAGATTTATGGTCTATGCTGCCTTAAAGCATTATTAAATAGCCAGCATTGCTCAAATTAAAAATCTTGTATGATGACAGTTAAAAAAAAAGAGAAAACTTTTGGCAACTCTGAACATGTGGCAGGCCAGCACGATGGCGGGATGCTTTTTGCTTTGGAAGTTGTGAATTCAAATGACTGACTGGTGGGAAGAGGTAATTCAAAGTTTGTTGATCTGTTGTAATCACATATTCTTAAATACTGTACTGATTTACTCTGTTGGCCTGTTAGCGTAGTAATGTTGTTCATAAGCTGGTAAGACAGTTACAAATAAGTTACTTCATCTTTGAACAAAGCGCTGCTAGCCTGGTCCGCTTACTGACCTACCGGTATCTTCTTAAGTTACACTGTACAGAAAAGTTGAACTGCAGAACATGCACTAAAGTAAGTGAGTAAACTGGTATTGGCAATGGTGGAAACGTAATGTATGTCACTACACTCAAATGTGCTACCAGTACCTGCATTAATTTAATTATAGAGTTATTTGCATACGGTAGGTCAGAGGTGGGCACAAGTCCGTTAATCAATAATCCATTAATAACAAAGCTAACTTTTTCATTAACTCATTAATCCGTTAAAAAGTTTTTTCATGTTAACGGACTAAATTAACTTCCATTAAGGTTTTTATCGTTAATTTCTTGCACCATTCAATGATTCATTTATCGTACCATTATGAAGCAGTTTTCACTGATAACACTTGTTGCAAATTAGCTCGAGTTTTATAGAAGAAAAGAGCTCGTTTTTGTGGCAAATAACAAGCTGCAGCCTCATACCGGTAGGTCTATTAATTATTGCTGTTTGCAATTTCCAAACATTTTCTGATCGCAGCTTCATTAGTGCATTTGAATTGATTTTATGCTGAAATTAATTTAGACTGTAAAATGTAGGCAGTGGCTATTTTGCCTCTAGAGGCAAAATAGCCCCATGTTATTTTGCTATTTTTGGAGGCAAAATAGTCCTAACAGCTATTTTGCTGCAAGTGCCAAAATAGCCCTAAGCCTAATGCTAACCCAAACTCTAACCCTAATCCCAACCCTAGCCCTAACTCAAACAGAGGAAAAACACTGTTTTGCCTCTAGAGGCAAAATAGCCACTTTGTAGAATGTAACTTCCAAAACACAAAAGACCACTATAGCACTAAATGTTTCCTTACGATGAGCTCAACAGCGTCAATACGTGTTCTAAAAGCGAGTGAATAAAAAGAAATGTACAGTCAACCAGGGTGACTTTGAACCTTACACTAACACAAACTTTCTTATCACTTAAATAAATACCGTACTCTTTAAGACCATGAGCCTACAAGGTCCGTTTTTAAACTTTGATTGATTTTTTTTGTTTTGCTTGACTACAGTAGAGCAAGGTCACATGACAATGACATCATCATTTAAACAAAATAGTTCATGAAAAGATTGAATTTGTTTAGGCTGTAACAGTTGAGCGGGTGTCAATGAAAAAAGCCAATCTATGACTTTTTCGACATCCTTATGTCTCATCAGGTGAATGTAGGCTCGAATCTATGACTTTGTGATTGTCTGTCCACCACTCTAACCACCATCACACTCCAGTCTGCTCAGTGACGTCATGGCAATTTAGATTATTGAATTAAAGCATGCCCACACTGTAGGCTATGTATGCAATTACAGTCTTTTGAGGGTGTGGTTAAGTATGAGCCGTCGCTTTTGGCAGCTTTGCGATTCGTGTATGAGCGCTCGTGCGTCTTCTCCGATCTAAGCTATTCCCAGATCTAACCCTAATGAGAGGAGCAAGAGCGCGTGCACGCTCATACATGAGTCGTAGAGATTCCGAAATAAAGCTGACAGTTTATACTTAACGACACCTCTTTTGAAACCACAATTGTTTACTTTTTTATAAATAAATTCTTATTTTACGTTTGGAAGTGGCTATTTTGCCTCTAGAGGCAAATTATTGGTCCAGTTATGCACTCGAACATTTAATTGTTTTTACTCACAGAAAGGAAAATTCCCTTAATGTTTTTTTGCTAAAAATTGGATCTGCCCTATTGTCACTGACGTATTAGTATTAACAAAAAAAGAATAGAGTCAATAATACTTCAAAAACCGATATCTTGTAAGATTAGAGTGGAGAAAAACATAAGTAGCTGTATAGCTCTTCAGCTGTATAGCCTCTAGAGGCAAAATAGCCACTGCCTGTACGTTTTTATGGATTAATATATTTGAAGAATCATTTTACATTTTTTATCAATAGCAAAAAAAGAAGTCCCTCCAATTGAAAAAAACATATTCGTCTAATTCATTTCATCAATCTGTAAAAATGTTTTTGGAAGCCCGTAAATCGATAAAAAGTCTTAAAATTCAGGAAGTCACTCCAGGGTAAGGTAACTCTGAACATTTACGCCTTGTAAGTGAAGGTTAAGTACATGTTGGTTGGGGGTTCAAAGTCGCCCCAAATAGTAGGGTGATTTTGAACTCTTTTTGAGATAGAATATTATGGTTTATCATAGTGAAATATTTTTTGAGTTATGGCAGTGCCAGTTACTGAGATTGTAAATGTAAGTGTTACGTTTAGCCTAAAAGTAATTGTGTTGCTTATACCAGGTTTACATTTGTAAGGAGTAGGATAATCGTATTACTGTGGTTGTGTTAAGTTAGTTCGTGGCTAGGTTGAGTAAACCTTACTTGTGTGGTACCACATGCTAGCAATGCTGTGCTTCTGACTTGCCTGTTTTTGTCAAGCACTATTTGCTTGCTAAAATTTCTGTTCTGTCTTGTGGTGTTTGTTTGCTTCAATTTGTCCTGTTTGATGTTCAATGTTAACGGACTTTAAACATTAGGAACACAGCAAAGAGTTGATGCTGTTTGTACTAAAAGTACTTATATCTTAAAACATTAAGATAGAAACAAAGTAATGGTATAATATTCTCTATGGTTGATTTTTATATTGTATTTCGGCTTTTATCTGTGCACGTTCTTAGGAACACACTTCTTTTGTGTGTTTGTTTTGTGTGTGTTTACTTTTGTGTGTTTGTCTTTTGTGTGTTTGTTTGTTTTGTGTGTGTTTACCTGGCAGAAGTGATATGTCTAAATCAGTAAATGCTTCAAAAAGGTTCAAAGTTGCCCTGGTTGATGGTAGATTACACGCAAAATATTAACAGACTTTATTAACTTTTGATAATTAAAGCAGAAAATAATGGATTAACGTTAACGAAAGTGTGAAGTTTGTTAACGGACTAGTGGTTAACAAAGCTAACATCTTGCGTTAACTTGCCCACCTATGGTTATTTGTTTCAAACTGTGTAAAGTAGCCTGGTAGCGCAATAAATTTGGCTACAGTATGTTAATTCATACCGGTAATTGTTATAATAATAAATGAAAGATGCTATAACAAAAGTGATTTTAAAGTTCTGACACTGATACCTGTCGTCTATGATATTGGCAATGGAGCTTTTTTTACCTATAGGCAGAGGTGGGCAGCGCAAGTCACAATAGTTATGCCGCATGCTCAAGTTTTCCTAAAGTAAAAGTCTTGCGGCGCTAGCATTTCCGCAATCCTAAAACAATAACTGCGCCGCAAGCGCACACGCAAGTGCAACGATTCAAAAAGTATAATTCTGATTGACTCATTGCTTAAACTGCACTATAGGTTGCGGTACGAAACAAATACTGTAGTGTATTCAAAATTAATCATACACTGTACCAAATAGTAAACAAAAATATTATTGATTTCCTTTCAAAAATATAAGTGTTTGAAAATGCACATCGCTTAACTCTGCTCACTTTGGGCGAAGAACAGTGAAAAATGACGTTAACACTAGTACTGAAAGGTATTGGGGCTGTTGATTTCCACCAATAAAGTCTTCATGTGGTGGCAAGTGAACGACTTTGGAGTCACTGTTTTTTTTCTTACGGCTCGTCAAGGAAATCGATTACTATCTTCAATTCATTTGTGTTCCTAGAGCAATTAGCATCACTCTGGTGTGACTGTCTGACGAATGTAACATGCTAAAAAATCATCATGTATTTTGTGTAAAGAAATTGAATCAACAAAGAGTTATTCTGACGAGTAGAATGTTGATCAACATTCTTTTGAAGTCGTTACCCGCACAGCGTGAGCATCAGAACCAGAGCATGACCATTCAAATCTCAGTGCAGCCAGTCAAACTTAGCATGTTCGTTATAACATATAGCTACATTGACAGAGTGGTCTATCGCTTGTCCTGTGTTCAAGGATTGCCGCGACTTCAAAACAGTGTACAAGGTCTGTTAGGAAAATATCCGACTTTTTTTTCTCTTTCCAACAGCGTTCAATCTAATCACTTGTACAAAGTGTAGGTGCGCACACATGCAATCATGCGCAATCGTGAAAAGTTTCAAGTCGATTGGTGAAGCCATTCTTTTTCTGCAAAGTATTTATGGAGGTGGTCTCATATGTGCTTGGCGATTTTTTTTTTGGAAAATCTTATTGATATGGCGAAACAGAGGTATTGCATCAAATTTTTTCAAAAACTTAGTGATGCTCAAATGGAAACAATCCAAAAGATCCAGCGGTATTTGGCGATGTGGCCTTTAGCCCAATCCAGACAAAGCAATGGTGTAACGCTTTAAAAATGGACATATTTACCGTGTTTCCCTGAAAATAAGACAGAGCTTATATTAATTTTTACTCCAAAATATGGCACTAGGGCTTATTTTCGGGGGATGTATTATTTTGATGTATCAAAAAATGAAGTTACAAAGTAAAAATTACGAGATTTTAAATAAACAGAAATTACAAAAAAAGATATACATTTACTTGCCATTAACATGTTTTTTATTCAGAAACTCATTAACAACAATTTATTCAAGAACAATCATATCATCATCCTCTAGAATGTCTTGCAAGTCATCATGAGATCAAGTCAAAAGAATGTTTGACTCTTTTGTCTTTTCTGCCGCTCTCAACCAGGGCTTATTTTAAGGGTAGGGCTTACATTAAAATCATCCTCAAAAATCACGCTAGGTCTTATTTTGCGGGTAGGTCTTATTATCGGGGAAACATGGTAGTAGACATATTTTTAAAAGATGTCCCATGTTAGTCTCCATCTTTAAAAAAATAAATGAAATTGAGTCAACCTCTCCAGAGATATTGCTATTTTATTACACTTTTAATAAGCATTGCTGCCACCAAGTGGTGAAAATTAAAGATGATTTTATCAAACATTAAACCTTTTGATGTTAAATTTTGGTATATTATTCATTTCAAAACTGTAGAAGTACATTTTAATGCAACATTTGGTGAGTACCAAGTACTGATTTATAGGTGTTATAGTGAAAGTTTGTTGGTAATGCTTAGTTTGAAAAGATTCAAATTGTTTTCAGAAAACATTTCGGTTGGGTGGGGTTATTACAGCCTCTTGAAGAAAGTTACTACCAAATATTTCATTAGTTCTTTCAATGGGCAATTTATTTAGTGTTTGAAATGCGATACAGAATCAATGGTAGTTCATGAGCTAGCTATGCTTTTTACTAGACTAAAGTAAGATTAATGAATGTTGCAATTGCACACTATGGGGTAGGTTAATGTTGCAATTTACATGCTATATGTGTGCTCTAAATACTAATAACAAACAGTTATGTTAGATGTCACGTGTTAATCTCCATCTTTAAAAAAAAATTGAATAAATTTGAGTCATCCTATTCAAGAGATACTGCTATTTTATTACACTTTCAACAAGCGTTGTTGTGACCAAGTGGTAAAATTTGAAGTTGGAATGTAACGATATTAAGCATTTCAATGTTGAATTTGTGCATACTGTCCCCTGCAAAGTTGCAAAATTGTATTTTTAAGTTTGTTTTTAGGCATTTAGTCTGTATTCGAGTATATTAGGTATTGCGCTGTTGTAATCTAAAATTGATTGAAATTAACAATATTGCTATAATGTTTAAGAGTTGGTCACTATGAGTTACTCGATTCCAAACATCCATCAATTTGAGCTAACTTTTTGGATTTTCAACTCAACTGATGTGACTGGCAAAGCAATATATTCTTCCTATATTTTAAAGGGCAAAAATTATTCAGCAACAATGCAGAAATACCACATAAAACAAATTTTAGAAAGGACGTTTTTTTAGGTTAGTTATTTTTCTAGGATTGTCTTCCACAACGATTACTTGATTTTGTAGATTTTCTTCGTTGTGTAGCAGGTGAAGAAAATCAGTAACCTGCTTGATCCTTCTTACTGTGGAGTCATTGCACACTTGCAGGCTGTGGATTGTATTGTTTGCCATGGCATATCCATACACAAGGGTGGCAGCGTGGCCGAATGGGTAAAGGCGTCGTTTTTACGACGACCCTGATCGAATGATCTGGGTTCAACCCGCACCCTAGTCACGCTGTTGCGTCCTTGGATAAGACGCTTTACGATGATTATCTCTGCTTGGTGGCTTCGAACAAGCAGCAAATTTAGTGGACAAGAATTCGAAGAAATCCACAGGAACATTGGATCATCGGAAACTCCTAAGCAGGTGCGGATTCCTCCAATCACGAAGTAGTCTTGGTGATGAAAAAGTGTGCGGATCGTCCAACAAGTTAGCGTCTGACGCTGTCCGGTGACAGGAGGATAAATATGCGCTACAACAACAACAACAACAACAAGTCGTTTTTCAAGTTATTTTTAGCATCTCCAGCTTATGAAATCCTGCACCATATCTTTTTTAGAACTTACTGTCAGCAGTTGCAGTGACTAAATGCCAACAAAAGTTTTTCATCTAATGGGGCTAAACCTCTCCAGTTAAATATCAGGTATGTCTGGCCTTCAAGAGCAGGCAATACTCAATAAATTTATTTCGTCCCTTGATAATAGCACAAAGTAGAAATTAATCGACATTTGTTTAAGAAGGCAACAGGAAAGTTACTAAGAACTTTATGGTTATTTAGTCAAGCTACCATGCTCTTTATCAGAGAAGAAATTCATAAAGTTTTTAATTACTTTGTCTTAGAATTGCAACATTTGGAAGATTTCAAAGTCCTTGGCCTGTCATGAGCATGTACTGGATCTTTACATGTACACAGAGAATTGTCGATAACATGAAAAGAAACATGTAAACTGCATGAGAAAGTTTTTAAAACAAAATTTGAACTTTTCGTAAACCAATACTTAAATATATCTGCAGGAATGCAATTCAAAATCTTGACTCCCTGGTACTAAATACACCTCTTTTATTAATTTTGTGTAGAAACGAAGAATGTGTTAATTGCTGGAGTCAGCCAACTATCTCATAGCTTGACTAGAACGATCAATAGTTTTACAAAAGCAATTGTGAAATAAGTTTTTTGTTTCAGTGTATAAAAAAACAATACACAAATTTAGCAACTTCAAATTTAAACAATTGAGTACATTCCCAAAATCAGTTAATAATTCTTTAAAAGTACTAAAATCTTATTTAAGATAAAATCTACTTTGGTCTCAGAAGACCATCAACAGTTTAAAAAAAAAAAGGCGGTTAGAGAATTAAAAAGGAACAAAAAAGTACAACAACCCTGCTTTAAATTTTGCTATACAAAATAAAGTCACTGTGTAAGAGATTGAAAACCAAAGCGCAGTGCCATAATGTACTCCATGTTTTATTTATTAATAAACCATCTTAACAAAATCGTCATTTTGTACTTCTTTGATTTGGGTTAGATTCTCTGGAACTTTCCTATCAACAATCACATTAAAATTGAACAAACCATCAGTTTGAAGAATGTAAAATTGTGAGTAATATGGATTCACTGAATCTCTGAAATAAGCACCAACAATGCTTCTTATCTCTTAATTTTGTAAGAATTTTAATTTTTGCGTACAAGCAGGATATGTAGCTCTCCACATCATTGTACAATACAATAGTGGCGCATGTACTAAAGCAAATCGAGCTTTAAGGAAATGTTTATTTTAGTTTATTTGGAATTCTACCTGAGCAAGCTGCAGTTTGTTATCAGTATTTCGGTGGCTCATATTGCATATTAACTAATACACCCTTAGTGTGCAATTGCAACATTTATTAATCTTACTTTAGTCTAGTAAAAAGCATAGCTCATGAACTACCATTGATTCTGTATCGCATTTCAAACACTAAATAAATTGCCCATTGAAAGAACTAATGAAATATTTGGTAGTAACTTTCTTCAAGAGGCTGTAATAACCCCACCCAACCGAAATGTTTTCTGAAAACAATTTGAATCTTTTCAAACTAAGCATTACCAACAAACTTTCACTATAACACCTATAAATTAGTACTTGGTACTCACCAAATGTTGCATTAAAATGTACTTCTACAGTTTTGAAATGAATAATATACCAAAATTTAACATCAAAAGGTTTAATGTTTGATAAAATCATCTTTAATTTTCACCACTTGGTGGCAGCAATGCTTATTAAAAGTGCAATTAAATAGCAATATCTCTGGAGAGGTTGACTCAATTTCATTTATTTTTTTAAAGATGGAGACTAACATGGGACATCTTTTAAAAACATGTCCACTAACTAACGCAACTTATCCATATCGCCCTCCAGTAAAAAAAAGGCAAAATTTTGGAAAAGTGGGCCTCAAAATGGGCCTGGCAGGGTAGGTAAACATGAATGAAAATTTTTGAAACTTGTTATTTATGATCTACTGATCAAACTGCAATACCAAAAAATAGTTCAGCTTATACAAACAAGTTTTCAATTTTTATGGGGTGCCTGCAACACCCTAATGATCATCATAGCTTTAGAAAAGTCGACAAACTTCTGGGAATATGACTTTTAGTAGACTTTAATACTGGATTGGTACAAAACTTAGGGCTTATTAACATATTTTTACAGCTTTGGGCACATACATTTTAAGAATATTGCGGCACCCATCAATTAGTCAAAAAGTTAGAGGGAACACTGCTTGGCAATAGCGTAGATATATTACTGGTAATGCTTATTGCAATTATTCGTGTTCTGTGTAAGTTACAGACAACCAGCAGCTTTTTTTGCAATTAAAAGCAATTAATGAAACTGATCATCATGTTAGTAACGACTAATGCAAAAGAAAAAGGTAAATAGCATAGCCAAGGGCCAACAAACTTTTTGGAGTCCACTAAATTGAAAACAATATAGCAGCTTGCTTGCTACCAAAAAACAAGTTTTTCTGATAGCCGATAGGAAGTGCTTCATGTCTACTTAAGATTTCCTTCAAGAACAGACTTGTAAAACCGACTTGAATTTTAGAACTGAATGAAATCTGGACTTTATTTCATGCTTAGAAATTTTGGTCAAATGTTCTAATTGAGGCGTAAATTTATTTCGTCATGTTCGTCATTGCAAACGCAATTTCAGTTTATGAATTCAAAATCTTGCTAGTTTTTTTCACTCCTTTTGACCTAATTGGTTAATTTATTTTCGGTCATTCACCAAAAATTTTGTGCAATTATTGAAAAAAAAAATCAAACCTAGAATGGTATGAATTGTTATATACTCTTGAGTAAATCTAAACCCTGTTCCTCATTACCAATAAGTTCTTGTATAGCAAGGCTGCCTTATAGCAAAAAAAAATTGCATGTTTCTATCAAAATCTTGTATTAGTTCTTTATGAAGTTACAAACTTACAACCAATTTTTGCTCATACTATTTAAAATTTCAATCTAGATAGCCAATTAAAAATTAAGTAGACAAATTTGCTTTCATCTAAGTTTGTGTTTCTTTAGTGGACATTGACCTAAAATTTTGGTGATTGACCTAGTTGTTTTCATTGGACCAGTGTCTTCATTCTGTTATAGATTTCAATTTAAAATGCTGGAGATTCAGTGAAATATTGGCTAGATTAGGTGTGATGTCATTTCCACTTGTTGTGGTTTATAAGTTCAAATTCGAAAGCTAGGTGGAAGTAATGGTTAACTAAGAGGTTTTGCAATGGTTGTGGTTGTTGGTTATGACATTTGAGTGCTTTTGGACAAGGTCTATTTATTCTTTTGGTTTTTGTTCTAATTTTTAACTAGAGTTGAAGAAATTTAAGAGAGGCACTGCAATAATTGAAATACAGTTTTGGTTGTATGATTTCCTATCAAATACCAAGTTAAATTTTTAGTTGTAAACCAGATAACAATTTTGATTCCATGATTTTAAAACTGTATGACATGATGCACTTCAAAGGAAGCCTAATATGATATTACTGTAACAGTTCGTAATTTGCCTATCACATATTGTAAATACCAGATAGCATTTCCGATACAATTTAATGATTAAGTAGTTTTTTTTGTGTTTTCTCATCGCGTGAATGACGATTGATTTTTTGCATGCGAATGCAATAGATTTTGTTGAAAAAATTTCCCCTTTTTCTTTTTTTTTTGACGTTGATGTACTCTGCAAAAAAAGAAAAATCGAAAGTTCGTGAGAGTTGAAAATAACCGATCCTGTAAGTTAGCCATTAAAACTTTCTCGTCGCACGAAAAAACTAACTTCTACCGGCTTGAGTTACACTGATATACTTCTGTATTAGCTTTATCTCGTTAGCCATTCGAAATTAAATTGCGCTTTTAGCTTTTCAAAACTGTTGTTTACGTGACAATGCAATGTGCTTACGTGACGAAGTCTATGATTCGATATCTCACTTAAAAAAAAGATCACAAAGAAAATTATGTACCCGTTAAGTTTACAATGTCAGCGAAAAAATATACTGATCAATAAACTGATCATACTACCGAATAAAGAAGATAAATTATAGATATTCATCCGCATGTTTAGGCTAGAGTTGCTGTGGTTAAGTTTAAACTTCCAATTGAACAAGGTTTAGTGATATGAATTTTACATTACACCTTTGGAAAAAAACTTGTTAATATTCATCCCAGGAACGTTTTGAGATCAAGATTACACTTTACCATTTTTCAACGTTTGATCAGAACATTCAAAATTATGGTTTATACGATATAATTAGTGGATTTATCCACCAATATTATGATAGCTACCAGTCTACTTTTGTCATGAACCTAGTTATAACTTGTGATTGTTAAGTGATTAGCGGTCACCGGTGTTATTTTCAGTTAATCCCTCGATTCTGAAATCGCAGCAACGATTTTTGCTTGACCACAAATGATATTGACGTTTGCTGAATTTGCAGACCAAAAATTGCCAATTTAGGCTATCTTTTTAAATCCTGTCTACACTGGACGTAAAATCGTGAACGTACGAGCGTATTTGAGTTTGTACGCTCGGCGTACGGCCTAGATGCTGTTAGCTGGTTAAAACAAAGTTAAAATGCTCGTACACTCACGATTTTATGTCTAGTTTAGACCGTGCCCTAGAAGTAAATTGTTCGCACACTTTCACAAACTGTGAGACGACCAAATGATGTATTAATCGATTAAGAAAGAAGCATTTGTATTTGGTTCGTAAAATTACCTTGTTTTGTTGATAGAATTTTGGGTCTTAACTGCTTTGTATTGTGCAAATGTGTATCCTCAAAACGAAGAAGTTTTAGTTTACAAAACAAAATCATTCAATTGTCGTATATTCAGTACTATTTTTATTGTTTATTTCAGAATCGCAGCAAGCCCACACAGAGGATGACCTGAACCCACTGTGCACCGACAACAAAAGCGTGTTTTGAGAAAAACACCTCCCCTGTGTACTGTCGTGTCTAGTTTTGGGTCGTCAACAGTAAAAACAGGTAACGTAATCCCCAAAGATAGTCGTAACTTTGTTATGAATTTTTTCACCACTCTAGTAATTTTGAATTAACTGCTTTTGGCGATTGTATCTGGTAAAAATTGTACTTTTGCAATATCATTATTAATACACCCTTTATTTTAGTGTATTTAAATGTAATATTTACTGAAAAATAATAATTTTAAGATTATGCGATTTTGGTTAAAAGTACGCATGAAATTATGTCACTTGATATTTGTGAACTGAAAATTTAGATCCATTTTCAGTTCGTGAATTTACGTCATAGGTGGTATGCATAAAATATCGCTTATTTAAATTATAACTGCAAAAAAGATTTTTAGCAAATCAAGATCATTTTTTATCAAAAGCTTGTTCCGCGCTTGTCTAATTGTGGACTTAGTACTCCGCGTTGTGAGTCACTTCGCACCAATTGTGCAATGTTAGTTTAGTTCAGGGGTGCTCGAAGTGCGGCCCGCAAGTGACCTCGAGAATTGAAGTTGTTTTGGGATAATTTTGCGAAAAACCAAACCACCGGTAAAGACCTTTAGTTATTTTTTGTCTTTTTGCATTTAGATTACACCTAAAATTCCGGTAATTAGAATATCGATTTCTGACGAAGACCTTTTCTTTTTTTTGGTTTTGATCCAAATTTCTGGTGAAAATGACGTCAATTTCTGGCGAAGACCTTTTTTCTTTTTGGTATTCACTTAAAATTCCGGCGATAGACGTTGACTGCGGCCCGTTCCCCCATACAATTAAGCCAATGTGGTCCGCTCTTCAAAAGTTAGGGCACCCCTGGTTCAGTTGAATTCCTAGCAACCAATGGGTGTAAACTAGATAGCAGGGGATGATAACATGGTCAAATTGGTCATTCGGTCAAGTTCCGAGTTTTTCGAATTCGTGCGTTTTGGGTGTGCTGCAAGCGACGAACGAGCGTAATGAAGGGTTTCACGAATCAATTGAAGATCTTTTTTCGATTTGAATTTGTGTTGGCAAGTTAGCGAGTATAAAACGCCCTATGTAATTTACTGGTTCACCTATTGTTATGCTTGCATTTTTATGGAAGTTGGGTTTCCGATCTTTTCACGTCATCTTACCAATTAACGTATCAACATAACCACTGGCACTTTCCTGTCCCAAATTGGCCAAGGCGTTGCCTAGCCTGGTGGTAAAGTATTAATTTTTCTGCGAACTGGTTATTTGATAGAAGATAAATCATCTGTTGCAGCCTCGAGAACCGGCAAACGTAGTTAATGTGTATTACTAATTATTATTAATCTAGGACGTTTTTGTGATCATTAGATGGATATTACTGTAGTAGGGCATGGATTGATTAGTCACCAAAAATATTGAAACTCTTTTTCCAGCGTTAGAAACTAATTTAGCTCTTCATTTAAATTTTTTCTAGTAGGCAATGTTCACTGTTCAGTCGGTCAATTTTGGTTTGTTTCTGCGCTATTGATTCTTTTTAATTTTAACAAATTTAAGTTTTTTTTTTCGCTGCGGAATTAGTTGGTCTTTTTGTATTTCTTTTTTTTGATACGTCGGTTTTTTTTCATCATCAAAAAGTTCAAAATTTTAGCTTTTTTTTATTGGCTCTGCATTGCCATCTAGCGATTTCGGTTTATTTCACGGTTCGCTATGTAGACAATTTACAGTTCACGTAGTGTTATGTGTGCAGTGACGTCAGTGAGAATAATCCATTGAAAAACTTAATCGCTCATCATCTAGCGTAGTTATTAATTAAGCTTGAACAAAAATATTGGACTAGATATTTCAATTAAGTCAAATTTAGTGTTTTACGTCTCGCAGTTTTTAACTTAAATACCACCCACAAATAAAAAGATTGTTTTGGTATGGGGATTTTTAACGTGAACATAAAAGGCGAAAGCCTATTGCTAATGTAAGCTTGATCCTGGCTGCTATTCAGCAACGAAATAAAGTTGCCCCGATGGAGATTACGGGGACAAATCGAATGAGATATAAAAATGGCACGGGTTATTTGATGACAATGTTAACCGTGTGGTTTTATAGACGCTTTTTTTCTTTATGATTAAGAAGTAGTGAATGACGAGATGGGAGAGTTATCCCTGTTTTGACATCACTGTCACGCAACGAAAAATCACAGTAATTAGTAAGAATTTTCGAAGATGTCATATTAGGTGAATATGTATTCCAAATTTCTGATTCATGTATTATGCTACTATTTTCTCCCTCATAAGTAACATGCAATTAGCGCTTTCTATAGCTTAGTCACTATGTCGCAACGACATTTGAAATTGATGTCAAGTCTTTTGACCTTTCTAGCCAATCCTTTCGTATAGCTTTTGAATTTCACATTCAATTTCTAAATATGCATTGATATAGGAAGATAGTTTTGTAGCAAGGCGTAACAGGGACCACGAATAAAGTCGTTTCCTTCATTTGCGGTTTACCATGTCAATTGCGTTGTAATTCTAGTTTGGGGTCATATGAGAGAAAATCTCGTTTGATGACGAAGTGCTTGGGCGTTGCTGCTAATGAGAAATGAATCCTGTATCGCATGTGAAGTGCAAAACTATGTAGATTTCAGGGAGGGGTAATTGCATATGTTATCACTAATTACGTTGTTTTTCAAAAGTTTTTTCTTCGTAGAAACTTAATTTTTAGTGGATTGGGCATTGATATGAAAAAAAAACTATATTCTAAATGTAACACTTTCATAATTCGTCGGCTCTTGGTTACGCAAAATAACTGCTTAATTTGTTGAGTATAGATAAATCACTACTCTTCAAATGTTGCTTTGGTTGATGAAACAAATGTAGTCTTAGAAAATATTTTCAAATACGCTGACAGTAGCAGTTTGCGACACAGATTATGGCTGATGCAAATAGGGAAACAGTTTTTTAGTCAGTGATTTTTTTTGTTTATGAACTGTCTCGTGTGTTTGTTGAATATTTTTCCTAACCACGCATTTGCTGTTTGGTTCAGTTTAAACTTTGTTTTCGGTGAAACTCTCAATGATTTAATTACCAAAGTGGCTTCTTTTATCTCTTCGATGTGCCAAATCACATTCATTTTTGATCAATATTTACATATATAAGTGGGCTCCTGCTGCATTGTTCTAGGGAGATGGAGAGAAACTACCTTCGTTTGAAGTACGACAATCGACTAATTTAGCAATTTTAAGTTAGAAAAACAAGCACTAAGATATAGTTTGTGTCTCCTCAAGAGAAGGCATGAATTGATATCTTCCTACTTGTCTAATTCTAATCAAAATTCAATATTTGTCATGTTTGCTTCGGCGTAATTTTTCTTTTGATTTCGTTGGCAAAAAAACAAACCGATACTCAATATTTGCCCCGCACACGCCAGAGTGCAAATATTACTGTCTTGTCATCACACGTGAGAATCATACCGGCTTAAGTTTGCTGTTTCGCTGTCAAAAATGATGATCAAAGTTGGTTGCGACTTCGCCCCTTCGTTCTGGGTCATTTACAGAGATGTTTACGTCATAGAATCGAGTCTGATTGACCACGTAAGACTGCGAAGCTATTCTCATTTATCAAAGGCTAGCCTCGGACCAACTCCTCTCTCTGGTCCGGTCTAATTGTTTCAACTCTGTTTGGCGGAGAAATTTGATCCAAAGCACTTTTATCGCATTGCAAGGCGTAACACATAGAGTTGAATATCTGTTCTCAGTAACTGTCAAAGTAGAAAACAATTTGGATACGTTTGTATTTTCCAATCATATGCATTTTGTCTAAGGCCGGTGCTGCAACATAAATGATTTCGATTGAGACTCTTTGCCCATATTTTGATGCATATACAGTACTTGCTATGCTGTTCTGTTGAAAGGATGTGAGAAATTGGCTGCATGCTGCTCAAAAGTATATTTGGCGCTGCTTAAACTAGGAAAAACATGATGCTCATATGACGTCGGTTTTCGCTGGAGTGTTGTTATCAACGGCCAGTTGGTCGAGCAGTAACGCGTTCGTCTCTGGAGCGGGAGGTCTGAGGTTCAAATCTCTCGGGCCGGTTAAGTCGGACACAGTGTTGCCAATGGTTCGCCACCAGTGCGACATTTCTTGAAAAGAAGCTATGTTAACCGGGCGCAATGACGCGGAGATGGGCCCCGCAAACTCGTTATACTCTTCGGCATATTGCAGTGAGTATAAAGAAAGATTTGGTCTGACGTCCGTAGATGTGTTGTGTATGGTGTGACAGGTTTGGAAAAACTTGATTTCGACAGCAGCTGTTTGTGCATGCCTTAAGCATGGTTATCATATTTCGAATTATTTCTGCGTGCCAAAGTGGTGTAAATCGCGTGTTATGTCACAGTGGTGGCAAATTGCAATGGCCCGTGGTGTTAAGATTGTTACTACATGCTGCATCTGTTGTCACTTTATAGTTGCCTCATTTTTCACTCGCTTGTCAAATGCAAATCGATATGAAAGCTTACCGCCGTTTCACGAGATCTCTCAATCCGCACTTACATCACTTCAAGTAGTGCTATCACCGAGTCGAAGCATATGTTAAAACAGATCTCAAGTTCCTACGATTACATATTTCACGTGTCATTTGCGTCTTGCTTGGTTGAAAACAATTATATGGGGTAAATACGGACCTTGGCGCTTTAATATGGGCCAAGCTTAGTGGCACAAGTATCTCTACTTGTTCATTCAAAGTCAAGATTTCAATAACTTACCGGCAAATTGTTGTAAACTTGGCGTGAGCGTTTAACAAGTTTCCACTCGAAACGAGATATAAACGTTCAAGAGACACTTCTCACTTTCAAGAGTGTTTGAGACACGCGCTCCTTGCTATCTTAACTTTGGATGTTTACAAAGCCAAAATAGCCCTCCAAAAAATACTAGAGTATATCTATGCTTTGGTTTTAGTCCAATGCCGTTGATCTTATTGTAAATAAACTGAATGCCCTATTTTAAAACACCTCCCCTCGACTTTATGTCATGGAATAAACGAGGACATAATGTTCAAACCAATTTTTTTAACATAGTTTATGGTCCCTGCGTTTTATTCCGTATGATATTTAGAAAGTAATAAAAATTGTGATTAGTAGAGAAAATAAAATTTGTTGGGAGTGCTGTAAATTATGAGCAATCAAGATAGAGAATTCTTGTATACCTTAAAGGAAAATTTTACATCTACAATAGTGAATGTGTCCTATTGTGCTTTTACAACTTTTAATCTCTGCTGCCGTTTTGCGGCCAATTCGTTAAATAAGTCTTTTCGTAGATGTCGTTAAAATTTTTTCACGTTGAGAATGACACTTGCGAACGGTGCCGTGGTAGAAAAAGAACTCGCAAGAGCGAAAGTTCGATTCCCTGTCGTCGCTAATTCTGCAAGTCAGTTTAAATGCTTGGTGTTTGAAAATTTTTTCTTGTGTCCTTTTGAGTATGTTCGTTCTGTTAAAAAACCTCATAAAAAAAAAAGGTGGAGAAAGTTTTTTTCGGTCATTCAAGGGTAACTGACCTAAATTTTAGCAGTACGTGAAGCTCCATCCAACTGAATTACTATTTTAGAAAAGCTGCTGTGATGATTTCAATACGATTTGCGCAATATTACCTATAATGATTATATTGTCGTAATCTGAGCAGCTTATCCAGTCAGTGATGCTGGTCTCCGAGCCCAACGTCACTTTTTCAAAGGTTTTTATTTACTCTCGATATCACAGTCACTCACAGTACTACCAAGTATATGACCAAAAATGATGTGCTTATTTACAGAACCAGCTCAAAAGCAATGTTATGAATGATGACCAACAGTCTGAAAATGCACGCAGAGTCATTGCATCAACTCGCGATTTTGAAGCTGTTTAAACCTGAACTGTGGAATTAGATTGAAGGTTAGTTTTCAAATAACACTATTATGAGCTAAAACATGAAAACAGAGAAGTTACGTTTGTACGTTGCAATGATGCATTTTTGTATCTGTGATTTTGTAGATGAAAATTTACAACGGAACCAAGCCTTTGTCACTGACCTCTGACCAATGATATATAATATTGATTGTTTGCAGTAATCTTTCATTTTTGTTTTGATTCCAATCTGTTGAACGGAAGAAATAGAGGCACGTGAGGCAGGGGCCCCCGCAGTGCCCCCTGGAAATAAAGATGTCAAGTATTTTTTTTTGTTAAATTTGCAAAATAAGTCTAAATATATCTATCTAAACTAAGAAAACAACCTTTGTGGAGCTTTTTTACCACTTTTGCTTTGGTGCAGAGGGCAGGGGCCGAAGGAACAGGATTGCC
The DNA here is from genome assembly GCA_963965965.1 of Trididemnum nubilum. Lineage (NCBI taxonomy): Eukaryota > Metazoa > Chordata > Ascidiacea > Aplousobranchia > Didemnidae > Trididemnum > Trididemnum nubilum. The sequence continues at coordinate 13,476,601 of OZ014481.1, forward strand.
CACTTTACGTGAATTATCATACAGCATTTTCCTGAAAACGAAGGTAAGCAACACCCTAGGATTAAAGGCGGTGAATCATACAGCCAATTCCGGTGGTTTACAATAGCTAAAATTGAACTATAATTTTTGATATTTATTGTTTTGATTTTGGGGCTGCGTTTGCAAAGATATTCAACAAATACAAGATGTCCCCCCGAAAAAAGTTTTTGGAAACTCTGAGTTTTGTTCTTCCCGCCGAAACCACAGTTCTCTAAACTGTTAGGCCTACTGTAATCTTATTAAACTATTAGGCCTAACTATCTCAACTAATAGGCCTACCACACAGTTCTCTAAACCATTAGGCCTACTGTGGTTTTGGCGGAAAGAACAAAACTCAAGAGTTTCCAAAAACTTTTTTCGGGGGGACATCTTTTTGTATTTGTTGAATATCTTTGCAACCGCAGTCCCAAAATTAAAACAAAAAATATCAAAAATTATAGTTCAATTTCAGCTATTGTAAACCACTGGAATTGGCTGGATGATTCACCACCTTTAAGCATTAAATCGTTTGATTAAATAATCAATATTTAACGTTTCAGCATCTGTCATTGCAGTAGCGTAGCCAGAAGAGGTGGGGGCTATAGTCACCCTCCTATCGCCCTGTCTACCAAAATGCAGAATAAGGAAAACACCACATTTTCAGCTCTTCTCAGACAGTCTTTTGCTCTGGAACGGACTCAAAATGATTTAAAGCATCATTTGAAACATATATTCAGGGGAGGGAGGAGGCTAATTTGTCAAAAATCAAATTCACAAATCAATAAAAACTTTGAAAAATGGCCAAAAATAAGCAATCGAATTTGATCGCTAATATAAAAATGCTGAACGTTGGCTTCATCAACTGTAAACTCAGAAATGCAGGGGTAGGGGCAATGCAATATCAATTAAGTACCAATCACATCTCTCAAATCTCTTTCCATTAGTCTCCCCCAATTAATTTTCTAGATAAAATCTAGATGAGAGATTATTCCGTGTGAGTTATATTGAACTATACGATTTTATGATTTACCTGCATCTAAATAAGAGAACTAAAATTTTACCATTAGCAACCTCCACGTGGCCCATCTTTGCAATAAGTTTAATCTTGTTTGCACTGTCAATTTCTAAGCCACGTTTCAAACGCATTATTTTTTTATTAAAATAGTCCTAAAATTAAGTTATTTTAGAAACAAAAGCAAAATTTTCGAGCGAATTTCTTGCTACGCGCCCGCGTCGTTGAGCTCGTATCAGGATCTAAATACAATACAGCGTTTGTTAGTTCAAATTTACGCTGTGCTTATATAGACAATGAAACAATAATTACTCAGCCGTTAAATTAATTTTGCTCAGAAACCGAAATCAAAACCAAACTTTAATCATTAGCGTAGCCAGGGGTGTTGTGCCCCCATGCATTGGCCTGTAGACCAAAGTGCACAATAAGGAAAATACCACAACTTTTGCCCTTCCGAGGCAGTGTTTTGCAGTGACAAAGCTACTTTCAAAACATTTATTATCATTGTTATTTTTTAGGGGGAGGGAGGCAGCAGTCAAAATTGATTGCTGAATACTAAATGTTTAACGTAAGCTTCATAAAAAAGGGTATAGGGGGGCTATTCAGCATTTAATTTATTTAATTACAACAGGTTTTATAGTTGACCTGTGAGTAAAGTAGGGGGTTGAAGGGGCTGAACTATTCAATTCTTTTAAATGGCTTTCAAATTGTATCTATTTAGCTTTTTAAATTGCTGTAAAAAGATGCGAAGTTTCATTCGAATAACGTTAAAATGGATATTTTTTTTTCTTGAAATATCACAAAAATTGCCGATCAGTTGGGGTTTTCCCCCAGACCCCGGTTTGTGATATGCTTTAGTTGCACATGTTCGCTAGACACGCTACCCAATTGGGGCATTTTTGAAGCAAAAACTCCCAATCTTTAGGTAAATCAAGCCCTATCACCCCCCACCCCCCTAGCAAAATTCGGGTTGCAGTCAAGCGCAGCAGCCGAGGAAGCTAAGGGAGCTTAGCCTCCCCTTCTCCTTATCCAAGTCACTTGGAAAACTTGACTCACATAATTATGCGAGCGTTTAAACGTGGTTTGAATTTAATCTGCAAATAAAGAGCGATGAAGGGACTGATCAGTTTAAGAATTTCAAGTTGATTCCTAATCTCAGCAACTTTGTTCTTTTCAATGGCTTAAAAAACTTTCGAAATGAGATCCAAATGACGGTAAAATGGTTATTTTTTTAAAGAAATTGCGAAAATTGCCCAGCGACTGGGGGCTTTGCCCCCAGATCCCCGTGAATAATACACTTTAATTGCATCAGTTTGTTCTACATGCCGCCCAATTGCAACATTTGTTAGCAGGACTATTTTAACTTTTGGTTTCAAGCTCCTTACCAAAATCCTGGTTGTTGCTGTAAGGTTTTATTTGATTCAGTAGATAATGGATACGCCGTTTGCCCCTCCCCCTCTGAAAAAGATTCTGCCAGCGCCTCTGACGTGAGGTGAGGTGAGTTGGCGGTGAGATGCCAGCAATTTTCTTTTAAAACACAGTGAAAAAGCTGCAGTGATGAATTCAATACGATTTGCGCAATATTATTCACTCAGAATGATTATATTTTCGTAATCTGAGCAGCTGGTTAATCTTGATTTCAAAAAAAATCTTAATCTTAAATCGCCATTTTTTACGTTTTTCAATTATTTCTTTGCACCGATTAGTTGAACGTACTGTAGGCTATAATGTCAAGTGCAATTTATATTAAAGTTATAGATCTGATCAAATTCTCTGTACCTCCCACAATGATTTGCTTATTTTTTAGAATGAGGCAGGGTGATCACTATTTGAATGAATGTCTCTTGACCCCGCCCCCGGTAGGACCTAATTGAGCAAAATTGATAAGCTGTTTTTATAGATTAAAGGTGAGCATACTCCAGTCTGTCAAGTGTGTCATTATTTCATTTTTTTATTATTTTTTTTCAATTTCATTATTTTGGAACCGTTGTCATTATGTCATTATTTTCTAAATAATCTACTGATATTTATTGAGATCACTCGATAAATTGCAATAAATCGTGAGTCATTGAAATAAAGACCTTTTTTCTTTTTCTTTTTTTTTGAGATCCCCTAAAAAATCTCGCGAAATCTACACGAAGACCTTTTTTGACTGGTCTTCAGTTCAGTTTTTTGTATCTCTTCGACTGTCCCAGTTTTCTGCTAAAAAATGTAATAAGTCTGATTATAATATACTGGAAAATTGTCATTATTTTATGTTCAGCAGTCATTTTTTATTCATTTTTTTTTAATTCAACACTTGACAGCCTGGTACTCGTTGTTTCTACTTTCGAGCTGGATTAAACAATCCTGTTGCGTCTGTCTTTAGGAAGTCGCAGAACAATTAGAGCAACTAGTTGGCGAGTATTTTAGTTACAAAACACTTTGTTTTTTAAGTCGTAACTATTTCACACTGGATTCGCCATTGCTCTGCGCTTCACAAGATGTTATGGCGAACTTAATGCGAATTGAGTCGCAATTACGTGCTAGTGTGGCAATATTCGTATACGTTGCAGTGATACTTTGGTATCTATGATTTTGCTAATGAAAATTTTACAGCAGAAACAAGCCTTTGTTCCTCTGAGCAACAAAAGAACTTTTGCTTTATTGTAATTACGTATCTCATTTATTTATGAGAAACGTTTGAATTTTCTTAGTATTTTGCAGATGGAGGTTAGAACCTGTGATGTACAAGGACAAGATTAAGTAAGTAGTTGAGCAAATAAATTCAAAACTAAAAAAGCTGCGATGATTAAACTAATATGGTTTGCGCAATATTATCAGTAATGATTACTATTTTGCATCCTGAGCAGCCATTTCACACAGGCTATTTTCGTTCTAAGACTCCGCGGGATTTTTGGTCCCATGGCTAACATATTTTGCCAATTTATTAACTGTTAAGTTACATCACGTCTCCGAAAACTAATGCCATGTCGTAGTTTAACTTGTTACGAACTCTTAACTGGACAACGGTGTTTTATTTGTTTTATTTATTTTCAGATGGAAAATGTCCGAATGAAATGAAGCCATCTCGTGTTTAGCCCCAGAAAATGCGAGTAGGTTTAAGTCCAAACTAACCGAGTTTTTCATGCAATCAAAATATGAGAATGACTTTATGTTTATGTTGCTATGATGATCTTTGTAGTTATGATTTTTTTGAGTGATATTTTTTACAAACGACAAGCCTCTGTCCTTCTGAGCAACAAAAAGAATTATTTAGCCGCGAATAAATGTTCCTTTATAATTTACAATATCGATTATCTTTAACTTTTTTCAGGGTGCCATACCAATTGAATTCGCATGCCTAAGAAGCTTCAGTTTTGCAGAATGGTTCGGTGTTTTCGAGGCAAGCGGCTGGGCTAGCAGAGAGTAAGCAAACTTAAAAACCAGAAACGCTGCGATGATGAAACTAATATGATTTGCGCAATATTATCAGTAATGATTAGTTTTACATTCTGAGCAGCAACTGTAGTTTAATTTTTGGTAAATGCAAGGAATTAGTCTTTCACATAAACGGGTATTTTCTGCGAAGGTTCTTTGTTCATATAAATAAAGCTAGAATTAGTGGATCAGCAATCAAATGATGTCGAGAATTCTTAAGTTTCCGAAAGCTGGTATAGAAATCTAATGGAAATGCAGTTACTCTTGTGTTTCCGAAAGCTGGAAACAATAATTTATGGTAAGTATGTTTGTGCCCACCCATTTGGGTGAGTTTCATGTAATTAAGACACAACAGCAAAGTAGAAAATGACTTTGCTTGCGTTCAGCAAAAAATGCTAGTGTGGTGATTGAAACTAGCGTAGTGGTTACGCAGCCGTAGACCCCTAGCAGTTGAATTTGTTTTGAATTGCAAGCCGGGCAATGGACACTGGTCAACAATGTCTTATTTTTTCTTTGTGTTTTTAGATGGAAATGACCAACTCGTAGTTGGCCCAGAAAATGTGAGTAAGCTTAAACTACTTTACGAAGTTTTTCATATAAAGTTGAAATGACTTTTTATACTTATGTTGCAATTATGGTTTGTGTACTTATGATTTTTTTTAATGATATTGTTACATAGACAAGCCTCGTCCTTCTGAGCAACAGAAACAGCTGGTTAATCACAGGCATGCTCCTGTTTTGATGTCGACAGCGTTGGTTTTTATGGTTAACGGTATCGATTATCCATTACTTTTTTCAGGGTCGCAATACCGATTGAAATGGCATGCCTAAGAAGCTTCAGTTTTGCAGAATGACTCTGTGCCTTCCAGGCACGCGGCGGGTCTTGCAGTGAGTAAGGTAACTTAAAAACCAGAAAAGCTGCACTGATAAAACCAATACGATTTGCGCAATATTATCAGTAATGATTAGTGTTTTATTCTGAGCAGCTGCTGTAGTTTAATCTTTGGTAAATGCAATCAGCCTTGTATTTAAACAGGCTTCTTTTACGCGGAGGTATATTGCCCTATAAATAGCTACTTGAGTTTAATAATTTTGTGAGCAGCAATAAAATGTCGATTTGTCGTTTACGAAAACTGGTGTAAAAAATCTCGAAAGAAATATTTACTATGGAAAGATTGAAAATGACACGCCTTGCGTTCAGCAAATGATGGTGTAGTGATTGAAATCGGCATAATATACCACTAACCTGTTCTGTTTCTCTGAAATTAAAGCAATACAAAATGGTCAACAATGTTTTGCTGTATTTCCTATTATATTTTCAGATAGAAAATGTCCCATATAAAATGAAAGCTATTCCGCTCATGGCCAGAAAATGTGAGTAGTCTAAACCAACTTGACTAAGTTTTTCAAACACTGATAGTATTGAAAATAACTTTTTAAACTTCTGTTGCTATGATGATTTTTGTACTTATGATTTTTTTGAATGATATTTTTACAAGAGACAAGCCTCTGTCCTTCTGAGCAACAACAAAAAAAACTGGTTAGTCGCTACTAAAATCTCGTTTTAGTTACAGCGTTACATTTGATCGATTACATGTATAACTTCTATTTATTTTAGGATTGTAATAATAATCAAATCAAGTTCAAAGACGCTGCAAATTCAACTGCGAAGCGAATTGATAACTCGTCGTCGAAAGTATTGCGCTAGTTACGAGTGATGAAACAGATCTCGGATAACATCTCGCGATCAAGGAAAGCTTTATGATCTCGTTAGAGAAACCACGGGTAACGTTGACGTGTACCGAAGGAGAAATGCCCTGTGGAAACAGGTGCTTTAAACGCAAGTTTTCGAGGCACGCAGTTGGCTAGAAATGTTTTTCCACTTGCGATTATCGCGACAGCAAAGGATTTTGGTATTGTTAATAAACTTTCCCGTGCCCGCAGTGTTTAAAACTACCAGACCGTAATAGACCACATTTTCTCCAATTCCGAATCTCAAAAAGACTTCACGAAAATGGACTGCAAATACCAATTTATTTTTCGTTAAAACTTATTTACAGTAAACTTTGTATACAGCCCACTTGTTCGTTATAAAGCTGTGTTTTTCGTAAATTGACATAGTTTTTATCGTTTGTGTTAAGCTAATATTTGCACTACAACTGTGACTTTGAGCTGTTTTGATTTGAACTTTATTTGCTGTGGTGAATTGAAAATCGATCATATCCCATATCTTCAAAAGATTATTTTTGATTTGCTTACCTTCAATAATTGAGTTTGGAGCAAGAGCCAAATATTTACTCATTTTCCGACTTAAAGCCTATTTTTGGTCGAGTCTATCCGACTTCGTGTGCCTTTACGAAACAATTTTATTTGCAAATACAAATATGTACGCAAAAACGTCACAGTGAACAATGATTTGTACAAGATACAGTACATATACATTTGCATGTTACGTAGTCCTAGATAATAAAATCTTTTCTAATACGGTACTCGCAGTATTACGCCGAACTATGTAACGAGTGCGGGGTAGGGTGTTCGGATTTTTCACTTTTTGCTTAAATCTTTTTCTTTATACGATTTTAAGGGTACAAATTGGCATGAAAAAAAATCGTGATAGTTTTTTTTGAAAAATTTTTTTATCTTCATACCCTGGGGGGCATGGAAGGTTTTTTGGGGGGCGCGTATGACTAATATTGCATAACTCAATAACTACTGCACCTAGAAAGACAATTTTTACATCAATCGATTCAGAAACACAGGTTTCCTATCTGTGTTCAATACATTATATGGCTTTAACTGCTCTATTTTTCGAGTTATTTTCGAAAAACTGTTTTTACCCCTTTCTGCTTGCCATTTCGCTTTAAATTAAAGGTATTTTCTCGACACCGCACAGATGACCAATTGGTGGACGCACCTGACATAAAGCCTGCCTGAAGCGAGAAATTTAATTTGATTTCTGGGTAGATACCACCTTAACACAAGTTACTAGTGACTCAGCAATCGCTTCTACTTCGACGCTGCACTGCATGGCTGTATGCAAGGCATGGAAATGGCTACTCCTGCTCATTCCCTATCACTTTAAAAGTTACTACTGCAAGTCTAATAAGGATGTAATTTTCTATTCTGCAGTATGCAACGTTGCACAAGCAAGTGCAATTATTGCACTAATTTTCACTCTTGACTTTTGTTTTTACTTTAAGAAACACCAAACATTTTAAGACACGACTTACTTTTTCAGCCACTCATTCATTTTCGTTTTTGCTTCCGTGACAAATAAATACCCTGATTCTAATATCAACTTGTCGTTTTTCTTCGGCTTTGCGAAAATCTTTCACTCAGGCATTATGACATAAGACCATCTCTCGCAAGAGCGGTTATGATTGTCGATCGAATTAATCTGGAGGCAAGGTGCTGCTTTACTGCTGGATCCGAAGTATGGCCTGATAGGTGCTCGCTTCCATGTAAGTTGTCAGGTGTCAACATCACCAGGAAGTTGCTCATCAAGATCTTTCACTGTTTTGCTTGGAATGCAGGACTTTTTGAATGAATATTTAGGGTCACGTTGATTGGGTTCATCCAAGAGCAGAAGTGTTTTACAAACACAGGTTTCAAGCAATAATCAACCAGATTCGTACGTTGGCGAAAATCCAACGATAAACAACGAAGAAATATCATAACTGCAATATCTTGACGTCCTTCATGGTCGACTCCTGGGAAGCCATGTCAACTTCCACTGGCAGTTAGGTGGCCATAACCACCAACCCTGCAGCTCCAATGATATTTCACATTGTAGCTCAAGTCAAGTATGCACAGAGCTGGACAGCGCTGTTTCGAGCTTTTAGCTCTCATCGGCAGCCCTCAGCTATCTTTTTCAAAGGTATTCCCAGCTGAACAAACGTCTTGGCCTAACTGGCAAACCTTATGGGCTTGCACAGAGGCAGATGCTTAGTAGGGAATAAACAATTTTTCACTTGTGGTACTTTAGAAACAAGTGAAAAATCGCTGGATCCTTGTAGTAAGGACAGCCATAGGCTATCCCTACTACAAGGACTCCCCTCTGCGTGACCACGGAAATCAAAACTGCAATATCTTGACGTCCTTCATAGTCGACCTTCCCAGGAAGTTGACATGGCTTCCCCGGAGTCGACCATGAAGGACGTCAAGATATTGCAGTTTTGATTTCCGTGGTCACGCAGAGGGGAGTCCTTGTAGTAGGGATAGCCTATGGCTGTCCTTACTACAAGGATCCAGCGATTTTTCACTTGTTTCTAAAGTACCACAAGTGAAAAATCGTTTATTCCCTCATCTGCCTCTGTGCAAGCCCATAAGGTTTGCCAGTTAGGCCAAGATGTTTGTTCAGCTGGGAATACCTTTGAAAAAGATAGCTGAGGGCTGCCGATGAGAGCTAAAAGCTCGAAACAGCGCTGACCAGCTCTGTGAAGAAATATCATGTTTGTTGGTTCTTCTGACGCACGTGGATTCAAATGGATTATCAAAAACATTGGCACATAAACCGATATGATGTAGCTTGTGATTTGAAGAAGTGTACTGTTTTGAGTGACGGTCATTTTGGTGTCAAATAGAAGTCTCATGTAACCATTCGTAGTTGTTAACCACTTGTAACGATAGATCTGTAATCAGTAAGTAATCTGTAATCCATCGAAGGTTCAACGATTTTTTTCTTACAACCACGAAAGCATTTCGTTTGCAAGGTAAGTGTTGCATATTTCGGTCATCTTCGCTTTGTATCTGACTTTACTGATTACAGATCTAAAGTTACAAGTGGTTAACAACTACAAATGGTTACATGAGACTTCTATTTGACTCCAAAATGACCGTCACTCAAAACAACACACTTCTTCAAATCACAAGCTACATCATATCGGTTTATGTGCCAATGTTTTTGAAAATTCATTTGAATCCACGCGCGTCAGAAGGACCAACAAACATGATATTTCTTCGTTATTTATCGCTGGATTTTCGCCAACAACGTACGAATCTGGTTGATCATTGCTTGAAACCTGTGTTTGTAAAACACTTCTGCTCTTGGATGAACCCAATCAACGTGACCCTAAATATTCATTCAAAAAGTCCTGCATTCCAAGCAAAACAGTGAAAGATCTTGATGAGCAACTTCCTGGTGATGTTGACACCAAACAACTTACACGGAAGCGAGCACCTATCAGGCCATACTTCGGATCCAGCAGTAAAGCAGCACCTTGCCTCCAGATTGACGACAAAGTTTTTTTGGAATTCGATCGACAATCATAACCGCTCTTGCGAGAGATGGTCTTATGTCATAATGCCTGAGTGAAAGATTTTCGCAAAGCCGAAGAAAAACGACAAGTTGATATTAGAATCAGGGTATTTATTTGTCACGGAAGCAAAAACGAAAATGAATGAGTGGCTGAAAAAGTAAGTCGTGTCTTAAAATGTTTGGTGTTTCTTAAAGTAAAAACAAAAGTCAAGAGTGAAAATTAGTGCAATAATTGCACTTGTCTTGTGCAACGTTGCATACTGCAGAATAGAAAATTACATCCTTATTAGACTTGCAGTAGTAACTTTTAAAGTGATAGGGAATGAGCAGGAGTAGCCATTTCCATGCCTTGCATACAGCCATGCAGTGCAGTGTCGAAGTAGAAGCGATTGCTGAGTCACTAGTAACTTGTGTTAAGGTGGTATCTACCCAGAAATCAAATTAAATTTCTCGCTTCAGGCAGGCTTTATGTCAGGTGCGTCCACCAGTTGGTCATCTGTGCGGTGTCGAGAAAATACCTTTAATTTAAAGCGAAATGGCAAGCAGAAAGGGGTAAAAACAGTTTTTCGAAAATAACTCGAAAAATAGAGCAGTTAAAGCCATATAATGTATTGAACACAGATAGGAAACCTGTGTTTCTGAATCGATTGATGTAAAAATTGTCTTTCTAGGTGCAGTAGTTATTGAGTTATGCAATATTAGTCATACGCGCCCCCCAAAAACCTTCCATGCCCCCCAGGGTATAAAGATAAAAAAATTTTTCAAAAAAAACTATCACGATTTTTTTTCATGCCAATTTGTACCCTTAAAATCGTAAAGAAAAAGATTTAAGCAAAAAGTGAAAAATCCGAACACCCTAGTGCGGGGGCTGTCATTGTGCCTGCAGACAACACTGTCCGATTTGACCGGCCTGAGATTTGAACCTAAGACCTCCTGCTCCTGAGACAAACGCATTCAACTAAAAAAATTTTTGTTTGAAATGGCCATAAGATGATTTTCCTAAACAACTAGTTTTCTATTTTGATAAGTGTACAATTTCTTAGGGGGCGACTGAAATACAATCAGAACTTAATCCAAACCTACTTTTTATGCAAAGCTGCCTTAAAATGGAACCTAATAAAAAGTAATGGTTGCCAGTAAACCACAGTCAGAAATTAAACGAAAAGCTTTCGTCACGAAAGATACATTGTACGTGGCTTACAGTGACATTACAACAAAAATACATCTATTACGCTAAAGTTTGTAGTCTGTCTGTCTCTACACGTGCAGTGGCTCGGAAACAAAAGCTTATCGATATCTGGGCACCAGGGGGGTAAACAGACCAAAGTTGAGGCCTGAAGCTAGCAATTTTTTTTTTGTTTTTTCCTGACAAAAAAAGCTTCTTTCGATATCATTTGAACTCGACTCGTTTTCAGAGAATTTGAAAGAATTCAGTCGCACAATAGAAAGGCTTTTACTGGTCAAGTTGGAAACATGATTTTTTGAAGCTTTTTTTGGTACCGGTAATTATAATAATTGCACTTTATTCACCAAGTTGCCTTGGCCAGGAGATAGCGAAGGAACTTTTTGGTCTTCGAGTCAAGCTGCCACCTCTACCCCACACGATGCAGGCTTCACACTGTCCCTTACAATGTTGAACGTCAAGCAAGTAAGCTGTGAATACCAATTTCTCATAGTCTTTGATTTGACCCAAGTTTTACCCAACACCTATGTTTTTTTTCATAGCTTGCCTATTTGGAAAATTTTTTTAGCTACTTGTACATGGTTGTTTCAGTCATTGTGCTAAAGCATCGTCGTTGTTGATTTTTAAGGCCAAATAATAATCTCAGTTCAGTACTTCAAATCAAAACGAGCCTCATTGAAATCTACCAATCATTTTAGCGTGGGGGGGGGGAGGCAATAAAAAAAAACAAAAACGGCATAGCTAAAAATACGCAAAGTTCTGACACAATCAGGCTTTGAAATATAAATTTTCAAGCACCTTTGATTACTCTAGTATCATTTTGCATGTCCACTTCATTACTCTTGTTCAAGAAGCAAAAAAGAAAAAAATCGGGCGCCATCAGCGAAATGCACTTCTAGGAAATTGTGATCGTAATGGGGTTAATTCTCCAAACGACCTACGGTGGCATATTCTCGTAACCATATTGAGTATGTACTTTCCCCATGAATTGAATTTTGAATTTTTTTACGGAAGTTCTCTCAGGAAAAAAGCAGAAACTGCACCAGTGCAATCATATACTGCAGTCAATCCTCAATTTAACGAAAATTATTGTTAATGTTTTTTTTCGCATTTTTTGGTGAAATAAGTCTAATTCGCGACTGCGCTGCCAAACAAAAACACTACTGGCATACTGCAGCAGTGAAAGTGCTGATCGCTCGCTTAAGTTTTTTTTTTACTTGCCCCCTAAACCTCTTCACAGATTCTACACTAGAGCCGCATACATTTACATAATTATACAACCATTGCAAATTCTACATTGCTACCGCCAGACCCGGATCATTGCTTAACAAGCTGATCTTTAAAAGTCGTGGCATTTCAAAAAGATAAAACTGTACAGGTTTATATTAATGTCAGCAGATTGATTGCGGCTGTTTTGTCAACATAACGTGGTTCTTCTCTAGGCTCCCGCGCTGGTAGCTTTTAGGCCAGCAAGCATGGAAACGATGAAATATATTGAATAGTATTTCTCAGCCATAATGCTGGTTATCTCGTTTTCCACACTTCTGATAGTGAGTAGATGGCTAGCCTAATACTCGATGAAACTACGACCGAGATTTGACGACTTTTACAATTAATGATCTCGGACGAAAGTGTGCTGTTCATAGCGCCCACAATAGCAGCAAAATTTAATCAGTGTTTTCTACGCATTTTGCTTATTAACGGTACCAGTATGAGGTAGAGGGAGTGATATCACTATTCTCCGAGCATTTTTGGCATTCTGCGCTCTATTTTTCAGCAACGGACAGAGCCGTTTTTCGCTTTAGTCCGTTATATCGAGGGTTGACTGTATAGAGCATAGGTGGGCAAGTTAATGCAAAACGTTAGCTTCGTTAACCTGTAGTCCGTTAACAAACTTCACACCTGCGTTAACGTTAATCCGTTATTTTCTGGTTCAATTAACGGAAGTTTATGAAGTCTGTTAATTCGTTAATATTTTAAAAGGGCATTCAACTCGAATTTTTAAAAATTGCGAAAAAATCTTAAATATGTTTACCAACATGACCCCATTGCGATTCTTGCAACTCGTCCAGCTAAGAAAGTCTAAGTGAAAAAATTTCATGTTTTCCCCTTTACTGTAAATCCAAATTTCGGCCATCTCGTTCCAAGTAGATTACGCAATAAATCAGTTTGTAACTTCTATTTCCAGGTCTTGCTAAATACGGGGCTTCTTGGAACTAGGTGAGTGCTGCAGGTATTAGGTAAATAAATTAGTAGAACAACTACTGTTTGAATTCAGAGAGGTTAGATGCTTTCCTTAGTCTGCTTTGTCCGCCATGCGCTAGCTAAGTAGGCCTAGTCGAAATAAGATAAGGCTTTAATGCTTTAGGCGTAGTAGCCTATAGCCTATTGCAGATTGTGACTATTGCTAACTATAGATAGCCTATCCGAAAAAACTATTGCCTGTTGAAGGCTGAAGCATCGTAGCTGACAAGATACTGGACTAAGATTCTAGTTTTTAGTGAGCCAGTAAGTTTTATGCGATTATTGCGCAATTGGTTTGGGCCTAAAGATCAGATAAGGCCAATTAGATTTTCACGTAAATATGAAATCGCAAACTTCAGTGCAAGCATGTTAGTCAGCATTTTTCGTATAGGCTTGTTACGGTTATCAGCAGGTACCTGGTACCTACAAAGCCACTTCCTCCACCGCTGCTAATGTAATCAGTCATTTGGAACGATTTCCTTTCAGTTTGGTAATGTTCGGAAAGCCTTTCTCCTTAGTCTAAGGGGAAAAATAATTGCGAATATTTTACGATTTCTTGGCCGAAGAGAATCAAAATTGGTGCGAAAAAATTCTAAAATTGCCTAAGTTGTTTCACTATGGTTTTGCAGAAAAGTTTTTTTAACAAATACGTCCTGAATGCCCTTTTAAGTGTAATTTACATTTCTTTTTATTCACTCGCTTCTAGAACACGTATTGACGCTGTTGAGCTGATTGTAAGGAAATATTTATTGCTGTGGTAGACTTTTTGTGTTTTGGAAGTTACATTTTGCAGTCTAATCTAATTTCAGGATAAAAATAAGTTTAAATGCACTCAAGAAGCTGCGATCGAAAATGTTTGGAAATTGCGAACAGCGATAATTAATAGACCTATGAGGCTGCAGCTTATTATTTACCACAAAAAAGAGCTCCTTTCTTTGCTCTCTTCTATAAAACTCGTGCTAATACGCAACCAGTGTTACTAGTGCAAACTGGTTTGTATGGGTACGATGAATGAATGGTGGAAGATATTAACGATAAAAACCTTAACGGAAGTTAACAGAACTTCACGGAAGTTAATTTAGTCCGTTAACATGAAAAAACTTTTTAACGGATTAACAAGCTAATGAAAAAGTTAGCTTCGTTATTAACAGATTAACGGACTTGTGCCAACTGCCCACCTACGGTATAGAGTATAACCAAATCTTGAAGGTTGGAGAACATGTGCAATAACAGAAAGCAACACAAAAAAAACTACGCACACAATGTGAAAAAGCATCATCAGAAAAAGAAAGGACGACTAGTAATTGATTAAGATAGTCGAGCTCCTCAAATTCAACGAACGGGAAATTGAAACTGAAAACATGACTGCTGAATATGCTCAGTTGCTTACGATAGATAAAGGTTCTTCGTTGGGCGGTAATTCATGGAAATGGCTCACCGATCACCATTTATCTTCCCATGCAGGCCTTGCTGGTTTACTTTTCTTCCTCAGTCCCATGGCATTTTGCACTACTTCTGCATTGCGCGTTAATTCTGAATACAAACTTTAAATTGGTAAGATAGTTTTTTTTAAAGGCAATCACAAGAAAAATAATCGCGGGCTGTTTGACTAGATGACGGTAACAGCTTCCTTCCAGTATCTGGTCGTTGAAAGTTATTACTTCATTTTGCTATTGTAAACTATTTAGGGTGTCATTTATTGTATCTTAGAGTGACAGATAATAAATCGAACCACAATAGCTCTTTCACAAGGATCCCACAGCTCTTTCTCTTGATTATTTTTAAGCATCTCTTAAAAATTGAATATAAAGATAGTGTCCTTTTACCAATTCCACCGATCAGAGGTCGAGTAGGTAGAATGTATGCAACTGAAGCGGTAGACTCGGGTTCGATTCGCGGTCGAGTCAAACCAGAGACTATGAAAAAAGGTATTCACAGCTTCCCTGCTTGACGTTCAGCATTATATGGGACAGTGTGAAGCCTCTACCGTTTGTGGTAGACAAGTGGCAGTGATCCGAAGACCAAAACGATTCCCTCGCTGTTTCCAAGCAACGGTAACTTGGCGAAAAAATGTGATTACAAATAATCTTTATCTATAGCTGACCAGCCTGGTGTAGTCATACCACCACTTTTTGTCGTTTTTATAATCTCCATTTTTCAGTTCCGTCTTTGGTTTGGTTTCTACCTAGGAACTTATTGACAAAAAGTTCTAAATTACGAAAGAGTCATGCCAATCGAAAAGTTTATATGTCACCAAAAGAACATTGCTTGCATATCAAGTATTCTCTTTCATAGGCACGTTTCTTTCGCAATTTGGCACTTTTTTGACACGACTAATCAATAAGAAGACACCGGAACCAAGACCCGGGCCTTAAAAATGACAAATGAAAACGCTATATAATCAGAATAGTGGAAAGTGGCCGAACGCTTTAGTTCTCCAGCCGAAAAAACAATAAATGAAAACTTCGATTCAATACACCAATCCTGAATGAAACAAAAATCGTAATTTTTACCGTTGGCTCTTTGCAAAGAAATTCCACTTCGATTGATCGAAGTTCCCATATAATCGCTCTGTTGCTTGTATTGCGACAATTGACGTTGACGTTGAAGGCCAGGAGTTGGTTTCGCTGCCTGTAGCCGCTTTAGTAATTGCTAGAATACCAAGCAGAATTAAATTTTACTGGACTCGATTACTGTATGTAATCATAATATATTGCTGCACTGCTTTGTGCAAACCGTGTAGCCTCTTGGCGCTCTATAATGTAGCAATTAGTTAATTTTTTTAAATTTAACATCTAGAATCGAGTACACTACAGCATGCACCAGCAAACAACTTAAGCAATGCGCTCTTTGCGACCTTAACTCCCTCACTGTAGATTTATGATAATCGCCCAGATAAAAAGCACTAACTAATCGCATATTCCCATCGCATTACAGTTTGTTGTAAACCGGCTTGGTGGTCGAGCGGTATCGCGTTCGTCTCTGAAGCGAAAGCTCTGATGTTCAAATCTCGGGCCGGTAAAATCAGACACAGTGTTGCCCACGGTTCGCCACTGTTGCGACATTTACAGCTATGTTCCTCAGGCGCAATGGTGCGTAGATGGGCCACGCCAAATCGTTACACGCTTGGCGTACTACAAACAGTATAACAAAAAGTTTGATTTGAGTAATTTATTTTAGATTTTATGTAACTAAACAGCGACACTTCATCGGTTCAAGAACTCCCATAAAGGAAAAATGCATTCCCAGCTCACCATATTTTCTCGTTCAATTCTTCTCTGGAATTGCAATCGATTAACAGCGGAATGATATAACTTCGGAGTTTTTTCTTCGCGTCTTCTACTCGCTGCTGATCTCGTAGAAGCACTAAATAAACATACAGAACAATCAGTAACTGCTGCAGACGATGATTAAAATATTGGTCGAGCACGGAAATGTTGCCCACCCCCGTGACAAACACGGAACTAGTACATCATTGTCACAGCGATGTGGCAACTGTCGGGTTAGTGAAACAGCTTATTTTGCAAGCAGAACTTTAAGCAGTCTAATCAGACAAAGTTTCACAAACTGCTTACCACCACTGCGTCAACTCCACGTTCGAAGTTGTGTAGTCCAGCCCAAGTGCAAGCAATTTTACGGAAATAATCCCTGCTAACTCGTTTCCAGTACACTTAACAGGTGTCATTGGTTACACTGATCAAACTTTGAGCGAAGGCTACACAACTTCTGGACCCAAGCAACAATGCTACATGACACATTTAACACAAGGAACGATCTAGAGTATTGGAGAAACATGTTTGCAGATCCTTCAACTGCAACTTTACTGAGTTTTCCAAACCGCTTGGTAACTCTTCATACCTGCTCACTCTGCTGCAGTTAGATGCTCTAGATCTGGTACTCGCATTGGATCGGACACTTGATGCGCTGGAAGGCCGCGATTGATTTCGTATCTTTTTTAAAAGACGTTGATTTTCTTGATCAATTTCTCGAACCTAAAACAAGGGTAAAAATACTCAAATATTGCCGCTGGTGACCTCATACATGATAACGGTTCAGGAAGTGTTGTACTCAACTCACAGGCTACATTTGGTTCCTATTCGGTTTGAACTATAAGCAAATACTGTTTTGCAGTCGTACGCTTTTCTGATGCGAAAAATTCGTGATGAAACCTTAAAGGCGGTGAATCATCCAGCCAATTCCAGTGATTTACAGTAGTTAAAATTAAACCATAATTTTTGATATTTTTTGTTTTAATTTTGGGGCTGCGGTTGCAAAGATATTCAACAAATACAAAAAGATATCTCCCGAAAAAAGTTTTTGGAAACTCTGAGTTTTGTTCTTCCCGCCAAAACCACAGTTCTCTAAACTATTAGGCCTACTGTGGTTTTGGCAGGAAGAACAAAACTCAGAGTTTCCAAATGCTTTTTACGGGGTATATCTTTTTGCATTTGTTGAATATCTTTGCAACCGCAGCCTCAAAATTAAAACAAAAATATAAAAAATTATAGTACAATTTTAGCTATTATAAACCACCGTAATTGGCTGGATAATTCACCGCCTTTAAAAAAACACAAATTTAACCTATGGTTTTGTTTTTATCATCTATGTATGTTAAACTTTGAGATTCATACATGGCGTCACACTCAATTTTCTTTTTCTACCATAGAAGGTTAATGCTTGCAATTTTTGAAAAGCTACTAAGCAAATAATAATCTACTGAATCACAAAACGTCACAAACATACTTTTTCATTGGTGAATGACATATTTTTTCTTCTTCCGCCCTGGTCAAGTAGTAGTTTTTCACCAATATGATAATTGATTGGACTTTCTCGACGTTCTTGAGCCTTTAAGTTTACAAACAAAATTACACTAATACAGTATTAGTAAGATTAGCTTGCAAAAAAGCATTATAGGCACTTGTTTCTAAATTTACCAGCTATTTCTTCATACTGTACCGTACCATGAATTGAAAATCCAACCATTTTTAACTGTGCTGCACAGGTTTCAATGCAAAACTTTTTACTGATTACTTTTTTTTACTAAAAAAGTCAATGAAATGGAAAATTTAATGGGTGCAATAGAATACATGAACCTACTGACTGTCAACTAATCCCAATGTTGGCTGTCAGTTTGTTCTTGTTCAGTCTGCAGTGGTCACTGGTCAGTAGACTTTGAGCTTTTACAAGCTGTAGTTCGTTAGACAGTCCTCACCTTTCGTTGGTAATTTTGCTTTTCAAATTCCAAAACTGTTTCCAAAAGACTACTAACGTCCATAGAGCCTCTGGCTGCTGAATCAAGCAGGCGTTGTCTATGACGGTAAGCTGCAGAATCTCCTCTAATCGATCTAGCTTGACCTTGATTGCTAGTTGGTCTCGACTTGGCATAATCTTGCCCATTAGTGTACTGGTACTGATCCATATCGTCACTTTCACTACTTGACCATTGGAGGGAATGGTAATCAACATGATTGCGATTTAACTTTTTTTTCTGCTTTGTTTTACTATTGCCATCTATATCATTCTTGAACACTACATTTAATTTTGTTATGTGGCGAACCGGGACGTCTTCAGGAATTTCGCTAGGTTTAGACTTCACATGTGAATGCATATTAGGTGATTTATCAGGAGATGTTAGTGGGGAAACATCTGTCATGGAATCTGAGGACAGTCGACGTCCTTTGCTAGGTACCGGTATCTGTAATGTTCCTCGATCCCTTTTCGGAGATGCACTCTCTTTTAAGGTGTATTCGTGTTCCCTAGATTCATCATCACTACTGGTTAGTGTACGACTGCTACTAGAATGACTTATTCTTCGGTGTTTTGATTCAGAGTACAGTTCATCCTCTGAAGTTCTATGGCTTGAAACACTTGAATCAGAGTCATTTTTATGATCTGATGAGCTTGATGATGTGCGACTATATTGTCCGGAAACTGATGATGAAACATTTTCACTACGTTGCTCAGTATCCGACTGTGTACCATGGAGATCACTGGGATGTGTACTGATTGATTCACTATCTGTGCTCGAAGAAGAAAAACTCTTTTGGCGTCGTAAGCTTCCACGATTGCCACTGATAACGTTTACATGATTATCATATAATGAAGACGATGCTGTTTCTGCAAAATATAAAAAATAGCAATCCTTATCATTTACACCAAAAACTGCAAATCTAAGTTAATGGAAGTCTAACGTAAAATTAAAACAACTATCTAGTCTAGAACGCAAGGTACAGTACTATTGATGCTGGAGGATACAACAATGGACATGATTTCTATAACTACAGCAAACTTTAAAAATAACTACAACTTGGTATATAATCAAACTTAGCACAGCAGTAAAACATTTCAGGGAGTGTTTATTTCACCAGAAAATTTTAAGTTGAAAGAGTGAAACCAAAATAAAAAATACTCATCCACACATTTTTAACTTGCTTTTTAAGGGGTAAGATTTTTTTAAAGAGTAAAACCAGTTTGTTTAGGCTTAGGATTAGTTTTAGAGTAAGGATTGGAGAATAGGCTAGATTTAGATCAGAATAAATAAAAAAGTACATAAAAATTTCTGGTGTAATAATCTCTTTCTACATTTTAACAATCTTTCACAGTAAGTTTACTAGCGTCCAAGTGTATAGCAAAACCAATAAAATGAAACTATGAAAATGATTTCTCATCAGATTACCGATATGCATTACACAACCACATTACCAGATAGTTTAATCATACCAATCACTACCATATTTTCTGGCCAATAAACCGATTTTCTAGAACTAGTTTTTTAACCTGATTTGCTGGGGTTGGCCAATTTGGCAGAAAACGTTGAACCAGATGATACTGGAGGTCAAAATGTCACCCCGCATCAATTTGCACTATTCGCATTATGCATTATCTGTACCGTATTTGCATGTGCTATTAAGACAGATAAAATTTGCGTTTTCTGCTCCATATTGGCACAAAATTTTGTGATGCCAGATGCCGAATTAATCTGGCACTGCACTGCATCGACTAAATTTTCTGCGTTGGCGTATTGGGCGGTAATATGGTAAAACCCTCATTCTAAGAGCTAAAAAATTGGTCTCAGCTAATTGGCTGGAAAATATAGAATTAAGTTTTGATTTTCAAGATGTTCAAAAATTTTTTTGCATCAACATACACTATCAGCATACCACTGATATTACAGAGTGACTATTTTTACCAAAACATATCAGAGTTTCAGTTGTTTTATTTGTTAATCATAAAAATATCACAGGTTAAAATTACATTCAGCTGGAGATGATGCAAAAGACCGTGTGGTCATCTAAGGCAATCGCCATCAAGAACTACCACAATTTGAAGAAGCAAACCAGCAAGGAAAATTTGGCTGCCAGAAGATTTGCCACAGAAAAAATTTGCGACAAGGAAGATTTGCCTTACATCCTTTGGCTGTAATCTTAACCCTAACCATCGAGAAACCAATGAGAGGCAAATCTTCCAATTAACATCGGCAGACACTCAACCGACATTCACAACAGAAAACATGGGGATTTTTGTTCAGCCACTGAAGTACTTGTTCATTCATGATGTTAAATCAATATGCACGTGCGTGATGAGTAAGCAATGAAATGAGAAAAAGCGATACTGATTTATAATACTTAAAAGTAATTTAACATATTGTTAAATATCAATGTAGAATATTATCAAAAACAGTTGTTGCTGCAAAGTTTGCTCTAATTATTAGGATTTAGAATTAATACATAGTATAACTCAAAATCAACTTTAAGCAATTTGTTTGCGGTCAGTTTGTCGCGGTCAGTTGACTTGGCTCGAGGAAAGTTCAACACTTACAAAGATCCAGTGCTGCATATTCTACCTATTGTTTCATTACATATTACAATAAGTATTTATCACACGATGAAACAGAGCACAAGTTACTGAAACTTAACTAAAGCAAACCAAAAGGTAATATTCACTGTGACATAAAAACTTATATACGAAATGGGCTTTAAAATAGTGACTGCACATGCCCACAAAAAGCATAGTCTTTAGTGATCAAACGCGGGTGGCTTTTGCTTTATAGAATGCCAAATCTTATATTCGAAATGCCAAGATCCTAAAAGTGTCAGCCTTTCATTTAAGACAAATAGAAAGATAATACAAAAGAAAGGGACAACAAAGCTGTAGCATTAAAAAATCCATCCAAGTTGAGAAAGATAATAATGCTGGGTCGTCTTAAACAACTTTTGTTTGCTGCCATTTCTTAAAGGAAGCAATCATTTCTTTCCTAACTGCAATGGAAGAAGTGTGTTGTTTTTATAAAAACATTGACCAAAACTTTTATTCTGAACTCTTTACACAATTGACTGTGTGTGTTGCAGCATTCTATATTATTTTCCTGAACATATCTGCTGAGTACGTATTCAGCCCTGTTTCTTGCTTGGATTGATGGATGTTGTAGAATCACTAGTCTACTGCATCCAAAATTGCAAAACCAGTGCAGAAGATGTTAGCCAAGTCCCAAGATGTTACTGTCCTACACATGACAATAAAGGAAAATAGGTATATCAGTATCAATTCTAACTAATCTCGATTGACAGTAACTGCATATTAATCCTTTGACCAGCTTCTTGCTGCATACCCAGCGATATTGTTGGCAACGTTGGTGCTGTTCTCATTCAAACTAACCAATAGCAATTCATCTTCTTGGAACACTGTGGGTTTAGGTAGATTTTGGCTTGTAGTAAGTATTGGTAAAATTGATGGCTTATCCAATGCAGTTTTCGAATGGATTGTGGGAATTGGAACAAGGTACCACTTTAGCTTTCTAAATTTAATTCAATCCAGAGCTTATAATTTGGGTTTTTCTAATGAAAATGTGAAATTAGATACTTTTCAGATGCAGTTGACAAATATCCCGATTTTCACCCATACATACATCGCGCATTTATTAACCATACTTAAATAAAACGTTGGTTTTATATAAGCCACTGGCCCATTGCTTTATCTATGCTAAGTGCATACGGATGAAATTCTTGTCAACACAGTTTCTCACCTTCTGTTTATATGCTAATGTATTCAAAACTCTGGAGCTCTTGAAGATTTAAGTGTAAAACAAATCCTGACCTCGTTATAGCTTAATTGTGATATTTACATAGCACTACTGTATATTTTTGACTGTAGTGTACAAACACATTTTTTGACAACATTTAAAATAGAACTAACCACTCAAATAAAAGGAATTTGAAATACTTTACAGACTAATGTTATAATAGAGATTAACTTTTAAATGCTTCATAGTGCTCTATCTCATATCTGATTAATATTAAATTTATGATTTTTGCTTTTCTATTTTCTACTACTAATTGCTTAGTTTCTTTCCTACTTTTGATATATGTACAGTCAAAAACAATTGAAAACAAGTAAGTTAACAAAACTACATTTGTTTCAAGTTACATTAATTTTTCTTATTTCATCGTTTACTCATCACGGCATGAGTATTGATTTAACATCATGAATGTGTCTATGCAGCTCATTCTATGCGCATTGCGCATCGCACACACCCACAATACAAAGTTGTTTTAACTCAAAAAGAAAGCCAGCCTGTGAGAAAATACGTCTAAAATGTTGGTCGTATTCTTTCTATTACGAAGCAGGACATCCTGACGTGACCGACCTGACGCGAGACAACTCACCCCGGGAATCATGACGCCAGGGACATCCTGACGCTAGGGACATCCTGACGCTCGGGACATCCTGACGCCAAAAGCTCCAAACTTTTGCGCTCTGCTTTTTTTCTTTTTCTTCTTTTCGCTTTTCCGTGCTACGCCACAGCTACGCTTTTAACAATTAACGTTCGATTATTGTGACGTAAGTATAATATTTTCCGTTAATTGCAAACTTCATACGAATCTCTGTTTTGCAGAAACAACTCAAAAACGAGGTGTATTTTTGCGACAAAAATCGTGATGAAATCAAAGTCGAGTTAGCGAATATGTAAAATCGCTGGCGATAAGTTTCAAACGATGACCGAATGTCGTGATTGAAAGTAATATATGTTTTGCTGTTATTAAACGACCACGTAGATATTTCATAAACAATAATATGCGTGATTCATTTACAAAGAAAAATGCTCTGAAAGGAATTGTATGTTAAAAGAAAATAGTAAAAATATAATTCAAAGTCAAGTACTGCAAATCGAAATTAATTAATGCGGCGATTAAAATTTAGTATTTTTGCCTATTATTATTGCATGACCACCTAGCAATTTTACACGCATTTTCATAAAAAAAATTGTTAGTTTTTGGTTAGCAATAATTTATCGATAGCATTTCGATTAGCAGCTTGTTGTCATTTTTGTGATCTTACTCTTTAATGAACTGAAAATTTTGGAGCTTATCCAAATTAGTAACTAGTTATTGTTTAAATGCTTTGATTTTGCAAGCGGAGAAATTACGATAATTTGGCATGCTGATGTGAAGCGTGCGACCGTGTTGTTTTGTTCTTTCAAAGTTAAAAACTGCGATTGCAAAAACTAATGGCTCCATTTATTAAGGTTAAAACCAAATAAACCACCCATTGGGAAAGTAATTAGTTGGATAATTACAAACTATTGCACAATATTTTTAATCTATTTTCCTTCTTGGCCGTAATTTCAACTTTGCTTTCAAACGTTGTCTATCGACAAATTATTGCTGACCAAAAACTAACAATTTTTTTATGAAAATGTGTGTAAAATTGCTAAGGTGGTCATGCAATAATAATAGGCAAAAATACTAAATTTTCTTCGCCGCATTAATTAATTTCGATTTGCAGTACTTGACTTTGAATTATATTTTTACTATTTTCTTTTAACATACAATTCCTTTCAGAGCATTTTTCTTTGTAAATGAATCACGCATATTATTGTTTATGAAATATCTACGTGGTCGTTTAATAACAGCAAAACATATATTACTTTCAATCGCGACATTCGGTCATCGTTTGAAACTTATCGCCAGCGATTTTACATATTCGCTAACTCGACTTTGATTTCATCACGATTTTTGTCGCAAAAATACACCTCGTTTTTGAGTTGTTTCTGCAAAACAGAGATTCGTATGAAGTTTGCAATTAACGGAAAATATTATACTTACGTCACAATAATCGAACGTTAATCGTTAAAAGCGTAGCTGTGGCATAGCGCGGAAAAGCGAAAAGAAGAAAAAGAAAAAAAGCAGAGCGCAAAAGTTTGGAGCTTTTGGCGTCAGGATGTCCCGAGCGTTAGGATGTCCCTAGCGTCAGGATGTCCCTGGCGTCATGATTCCCGGGGTGAGTTGTCTCGCGTCAGGATGTCGCGGACCGTTCTATTAGGCCTTGGGTGCACACTTTCATCTGTATTCTGTGCATTTATCATTTAGGAATAGAGCAAAAAATTTTTTGAGGTATTAGGCTATACCTAATCTCATACTGCATATCTGAGATGGTTAGTGTTTTGTTAGACATTTCTAAGCCTAACCAACCATACTGATAATGCTCGATTTAATTCTTAGTGAGAGCAAATATTTTCATACTTCTTAGATTATATACCGGTACTGTATGATATACACCGGTATTGTTTTGTTTTTTTACAGCAACCAGACTTTGTAAATTAGGCCAGTTTGGGTTCATTGCCAGCGATCTAGTTGCAAAGTGATTTTGTGACAGTGATTTTGTGACAGTGATTTTGCCACAAAGAGATGGTTAGGACAAGACAACTCTGGGGATATTAGAATAGTTTAATGACTACTGTTTTTAAGTCAATGATTTAATTTTAATAATCCGTAACGCAATAGTACAATACGGTTGGTAGCATAGGCGTCGATTTTTTGTTGGTTAAGCAAATTCCGAGGGGGCAAAATTTTTTGCAAAGTTTGGTTAAACTTAATATTTATAATTCTATTTCAGTCTGGGATTTTGCCAAATTAAGGTGAAGACCAAAAAAAAGATCTGGTTCTATATCAGTCCGGAATTTCGGATTTCTTGTTGCCAAGGGGGTATTACTTGCCAAAAAACGGAGGGGGCCAGACATATTTTGCCCCCATCAGAGTCAAACCCAAGGGGGCACTGCCCCCAGGCCCCCCTAAAATTGACACCTATGGTTGGTAGATATGCCTTTTCTGTCTTCAGAATGCCTTTTGTCACGTAATCACTTTAGACTTTGTGACAAAATTACTGTGACACAATCACTGGCAACCTTTGGGTTAAGGCAAAAGAGTATGAGAACATAGTACCGAACCAGTACCTGTTAAATTCTTAATATCATATATAATAACTTGATAACAACCAGCAGCAAAATGATATTGTAGTGAGCTCGTTAAAGCAGCAGCAAGAAATTTCAATTTCCAAGTCTACAGATTTAGAATAGCCTACTCACTTGCTTCAGGTGGATCATCAAAAAAGTCGAAATCGATTGCTTCATTCATAATTAAAATTTCTTCAATTAAAAACAAGCAAATAAACACCTTTAAAACTCACTAGAAAAAAACTTAATCGTGACAAAAATAATCTTAACAGTTCCCTGATCTTTGCTGTAACAGATAAATATTAAATAGCTTATTCTTGTACCGGTAGTTATCAAATCGTATGAAACTAAAACTATCTTGTATTTAAACTAAAAATATCTTGTATTTATTCTAGGTTATTTGTGGTAGGCTACTTTACATGCAATTGGGCCAGCTAGTTTTTGAAAAAAGGCTATTTTTTTCAAACTGGATAACACTTTCTTGCGTAACGTTAGTCACAACTATACTATATTTGATATTGCCGGTACATCGCACAGAAATTACTATTGCAGGTTACGAATTACCGGTACGACTAGAAAACTTATGAAACTTGTTGTGGATGCTAGCCTACACACGAAAACTTTTGCCTCTTCTTCTACTGCTTTGGTCACATTGCTGATGGTATGACGGTTGATTTTATTTCACTTTTACCATGGCGCAATTGTGCTGGATCGTGCGTTATTATTACAACTGTCGACTGTCGGCCTAAGATTACCGGAATAACAATCTGAAAAAGTTTCAAACTGCATTAATGGTTGTAGCAACAAAAATAAAATAGCGCCCCCAGAAGGAATATTTTAGATAACGAATTTAATTCAAATTCAAAAAAGAAAATAAAAGATTTGAAGGCAAAAAGATTTTGAAACAAAATAACTTGATCTCAAATCAAATTTTATCAATTTTAGTGAAGCTTTTTCCACCACTAAGTGACTGCTCTGACTTGAAACATACAGTAAGATCCTGCTGGATTACAGTTTTATATTGCATTCCAATGTTTCAACACTGCAACAAAATATTAACGATGAATTAGTCAATGTAAGCAATTGGTTCAAGGTGAATAAATTATCAATTAACTTTAATAAAACTGAGTTTATGGTAGTGACAACAAAAAAAATAAACCCGAATTCAAAGTATCAATAGATAATAATCCAATCAAGCAATCACATCACATAAAGTATCTAGGTGTTCTCATAGACGACAATCTAAACTGGAAACAAGAAATCAAGGAGCAATGTTCAAAGGTAGCAAGGGGATCTTGGGCCCTAAATCAATTAAAACACTTTGTAGATGAGCAAACACTACGATCTGTTTACCACTGCCTCATATACTCTCATCTACAATATTGCATAAGTAGTTGGGGGACTGCTTCAAAATCAACATCAGCACCTCTCTTCATTCTCCAAAAAAGAAGCATTAGAATGTTAACTGGAAGTGGATATCAAGAGCATACTAATCCTTTGTTCTATCGAGCTAAATGCTTAAAACTCAAGCATATTTACTCTCTTGAAACTGCAAAGCTAATGTACAAAATTCACAATAATGTATTATCTTTTGCAAATTTAGATAAGTTTAACCTAATAAAAAACTGTTATAGACATAAGACAAGATTGAGCCACAAAAACAACTTCTTTCTTCCTAGAACTAGAACAAGATTAGGGCAAAAGTCTCTATCATTCGCAGGAATTAAAATTTGGAATCAAATTCCAAGCAGTTTAAAAGAAGTTTCATTCTACAGATTTAAAAAAGCTGTTAAAGCTCATTTTTTTATCAACCTATGAAACCGATAAAAGCTAGAATAACAGCTTTCTATCAGCAATGCAGTAGTAATTACAGTAAACATGGTTGCATTATTTATGCTCGAGTTCAACAATAACCTATTCTACTGATTGAATGGCGGAGCTGGTGCATTCATCTATCACACATTTATACAATACGTCATCTCTCATTTTGATGTGCATCTCAATTATAAGTATTTTTGCACTAACTGACTGAGGTTGATATATACTGGTATTGCAAACTGTACCGGTACTGATGACATATTGGCAAACGATCAAAACAAAGCAAGGAGTATTTTTCCAGTACAATTGCCCATTTTAAATCCCATAAAACATAAATACGCATTATGAACTTTATTGATTTATTTTCTATCCCATGTATAGTTACAGTATTATTTTATTTTTTTAGCATGGTTAGAGTTAGTACGATTCTAATGTTGCCTTGCATTTTCTTTACAAGTTGACTGTGAGTTTTGTGTATACACTGTACAATTTTGTACATATCTTTGGAACACTTTGTTTTAATTTTACATAGGAATTTTTATCATAGAAAGTAGCAGACAGGGAAAATGCTGCTATTTAACCTTAACTTGGTGAGGTGGCAGTAAACTTAGATGACCTTTCGGTCCTTCGCTGTCTCCTCACCAAGTGACTAAACATCGCTTTGACTCTGCAAGTTTATGTGTTGGTTTTAAAGGAATTGCATGTTTCCATGCTTTGCTGATAGACCTAAAGGAAGTTGCAGTTTTTTTCTTGTGACATGACGTCACTTGATAAATAAATAAATATGATGATGATGAGTTTTTTTTTAGGTTCGTTCCTGCTTGACGATCAAGAATTGCCAATCCGTATCAAGAGACCACTTACTTCACTAAGGTTGAAACTACGAGTCTGTTAGTCCATTCAGCTATAAAACTTAACTAAAAAAAGCTTTTGTGAATTTTCTTCGACATTGCTTTTGACAGTCGATGACAATTTTCGATGCTTTCTACGGTAGTAGCGGTAACTTAACAAATTAGCGTAAGCTACATTTGGGTTTGAACAATTGGACATCTTCAAACCTAGTACCCGTACCTAAAGCTGAGTTTGGTACTAGTCAGATTCACCAGCGAGTTTCACAAGCAAGCGCTATATTCGATTCAAACGCGAACTAAATTGGTAGACTACAACTTTTTACTGAGCTCTTGTCGAAAAATACGTATCTAATAGTAAAAACTTGCTTGGAAAATAAACAAATTTTTATTAGATGTTAACAAGCAGTAAAATTAGGCAGTGAGTAAGACATGCAGTTAAAATTGCACTTCTTCAAACTGCATTGAGTGTACAAGACGGCGGTGTTCTTCCAACAAAAGTCTACAATTTTGTACGTACGAATAAGTATTGCAGAGCGGATGAAATCCGTGCAATATTGGAGTAAACTTTCAACTTTTTCCAATAACGCAAGGCATCTAAATGGTACCCGGACTTTGTTTCAATGCAATTCTGTCATTATGGAGACGACCAGTCCTCTATAAGTCGCCGCGCTTGCAGAACAGCCTGTCTGGGAGGGGTTTTAGACGAACTTAACAAGGGGATACTCGAAGGAGCGTCTCCTCCAGAAGTTGGAAGGGATTCCTTTTGAAGCAAAATATCGCGCAGAACCTTCCATCCTGGTTTCACACCGCGTTTCTTAGGGCCGACGCTCGACTCACTCTGTAACAAAAAACATTCAGCAAAGCGCGAGTCAGAGCCATCAGGGGGTAAAAGTATACGTGGGCACAAATCGTCAATCCGTTGATAACGAAACTAACTTTTTCATTGACTAGTTAATTCGTTAAAAAGTTTTTTATGTTAACGGACCAAATTAACTTCCGTTAAGTTTTTGTTAACTTACGTTAAGGTTTTCATCGTTAATTTCTAACAGCATTCATTCATCGTACCGGTACAAACCAGTTGGCACTGGTAACACTTGTTGCGTATTAGCACGAGTTTTATAGAAGAAAAAGCCAAGAAAGGAGCGCTTTTATGTGGCAAACAATAAGCTGCAGCCTCATACGTCTATTAATTATCGCTGTTCGCAATTTCCGAAGATTTCCCGATCGGAGCTTCGTTAGTGCATTTCAACCTATTTTTATCTTGAAATTAGATTAGACGGTAAAACGTAACTTCCAAAACACGAAAAGACCACCAGAGCAATACATTTTTCCTTACAATCAGCTCAACAGTGTCATTTACCGAATTAACGGACTTCCTCCGTTAATTAAAGCTAAATATAACGAATTAACTTAAACGGAGGTATGAAGTTTGTTAACGGACTAGTGGTTAACGAAGCTAACGTTTTGCATTACCTTGCCTACCTATGGGTAAAAGTACCAAACCCAGCAATTTTGGAGGCCCCCAACAGTTGCAATGTTGGCCTCAACAAGAACCCAACTCAAAATCGATTAGAAGCAGTAACTTCTTCTTGGTTAGCAAGCCACGTCCAACACCGATAAACATTTTTTGCCTTCATATAAAACTCTGGAGAAAATTAGGTCAAAAGTTCTGCCGGAAGGGCCAGTCTGCATTTCTTGTGCCCGGGTACGAAATCTTTCTCCCCTTTGACTCGAGTGACAAAAGAACAAGAAAGGCTCGCGTCAGTAAATGATTCCTGACGCCTATAAATGTACTTCAAAAACAAAACAAAACCAGTCTAGAACATGTTTGAACTCCAGGTTGATCCGCAACACATATAAAATGTTTGTCTTGTATTAACCTTTCAAACCCCGAAAATCACTTACCAATAAAGCTGATATCGGGTTAAGAGAAACGACCCATGGGGACCAAATGTGATGTTGTGACACAGGATGAAACCACCCTTTCTCGACGATCTAAAAACAAAAATTATTATTGCAACAAAAAAAAGACTGTATCAAGTTGGCGAAAAAAATAATTTTTACAAGACACTATGGTTTCTTAGTATGATCGTATTATTAATAATCCTCACTGCAGAATGAAATACGTTAAAACCGTAACCCACCATGTTAGACGTAAAACTGGAAACCAAGTAAAAGATACAAGAATCCCATACTTTGAATCGTAGCCTACTACAATTTTATTGGGCTTTTTTTACGAGAAGGGTAACGAAATAGGCGCTGGATAATAATTTTTGAGAGATTTTCACCCACTGCGTTGCACGTTAATATTTTCAAACAGCGAATAATACTGACAACACATTTTACCACAAATCCTGGATAGTTATACATAAATTTTTTTCATCGAGCCGAGATGATACATTTTCAATCTTAATGCAAATACTTTGATAGAAGTAAAAACGTGTCAGGCTTGGCAAAAACTTTCTACTTCTTGAACGATGTCAATTCTTTCCATATAGCATAAAATTTCATCATCCGTTTTCTAAGCCCTAACAATCAAAAACAAACCAGTGTTTTAGGCGTTCCACCATCAAGTCTCCTCCTCTTAGCTGTTATCGGCGATGTGTTTTCATCTTGTGGTGAAACGGAATAGAAATTCCACAAACCAACAGTTCTGCCGGTATCTTGGCAATGAATACAAGGTAGCTGATTGTTTGGCCTAAAAATGTCACATTTTCATCATTTGAAGATCTTCATTTTACTGCCACGTCTGGTTTGTAGCGAGTAGTAGTCACTATGTTAACTACAGTATATTATTTTATAAACTCGGCACATGCAGTACTAAAGTGCAAGATTTAATAAGTTAATAACATTAAGCCAAAACGAGGCGTTTAAGACCACATGTAGCGTAAGCTAGATAGTTTTCACCATCATTCGAATCGGTTTTATTTAATTTTTAACCTGAAGATAAAAATCATTGAATGTTGTGCGACTTACT
This sequence comes from Trididemnum nubilum, assembly GCA_963965965.1. Taxonomy (NCBI): domain Eukaryota; kingdom Metazoa; phylum Chordata; class Ascidiacea; order Aplousobranchia; family Didemnidae; genus Trididemnum; species Trididemnum nubilum. Next base: position 13,507,610 of record OZ014481.1, read on the forward strand.
CCTTGTCCCATCCACAAAGAGCAAGAACGACAGATGACGTATGCATTGCGTGCTCACTGATATTTTCTTCTACAATGTCAGACCCCGATTTTTCAACTTCCTCCGGAAATCCACAGAACCGAATCAGTTTTCCCAGCAATTCTTCATCCAGTTCCTAAACAATTAAAGCGTATTTTTTTTTTCAAACACATTATTCTCATAGCTTCTTGTGGCCAAATTCGTTTTCATGCCAAGAAATTTTACACTAAAACAGTATAAACTAGAATCGTACAATTGTTATAAAAGCCCAGCACAAAAGAGAATGAATTTATTGAAGACAGACAAAAGGTGTAACTTCCGGTAGATCAATATAGGATACTTCAGATCATTAGATGAAAGTGCAAGCATAGAAAAACGTAATAACCACAAGACTAGTTGTATAACCACAAGACTAGTTGTATAAAAACTTATCGGTGCAAATCATAAATTTGGAAGACAGTTTACCATTTCAGCTAGAATTTCGAGAGTGACGTGCGGAAGTTTATTTTTCAGGTCGTACAATCGATGCACTCTCTCGGTAAAACTTCGTTTCAAATGTTCTTTTTCTTCACGAGATAAAAACTCTTCATGAAATGGATTCAAATAACTATCATTTGTGGGGTTAGTCGGCCATGAACATATTTTCTTGTGTCCTTTTATGATCTTTTCTTGTGATTCTTTGCAAATGATGTGATCTGTACAACCGAAAAAATAATTGGATTTTGCCATCGAAGTTTAAAAAATGCATTAATTCTATCAGAATCAAATACAGTGGTATAACGGTATTTAACTATTTATTATTGTTTATATATTAACTAATTATATATTATATATTTATATATTTAACTATTTATATCTTAACTAACTAATTATTTAAGTATTTAACAATTATATTACATGACCACAAAACGCTCCACTTAAGAATATTCCAACTTGCACGACTTACAATTGGATGAGTTAGGCCAGGGCAGGTGAATAGCAATCACAGCCCCACAGACACAACATTTCGCTAGATTTTCACCAATACATTCCCAACCGTACTGGGCCAATAAAGGAGGACTCAAACTTAATGGCTTCCCGCACCACAACGATAACTGAAAAAAAATTTAAAAAACAGTATTTGGAAATCCAAAAATACCACACCGGTGTATATTTTTTGATATACAATAGTGAGTGTGATAAAAAGGGTGTAATTAGACGTACTCGTATTAAGTTTAGCGCACAATATTGGCTTTAAATTTGAAAATAACAAAGTCAAACTTAAAGCAGCTTCTAGGCTAGCTTTACGCAAAACTGTACATTATAAGACGGTATGCACAAAAAAATCTACCTGAGTTAGCAATGAAAATCTACAAAATCTAAAAAGATATCTCAGAAAATCAAAATCATAGCGTTCATATTTAAATGAAAAAAAAAGAACTATGTAATCAATCATATAAAATCCAAAATTCTGAGATAGTCGTTCAATCCTTCAATAACCAAGAGTTACCGTAAAAGATTTCACTCTCTTTTGATAGGCTTCTTTTGTTCTGATCTGTTGAGATTTGGAAATAGCTGGAGAATTTTCGAGTGACGAAGTTCCATTTTTAACCAAGTGCGAATTGTTGATTGTTTCGTTGCTTAGATCAGGTTTTTCGCTGCTGGCTTCGTTCAAGCTTTCGCCTTCTTTCCCAATAACAAACTTTTCGGCTCCATTTGATCTTTTAAAAACTGAACTAACCAAGTCACTAAGAGTGCTTTTAACGTGAGCAATGAGGGACTTTGGAGGTCTCATAGACGAAGGAATGGCAGTGGGGAGAGTTTCATCCATGATTTAAAACACTATTTTATCTGCTCTATGGCTGCTGTAATTTACAATAATAGTTTCTGAAGTCAGTGAAGTTAGTAACGTCACCAGCAACTATTTTTTTGCTTCTTGAATGCAAATTTCAACAGTCATTTTCACCACACTTGACGGTAACCCTAAACTAACTGCGGATGACAATGTGCAGTAGATATTTGACAATATCACATTTACATGCTAAAATATTTACCTCCAAATACACAAAGTCACTCACTGCAGCACCACAATTTATTTGGCAAGCATTTGCAGTGCAGTTCTATCAACTGTGTGCTCTTCCTTGACCCAACTAAGTTTTTGAAAACAAAAAAGTAGGCATGTTGAGGACTTCTTTGCATAGGAGTATTTGTGTTCTTAAAATGAAACGTGATTACGGAATCCAAACATGCAAATTATCCGATGGACATAATATACACTCAGTTATAAAACCGAGTTATCCTAAATAGTGAAAGTTGTACGTAATTGTAAACAAGTGTCCATTGTCCAACCCAATTATTGCACAAACTGTAATGCATCAGACCTCTAAACCTTTGTATCTGCAAATAACTAAAGGCATGTCATCATAAATTAAAATCTAAGTTTATTACTAATAGCTACGGCTCCACTGGCATTACGCATCTAAATGATTTTATAGTCAATCACCCGCTTAAAAACAAAGCAGCATAGAAAATGAACACATTTGAAAGAGGTACATTTTTATCAGCTAACTGAATTTTTAGCATCAACAAAAGGTTTTAAAAACTCTAGGTATGCTTTCTTTTGAGGTGAAGCAGTGGGGATAAAGTGTCCACCCGCGTGTCGTACCACAACTGGATTTGCGTACACTTCCAACAGATCTTCACTCATGTCTTTCGGGATGACCTGGTCGGTATCACCAATTACATGTAAAGAAGGTGTTGTGATCGTCTTTTCGTAAAATTTTTGATGCTGAATTTGCCGACTTTTAAATCCGGCGACAAAAATAGCAAATTTGAAATCTTGAAACCGCGGATCGCCTTCTTCCTTTAAGGTGCACACCAACGACAACATGCTTGACCCTTGACTGAAGCTGATTATTCCGTCAAAAGGACCGTTTTCTTCTAGCGCCTTAGCTATAACGTCTAAGGACTTTTCGAAGCCGTCACAACAGTCGCTGTAATCCTGGGCAAGATAGGAGCGGTTAATTTTCGAAAACCACCAACCGGTTAACGGCTGTTCGCTACTGTCTGTTTCAGGAGATGGGATTTCGTTTGGTGCGGTTATAAATGTGAAATCGCAATGTTTCTTCAGAGCTTTTCGAAAAGATCCGGTTTTTTCCTTGGCAACTTGTTCGTTTTGCCGGTATCCTTGTAAGTACAACACTTTTAAACGCTCTTGGGATGTCATCATAGAAGCAAAAGTCAATATATATCCAAAGCACTAGATGTTCAGCAACTAATTTTAAAGTATCCTATCATACCTGTAAACATAATTAGTATTTGAAAATCGAAACAAGAAATTAAATACAGTACAAAACTTAGAGTTTATACAGCAGAAGTTCACAACATGCAAAAACAAACCCAACACAATGACAACCAAAATTGCAACAGGTACGTTAAGTTTAGACTTACGTTTGAGCTAAAGTGATGGTAGTGCTCCTGCATGTTTTAGTAGGACACCTATCTATAAAGTATTTTGGACTGTTCTGGATTATAGTTGCGCTGGAGTAAGTTTGAAAAACATTTCATCACTTCTGTACTCGACACATACAGCACTTTAACTGCAACTAGCTTTAAAAAAGCAGAAGACGTCAGGCAATTATTTTTCATTGCAGCACTTTTAAGCTACGCTGAAAACTAGTGATCGGAGATTCATGGCCAACGGAATTTAAAAGCAGCTTAAAATCAGTTCAAAAATTTCAAAGGGCTGTAAGTGGCCATTGGCCACTGATCAGGGTTCGCTTTTCAGTGCTCATTGGAAAGACGTTAAATGAAGCTTAACGCAAACGGGCTTGTGAGTTGAATTTGATTTGCTAGCTTATTCTTATTTAAAGAATCAGAGTGAACAGTTTAAATTGCAAACTTGAGTGTTAGACAAACAAATATTGAAAATCCTGTCCCCTAAAGGCTAAGCTTTTCGTCATTCATAGGATATAACTTTCAGTTAATTTATCAAAACTATGCTCTTAAAGGCCGAAAGGCTGAGTCAAAGTTAGGAAACGGGAAGAAGCAGGTGAACAATACAATACAAGCAATGTACTAAGAGAGCGTTTGAAACCTTGGCAAAATCAAATAAAAAATAAATAGCAGCTGAACATCGATCAACATCAGTATATGCCGTAGTATTTAACTGCAGACACAGTGATAATTTTGGAACATTGTCGAAAACTTGAAGATGCGACAAGAATAAAGGTAGAAGTGCTTCAAATTAAGCTGAATTTGAGAAAATATTCTGGCAATTTAAACCACGACTCGAACATATACGGTAGTAAAAGTTAGGCTACGAGTAAGTATGTTTTTCAAAATATCTAATCGAGCCAACTGTCTACTTATATCATATTTTCTTTCGAGCGAAGGCAAATCAGATTCTTCATTAAGTTTGCCCTTTCGAGAATACTTCTTCAGTCATTGGATCAAATATCTCATCATCTTCATTTTTGGTCTAGATAGTAGCTCAATAGCTCAAGACAAATTCAGCAGGGCCTCCTTGCCAAGACTATGAAGAATCCGAACTGGAAGATTCGGACAAACATAACTTAACATCTGTTTGTTTCGCCGCGCGTTTCATCGTCGGTTTTACCGCCAGTTTTTTCGTTCGTTTTCTCTTTTGTTTCAGTTTTGGTTCTTCCGTGTTTGCCGATTGCGCTATGCCGAAAATAGCTCGCGTTACGCGTTTGCTCTTCTTTTTTCTCGTATTAGGCAAAGGTGGAATAACTGAAGTCTTTGCTGGAAAGTAACTCGATATCAGAGACTGTTTCTTGCTATTTCTTTCCGAAATTCGTTTCAATACAGGAAGCAAAGAATCATCTACTTTGCTCCTAAGAATAAACAGGATTATAGGTTCAGGTTGATTGTCATTGCCCGATTAATCAAACTCTATGTTTATGAAAAGTTTCGATGCCACAAAAACTCACTAAGTAAAACATAAGATGCACTCAAAAAAATGAACACGTCTTCACCGAATTTTTTGTTTATTAACGTAATTGGATTTTAGGTAATCCAAATACTCTGGCAACAAATGCTAGTAGGAAAACTGAATTTTTTTGAACTACGTCAAGTCCCAACATCTTTAAAGCTCGAGACTAGTGTTGAAATACTGAACCATGGACTGAACATATTTCAATTTTTATTTTATAGATTTAACAATTTTAACCAAGTTTTGTAATTTGGCCCTTTGGCAATTATCAATGTATTACGTCATCGAATTTACTTTGTCCAATGAAGCCGGTCGATCAAGAAATTTCGAATCGCATCCAAGTCGGGGATTCCCCAAGAGAAAGATTCTTTTGATTCGTTGACAACTGGATGAAGATAGGCGTCCGCGACGTGCTGGGAAGGGAAATCAACTGGTAAATTCAACTTCCGTAATCGACCTTTGATTTTCGATTCAGTAGGTGGGATTTTTACCTATAAAGTGTTGGTTTAAGTGTAGTTTTTCTCTCGAACTAAATAAGGTATATCGAACGCAAAACACGACTCGATTTCGAACAAAACAGCCAAGTATTCCAAAACTGGGTTAGAAAGTCTGGAGCTGGCCAAGACCAATATCTCAAGCATTACATTCATTTTTTCTTTTTATACAAGAGCGAACACTAAGCCATAACAAAAGACCATTTTTTAACAAACTTGTACAAAATACGTTTCGGCGAGTCAAACTTGCTGTAACTGCTATGTTTTTTTTATTGTTTATTTTTTTTGTAATGTTGGTACTTAGGTAGCATAAAAAGAGCCAATGGGCAACAACGGTCATTTTACAGCTGATAATTACCTACCTGTTCGTGAGCTTCATCCCACCACGTCTTAAACTTGGCCAAACTTTCAATTCCATTACCTGGAAACTCTTTCATAATCTCAAGGGCTGCCACAGGACCAGCGTTTTCAATGCCTAACCAAAAGATAAACTTAGAATTCTCATTACAAAATGTATTTACAACTGCGAGGCTAGCGCCAGCTTGCACCACGCGACCAGCATTCAATCTTTTACTTGTTAATTATTTGCTTCTAATTATCAAACGTTTTCAGCGTTTCTCATTGCGCCGTCATTAGGATTTTAATGCAATGTTTTCTAAAATTACGCTACGCTCATGTGATAATAAAATAATCAGTCACAAAATCAACTCTCCACGCTTCAAAAAACAAAACCAAAATCACGCTATTCTTTTCCTTGAAGAATCTTTCTATAAAAGAAAGTAACAAAAACAATGCAACATTTTTTCTTGGTAACAACATACAGAATTTTAACAAAAGCCTAATGTACACACTAATCTTCTGAAAAACGGCCACAAATTCATCACTGAAATTCAGACAGCTTTGTTGTCTCAGTGTTCTTGAAAGGTGCTCAGCAATAGTTTTAGTCTCAGCTAACCCCTGAAGATTCCGCCAAGGGTGAAACAGACTGTAGGATTCTTAATGTTTTTATCTGTGGTGTACTAAATATTTTATTACTGAAATTCAATAAAAATTCAAATTAGCATATCACTCACCAATGGTATAGTCACTTCCACTGCACAGAGCAATATTTATCAAATGATTTCGCTCCAGTCCCAATTCCGCTTTGATATTGGTAACGGAGTAAACCGATGGATCGTGCCTACGATCAAAAACGGATTTGAAAACGATTTTTCCTCCGAAAAGCAAGACATCAGAATCATCAGTTATGGTTCCCATGGTCAAACCACATGCATCAAGATAAGCACACTGAGATTCGGCTTCCTGAAAGAAATTTCCGCCGTATAACTGACAGTAGAATGGCTGACAACAGCTGCAATAAACTGTCTGATATAATAGAGCAAAAATGGCAACTCAATCCTAGGGACCACAAAAATCGGAAAGTTTTGGTCCGAAAAATATTCCAAGCTTAACAATAAGTCTAGGCTCGAAGCATGTAAAGGTGAAGAAATATCATGAAAATAAGTTCCACTAATAAACCTCAAGCATTTTAATTACTTAAAGCTTTCAACTGAAATTAGGGTTATTTTGCTTCAGGGTATGCTTATCTTTTGTTTTTCTTCTACGAGTCTTACCACAGAGAAGACCAGGAGAAAGTAATTTTCCCCTTTCCATATACTGTATTGTGCAACAAAACTAAGAAACACCACTCCATTGATCACATTACTAGACTATTTCAAGGTAGGCTAGCGTCATTTTTAGTTATTGAACTTAATTGAACGTTTTCGGCGTTTTACAGAGCTGACTCATCAGGAAACTAAAAATACAGCAAAACGAATACAAAAATACCACTTTCAAATAAACTAAAACACAGTCAAATATTTTTTCTGAGCATATCTTGTGCCACGCAAAAAAAAACAACAATAACAACATAAAAACACCCTGCACTTGATTACCTGAGGGCTCACCAAGTAAGGAATGCCAAAAAGTTGAAGAAGCTGTTGACTTTCCGAAGTAGCCACATCGCTCAAATCACGAGCAGCTCTAGTTGAGGATTTCATTTTTTCAATCAAAGCAACGTCTTCAGCATCAAGTTGTTCTTGAATGACATTCACATCCTCTGATTCAAAAGTTTCCCAAGGGTTCGACTCAGAGGAAAGGACATCACTAAAATGTCGGGAACAATCAAGTACGAGCTAATGCGTTTGGGATCTAATCGTAGCCATTTTCCTGACTAACAGAAACTGATGCAGACAGTTTATGCAAAAATCTTACGATTCTTTGAACGGGCAAAAAGCTAATAGTTGCAGTATTTTTTATTCGAGAATATTAGGGGTGTCCCTACTTTGTTGAGGAGCCTGTAGGACCAAACGAGGCGATGTTGAGTCTGCAACTTTAAACATTTAACCCATAACAGAGAGAATTTGTTTGCTTTTTATCAGAAATAGGTATTTTTTGCTTAGTCGAAATGATACCTCAAAATTTTTTAGAAGTTGTGGATGCTGCTTCTACATGAGTAACAAAATTTTTCACAAAATATGCAGTTATGCAAAATTTTCCTGCGCAGGCTAAATCGAGACTTCATCTCTTAAAAAAATTAATCACTAGGTTTTCTAATCTTTTATTCTAGGCCAAATGGTAACTCAATCACGACCTAAATTCACTCCAACTATGTGGATAACTGAAACAGCATTGTCATAGTAAGACCATAAACAATGGTAGGTTTTTCTGCCCCACCCTGTATTATATTGTATCATAAAAAAAAATTGATACCTTGTCACAATTAACTTCATTATTCTAATCGGAAAAAAAAAGTAAGTTACCTTTGATCGATGCTAGATTCTTTTTCTTCAAGAGCATAATTCTGATAAATTTGGTCATCATCCGATTTAGTGATGACATCATTAGCGACGTCGACAAACTCTCCATCACTTTCTTCATCTGCTGGTTTCGAAAAGCTATTTGAAACAGAAGGAGGCTCTGAATCTTTAATTTGATTTTGAAAAAAATTCATCGAGGTCTCATCGCTTTCGGGGACTAAAACGGTCGAATGGTCAGTTGTTGCGATGGAAGTGTCAATTTCAACAAAAGACGGAGGATTTACGGAAGTCGAAGGCAAATCTGCCACGTCCAAGTGAACGTCGTTAGTAGAAGCAGAAGTAGTTTGTACAATAACGGACTCCGCCTTGTCAGAAGACAGAGTGGTAGTTTTTGGCACAGGTGTTTCAAACTCGGGTTCAGAATTCAATGCTTTTTCTTCAATGATTCGATGATCGTTAGCATTCGGAATCACTCTAAGATCCTTTGATAGTTGGCAATCAAGATCAATTCTATCTTTGGTGGATTGACTTGTATTTTTTAAACTATTGTTTTGCAGATCATCATCAGTGTCCGAGTCAATTTCCAGCAAGGACTCGCTGGATGTTGTCGGAAGGCTCTCAACGGAGAAATCCACGGAAGAACTGTCTTTATCTGCAGCTGTTTGCTCATTCAATTTGGTAGCAGAGGTTGTGGGCTGCAAACTTTTCTAAAAATAAATAAAAATCAAATCAAAAATATAACTTTCATTATACTCGCTTTATTGCGTCGAAGCATGAAGCGAATTGGCAGGGCGACCGGGCTAATGTCTCTGCATCATTGCATCTGGACCTTGGGCAACATAAGTCTTGAAGAAATGTTGCGGGGCCAGGGAGGCGAGCCGTGCCCGATTTGACTTACCCAGAAACTGCATCCAGAACCTCCTATTTCAGAACCAAACACATCACTGTTCACCGAACAAGCAAGTTAAACTTTTTATTTGATTTTTTTTAATCATCGTGCTATTTAAATTTGTCATAGCACTTAAAACTTTTTGAATTCACAGAGTAATTAATTATCAATAAAATAAAAGCCTATCTCATACAATGCAAAAAGGAGCATACTGCATACCTTTGACAATTTGTTAATTAGAATAAAACGAGTATTTTCGTCTGATATTAACTGGCTAGCTTTCACGGTAGCAGCCTCATGGAGGTCATCGAGATATCCCAACTCGCTCATAGACACAGCGTTATCTTCCTGCATTTTCTTCTCCACCTTCTCAATACGATCAGATATCTCTCTTTTTGCAAGCAGACCTGTCACAGAAAATGTTTCATTTAAAAATTCAATGATAGTTTGGTATTGCAACACGGCCGTATAGGCCTATAGCGTTGTTTTACGATGGCCCTGATCGCATACTCTAGGCTCAACTCACACTTCGGGTCACATTCTTGCATTTTTGAATAATGCGCTTCATGGCAATATTCTATGATCGAAAAATGATGTTTTGCTGTATACTTTGATAGCAAGATAGCTTCAGGTATGAAATAGCGCTGTCTTGACAAACTTCCAAAGGTTACCTGCTAATTGATAATTTGAGAAGGACTTTGAGTTGTCAGGCATTGTTTCAAATTGAGTTCGTCTTCGTTTTCGTATTTCTTTGATGTCATTCAGCAACTCATGCTGTATATCAGGCGGAAGAGATTTGAAGTCTTCAGAATCAACATCAATTGACATCATCTGCTTAAAATCCCCCTAAGCATACACATTGCGTATTATACAGTATATGAGAAATTAAACATGGTTGATAAAAAGTATCACACAAAAAGATTTTAGTTTGTTTTAAGCGTTCCATAAAAAATGCTCGAATGGTGTGGATTGTGGAAACGGATACTCTTCTCTCTCTTTCAAGTTCCCCAGCCCAGCCTAGAGTTCAGTGGTGCAGCATCACGGTCTCATCCACAGCAGAAAGCCGAACAATTTCAACCAATTAAGGCTCTATTATTCAAGGGCTGAGCCGCAACTCTCTTGAGGTGTCAACTAATGAAATACAGGGTAAAGTGGGACATATGTAGTGATTTGCTCTTGAGCTGCTGACGCAGCGATCATCCAGGCATAGCAGTCATTGACGAGGGATACTGCACAAACTAATCTCACCACTACGCTTTGTCAACCAAAAAGTTTCCAAGATCTTTCGAACAAAAGCAGAAATAATTTACATACGTCTAACCATGCCATTTGATACAATTGTATTTTCAAATAATAAAATACCAAAAAACTGCACAAAATTTAACAAAACCAAAAAACCAGCTTACCATCATTGCACTTCCATACACAGCTTCTCTAGTTGACGATCTTTTTATCCATTGTTCCTCTCTCTCATCATCAGAGCTATTCAATGCATGTAGCTGATGGCTTGCAGGTGGTAAAACAAACAAATCATCTTCTTCATCCCTCTTTGATTTTTCTACATATAAGTAAAGTTAGAACTTCTTTGTTGCTCAGTATTCTTGGAAAGAGCTGAATAACTGAGACTAGAACAAGGTTCAGATACCAAAATTGGTCCAAATACAAAACTGGTCAATACAAAAAGATACGAAAAAAGCCAAAACATGAAAATGCTCCAGAAAAAGCAAAAAAACATGGACTTATAGTATGCTTGGAAGCAAGCCAAATAGAAATTAAATTATTTATATAACCTACGACACAAGAAAGTTTTTTAATAAGGCTGAAAGTTTTTACACTTGTACATTCACACTACATGCTTCACATAAAGCCAATTCAAATCAGAAGTTAATAAGTTGGATGGTAAAGCTCTGTGCTTTCTAATCGCTAGGTGACTAAATTTTCTCAAAACAGTTACCGTATGTTCAAAGTTGTTAAGTTGTGTTTATTTGTGCTAAACAGTAAACTTTACACCAATCCAAAACTAAACAATACAAAAGGTACTATTTCCACAATTTTGTTGACTTTTATACAGCAATGTTTATCATATTGCCAAAAATAATTTGCCTCTGATCCAACAATTAGCTAATTTCTAGGCAAAAATTGGTTTAGTGGGAACACTGCAAGAACTGTAGCTCCATAAATCACAACCAAGTCTTGCTCACTTATTTCTTCGAAGGTATTTTCTTCAGAAAAATTTGATTGAGCTTTCTCAGCATCATCTGATGTAGCCCTAAAATAATCATTATTAAAGCTATCACCTAGCTGTTCCACCAAAGCTTTACTGATTGAGACTTAAAAAAGAAAATTTACTAATTAAAGTTTTATCAAAAAAATTATATGCATCATTTAAGATACTGTCAAGAATTTACATCAGATAGCATTGTTAACCAGTTAATTTAGTCATATTAGAAAGATCAAGTTAATTTTTAAACGGGTCATATAGGGTACCAAACAATAAGAGCAAAATATAATTTATGTAGAATGATAAAGTACAGAAACAAGTAATATGACAAATCTGAGATATTTTCTTATCACTTCTTGTTTGAAAGCCATAAATTGAGAATTAAAATTAATCAAAAAAATTCAAGCATTGTGACCACAATGTAGCTTTTCAAATTATTCAATGTCAGTTATCATTTTAAAAATAATATTCTTGTACAATGACAAACAACATAACCTTTCTGAAACGTACATGCCACTATTCTTAATTGCCGTTTGAAGCACTTGTTTCTGTAGCTTTTCAAATGTAGCTAGAAAATGTAGCTTTTCAAATTATTCAATGTCAGTTATCATTTTAAAAATAATATTCTTGTAAAATGTCAAACAACATAACCTTTCTGAAACGTACTTGCCACTATTCTTAATTGCTGTTTGAAGCACTTGTTTCTTCAGGTAATTCTGCAATAATTTTTGTGATGCTACATGCTTTTTCTCCACATGAACAAGCTTTCGTTCTCTACGCTCTTGCAAAGTTCTTTGCTTTATTAGGGGAGCTTTTCCATCAAAAACAAACACTGGTTTCACTCCAAAATATAGCAATTTGCAAATTCTGAAACACATAACATAATCTTTACAAGAAATTAATCACTATGCTATCATATACCAAGAGTACTCAACTAGTTTTAGCAAAGATCCAGATACGGCAGATGAAAAGCCGTTGGGTCCAAAAAAGGTCTTCACCGCAATGTGATGACGAAAAAGCGATTGAAGACAAAAAAAGGTCTTCTCCGCAATTTTGGTGAGGATTTTGCGCTCCATATGCATCAGGCAAACAGTGAGTTTCCGCCCAAAGAAGAGTGAAGGTTCTAGGGATGTCCACTTCAGAATACCGAATCCTACGGAACCGGTTCCGGTTTTAGGATTCGGGGTAAGTTATGAAGAAAAATGGCAAGTGATAAATTTGTTCAACCAAGTCGGTCAACCATGTTAGGATGCGTCCTTTTGACCCGGATGTTACAATGGCATGATTTTCTCTTGGAAGACCAAGCCCCCCCTGGTTGTGGGCCTGTTTCCTTTTCCTAAAAACAACTAGAAATGACGGTTAAAATGAAAACGAACAATGCAGAGAAACTGATGAAGCATTGCAGAATGACAATATTATCCAATAATTATGTGAATTACAGAGCTGTAATCCTTGTACTGACTACACATTCATTAAAAATGATACAAAATGTTGGAGTTTTGTTGTTTTGCAGTAGTTGAGCAGTTAAGTGCTGAATTGATATCAAAATGGTACTGATGGCCATTTTATAGATTTAGAATTGAGTTAAGGATTCGGAAAAAAGATTCGAAATTATTCTAGAATACATAATTATTCTGAAATGGACATCCCTAGAAGGTACGAATTTAATCTGATAGTGGACCGCGGTCCGAGTTTAGTGTTCCAGGGGTCCGGATTCGGACCGCAATCCACCAGTTGAGTAGCCATGGCATACAAGTAACAAATTCATAGGCAGGCCTCCTTAATAGACCATATATATGCAACAGTACAGAGAAAATAACCTATATTGAAGTTAGTTATTATACAAACAACTATTGTTCACATCCAGTTTACTGGCCATAGACTGAATCATTGAACCAACAGCATTAAAAGAGTAAATACAAAGTGTAACAGCACAGCAATTTTTCTAACTCAGTACTTGAACAGTGTAAAGATGTTGCAAAACTTGAATACAACTTTCAGTAAAGTTGAATTCATAAGCTTTCAGAGCAAAACTCTTTGGTAGCAATTTGCTGCATGCCTAATTTGTTATGGTGGTCTTAAAGATCCTTGTCACCACAAATTAAATCAAACAATATTGTAACTGAAGATTCTGTCCGAAAAGCTTATAGCAAAAAGCTTATGAAGTCAGCTTTGCTGAAAAAACTAATAAAGCAATAATTCTACAATTATAATTTTCGGTCTACAATTTTTAAGTGCGGACGTTTATGTGCAACATGATTTGGCACAAGACAACTAGGCATGGGACGATTATACACAAGACGATTAGGACTAGACGATTATGTGCCAAGACAGGCACCAGACTTTTATGTACAAGAGCAAAAATTAATTTTGTTTCAAAATTTTCAAACAAAATTTTCCCATAAACGGCTTGCAGACTGTGCCAAGATTATGCAAGCTATTCGTGCCTGTGTGTAGCAGATTGCATACGTCTGGCTAATAAAATAAAACTTTACAAACATGCAATGGAAAAAAAATACAATAAAGGAATTTAAACTTCTGAAAAAAAAAGTTTTTTAAGTTTTATTTGAAAAAAATTTTTTTGTAGTTTTTTTTATTGAAATTACTTTTTTTTGCTCTGGCACCTAAAAGTCCTGGCACATAATAGTCTTGGCGGATAAAAGTCCCAGTGCCTAATTGGTAGTGCAAAATTGAACCACGCCCAAATGTCCAGGCATTTAAAAAAACTTTTTTTGAAAATTTTGTTTTGGAAATCTTTTGTAATTTTTTTTTTGACAATAAATTTTTTTCCTCTGATGCATGAAAGTCCCAGCACATACTAGTCTCGGCACATAATAATCTCAGCGCGTTTTGGGTCTAATAGTTTCAGTGCGTATAATCTTTGGTAATTACCAAAAACATTTCAAACTTAACCAGTAAAAATAACTATTAATAAATTCTGATTAAGCTTATCATAATTTAGAAGTCGCATAAATTGTTCTTCAAAAACAGAAATTAAAGTATGATAACACTAAGCAAGGCAAGTTTTTTTACTGTTGACCAAAACGTTGAGATAAGCTTAAAATAAATTCTTACCAAATTTGAAGTTTTTATGGCTTGTCATTTTCAAGATAGTGCAGTTTAAAATTAGCAATTTTCCTCTAACTTCAGTGTTGCCATTTTGTCTGTATTTCAACAGAAGATTAATTCTTGGAAAACTGGCTTACATTTATTGAAAAGCAGCTAATTTAACAGTTCTAAACCTTTATTTCGTTTTAAAATAACTCTGTGCAAAACATTATTGAGAATCAGGAACATGCATTAACTTTTTGAAATTTTGTTTCCGATTGGCAACTCTAGCAAATTTTCTAAGGGGAAAAAGCCTTTTTTAAGGGGAAATCTAATTTGTTACATCTTAGGAATGAAAGGTCAAAGAATGCCCAAATTTGGTGAAGTTAGTCCTCAGATTAATCTAAATTTTATGTTTAAAACAAAATTTTATGGAAAAACAAAAAAACTTTATGTTTCAAGTCTGCTATGTAACTTCTGAATTTTCAAAGCACATACGAGTAAATGAAAATTTATTCAAATGGGCGTTGACTGGCGTTGTATATAGCAATTTGCTTTAGCGGTTACCGACAAGTAGGTTAATTTTGGCTCTTGGGGTTCAAAATTTTTAGTAGGCATTTACACAGTTATGTACGCCTGATGATAACAAACAAGTTTGAAATATGCATATAGCGTACTATTGTGGTAAATTGCTAATGTGATGTCATATACGGTGTCCATGCTTAGTGATACTAGCGCAATGCGGTTGAGCTAAGTGAAGTGCCAGTGTGATACTGGTCGAGAATCCTCTTTCTGGTGACCTTGTTGTCAGACTTAGATCAGAGTAATCTGAGAAGAGGGTACGATGGCAAGTGTAGAAATTGCCCTCGTGTGTGGTTTGAAGGTTCGGGTGGGATGCCAGGATAGGCTACGTGTGAATTCAGATGCTGATGAAACACTAGCCTAATGGGACAGCAGATATGTGAGGTAAGTGCTACCTCACAGCCGTGGAAAAATAATCAAAATTTGTTGAAGAGAAAACTGAGTAAAAATTTCGGACTTGAATGTCCTTATAATATTAGTATACAATAACACATTGTACAATACCTATGAAACAATGTGATCAAATGAGCGTCATTAGCAGAATGACCATGAACATCTCTCATTCCTTTTATTGCCATATTTAACCACAAGCTGATGTCTAGAAACAAAACATGTATATTAAGAACAATGTACTGAGAAATTAATGATAAGCTATAGACAGTATCCAGTGTCTTAGAGGTACAATTAAACCTTTGATTAACAGCCTATGAAACTGTTTTAAAATCGACTTTTGTTTTTCATTCCTCGTGAAAATAGCTAGGACTACTGGTATGAACATGAGTGTAGAAAGACAAAAAATCGCAAATTAAACAGATCATAGTAGAATATGTTCATACCGGCCACTTGGTCGAGCAGAAGCGTGTTTGTCTCTGGAGCAGGAGGTCTAAGGTTCAAATCTAAGGCGGTCAAATCAAACACAGTGTTGCCAATGCCTTGCCACCGCAGGGACATTTCTTCAAAAGGAGCTGTGCTGCACATGCGCAATGACATGGAAATGGGCCCCGCTAACTCATTACATGCTTCAGCATAAAAAAAAATTCTGTTTCTGGTTAATTTGTGATTCTTTGCCTTTCTACACTCATGTTCATACCTGTGGTCCTAGTTATACTGACGAGGAATAAAAAACAAAAGTCAATTCTGAAACAGTATGTTTTAGGCTGTTAATCAAAGGTTTGATTGTGCCTCTAAGACTCTGGATATTGTCTATAGCTTATCACTCAAACATATAAAAAATTATGCAAATGGCAATTATTCTAACTTTTGGATTGTACAGTAAGTGGCTAAGTTGTTTACATTAGATAGGGAAGTTTGGAACTTATTCAATCGATGTACGGTGCATCTGCTTGTTTTTCACAGATTTAATGTGCCCGATGAATTTTAACATGAAACTAATGGTCACACATTGGCTTGTGTTAAATAGGGTAAAGTCAGGTAATTTCAGTAACTTTCTCACCTAATTTTAATTTTCAAAGAACACTGACTCTCTTTAAACTCTTGTTCCAACTACATCTGCGCAGTATTTCATTTGAGGCTTTTTTCGAACCAACATCAAGATGCTATGATGTCATGCTCGCTAGCTGTATGATATAAGGGTTGCCAATATTTCTGGTAAAACCGAAAATTCCGGCAAGTGAATAAATATTAGATTATCAGAACAAAAAATCATTTTTATTTTTTGTTCTGATAATCTCAGCTGCTTGTTTAGTGTTAAATTTGGTTAATTTGAATAAAGTGTATTCAGAGTTTTGACTAATTCGAAGAAAATTGAAATTCTAAAATATGTTGCTCAACTAGGCAAAAAGGTTAAAAAAAACAGCAAATATGATCTACGAGGTCTGTTCAAAAAGTTCGTAGACTGAAGTCATAACACAAAATGTACTTTCTACAGCATCTACAGCAATTACAGGTCAGGGTCTCCTTCAAAGTACTCTCCTTCCCAATGCACACACTTATCCCAGCGGTGTTTCCACTTGCGGAAGCAGTCTAGGTACGCTTCTTTTTTAATGCCCTTGAGCTCCTTCGTTGAATTTTCCTTAATCTCTGGAATGGTCTCAAATCTTCTTCCTTTCAAAGGTCTTTTGAGCTTGGGGACCAAAAAGAAATCACATGGAACAAGGTCAGGTGAGTAAGGGGGGTGGGGAAGAAGAGTGATGGAATGTTTGGCCAAAAATTTACGAGTTCTGAGGGCTGCATGGGCTGGAGTGTTGTCATGATGGAAAAACCAGTCACCACTCCTCCACAATTCTGGCCTTTTCCATCGGATGGCATCCCTCAGACGTTTCAAAACTTCAATGTAGTAGGTCTGGTTCACTGTGGAGCCTTCAGGAAGATACTCGTGGTGGACAACTCCACTAGCATCAAAAAAAACTGTGAGCAGCACCTTGATTTTGGATCGAACTTGGCGAGCATTTTTGGGTCTGGGGGATGTTTTGCTCGTCCACTGTGAAGATTGGACCTTTTTCCACATCATAACCATAAACCCATGACTTATCACCTGTTATGATCTTTGACAAGAATTCTTTATCATTTTCTGAGTGATCAAGCAAATCTTGACAGACTTGAACACGATGAGCTTGTTGATCACTTGTCATCAGACGTGGCACAAATTTTGCAGCAACGCGATGCATCTTCAATTCTTCCGTCAAAATGTGGTGACAAGAGCCTACCAAGATCCCACATTTTTCAGCAACCTCTCCTACAGTCAGACGTCGATTCGCTCGTACCAGAGTGTTGATTTCATCAATGTGTGGGTCATCAGTTGATGTGGAAGGACGTCCAGAACGCTCACCATCTTCAACAGACAGCCAACCATTCTTGAAACGTTTATGCCACCTGAAACAAGTCACTCGCTTCATGGCAACATCACCGTAAGCCGTGTTAAGCATGGCAAACGTTTCCGTAGTACATTTTCCCAGCTTGACACGAAATTTCACAGCAAATTGTTGCTCTTTCAAGTTATTCATTTTGAAAAAAATTTGTAAAACTTAAAATCCGACGAACTAAAAACTACCCTTAACTTAACTGAACATTACCAGCACTAAAATAAAGATATCTGCAATCAGAAAATGGCGTCTTAATCAGCTGATCTCTGTGAACCTAGCGACACCAAGCGAATGCACCTGGAACAAATGAGAGCTGCGCAGTTCACACAGTCTACAAACTTTTTGAACAGACCTCGTATGATCCTACTTACAATAGTCCATACAAAATCAAAATCCATCCGCAAAATTTTACAAGTTGTTGTTTTTATTAATTTTACCGATTACGATTGCATTCGCTAAAAGTATTCTGTATTAAATTTGAATTATTATCAACTAAATGCATTTTGATTCTTACAATTTTTGATAACTTTGCAAAACTTCTGCTTTTTAAGTTGATGCTTTAAAGGTAGAGGTATGGATTATTTTTAACAAATCTGTTTACATGTCACAAAATAACAAACACTGCCAAGTATCTTTTTTACGACCAATTTTTACGACGACCCTGATTGAATGATCTGGGTAAAACCTGCATCCTGGTCATGCTTTTGCATCCTTGGATAAGACGCTTTACGATGATTATCTCTGCTAGGTGGCTTCGAACAAGCAGCAAATTCAGTGGACAAGAATTCGAAGAAATCAACAGGAACATTGGATCATCGGAAACTCCCACGCAGGTGCAGATTCCTCCCATCACGAAGTAGTCGTTGCAATGAAAAGTGTGTGGATTGTCCCATAAGTTAGTGCCTGCTGCTGTTCGGTGACAGGAGGGTAAATATGCGTTACAACAACAACAACCAGCAACAAAGTAGGCTATAGCGTAGCCTAGATAGGCAGAGGTAGGTCAAATGCTTCCAAACGTTATCAAAAATTTGATTCAATTATTAAGAGAAATATTGTAGCTGCAAGAGAAGGAAATGCAGAAGTCTCCAAAGATTATCAAAATTTTTATAGAAGATTACGTCACAGGAAATATCAAAACCATTTCTTGAAAGCTTAGAACTTCTAGAAAGACTTGCCAACATAAAGTCTTAAATTTTCATACATGCCAAACTTTCCAGTTTTCTGCCAAAATTACCCAACTTCTCCCTAGTTTTGTAAACACCCAGTATCACATAACAATTGATATACCACATACTGACACAATATAGCCATAGTTGCGAACCAAGCCCATCATCAGATCATTAACAATTCCATCTCACTGTCTAACTCGGAACTATGAGCACAGGCGTCAACTTCAAGAAAACGAGGGGTGGCGCCCCGTTGGGTCTGACACTGAAAGGGGCAAAATATGTCTGGCCCCTCGGTTTTTCGGCAAGTAATATCCACTTGGCAACAAATCCGAAATTCCAGACTGAGATGGAACCAGTTTGCAGCAAAGACCTTTTTTTTGGTCTGCACCTGAATTTGGGGGCAAAATTCTGAAATGAAACAGCATTATTTTAAGTTTAACCAAACTTTGCAAAAACAATTCACCCCTTGAAATTGGCTTAATCAGCAACAAATCGACGCCTATGACTATGAGTACTAATAAAACACTAAGCAAACTTAAGATGATGTGGTTTTTGTTTCTCTGTCAACATACTGAACAGAACAGAGAATCAGTACCAGAGTACATGTATCAGTATACATTGGAAATATCTGATATTAATGGAAAAAGGCAAGAAGCAAAAAGGTTACCGTACCATAATATATAAATATTCAAGGCTGGAGCAACTGTCCTTAGCTAAGCTTAACTTTTTACATACCAATTGCTAATATTTTTCCTTCCATTAACTCCAAGGATGTTGGCTGTCTTGTTCCATCTAAAAGTTTCCATAATCCTTTTACTCCCATACCAGTACCAGTACTGAGTGAAACCAGGGTACACTAGAGTGGCCTACTACTTGCTACTGGCCTAAACTGAAATTGATCTACAGATACGAACACAGAACAGTAAGAAAGAGACTATTTCAACAAAAATTTCTATCTAGTTTTTGATTAATTCTGAACCAAATCTAATCCAAACTTAAAACCTTAGCCTACTCTACACTAACCGGTAACCAGTACTTAAATTGTAGGGGGGACGCATCCCCCATCGAGAGTTAGCATACCCCCATCAAGATTTGGCGTCCCCCTCATCAAGATTTTAGCGTCTCCCCATCAAGATTTGAGCGCTGGATGATCAGATGAAAAAGGGCCTGTCAGAGTCAGCACAAATAAATCCCACAAATTCTGGCAGAATGTAGTCCCAAATTGCAGTGAAGACCTTTTTTGTTGGTCTTCACACGATTTTAGGATGGAGTTACATAATTTCCACTGAAGTGCTTTCGCATTCTGAATGCGTTTAGTTAAGGCTACAAAAGGGTCCCCTCCATGCGAACTTTTTATAGGAACTGTTGCTATAAGTAGAAGAGAAATGGGTCTATAATTGCAACACTGATCCTTTGTGCCACTTTTAAAAAGCAGTATAATTTGGCTAATTTTCAAAATTTCAGGATAAGTTCCACATTGAATGCAACTGCTGAATAATATGACTAGCATTGGGGCTATTATTTGTGCACTTATTCTAATGTATTTTAATGGAATACCATTGAGCCCAGGACTTTTTGCTGGGTTTAATTGTAGTTAAGTATATTAAAACTTTAGATAATGTTATTGGTTTCAGATAGAAGGAGTTGTTTCGTAGAGGTATCAATGAGGAGCAAGAAAGCATACATGAATCATCTGGGTCTTCAATGCTTGATGCCAGCTTCTGTCCAACAGTTGAAAAGAATGTGTTAAATGTAGTGGCTATGTCAATTGGTTCTGTGATTTTTTCTTCCCGATTATTTACTAACTAAGCTAAGTTACCTTTAGTTTTGTATTTGGCAATATCATTTATTGTTGTCCATAAGCGTTTATGTTATGTTTGGTTTCATTTACTGTTTTGGTATAAAACTTTTGTTTAGCTTGTTCTTTATCATGAGCAAGCTTGTTTCGAAAACTTTTGTATCGATAATGATCTTCAGTAGTGCCATTTAAACTAGCTTTATATAGTTTGCATTTAATTTTGCTTGCTTTAAGTATATCTTTTGTAATCCATGGTTTATTTGAAAGTTTTTGTTCTTTTTCAAGATTATTCCTCAGCAGAGCATCCTTATTAAATGTATTATGCAATATATAGACGAATTGCTCAAACTGCTGATTTAGATTCCAATCATTGGAAAAGAAGTTGGAGTATTGATTGTACAAATCAATAAGCTCTTCAGGATTTAGATTCTTAGTGTCATAAGTAAAAATGTTTGTGTTTATGCGTCAAGTTATTCCATAAAAGCATTGTTGGCATGAGATCGGATATGTCTTCAATTAGTATGTGGGTTGTGGCTTTACGCGTCAAACTGTTGGAGTAAATATGACCTATTAAAGTGGTGCTGGTAGGTGTGATCCGGGTCGGAAACTTGATCCAAGTAAGACAGCCTAAGCTAAACAGGTTATTTGAACAATTGTTGATGCTAGGATTAGTATTACTTTTCAACAGAACAATATTAAAGTCACCGCAAAAATAATAATCTGATTTTTGCTCATTTAATTTTTCCAATGAATATTCTAAGGATTGAAATTAACTAAATTTTGGGATTGGGTGTCTATATATTACACAAAAGATTATTTCAGTGTTGCGTAGTTTAACTTTTGCCCAAAGCTCTTCACATTCCTCCACGTTTAATGAATAATCATTGATTATCTGATAGTCCAGAGAATCTCTTATAAACAAACTAACTCCACCACCTAGGGTTTTTGAATTGCTCTGTTCAAACTTATAACTTTGTAAAACACTGCTAAATTTAGAACGTAGTTAGGTTTCTGTTATTGCAATTACATCAGGCATAACGTAGTTAGGTTTCTGTTATTGCAATTTTTATTTAAACTACGAATAGTCAGGTGTAAAAGAAAAAAATCATTGCATTCTGCACATGTCTTGTAAAAATCATGAGCAGAAATATAGCTATTGTCCTTATCTAGTGATCCAAAGTCTGGCAGATGAGCCCCCTGTGATGTTTGGTTACCTAAATTTACTTCAACTAGTAGTTCTGCATCAGTTATATGTGAAAAGGGAAATATATCACTAATGCAAGTTTGGCAGAAGTACAGTATGTTAGATCACTATTACCCAGAACATCAACTTCTTTTAAAGACAAGGCAGTACGTTTGAAATGGGTCTATAACTGGCAAATGTCACTACAGATGCATCTTTGATTGGATATACAAGGTTTCTGACAGGTGAGCATGGGTATTTAATGGGCATTAGTTAGGCTACTAGGTTTGCTAAAAGTTAACAACAATGATGAATATAAAGTATTGATTGTCAGGCACACAAATTTCTCAGCGATGTAATGTCTGATACAAGTTCAAAACTTCAAGTGAATAACTCTAATATAACATGGGACACAAGGTTGTTAGTAAAACATAAAGAAATACAACATTAATACAACTGTAAATATACATTTCTGAAGGCCAAAGTTAACTAAATCCACTCAAGTAAATGAACTACAAAGATTTGATTAATGGTTACAAATAAAATTTTTTATGCATTAATTTGGAATTGTATGCATACTTTTGAAAGCAATCACACAAGCTTAATGATTACGGTATGCTACCATGGACTGTTAATTTCTCAGCTGATACTGACACTAACAATCTTGTGGTATCATTATTATCAAATATTCTGATACTGGTACATTCTAACTTCATTTGATTAATTTGAAAAGTGTGATTATCAATTAGAAGTAAAATTTGACAGTAGCTATATAAGCATATAGACTTTGTTAAAATATAAGCCCCAGACATTGTTAAATTTGAAGCTACAATAATATTGACTCCACAATGTTAAGAAAGTAGTGTATCAAATGTTGATTCAACAGTCAAACTTTGATGATTAGCAAACAGGTTGATAAAGCATAAGTACCGTAAATACTCAAACTTTAAAGAATATAGCGATCATTTCAAAGCTACCAGCATAATAATTTTAACAATAATAATATTGAGGCATTATTTTATATCACTTCAAATAATTTAATGTAACAGTCAAGCTTTTATAATTGGAAGTGTCTGCTGCACCGTCTCGATTTCAGACATCAAATCGCTGGTGCACCGGCAGCCAATGAAATTGCATTTTTCGCATTGATTCGATTTAAATATCGAAATCGAAGCCCTGATGGCGTAGTGGTTAGTACGCTTGGCTGCAATATCGAGGGTTGGGCTATCGATACCTGCTGGACACGCTTTACAGAAATGCATTTGATAGATTTTTCGCTGCATAATCCTTTTTTTTCTCTAAAATCTTATTATTAGAGTTAGGGTTTGGGCAGCGATGCCAGCCTGAGAGATAGTAAATTGAACAGTAAAAGAAAACGACCGCCGCCGCCGGTGCAGCAGCGATTAGATGTTGGAAACCGGGCCGCTGCAGCAGACACTGCCTTTATAATTAGTCAACCAGAGGATAATTCTAGACCTGATTCTACTTTAAAATCTTCAGCCAAAGCATCAATATCATCATAGGTTCTAATAATGTTTTTCATATCCTTGAGAGCTACGTACACATTACGGTACCTTTCAATTCATAGTCCAAGTATTTTTCAGTCCAAACTTCTGTTGAGCCTTTTTTAGAAGCAAAAGTCTTCTTTTGGTAAGAGACTCTGTGATTGCTATCCCAAAGCCAATTACTCAGCTGGATTTTGAAGCAAAAATTTCATTTTTCACTAACCTTCTGGTGAATTTAATGATTATTGGACAAGTATAACTTTTACCTGGTTTAGTTTTTTTAATCTTAAAAAGGTAAACATTGTGCAATATTTACATCTTGCTTTACAATTTCTTCAGATAATTTTAATTTTTATTGAATTTCTTTATTATTTCATTCACAAATGAGTTGTAATTTGGATTGCTATTGATACCACTGCCATGTAAAACAAGACAATCAGACTTTCCATATTGTTCCAAATCATCCAATTGTTTTACGAAATTCTGCATAACTGATCTGAGATACTGAACTTTTTTTTTCAATTTGTTCTGTGTTTAATGGCTTCACTTTAAGATTTCAAGTCAGCCAACTGTTGAGAACTTCAGTTTTTTTCATCAGTTTCATTTTCATCAAATGTGAAATCAAATTCTTGATTTGACTGTTGTTGCATAAAATTGCTTTCAAAAATAGTTTGTTTCACTTTCACATCTTGTAATGAGCTCAAAACTTCTTTCATTTGTTTCGAAATAGCATCCATGATGTTTAATATTGCAATTCAGCACTTCAGTCATCAGTAAATTGTATAGGTGGGCACAAGTCCGTTAATAACGAAGCTAACTTTGGCATTAACTCGTTAATCTGTAAAAAGTTTTTTCATGTCAACGAACTAAATTAACTTCTGTTAAGTTCTCTTAACCTAACGGACTAAAGTAACTTCCGTTAAGTTCTGTTCACTTCCGTTAAGGTTTCTATCACTAATATCTTGCACCATTCATTTATCATAATGGTACAAACCAGTTTGCACTGGTAACACTTGTTGCATATTAGCACCAGTTTTACAGAAAGCAAAGAAAGGAGCTCTTTTTCGAGGCAATAACCAGCAGCCTCATAGGTCTATTATTAATTATTGCTGTTCACAATTTCCAAAGATTTTCCGATCGCAGCTTTGTTGTGCATTTGAACTTATTTTTATCTTGAAATTAGATTAGACTGTCAAATGTAACTTCCAAAACACAAAAAGACCACCATAGCAATAAATATTTCCTTACAATCAGCTCAACAGAAGCAGCGTCAATACGTGTTTTAGAAGCGAGTGAATAAAAAGAAATGTAAATTACACGTAAAATGTTAACGGATTAACGGACTTTAGACTTTATTAACTTCCGTTAATTAAAGCTGAAATTAACGGATTAACGTTAACGGAGGTGTGAAGTTTGTTATAACGAACTAGTGGTTAACGAAGCTAACGTTTTGCATTAACTTGCACACCTATGGTAAATTGATACAATATTTACAACAGGTACTACTGATTCAATACTTTAACCTCTTTTTTAAACAATCCTTACCACATTACCGCTACACTTTATTCAAATAGAATGGTTGCCTTATTCAAATAGAATGGCTAGGTCAAACGAACAGATTGACAGCTCAAACAAAAGCTGTCGACTGTCGCTAATAACTGATATCCACGCTTTACTGCACTGACAACACAATAGACCTACGGTACCGGTACGGTACTTAGTACCGGTAGGCATAAAAAGCGGTCTCATCATGGATCCTATAGTTATTAACAAGTAATTGTAGGATCCATGGTCTCAATAAAAACGGCCAAAGTACGGCAAAAAATATTTCACATGGTTATACGTCTTAAGATACCCTTTCATCCCTATCGACCCACTTTTGCACTTTTGGCCGCGTGAGGTTTTGTTCCTTTTTTATCTTTTTTTCCTAAAGGTGAATTTACACAGTATCCGTTTTTGGTCCGTTTTTGTCCGTTTTTTTTACGTTTTTGCTTCTTAAAAAAGTATGCGCTTTTTTATCCGCATTTTTATACGTCTACATCTGCACTAACCAGACAGTCATATACTGGACAAAAGTTTTCCGAAAAAAATTTTTTGTGAAGGGATACAGCTCTATTTTGAAATATCGCTCTTATTGTTCATACATAAAATTTTTGAACAAAATTTTTATCTATTTGCAACAGTTTACTTAGTGCGGATATGGACCAACAAAAATGCGGATGAAAAAGCGCATACTTCTTTAAAAAGCAAAAACGTAAAAAAAACGGACGAAAACCGACGAAAAACGGATACTGTGTAAATTCACCTTTAATCTTGTACGCTCTTCTTCTCCTAAACCACAAAACATCTAATGTAATTGGAACGACCGACGTTTCGCGTCGCGTGTTTCTTTGTTTTGGCTCGGCTATTTTCAAATTATTAACTAGGTGGGAGTTTGCCAGCAAACCCAGTGAACGACCGACGCATAGCTAATGCTGTGACGCTCAAAAGTACTTTTTGTCTACCGTAAAATCAGCAATTATTCAAAAATATCTGATTATGGAACCTCCAGAAAACAGAAGTCAAAATATTTGTCTGTTAGATATCTGCTGACATCATAAAACACTGCTGGCACCCTAGCTTGAGCCATTCAAAAAATTGATTTTTAGGGGTCTCCGGGGAGGTGGCACCCCAAAACTATGTCAAAATATTTGGCTTTTAAATATCTATTGACATCGTAAAACACTTGCACTCTAAGTTAAGTTGTTCAAAAAATTGATTTTTAGGGGGTCCATTTGGGGGGTCCCGGGGGGGTGGCATCCCTACACTATGTCAAAATATTTGTCTGTTAAATATCTGCTGATATCAAAAAGAGCACTCTAGCTTGAGCCGTTCATAAAATTGATTTTTGGGGTCCCGGGGGGTGGCACCCCCAAACTATGTCAAAATATTTGTCTGTTAAATCTCTGCTGATATCAAAACAAACTGGCACTCTAAGTTAAGCCGTTCA
The DNA here is from genome assembly GCA_963965965.1 of Trididemnum nubilum. Lineage (NCBI taxonomy): Eukaryota > Metazoa > Chordata > Ascidiacea > Aplousobranchia > Didemnidae > Trididemnum > Trididemnum nubilum. Next base: position 13,534,059 of record OZ014481.1, read on the forward strand.
AAAAAATGATTTTTTGGGCAGTTCATTTGGGGGGTCCTCGGGGGAGTGGCACCCCCAAACTATGTCAAAATATTTGTCTGTTAAATATCTATTGATATCACGAAAAAGTAGCACTCTAGCATGAGCCGTTCAAAAAATTGATTTTTGGGGCCCCATTTCAGGGGGGTTCTCGGTGGAGTTGCCCCAAAACCTTTCGGGAGAAAAAATTGCGTTTGCAGCTCAGCAACTTTACACAAAAATTAGATTTCGATGTTTTGTGGTTTAGGAGAAGATAAGTGTACAAAAATTAGGAAGAAAAAAAAGAAAAAAAAAAGGAAAGAAAAGGAAAAAACCTCATCGCGGCCAAAAGTGGGTTGGTTGGGATGAAAGGGTGTTGTAAGACATGCAACCATATGAAATATTTTTTGCCGTACTTAGGCCGTTTTTGACTGAGACCGCTTTTTACGCCAAACTTGTGGGGCGGTTTTCGGGTTCTAAAACCAAAGTCACGTGACCTATTGCCTCGAAATTGGGTACTTTTGCTTAAAAAAAAATCCTAGAATTTTTCCTCCGGCGTGTTTCTTTCTCGCCTCCTCGTGGTCCATGATGCCTCCTCGGCTTGTTGTCAACACGATGAAGCCGAACTGTCTTGAGGGGAGGAGGTTGTTTGACCATCGTTCCAATTCCAAGTCGTTGACCCTGACATCGAATCGTGGAGAGATGACACCACATTTGTTTAACCTTCCATTCAGTTCCACGACGATCTTTCCTGATCTGTGGTCGTCGATTACTTCAAATTCGTTGATGTAACCATGTTTCATCATGACTTTCAGAAACTTGATAATAACTTTCGATGATGGTCTAAGAAAGACTTGTCGCTTTCCTCGTTTCTCTGCATTGTTGATGCTCTTTGGAGCATCTGCCAAAACTGACATTCGAACCATGTTGACCACCTACAACGCACCAACTTGGTAAAAAAAAAAAAAAGGAACAAACATATAACTCATTAATCTCAAACTGCTGTCGAAATTTCATGTAGCTAGACCTAACCGTTCTCGAGTTATAAGCAAAAGTCTGAAATTTCGCACTCGTTAGTTGGAAAATAGCCTAGTAAAAACAAAGGAACACGCGACGTAAGCGTCGGTCGTTCCAATGAGTGTGAGATTTTAGACTTTTGCTTATAACTCGAGAACGGTTTGATCTAGCTACATGAAATTTTGACAGCAGTTTGAGATTATTGATTTGCATGTTTGTACCAAATTATGAGGCAATAGGTCATGTGACTTCGGTTTTAGGACCCGAAAACCGCCACGCTAGTTTGGCGTAAAAACGGTTGAGGTACGGCAAAAAATATTTCATACGGTTAGATATCTTAAGATACCCTTTCATTCCCACCAACCCACTTTTGGCCGCGATGAGGTTTTTTTCCTTTTCTTTGTTTTTTTTTCCTTTTTTTTCTTCCTAACAGAGGTGGAGTCCTCGAGGACACATTTTGAAGTCCTTGGCCTTGGCCTCGAGGCCTCAAGTCCTCGAAAATTGGCCTGTCCTCGGCTCGAGGACAGCACTATTTTTTGAATTGTTAAAATTTTGTGGAGCGCTTGAAAAATGTTTTGGAAAACGTTTTTTTGTGGAGATCGCTTGAAAAATTTTTGTGAAGACCTTTTTTTTTTTTTTGGAGAGCACTTGCGCTTATGTCCTTGGCCTCGAGCATACCTGTTCTTGGCCTCGAGAGTGTCTGTCCTCGGAAAGGCTGTCCTTGGCCTCGGATTTTTTTTGTGTCCTTGGCCTCGAGCCTTGTGTCCTGGACTCCACCTCTGCTTCCTAAATTTTGTACGCTCTTCTTTTCCTAAACCTCAAAGCATCAAAATCTAATTTTTGTGTAAAGTTGTTGAGCTGCACACGCAATTTTTTCTCCCGGAATTTTTTTGGGCAATTCTCCTGGGGACCCCCCAAAATGGGGACCAAAAAATCCATTTTTTGAACGGCTCAAGCTAGGGCGCTAGTTTTTTTGATACCAGCAGATACTTAATGGAGAATTATTTTGACATAGTTTGGGGGTGCCAACCCCCCGGAGACCCCCCAAAATTACTTTTTTAAACGGCTTAACATAAGGTGCCAGAGTTTTTTGATATCTGCAGATATTTAACAGACAAATATTTTGACATAGTTTGGGGGTGCCACTCAATCGGAGACCCCCCAAAAATTAATTTTTTGAACAGTTCAACTTTGAGTTCCAGTGTTATTTAATGTCAGCAGATATTTAACAGGTAAATTTTTTGACATAGTTTCGTGTTACCCCCCTGCTGGGAATCTTCTCACATGGACACCCCAAAAATCAATTTTTTGATTGGCTCAAACTAGGGTGCCATTGTTTTTTGATATCAGCAGATATTTAACAGACAAATATTTTGACATAGTTTGGGGGGGCCCACCCCCCAGGGACCCCCAAATGGATGCCCCAAAAATCAATTTTTTGAATGACTCAACTTAGAGTGCAAGGGTTTTTTGATGTTAATAGATATTTAACTGACAAATGTTTTGACATAACTTGGACCTCCCAAAAATCACTTTTTTGAGCAGCATAAACTAGGGTGCCAGTTTGTAGATATTTAACAGACAAATATTTTGACATAGTTTGGGGGTGCCACCGTTAGCATAGCATACACAAACACACTCATTAGCATACACATGCAGGCACACAAGATTTAAGTAAATTTAACGGCTGTAGTAGTTGTTCGAATAATTAAGAGGAAAGAGTGGGCAGTGACCAGTGCGAGGCCAAGCAAGATCTTTTCTTATGGTCTTGGTCAGGATTCAAGTACAAACGTGAGTTAATGTGATGTCTTTGAAAGGAGTGCGAATGTTACGACTCAGTTTGTAGGCACTGGCAGTGCGAAGGCTTACACTTGCCGTAAAATTGGTCGTAAGCGACAGGGGTGCCGAAACCCGGGGGGGGGGGGGGGGGAGGGATATGTCCCCCCCCAATAATTTGACTGTGTCCCCCGCAATACATTGAGTAAGGTCTACATCTGCATCCCCCCAATAATTTGACGTTGGTGTGCATCTGAGCGTAGATGTCCACTTGAATTCGAGGAAAAAAGTGTTCCATTTTTGGTGAAGCCTTTTTTTTTGGTCTTCATCTGAATTTGGGAAAAAAAGTGTTTCAGTTTTGGGAGACCTTTTTTTTTGGTCTTCACTTAATTTGCATGCTCACCTGAACAAAATCGTGGTCGAGGTTCATCCCACCCAAAGTTAAAAATAGGGCAAAATTGGGGTAAAATTGCAAATTATCCCCCAGTGCTCAACAAAGATCGGCACCCCTGGTAAGCGATCTTTTGTATAAGGGCTCTGCAATCATGTGATTAGACAGGCGCAAAGTGCCTGCATGGTTTACACGAAGTAACGGTCTTTGGTTGCTGTTTCCAAACAACTTCCTAATTTAATTTCAAAGGTAAATTAGCATTTAGTAAGAATGTACTGCCTTGAAAAATGGTGAGATGCGCGCTCGAAATTTGCTAATTCATAAACTGCCTATCGTTGCTTTCTTGTTAATAATGAAAAGAAGTGTTCAATCAAGAATTTATAAACTCATGCGTAATACGCGACGGAAATTCATATGGATTGCCATACCCACTATTCTCAAACGTGATTACAAACCGAACGGTTAGAATATGCATTGCTTTCGCAAATGCAAAAAACGTAGTTATAAACTTAGAAAACAAATGTTTCGTTTGCCAACCAAAGTCAGTTTGTCTATAAATCTTACATGCACAATCTTTATTCGGCTGCTTGTTATTACATTTGTGGAATCAAGACACTGGACTCAAAGATAAAGTACCGCAGTAACCAAAAGAATCCACGTATTTTTATCAAGTTTATTCAAAGAAAAGAATTGAAGTAAACAAAAATAAAGGCAGAACAGTAATCCTATATAACTTTTTATACTTTAAAACATAAAAAACATCGTCGCAATAAAACAGTAGGCCTACACCTAAACAGGGAACACGAAAATATCTCTTATTCTCTACCATTTTTATAGCGATTTAGTTATTTCTTAAACAAAAATCACGCTTAAAAAGTTGCTCATGATAATTTCACGGCAGTGATTTAAAAAAAAAAATGTAAAATTGACCGTAAAAATATATCGTTATTAAAGCGTAAAATACAAATTGCGGCGAATTCACATTTCGCCGAAATCGGCAAAAGCATAGGGATCGTCTTTCGATTTCACTGCATCAGACTGCGAGTTAGTGCCGTTGTCTTTGTCTGGTGTTTCACCACTGCCCGATGACAATATTTTCTGATGCGTTTTAGGGACAGTAAATCTGCAAAACAGCATGTTTAAGCAATGGATACTTTGATTTCAAAAACAAAAAATTAAAAAAACAAATAATAGTTTACTCCTTTGTAAACGCATTTAATTATTCGTGCACGTTTGGCAAGTTTGCAAAAAAAAAAACTTTGCAAATTAGGATGATATTACTTACAAAACGTATCGTATGACCATTCTACTGCGGACTGTGGAGGACTGAACTTAATTTACTCACTTATATGGTGAAACGGGAGGCAGAGAGCTGGAGAATTTGGACGCTTTCTCGAATGTTTTATTGCTTTCCGACGTCTTCTTGCGACGAGGCTGAGTAGGTTTTGTTATTGATTTTGCTGGAACATTTGAAAATCCGTCTGAAACAAGCAAAATATTGGTCATTCGTTTTCTGATTCGGGACAAAACATACAAAGGCTACCAAAAAGATCGCAGTGTTTTAATCGTTTTTCCTGTTTTTATGCTATGAAGTTAAAGAGGACCGAAGCCAAAATCAATGGGGGTATCTAGAGTTAGGGCAATCGTATTAGAACGGCGTTGACTCCATGCTTCTTCACACAGCCGTTTCTGAGATATTCTACTTTTAGCACCACGCAGGGGCCTCCCTAATTGCAATTTTTATTGGCAACCCTGACATTTCAATGCAGAAGTCGAGCCCAAAGAGGCCTATATAAAGGTTAAAAGGCTTTTGTGGCTTAGGCTTAGCCATAATTGCGGTGTTGCCTTAGGATAGAACTTAAGGTGGCATCGCCGATATCATCAATGTCAGGGTTGCCAATAAAAAATTAAGATTAGAAAGGCCCCTACGTTGTGTTTGAAGTAGAGTATCTCTGGAACGGCTGGGTTAAGGATTAAGTCAACTCCAATCTAATCTAATACGATTGCTCTAACATTAGGCATTTCCATTGATTGTTCCTTCAGTCCTGGTGGTGGTGGTGGTGGTACTACCCGACCCCTTCCGAGGGATGGGGGCGCGGAGGAACTCCGCGGAGACCCAACAGTCGGGCCACACCCCAAGGTCTGGACCATAGAGAGAGAGGAGCCAAAGATAGATTTGCGAAGGGGTTCAGAAGCAGGACAGTCGAGGAGGAGATGATTGAGGTCCTGTAGAGGGTGTCCACAGGCACTACAATCAGAATTCTCCTTCCGACTGATCCTGTGAAGATATGAAGATAAAAGAAGACTGTGACCATGGCAGCGAAGACGAGAGAGCTCACTGCGTATGGAGCGAGAAAGAAGAAGTTCCTGCGAAGAGACTTCGGGGACTTGGAAGTTCAGGTGGGAGTGAGAGATGTGACGTCTCCAATTGCGGTATTGGGAATAACGGACTTTGGCAATAACTGGGGGGAGAGGGCTTGGGATCGCATCAGTGGGCAGAGAGGCACCAGTTTTGGCAAGTAAATCAGCTTTTTCATTTCCGGGGAGACCTGCGTGTCCGGGGACCCATTGGAAGCTCAAAGTGGTATTGTTGGAGAGGGAGGAGGCAAGGGACCAAACATTCCATAGGGACTCAGGCAGGAGATAAGAGGGGGCTGAAGAAAGGACAGAGAGGGCTGATTGAGAGTCGGTTAGGAAAAGAACTGACTGGAATTTGCAGGTCATCAAATGGCTAGTACACCAAGCAAGACCTTGCTTAAGGGGAAAGGTTTTCTTCAGTCCTCGTTTAAACGGTTGAGAGTTACATCTTTTTAACGAAAAGTAGGTTCTATCTACGACATTTGTAGTTTGAACTCATGTCGATGTTGAATAGTAAGTTAGTTCACCTACGACCACACTAAAAAGATCGTATTACAAGCATAAGTTCGGCTTCAGGTTCCACTTTTCAATGGTCGAAAGCGTGGCCGAATGGGTAACAGCGTCGTTTTGACGAAGTCCCTGATCGCATGATCTGGGTTTAACTCCCACCCTGATAACGTTGCTACGTCCTTGCATAAGACGCTTTAAGATCATTATCTCTGCTTGGTGGCTCAAATTCAGTGGACAAGAATTCAAACGAAACACTGGATCACTAGAAACTCCTAAGCAGCTGCGGATTCCTCCAAGCACGAAGTAGTCAATGCAACGAAAAGTGTGTAGATCATCCAATAGTTAGCGTCTGATCCTGTCCGGTGCAGGAGGATAAATAAGCAATACAACAACAAGAATAAGACGTCTTCGCATTATTAGCGAATTAAATTTTCACCCAAGTCCAATACGCTGCACCTAATGCAGCCCTTAACGCTAAGCAGTGTAAGTAGCCTAAACTATTTGAACTCAGCTAGAAACATGTTGAAGTAAAAAGCTGCGTAAACATGAAAACAAACGCACTCCAAAAGATTATACACAGCTAAGCTAGAGCACTAGTCAATTGCTAAAAAAGCGCTTTTAAGCAACAGTATTACCTATATACGGCAATTTAAGAACATCACTGCAATTAATACTTTAGAACTTAATTATCAATTTTTGGCCAAAATTTGTCATTCTCACCTTTTTTAACTAACGAAGATGCGTGATTTATTCCTGGAGATTTGCTCTCATCTTCAGTTGGTTTGGATGAATGATTGGTGATAGACGATGTCGGAATGCTTGAGCTCGTTAAAGAAGCTTTTTTAATGGGCGATTTTCCACCACTATTTGCATTGGTTGTGACTGATGCCTCGTGCACGTGCAATTTTCGTTTTTTCCAATGCCGTTCTGGAATAGTACTTGGCTGTTTGGTCTGTACGGTTTGAGGTCCTGGGATTTTCTCAAAGGTTTTGCTAGACGGTATTGAAGTTCCTGAATTTGAAGTCCCCACAGCTTGAGCTGGAGATTTGGACACTGTGTGTTTCTTAGAATTTGATTTCTTTTGTGTGGTTTTAGTGGTTTTGTTTGGAGCTTTTGACACTTTCGACTTGGCGCTTTTGGAAACAAAAGATGAAGATTTCGCCTCCTTCGCAGAATGACTGGCTATTGACTGTTTGGAACCTGACCTGTGTGGACTCGGATCAACAAGATTCGAATCCTCTTGGACGTTGGATTCAAGGATTTGATATTCTCGAGCAACGAGCCCGCCTCGAAGGGTCCGATCACTTTTTTGGCCGCATAATTTCAATTTAAGAGGAGTTATGTATGGCTTGTTTAATTTTGCATCGTTGGAAGATGCAGCATCTTCATCAGAGGATACTGAACTGCTGGATTCTTTGACAGGAGGACTGTTTTTGTATTTTGACTTATCGATTTTTAGTAATAATTTCGACTCTTTTTTAGTTTCTGTTGGGGCTTCCGACTCGATTCCGAGAGGTGAAGGCTCGGGTTCAAGGTCATTCAAGGTCACAATGGGCTGGGCAGCTTCAAAAGGCACGGATTCAGAAAAGGGACTTTGGGCCTGATCCACAGGTTCATTGTGTACCAGTGTACAGCAATACTCGAATCCCCATTCGTCATAACCGCTACTGGCGGAGCTGTATATTTCGTTGCCGGATTCGGGATTCATTCTGGAGTGCTTACGTTTCCGTTTCTTCTTCTTCTTTTTCTTTTTCGACTTTTTCTGTTTCTTCTTCGAGTGCGATTCAATTGAGTCGCCTAATGAACTTATATCGGGATGCGCTGGAACTTCGGAAACGTTCGGAAGTTGATCGGAAAAAGTTGGAAAATATTGAACTTGTAAATTGTCGAAATGCTGATTGCACTGCGCGGTAGATGCCGAGTCCAAAGGAGCTTCTGGTATCGTAAAATTAGTCGATTCCTGAGAGACAAGTTGCTCTGCGGGTTCTTGGTTCTCTTCCGGAGGATCATCGTCAGGAGGGGGTGGAGGAGGCGGAGGGGGTTGCTGCCAATAGGGGTAATACTGCTGATAGAAGAAAGTTTGCTGAATCGACATGTTGACCATGGATCCGTGAGATGCGTACATTTGAGGATTGTAATAGGCTGCCTGGTAGTTTTGGAACGAGTCATACATCCCTGAGCCTGTTAACGCATTTTCCTCAGTCAAAGCGACTGCTAGTTCAGATGGACCGTTAACTTCTTCAGAAATATCATTAACTTTGTTTTCCTCAAAAGGATCGCCAGCTTCTGGCAAAGCACTATCGTTTCTGGCACTTAAAACTGTACTTTCAATATCAGGATTCTCTTTCGGGCTCTCCACTGCTAAATTGACGGCGGGGGTCGCTTCCATAGTAATGGGCTCGATAGAAACTGGAGATTTTTCTTTCACAACTGCATCAAAGTTGGGCGATTCTTTGGGTGATTTTTCGACATCAACGTTCTCTGGCTTTGATAATTTTCTGGGTGACTTTGCTTCTGGCTCCGCGGATTCATCTTCGAGATCTTTGAAGCCTTGGAAGGAGACTAAGGACTCTTTACGCTCCGGAAGAGTTCGGGAACGGGTGCTCTTAAGACGCCGTTTTCGAGGTGAAAGTCGTTTTTGACTCTCGCCATAACATGATTCACTCGTATCAGTGGATTTCAACGGAAGGGCGTCTTTGTGGGATCGGTGTCGTGGAAGTGCGGTTTTGTGGCGATGACTAGGAATATCGATATCAGATTCGTCCATATCCCCTCGATATCCTCTATCTTCTTCGTCCTCCTCAGAGGAAAGATTGTGGAGGAGCACTGAAGAACGTCTTTCATCTTTTCTCGAATCTACTTCTGAAGAGTGGCGACGACGCTTATCAGCCAGCTTGGACGAAGATGTTGACTCATCTTGCCTCGGCAGCCCTTGCTCTGAAGAGGGATGACTAACAGTAGCCGTTGGAGGGTCACGTGATAGAGCAGGAGCCCCGGAATCGTTTTTTGGTGTTTTGGAGGACTGCCGATGTGGAGTTCTGAAGAATTGTGTCTTCTTTTTCGTTTTCTCCTCTTCACGAACTGCTTTTTCACTCGGTGCCGAAGTTCGCAAGGTCCTTCGAGCCAATGGAGTGGAGCGTTCGGAGCCGCTGGATTCGCCGATTTCTAAACAAAATTTGTCATAAAGTATAATCACGTTTTCTGTATTAACTTTTAAGATACGAAAATACTGAGCTTTTATTGGAGAGTATTTAAAAGGATGATTCGACTTACAAATAGTAGAAAACTTAAGTACAAGTTGCTAAAAACTAGCGATAATATCGAAATTTTAAATGGGTCCTTTTTTCAAGGAAGAATTTTCTTTAATTAGAGCTTTTAAATTCCCAAAAAATTTTACCAACTTACGACGCCCCTTTAAAAACTGTATTCTTGTAGAAAATTGGTAAATGAATGAATGAAAACACACTATATTTAGAAAGTTTTATTCTCAACAATATTATTAATTATCTATTATTATTATTATTATACATGATTATTATTTAATTAGTACAATATCTGTCTTCCAAATTAATGTGAGCAAAAAGCAAGCGTAAAAGTTACTAAGTACTCTGCAGGCGTTAATTTGTCTGGAAACTTCTTTTGCTGCTTTTCAAATTTATGTTCAAAAATGACCAAAACCAATCTAGTCTTGTACTTACATCAGGCGCATAGCATACTTGCTTGGCTGACGACTATATGGTGAAATACTGTCCAGAAAAATCATCTTCGCTTTAGTCTGAATTTTTTCTTTTTTCTTGCTTATCTTTGGCTGCAGTATAATTGGAACGACCGATGTTTGCATCGCGTGTTTCTTTGTTTTTACTCGGCCATTTTCAAACTAATGAGTGCGAAGTTTCAGATTTTTCCTAATAACTCGAGAACGGTTAGGTCTAGCAGCATAAAATTTTGACAGCAGTTTGAGATTAATGAGTTGTATGTTTGTACCAAATTTCGAGGCAATGAGTTACGTGACTTCGGTTTTAGGACCCGAAAACCGCACCGAAACTTTACCGTAAAAACGGTCTCATTCAAAAGCGGCCTAAGTGCGACAAAAAATACTTCACACGGTTATATGTTTGAAGATACCCTTTCATCCCTACCAACGCACTTTTGGCCGTGATGAGTTTTTTTTCTTTTTTTTTCTACCTAAATCTTGTACGCTCTTCTTCTAAACCACAAAACATCTAAACCTAATTTTTGTGTCAAGTTGCTGAGCTGCAAACGCAGTTTCGTCTCTCGAAACTGTTTGGGGCCATTCCCCTGGGAAACCCCCCAAAATCAATTTTTTTAACGGCTCAAGCTAGGGTGCGAGTTTTTTTTATTTTGATATCAGTAGATATCAAACGGACAAATATTTTGACATGGTTTGGGGGTACCACCCCCGCCCCCCCCCAAAATCAATTTTTTGAACGGCTTAACACAGGGAGCCAGTTTTTTGACATTAGTAGATATTTAGCATACAAATATTTTGACATATTTCGGGGGTCACCCTCCCCGGGGACCCCTAAATAGACTGCCCAAAAAATAATTTTTTGAATGGTTTAAGCTAGGGTGCTGTTTTTTTGATATCGCTAAAGTTTAAGAAACAAATATTTTGAAATAGTTTGGGGGTCCCATTTCGCCGGAGGGCGCTAGCTTTTTTTTGAAATCTGCAGATATTCGCGTCGGTCGTTCAAAGGGGTTGCTCCTCCTCAGCAAGCTCCCATTTAGTTGCCAAAGCAATAAAGCTATTAAATTCTCCAAAATAACTGGCACTGCTATTTGTCACACTTCGATACTCCTCTTGCTTCCTCCTCTAATTCAAGTAGTCTCTTTGACTATCGATCACTCCTACAAAAAATTGTACTGCGGATTAAAAGTAGCTGATATCCTATATGCAAAGGTTTGTTATACATGATAATGAAACGAGTACTTTCTGGATAACTAGGTCGTAAAAAAACACAGGTAAAACCTAATAAATGGTACACAACAACTGGCAGCTCGGAGCCCTGTATTGACAGTCAGTTGTTTCAAATTCGTAATGACCGATATGCCAAAAACATTTCTTTTCGGCCGCTGTCAAGCCAATAAAGTTTTTAATTGTTGTTATAACGAATATGAGTTCCAGAGCATAATCGTCGCTAAATTCAAAGCAATTAAACAGATACGGCTCGAAATCAATTTTATTGAAGAAATGGGAACCACTTGAGGTAATAAAGAGGCACGCTCAACCTTTTTCCACAATTTCCCTGTTTCACGACACTAAGATTTAATCCGTTCAACTACGTACCATTGGTAACCATGCATTTCGCAATTTTGTGACAACACAAAATGCTGATTTCGCAAAATTTCTAGCAGATTTTAGGCTGCACAGAGCTGGACAGCGCTGTTTCGAGCTTTTAGCTCTCATCGGCAGCCCTCAGCTTCTCTAACAAAGTTATTCCCCAGCTGTACAAGACTCTTGGCCGAACTGGACAAACTTTTCGGTTAGATTTTAGGCTATTGCCTTCTATAGCAGCCCAACAACACCAGCCTGGCATACCAGTCGTATTCTTGCCAAATCTTTTTCACTAAGCTAAGCTTTGTATAACAAGCAATAAAATAACAGAATACTGTAGGCTAATCTCAGATCTGCAATCAGAAACTAGCGCAATAATACAGTACTGTAGGCCTAATATAATACCTATAACAACTGATAGCAGTGAGTAGACAAACCCAAATCTGAAAACTTGGCTACTGCTACTTGTAGGCCATTTGTGATGTCACAAAATTCCGAAATGCAGGGTTGCCAATAGTACGGAGTCAAGCAGATTAAATCGCATTTTCGCGAATAAGCGGGAAGGGTGGAAAAAAGCTTGGGGTACCTCTTAATGACCTCAAGTAGTTCTCATTTCTTCAATAGAACCGATTGTGAGCAGTATCTCTTTAAGGCGGATTTACACAGGCTACCGCTTTTCGTCCGCTTTTGTCCATTTTCTTGCGTTTTTGCTCTTCCATGAAAAAGTATGTGCTTTTTTGACCGCGTTTTTAAAAGTTCATATGCGTACTAAGTGGACTCTTACATATTGATCAAAGCTTGGTTCAAAAATTTCGTGTATGAACAATGAGAGCGATATTTTAAAATAACGCAGTACTCTTACAAAAAATTTTTTCGGAAAACTTTAGCTCAGTATGTGAGAGTCTGTTTAGTGCGGAAAAATGCGGACAAAAAAGAACATACTTTTTCATGGAGAAGCAAAAACGTAAAAAACGGATACTGTACCGCATAAATTCACCATTATAGCCGTTGTTAGTAAAAATCCACCATCTATGTTCTACAATATCACCTAAATGTAGTGTCTTTTTACTAATGTTATTTTCGAAGCAAATACTGTAATTTCTCAATTTTAACATCAAAAAAGCTAACAATTACCTGGCTTTGTTTTGGATGTAACTTTATCTTCTTTTGCCAACGATAACTTTCGACGTCTACCCACAGTGGATTTTTCCAAAATGTCAGGAGTGTCGTTATTTTTGTCTGAGTCCCATTTCACGATAAGATGGCTTTCGTTTCTCGTCAGCTGGGGCTCCGAAGGATCATGATGCATAGTTTTTACCCCAACTAGAGCACGGTCACTTGTGTCACTGTTAGGTACAGATGCGTCAGATATAATGCTAGTAGATCTAGTCCTTCTTGTGCTGGCGCGATTTGTTTTGGAACTTAAAGCAGCAGTGCTATTTTCTTCGCGCTTGCTCGGGTCAGGAGCCTTTTTCGTCTCCTGCCAACGCGTCCATGACTGTGATTTTTCGAGACGTCTCTTTTTGTTGGTAGCCGGTTGGTCGACGTCTGATTCGGAGTTTGTATGCAAGGAGCGTTTTCGCTGCGCTGAAGTGCTTAGGTGCTCTTTCGAAGCTGAATTTGAGTCCTGGTGACTCGTTTTTCGCCGTCCTCGTCGCAGGAGGACTTCGCGCTTTTGGCAGGCAGATGCAAATGCCTTCCTGTGAAGTCCGTTTTTGAGCATATCCGCAGCTTGCTGAGGCTTCTCAGGGGACGTTTGGACGTCGATATTGTTCGCGTCTTTGACCGACGTCTTAAAATCAGTTTTTCGAGTCGAGGTCTCGTCTTTAAGTGCTTGCACAGAGCTGTCAGTTTTGTCTGAATCGTCGGCATTTTGAGACCATTCTTTCGACTTGGCAAGTATGACCGACTCCTTGTGGGCCAAATTGCAAACCTCCGGCTTGCCGAACTTTCTAAGGAAAGGAACCATTCGTACCGAATCATAGTTAAGTTCCTCGCACATTCGTCGCTCAAGAACTTTCATCTAAAAAAAATCATAATAAATAAACAACGAACTGTACTTACTACTGTATTTACCCACAGTTAAGTGCATCAAAAAACAAGCTTGTTCTTCCACCAAGGACAAAAATTTTTTTGACTCAAAAACCACAGCGCCGAAATAAACAATGTGCAGAGAAAATCATTTAATCACTACACAGCGAAGCCAACACATATTCATAACCTAAATTAGTTGAGTAGTTTTTCGAAAACCTTTTTAACTGTTAAGCCAATTTTTATTTTGGTAATTACCAGTAAAGCAATATTTCGGTTGTATGTATAGTACTTACTGTGCAGTCAAAATATTACTTTTAGTCACCTGAGTGAGAAAAACACTCTCCATGTTTTTGACAGATGCTCGTTTTGTCTTTTCTCGCCGACCAATCATATAACAAAGGTTGCGAACACGCTCCAAATCTTGCCTAAAAATCAGACCGAAATTGTTTTTAATTACGACTAGCAATTCACACATCGCTTATACTCGGGACTCCGTCTTTTTCTAAAACTATTCATAACAAAATTCTTGACAAGCCTTCTTCAAATGCAGCCTTTTTTTCTCCACCTCAACCTATATCGTTTGCACAATTTGCAGTTTAAACCGATCAGTGGTCGAGTGGATAGAGCGTCTGCTACCGAAGCGGTAGACTCGGGTTCGATTCCCGGTCAGGTCAAACCAAATACTACAAAAATTGGTATTTACAGCTTTCCTGAGTGGCGTTCAGCAATTAAAGGGAAAGTGTGAAGCCTCAGCAATGTGTGGTAAAGAGGTGGGCAGGTGGCAGCTTTCTCGAAGACCGAAAGGTCCCTTCGCTGTCTCCTGGCTAAGTTAAATAGCTGAATAAAATGCAATTACAATTACAATTTGCCCATGCCATACATAGAACAGTGTAGTCACTTTTGCCACCCTTCAAAACGGGCTTCATCAAATTATTCGTGATTTTTGTCCATTAATTTTAGCTTAATCCATAAATACAGCTAAAAACCTTTGGTTATGGAGAACAAAAACAAATGACCAAAATCAAAGTCGGGCTCGGAGTATGCCATGATAAAATAAAAGCTCACAAATTGAATGCATGGGCAGTGAGCACAAATCTAACCTCAAATGTGTAAACATTCTCAATCGTCTCTGGAGATTAGTTTCGGCAGCCTCTGCCAGGGCTGTGTCCTCCTCATTCTTGGGTGTGATGAGTGGCTTGTTGAAGTTTGCTCTTCGCTTTAACTTCCAATAAAGCATTACTTGCGCAGCAGTTTCGCATGGAACGCTTAGAGTTGAAGCGACGGACTAAAACACAATTTGTTTACAACACCTATTTGGTTTTGGTTGCATCGTAGTTGAAATTTAAAACAGAGTGACTACTTCAACGGAAAATTTTAAGCTGAAGAGACCGAACGAAAAACGAAGAACATTCATTTGCACATTAATTTTAAGCTGAAGAGTTCTTAAAAAATTCAAAGCTGAAGAGACCGAACGGAAAATGAGGAATATACATTCGCACATTGTTGATTTGCATTTGGGTTCGACTTAAGGTTAACTAGCTTTAAAGTAAAAATTTGAGTCTGGTTTAGTTGGATCAGAATTGATTAAAAGCAGATGGAATTTTTTTGTGAAATAAAGCTTCAAGTCAATTTAAACATTCAGTTCCGAAAAAGATCTAGTAGAGGGTGCGATTTTCATGAAAAGTTACCTGCAACACATAAGATCTGAATGACGTTAACGCATTAGTTCAACAAAGCCACAAAAAAGGTAGATACATTTTGGAAAAGGTGCACTATAAATTTGTCAAGCAAATGCGCATATAGAAAAAACTAAGCTTACCGATGCCTTAACTTGAGTGTAGAACTCCTCCTCCAGCTCCATGATCCGACGTTGTCGATGACTCCTCTTTTCCTCTTCACTTTGTTCATCATCCTCCACGTCGCTTCCTTTCCGTCTTGTACTGTGCTTCTTGCAAAACGACCTAGGAACAAGTTATCAATTAGCAACGCAAAAACAGCATTGTCTTCAAGAACCCATTTTGAAACTTTTATCTTACCATGAAAATATTTACAGAATTTTAGTTTCACATCACTATTCGTTGTTCTTCATTAATGAAATATTCAGTACTCGTAAGCAGCGAATCCTTTAGCTATTAAAAAATTGAGAATAGCGTACCATTGAACAAGCGGTTGTCTTCAATAGATAAGCTATATAGCGTAAATGCCCCGAAAAATTACCTAAACAAAAATAGCAAGGCCATATTCCATCACCATTTAGCAAAACTTTACCACATTAACTTCAGAAATGTGGTAGTAACTTTCATTAGTTTTTTACAACATAAATTTTGAGGCAAAAATGAAAGCATTAGCTGGGCGCACTTTTTTACCAAGAATTGTACAGTTTACAAACGAAAACGATAAAAATATTGCGTCAAACTCAAATGCTTTCAGAAAAAAGTTTTTAGGCAATTAGTTTTTTCGTGCTTCGCCTACAACCTACTTGAATATTACAGATTCATCTTCGCTGTCGCTACTGCCGCAATCTGCTTCCATATCGAGTTTCGCTTCGATAGCGCAAGTCACATGGTAGGCAGTCACACAATGCTTGACACTGCACTGTATGCACGCCCCCACTCTTTCTTTGCATATGCTGCAAACCAGGGCCCATCGTGAAGCTGGAACGAGGGAAACCTAAATTCAGAGGAGTGTGAGTAATAGCACAAGTTTTGTGCAATTTACGGGGTTGTAATCTTCAAAAATATAAGGTACCGGTAATATGGACACTTTGCCAGTAAGCACAACAGTAACTAGCGGTATTAATTTTGTTGACAGCAAGATGGTAAGTATAAGTTCGGGTTCAATATAAGTAACATCGTTTCAAAGACTTTATGAAGTGACCAGTTTAACGCAAAAAGTTTTAGGGTAGTAATATGGTTCGCTTAGCACAAGTCTAGGAAGGTATGAATTTTTAATTAAGAAGCACGACTGTAACACTGAAACGTGAAAAGATAAGAAACGATATAAAAAGGGCTGAAGTGAGAATAACTCCGAAAAATCCTCGATTTAGCACAATAACAAAAACCATTGCAATTTTCTCACTTTTGTGATAGGCTCCATTCTTTCAGGGTCGGTTATTGAAATTTCAGGAATCCACAGAGCACAACTGACATGAGCCCATTTGTTACCAGATCTTGTGCTTTTCATTGCACCGCCTTTGCGATTGCATAAAATGCAAACAGTAGAAGAACGAATACCCAGAGTACAAAGCTTGCAGAGCCAACTACCTTCTGGTACCTAAACAATACAAGGGTAAGAAATTTTCAAACATTATCACGCCAAAAAATAAACAGCAATTGTGGCTATCACGGGTCCACAACAACTGACCGCGACAAACTGACCGCGAACCAACTGACCGCGAACAAACTGACCGCGGACAATGTCGATTGGCTGAAAAGGGTGATCCTAAATACATTTTTACTATCCCCAGAGCCATCTTGCCCAAACCCTCACTTTGTGACGAAATCACTGCGACGAAATCAGTGATGAAATCACTGTAACGAAATCGTCGCTTCGCGGTAAGTTTGTTCGTAGTCAGCTGACTTGGCTCGGGCTATCACTCTGGTCTTTCGACGTCTTCGATTTTATTTTCATGGCATTTGACAGCTTAAACTACTGCTATTGCCCCAGTACTAAGCTGTAAGTTTTCATTAAAGTGAGAGACAAGAAACTAAATATCATGCTGTTGCTGCTGATAAAATTGAGCATGATAACCAAAAACATGTCTAATTGTCTATTATCTAATATCAAAGCAGACATAACAGAAAAGTACATCATAACAACATGAAAACATGTTTCTTAAAGACTAATGTAAATGCAAAGTAAACAGCTTTAGTCAATTGTTATCATTTTTAGTTTGGCAGGTCCAAACCACATCATGACCTCGAAATATCTGAACGCGAATTAACTGACCGCCAACATAAGGGCTAGAGTTAGTTGGTGGTCACTTGTACAAGACCTGACAGGCCTACTGCAACAATTAGAAACTAATTAGCATTTACAAGTGTTATATTGTATTAGATCAGATTATTGCAAATAATTTTTTTAACTGATATTCACTCTAACTCTTTGTTATAAAGCACTTTTTGAAGCCCGGACATCAACCAGAGATATGAATTAAATTCAATCAACAGGCCTATGGCTGACAGTTATTTCATTTATATCCTACAGGCCTGTTTCACGTGTTACCGCGATCATCAGGGAATAGATCTTATTTAAGTAGAATAAGATCTACTCCCTGATGTTCGCAATAACGCGTGAAACAGGCCTGTAGAAAATAAATAACTTTACCGCGATCATCAGGGAGTAGATCTTATTCAAATAGAACGCGTGAAACAGGCCTGCAGGAAATAAATGAAATACTGTCAGGGGTCAGCCATAAACCTGTTGATTGAACTGCTCTGGACCTTATAGGAACATTGAGCACTCTTCTGGTAATGCCAGTAACACAAATTTGTTATTAAAATAAAATTAATTAATATCAAGAAAAACACTCTTAGTCACTTAATCTACTTAACTCGTAAGCTTGGGGGATCCATGCATTATCGAACCCACTACAAAAAATAATGTCTATACTAGTTTTTGAATAATAACAAAATCATACCTTCAAAATGCCATAGCAAGCTTGATGCACGCACAGATTACAACCATCACAAAATACCATTTCATTGCCCTCTTCACAATCCAGCTGCAATGACAACAAAACGTCTACATCATTAGCAGATTTTAATTTTTCATCCATAAATTAAATTTTTTCTGCTCTGTATTTTTTAACTCGAGACAATAGCACAAATGATGGAGACTGATTTTCAAAACATTATAATGATATAATGATATTTCACTAGCATACAAATAATCACTTACTGATCTGCAGACATCACACACAACATTTTCATCGTATTCTATGCCAAGACCTTCTTTGGTTTGAATAGCAAGTTGTAGGTTTTCATGACACTGCAAAAAATTAAAAAATAAAACAACCGTCTGAATTGAAACTAAACAGTAATGTCAATCTTAGGATCGCAGCATAAAATCACATTTCAAGAAAAAGCGTTGAAGTAAAAGATAAGAAAACTGGTCACCTGAACTTCCAATTCTTCCATTATTTGTTCCATGGAAAACTCATCCAGAGGTTTTAAGCCTTAACAAAGTTGAATTGTTTCAATAAACAGCACAAACAGTACTCACTCAGCCAGGTTCAAATATGCTGCCCAAGGTTTTACAAAATGGTCAAATGCGCATTACCAAGCCTGATTTAACTGCCATTAGGCATAGCAAACTTAACGATTTAATTTTGACTAGTCAACTATTTTCTCAGATTTATGCAATGCTGATTGCTGAATTAATAAGTTTGCGGATCTCCACTCCACAGTCCTCACAATATATAATTACACATGGAAATATTGCTTAAGAAATAAGCGAGGAAAATTGAAAATTACTATTTCTATACTTTTGTGGCCATTCAACAACCGCAGACGCAATCAACTAAAATTTAGAAAACAAGCAGTGTCGACTGTCGAGTGGTCAATTTCCAGTTGGATGAAAAGTAAACAAATTTCTGAACTTTTCTGTTTTGTCTCCTACCACTACTGTCATGGATAGAAGTAGATTATTCTATCAGCCAAATAATGATACAATTCAAGACGCAAAGCAACAATAAAAAGTCCATAACAGAAATATAGGTAATTGCATGCTTACTGGAGCTCTACATTTTCTAAAGTCTAATTAAAATTTGGCATATTTATAAATATGCACAACAATCTATGTTGCCTATAATTGCAATGCAAAAATAATCATCTAACACCTCTGACAATGTTTTTAATTAAAACAAAAGTCAGCTAATAATAAAACCATGATATTTACCCATTAACTTTCGTTGCAAATTAACTTCTTTAAGCCAATGAACATCCAATTCATCCAAATCATATCGACATGTCGAATCGGCTAGGATGTTGTAGTCAACCATTTCCTTGTCACCAGGCTCAGGACTTGATTTAACCATTTTACGAGGCCTATTTAAAAAATTATCCATTTGATAATAATATGATCATAATATGGAAAAGGCAATAGGCATTCTTCACGTTTGTAAAGTAAATGTAATGTCATATATGTCAATAGAAGAACTATGATTTACTAGAGAAAAGTAATAGTAAAAATTGCTTCAACAGTTTGATTAACATTATCGCCCAAAGATACCAATACTGATATTGATTGCATAGGCACTCAATAGCTCAACTCATAGGCAACTACAGAAATCAAGTTTTATACCATAACACAGTACCCATTAAAAATTTAAATTTAAAACCCTGCGGTCTGTTTCACCAGTAATCAAGATCATCAAAAGCACCTGCCCAAAACAACACAGTAAAAATTTAAAATCTAAAAGTTAAAATCTAATAATTTAAAATTTCTAAATTAAAAAATTGTTCCTCATTCTAGTATCAAGGCTAATATATATCCGGCTCTTGGGCAGCCTAGAGTACACCCAACTACCAAAGAAAACTGAACCTGGTCCTCCTTAACTCAAACAGTCCAAGCCACAAGGGAGCTGAATTTAAGACCGGAACCAAGATAACAATGCTAGTATGACTGCATAAAAGTCTAAATTGACTTTCATAAAAGGGTTTTAAACTTTAATTTTTGACGTATACTGTGTTATGTTATGATATTTGCTCTGGTCTATGCTGTCGAGCACTTTTTTGAATCAGTTGAATTCAAACTCCACTCATTGGAATCTAGTTTTAGATATCCTTGGCCTATTACTGTAGTACCGGTACTGACTTAATATAACTAACTTACATGCGAAAATCTCCATATGTTTGCTTTGTAATATTTTGAACCTGCCTTGAAGGAATTGCTTTTTGATTAACAGGAACCTAAAATGTAAAGTGAGATTAGACCACAGTCTTCAATTTTTCTGACAATAAAAAAGCGATTCATTACCTGAACTCCTTTTTCCCACTCTATTCTCCATGGATCTTGCATAACCCAATATTCTTCTTGCAATAATTGCGAGTTGTCAGGTAGTTTCATTGCACTAATTAAATCCTTCCGAAAAACCTATTAAATATTTGCTTGAAGTACATATATCATTATAGTCAAATAATACAATGATTCTTTAATACAGATCATAGTCTCAGAGCAGAAAATACAACTGACAAATTAAATCATCACAGAATGCTTTGCTATTCGTTGCTAGCTCTTCAAGAAATAATTATTCAAAAGCAATCAAAAATATGCATACTAGTATACTACTCAATAATCATAGTAGTTAATAGTGACAGTATACCGGTACACTGGATATGTTTTAGTCAACTGTATCATTGCATAGAAAACAAAGCATGTTATAGTAAGGAGTCTTACCTCTGCAGGTTTATGCTTGTGTGATGAGCGATTATTTCTTTTTTGAGTGGCAACACTACTTTTTTGAACTGAAGAACTTCTAGTGTTAGTACTGGAGTTTGATTTCATAGGAACATATGAAAATCCATTTGCTTCTGAATTGCTGAGGGTAGAAGGTGATCCTTCCAAGTCATTGGAAAAATCTCTTGAATTGAGTAACTTGGATAAATAGTCTGAAGCACTACGATTATTATCATCAACATCACTTTTTCTGTAGTCTTGCTTCAACACTGGTTCAAAATCTTAAAAGAAATCAAAGGTAGTTTGTTTTTTTTTATCTAAATTCAGATGTCATTGTAGTATAACAACTAACAACCATGCGCCTATTAAGCTGAAAAAACTGAATGTGACTTCAGCACTATGAAATAAGAAGGCACTTTTACTCAAATCTTTTCGACCACCAACAATCATCGAACCAAGTCAACTGAACACGACAAACTGATCGCAAAGCAATGATTTTGTTACATGATTTCGTCACTGATTTCGTCGCAAAGTGAGGGTTGGGGCAAGATGGCTCTGGGGATAGTAAAACTATGTTTAGTATCGCCCTTCTCAGCCAATTTGTGTTGTTCGCGGTCAGTTTGTTCGCGGTCAGTTTGTCGCGGTCAGTTGTCGTTGACCCAACAATCACTGCCAGAAGATACCAGTAAGCTAACTTTCAGGAACAAGTCATCTCATACATCCAAGCTCATTTTATTTTACTATCAAATGCTTTTAAAATAAATAAATTTGCTAGAATGGCACTGCTTTAAGCCAAGCAAAAAATAGTTTGATTAAATTAGATTACTGGTAATATTTCATCAAAATTATTAAGTAATAAAAAGTCACAAAAATTCTATCAAAGTGGATTAAGAAGAACATTATTGTAACTTAATCCAAAATGATTTTGTGTTTTTACGACGTATCGATTAAGAGTTTTGTTATTTTGCATGACATGCAGCTCTTGAAACTCAAAAAAAAAAAAAAATCAAAACATTGGCTAGCTACTTCTAACCAACTGATAAATTAAAAGATCTCAGCTTAGATAGTTTGACCCTGTTAACAGAATGGCTAAGAAAGTAAAAAAGGTTTTCATGCAAGCTTTATTTTCAAAAGTAAAAAACATGTTCAAGAATCCCCATTAAGATCAATCGATTCCATTGAAGATCTTGGATGGAATCTTTAAGGACTGCGTTCAAGCGAAAGAGATGCTGCAAGATCATAAAGTTTGATGCATTAGCTTCAATAAGCTACTGCCCCTGCAGCTGAACGCCCTCACAAAAAGCAGCTAACAAAAAGAGAGATAACCATAACTTACCCAAATCAGAAGAATTAAGTAATGGAGAGCCAGAATATCCAAATGAGGAGTTGTTTTTTTTGCAGGATGTAAGACCTAACAGTCTTCTTTGAGTGGAGTTATTTCTCCCAGAAGTCATAGTGAGCGCACTAGTCATTATCCATTGGTTTAAAATGCAGTTGACTGATGCAGTTGAAATTTAACACTTTTTACCAGCATGCACATTTTAATAGCATTTTCGACCAACACAATTTGTCCTAGTCTACATTTTTACATCCTAACAGATGGCTTTTAACACTCTAAAACGCATAAAAATATGAGCATTAGCAGTATAGCAAAGCAGTATCACAAAAGCTTTGTTTTAAATAAATACAGTAAAATATTCAAACATTAATACAGTAATTTACTCAAAACATTGAATTTTCAAACAGTTTTACACATATAAACTATACCGATACCAGTACCAGTAATATAGTTTTTCTAATACTGGTATATAGTAAGCCTGTTGGCACAAAAGCCTTTTCCAAGAGATAAGTGAAAACTAAAAAATGCAAAGGCACCAATGATTAAAGATTAGTCTTTATGCACAGACTGATATCATAAGCAGAACAGCTTTTCTTGTACCAGTGATGAAAATCCGCCATAGGAGGAGCCACAAGCATTAACAACAGGCCAAAGGTGCATTCCTACAGACATGGTTTTTGAAACATTATCAAAATCGCCGAATTCTGTCCATTTGCCATTTATTTTGGATGTGGTTAAGTACAAGTCGCCTGCTTTTTTCGGAAGCTCTGCGAACCGTGTATGAGCGTATGCGCGCTCTCGCTCCTCTCATGCGTGCATTCATTAGGATTAGATTTGGGAAATAACTTAGATTGGAAAGAGTGCACGCATGCTCATACATGGGACGCAGAGATTCCGAAAAAAGCGGACGGATTACCAACATACTTAATGACACCATTTATTTTTAAATGCAGCAAGGAGCACTATATGAAATGCCTCAGCTCTGCCCACTTCAATTCATTTATCAGCCTCTCATAAACTCAACATTGCAAAGAAATTGACTGATCTTTGTTTTCAATAATTTCTTTGTTTACTTTGAGTTTATACTCCCCAATTTAATATTGATAAGTTGTTTGACATTTTAGAACACTAACAGTGACGTCCGGTGAGGCTTCTGGTTGGTGAGGCATATTTTTTTTCACAGACATGTTTGCAAAAAAATTATTTAAGACAATAAATGAAAAGCAAATAATTGTTTTCATTGCCATTTAACAGAGACTAAATTTTTTAACAATTAATTATTAGTCTAATCTCTGCCATTCACTTAAAGCCAAAATGAATTCTTGAAGTTTCGAAAATCTATATAGAGGTAGCCAATGATTTGACTTTGAATGTGAACATTATTGAAGTTTTCATGCTTGCTAAGGATTGTTGGCAAATTCTTACATCACAAAAACCCCGTTTCATTCCCAACATTATTATTTGTTAAAAACATCAAAGCAAAAATGACGATTTTTATGGCACAACCACTCTTTTCTTGAATACGATTCTACTCTTTCTGAAATGAGGGATTCTTTCATATTGATGTCTTGAGCAAATCTTTTTAAATGGTTTTCTAGCTATGACTTCAAGTTTAGACTAAAAACTTACTTTAGAAAAGTCTCTCAGCTTTTAGACTAAATTTTCTTCCATTATAGCTCATTTCCTCGTAATAAATTGTTTTTATTTCACTAGAAAAGTAACTGGTTCAATTTTGCAATGAATGAAAGCTTACAAAAAACTGCTTTGACTCTTTCTCATTCTATGACATCATATTTGAGGCGCACCACAAAATCAGATTCAAAAGCATTATGCATTGTCTGCGATTTGTCTCAGAAAAAAAGGCATACCAAACTTTTAGCTCGTGAATTAAAATTTGCTTGGCTGAAGTGAGGCACCATCAACAATGCCTCACTTCACATATTTGAAGCGATGGTCAATGGTAGAGATAGCAATTACACTGAATAGTTTGGGCGTTTTAATGTGAAAAACATTAACCTAAAAGCAGTGAATACACAAAAAAAGCAAATATGATATAAATTAGGAAAAGGCTTGGCGAATGTTCTATTCGCGCAGACATTTTGAAATAAAGACTAAAAAAACTAACCCTAAGCCCCAACCCTAACCTTAATCCTAATCCTAGCCCTAACCCAAATCCTAATCAAAACCTATATGTGTAATAACCAAAACAAAAATTTCCAAAAATGAGTGATGCCACTGGAATTTGTTTATTTAACTGCATGTGCTCCATTCGCCAACTCACTTCGTAAAAATTAATAAAGTTTTTGATAAATAGTTTGATTTGTGAGAGAACATTTTATGTTACTGCAAATATATACTTTATTTATTTTTTTGTACAATTCTACAGATGAGGCATGGCCTCACCAGCCTCTCCTGACCACACATCCCTAAACACTAAGTGACATACCATGGGCTACAACTCAGAACTACACTACCGGTAAGTATTGTGGTCCTTTATCCATCAGGTCATAAAAACCTCAAAACAGCAAAAACTTTTATTTACAAATTAGGCAGTGGCTATTTTGCCTCTAGAGGCAAAATAGCCCCATGTTATTTCGCCATTTGGAGACAAAATAGTCCTAGCGGCTATTTTGCCGCAAGTGCCAAAATAGCCCTAAGCCTAATGCTAACCCAAACCCTAACCCAAATCCTAACCCTAATCCCAACCCTAGCCCTAACCCTAACAAAAACCCTAACCCAAACAGAGGAAAAACGCTATTTTACCTCTAGAGGCAAAATAGTCACTTCCTACAAACTAACTGTTGTTTTCTCAAAAGTTTTGCACCTTAAGTTTTTCAACAACAAAAAATAGCAACACTGTAGGCTACTGGTACGGTAGTACGATGCACATCATTGTTGTCACTGAGTAGGGTATAGTCGGGTCGGGTAATTTCGGCAACTTTCTCACTTATTTTTAAGGAAGTGGCTATTTTGCCTCTAGAGGCAAAATAGAGTTTTTCCTCAGTTTGGGTTAGGGTTTGGGTTAGAGTTGGGGTTAGGGTTGGGATTAGGGTTAGAATTAGGGTTAGAGTTTGGGTTAAGGTTAGGGTTTGGGTTAGCATTAGGCTTAGGGCTATTTTGACACTTGCGGCAAAATAGTCGTTAGGACTATTTTGCCTCCAAATGGCAAAATAACATGGGGCTATTTTTAATTTTCAGAAAACACTGACTCTTTTTGAACTCTGTTTGAACTCCATCTGCACAGTATTTCGTTTGCGGCTTTTTTCAAACCAACATCGAGATATTATGACGTCATGCTTACTAGCTATATGACGTAATAAGGGTACCCGAAATTTCTGGTAAAACCGGAAATTCCAGCAAGCAAATAAATCATGCTTGTTTTTTGCTCTAATCATCTCAGCTGCTAATTTAGTGTTAAATTAGGTTAAATCAAACAAAATTTATTCAGATTTTTGACTAATTCGAACAAAATATGCTGCTCAGCTAGGCTCAAAGGCTGAAAAAAGGCAGCAAATATGATCTATGATTCTACTTACAATAGTCCAAACAAAATTAAAATCCATTTCGCATATATATATATAATGTCACAAAAGAAGTGTGTGCCTAAGAATGTGCACAGATAAAAGCCGAAATACAATATAAAAATCAACCATAGAGAATATTATACCATTACTTTGTTTCTATCTTAATGCTTTAAGATATAAGTACGTTTAGTACAAACAGCATCAACTCTTTGCCATGTTCCTAATGTTCAAAGTCCGTTAACATTGAAGATCAAAAAGAACAAATGGAAGCAAACAAACAACACAAGGCAGAACAGAAATTTTAGCAAGCAAATAGCACATGACAAAAACAGGCAAGTCAGAAGCACAGCATTGCTAGCATGTGATACTACACAAGTAAAGTTTACTCAACCCAGCCATGAACTAACTTAACACAACCACAGTAATAAGATTACCCTACTCCTCACAAATGCAAGATTACCCTACCAAATATTAACCACAAACAATGTAAAAAAAAAAAAGTCGCATTCTACAAAAAGAGACACTGCAGAGTGAGGGTTAGCTAACAACTGAAGATAACAAGCATGACATACTAATATCACAAACGATGAAGAAAAAAAACAGCAGAAGGATATTAAACAGTGTCGATAAGTTACAACTCATGTAGTAAGTTAGGCTACTACATTATTGCATTAATGTAAGCCTCAAGTTGCAAGCCTCAAGCATTAATGTAAGCCTCAAGTTTTGCAAAATTTTACAAATTCTTGTTTTTATTAATTTTTCTAATTATAATTGCATTCTCTAAAAGTTTTATGCATTAAATTTGAATTATTATCAATTAAACGCATTTTTAATTCTTACAATTTTTGTTAACGTTGCAAAACTTCTGCTTTTGATGCTTTTAGGATAGAGCAATGATGACTGGATTATTTTTACAAATTCGTTTACAGCTCGCGTAATAACAAACACCGCAGGGTGCTACCAGCAACAAAGTTAGGCTACAGCACAGCCTAGAAAAGTAGCAACAGACCAAACGCTTCCAAACGTTATTAAAAGTTCGATTCTATTTTTTACAGAAATATTGTAGCTGTGAGAAAAGAACATGCAGAGGTTTTCAAAGATTGTCAAATTTTTTGCAGAACATTCAGTAGCAGGAAATATTAAAAGCATTTTTAAAAATCTTACCGTATAACTTCTAGAAAGACCTGCGAGCATCAAACGTTAAATTTTCACACCTGCCAAAATTGCTGGTTTTCTGCCGAAATTTCCGATTGCCGAAATCACCTGACTTCATCTGGTTACCAGCGATCTCGTCACATGGTGATTTCACCACAAAGTGAGGGTTAGGGCAAGACAGCTCTGGGGATAGTTGAATAGTTTAATGACTGCTGTTCTAAGTCAATGCTTTAATTTCAATACAATGGTAGTACAATACGGTTAGCAGATGAGATAGGCCTAATCTGTCTTTTTTGTGCTCAAAATGCCGTCTGTCACGTAATCATTTGTGATGAAATCACTGTGACGAAATCACTGGCAACCCTTCACCCTAACCTAATCAAAGTCAGAAATGACTGTACAGTAACTTTACTTCCAAATTCATCCATAATCATTGCCATAACCAAGTTATAGCCACATGCAGTGAAACAATGTCAGATTGTGTTGTATACGGTGGGTGTACTGTCCATACAGAATAAAAAATCACTTTCAGACTTTTAACATCTCCAACATCTGAACTCTTTGACAGATGAACAGAGCATAATAAAGCCCAGGTACATACCGGTAAACATTAGCTAATTAATGTCAATATATGCAAGCCTCTGTTTACACTCATTAACGCCAGGTTTGGGATGCTGATTCTGAATGATTGCTGATAGTCTATTCCTTTTACAATAGGCCTACTTTTTTTGGGGTGGCTGGTGTTACAATATGTTACATAACACCCATAAAGAAAATAACTGATTACAGAGCAAAGAGTGAGCGCTCATTTACTCTTTATTATTTAGAAGTGGCTAGTATTACCATATGTAACGTAACGCCCATAAAGAGAATGAGAGAGCAAAGAGGGAGCGCTTATTTACAGTACTCTTTTTTATTTTTTAAATTATCGTTCGGGTTCGAGTTAAGATTTTGAATTTGGGTTAGGGTTAACATTAGAGGTTGGGTTAGGTTTAGGGCTAGGATAGCGATTTTATTTTTTAAATTACAGCAGCCTTTGCCGTATTAGATTTTTTAAATTACCGGTATCATTAGGGTTCGAGTTACCGGTAGTTGGGTTAGGTGTAGGGTTGAGACTAGGGCTAGAATAGCAATTTTCTTATTCCTACGTAACGCAACAGCAGCCTCAGTCCACTTTTTTTAGAAAATTTTACATTTCACAATTTGTATTTTTACCGTACCGGTATCTTCCTGCCAACTACAGTAATTTCAAATGGAAGGCTTTATTTCACCGGAAATTTTTATCTAGTTTTTTATTAATTCTGGCTCAAATATAACACAAACTCAAATGCTTAGTCTAAAACTATTCCCAAATCGAACCCTAACCCAAACCCTAACCTAAACCCTAATCTTAACCCCCAAAAAAGCAAATAAAAAAAGCGCGGATGAATATTTCTCATTCTCGTTTTATTCTCTCTAAGTTGAAAATTTTCGGTGAAATAGTCACTACCTTTCAAATTAGCCAATAGCCTAAACAGTTTAATTGAGAGCAACTAAGATATAACAGTAACAACTAAGATAAACAGTATAACTTCACTTATTTTAAATTTAACCAACCACAATTTCCCATTCTACACCACAAAACAGAGAACTACGGTGCTAAATTAATCCTATTAGGCCAGCCTACTCAGAACTTGCAAAATCAACCAATAGTAAACCCAATTGTAGACTCAAAGCAGTCGATTGAATTTGTTTGGGTAGATAAATTTTTTTAATTTTGAAAAGGTGTGCTAAAATAATACAAAAACAGCTATAGTTCTTCAACAATAAAAAAACAATTGTTCTGTTTGCTTGAAGACAAAATTCCAGATAATTGGTTTTAACCGTATTGATAAACCCACTTTTACGCGAGAAATGATCCGAAGATACATTTATAAATAAAAAGGCCGGGTAAAAGATGCATAACTCGCAGTCAGGGTGCGTTTACAAAAGCCAGCAAAATCAGAAATAGCTTTATTTATTTCATTATCAACTTGGATTTTGATCTTTTGACATAGGTATATTCCTGAATCTACGTGTTATTATTGTGTTGCCATGCATTTGCTCTTGTTGTGGTGGTCAAGAATAAAAAGAATGAATGAATGAAATTGTGGTGTAGTGACCATGCGCTGTTTTGAGCCCGGTTCTCTTGTGTTTGTGCAGAATTCCTTTCAGTGCTCAGCAACTGCATTGTTTTGTTGTTTTTTAACGTGGAATTATTTGAAACTTTTCGAATTGCAATCATGCGATTTTTGATATCACATAAATCATTTTTCACTCAGTTTATTACTAACAGAGGTGTAGTCGAGGACACAAGGCTCGAGGCCAAGGCCAAGCACACAAAAAAAATCCGAGGCCAAGGCCAACTACAGCCTTTCCGAGGACAGACCCTCTCGAGGCCAAGGACAGGAATGCTCGAGGCCAAGGCCAAGGACCAAGGACACAAGCGCAAGTGCTCTCCAAAAAAAAAAAGGTCTTCACAAAAATTTTTCAAGCGATCTCCACAAAAAAAACGTTTTCCAAAAAATTTTTCAAGCGCTCCACGAAATTTTAACAATTCAAAAAATAGTGATGTCCTCGAGCCGAGGACAGGCCAATTTTCGAGGACTTGAGGCCTTGAGGCCTTGAGGCCAAGGCCAAGGACTTGACCTTCGAGGCCAAGGCCAAGGACTTCAAAATGTGTCCTCGAGGACGTCCTCGAGGCCAAGGACGTCCTCAAGGACTCCACCTCTGATTACTAAATTGCTACTTTAAAACTTTGGAATTTTTCGTTGACCTAAAACTACGTACCGCGGTTTTAAGAATTTTCTTTTGCTTTGTTTTTTTACTGAGTCGAAGGAAAAGATGGGAATTGAAATTGGAGTTCATCCAGCTCATATTTCTTCAGAGGCAAAAAGTGTTGAAAACCTTTTTTGGTCTTCAATTGTTTTCGCTTCCAAATAGCCTCTTTTGTAAATAGCGCGTATTAGTAGTAGTAGCAGTTTGTGTTTCGTAACAAAGGTTTAACACACAAGTCAGAAGTAACATTTGAAACACAAGGAGCACCAAATAACCGTAAGATTTTCTAGTCGATATGCTCCTTGTTAATTTGCACAAAACGTTGTCACACAAAGTTGTGATAAAATGAGAACATACAGTGAATAGTAGGACAGACAATGTCGTTTGTAGCGAAGCTCCCACAAGGTCAAATATGTACGGGTACAGTACATATGATGCTTGATCAATTCCTAACACTGTAGTCAGTAATCTCTCCGTAAGTTTTTTTTTTAATTGCTTTTTTAAAGAATTGATGGGTTTATTTTTTAAATTTTCACTAATTTCTTTCCATAGTTTTGCACCTCTAAATTCGATTTTATTCTGTCCAGCAGATTTTGAGACTCAAGGTAAAAAGTAATTAGATCTGCTTGGTTTTTAGTTGCATAATCATAAATTTTGTCAATTGTTGTGAAGTTATAATAACATAATTTAGATAGCTTATTCTTAAAAAGCTTATGCAAAAATTTGGCAAGCTCCAATTTGTAAACATTGTGTAGTTTAAAGGCGGTGAATCATCCAACCAATTCCGGTGGTTTACAATAGCTAAAATTGAACCAAAATTTTTGATATTTTTTGTTTTAATTTTGGGACTGCAGTTGCAAAGATATTCAACAAATACAAAAAGATGTCCCCCCCAAAAAGTTTTTGGAAACTCTGAGTTTTGTTCTTCCCGCCAAAACCACAGTAGGCCTAATGGTTTAGAGAACTGTGGTAGGCCTAATAGTTTAGAGATAGTTTATTTCTAAACAGTTTAGGCCTAATTAGGCCTAACTATCTCTAAACTATTAGGCCTAATAGTTTACAGATAGTTTGGCCTAATAGTTTAATAAGATTGCAGTAGGCCTAATAGTATAGAGAACTGTGGTTTTGGCGGGAAGATCAAAACTCAGAGTTTCCAAAAACTTTTTTCGGGGGATATCTTTTTGTGTTTGTTGAATGTCTTTGCAAATGCTGCCCCAAAATCAAAACAAAAAATATAAAAAATTATTGTTCAATTTTAGCTATTGTAAACCACCGGAATTGGCTGGATGATTCACTGCCTTTAAGAAGGCCTAGTTTCTAATGCAGTTGACTTACATGAAAAAAATTTTTGTTCCAAGTCATAGTACGTGTGATATTGTTTAATTTGACTTCAATCTCACGAAGTTGGTTTTGAGCGATTGTGTCTCAAGCAGTGATGCCATAAGTTAAACAGCTCTCAACAAAACTATAATAAAGTATAACTAGTGCATGGGCATTCACATAGTCACGTATATGATACAACATATTGTCGCTCCTTGCTGATTGAAGGGAAAGTTTTTGAACATGAGCCGACCAATTCAATTTATCATCAAACCACACATCCAAATATTTTACTGATTTGCTTCTAAAGATTTCTTTTTGATTTATATGCAACAAAAACTTTGAGCTTCTGGGACCGTGCAGCTGTTTGTTGAAAAGTAAGTACGTTGTTTTAAAATAATTTAATGTCGGTTTGTTTTGATGTAGCCATTGCTCGATGTACTGCAATTGCATATTGTTTATGTTTTCCAGTCTTAATGAATTTGCATCAGACAGCAAAAGTAGCGATTCATCCGCAAAGAAGGTTGTCAAAAATGAGACCTCTGGGGTGCGGTAAGTCATTTCTGTAAAGTAAAAATGTTAGTGAACCCAATGACAACCCTTGAGGAACACCGCAATGAATCGATTATTTTCTTGATTTAGTATTATCAATTTTTGTGCATTAATCGCAATTGGTCTAATAGCTTTCCATAAGACTTGATGCACTTCCACAAAACCCAAACATTTTTTCAAGTTTTTGCAATAAAATTAAATGATTTACCATATCAAAGGCTTTGCTTAAATCTAGAAAGGCACAGCAAGTGTATAAGCTTTGATCAATATGGCTAAGAATTTTGTTGTATATCTTATTGATTGCAAAGTTTGTGAAGGAAATTTTCCTGAAGCCAAATTGACAGTCGCTTATAGTAATTCATATCTAACCAAACAAGAATAAATTCGGGAATAGCCTACAATAGCTTTTCAAAAATTTTGTTAAATTGGGAGAGATGTGAAATTGGACGATAGTTTGTGATTTTGTCATGCTCACCTTTTTTGAAATTTGCGATGCGTAGCAAGAAATTTGCAATGGGGTTGGCTGTGCCTGGACTCATGGCCGAAGTACAACAGAAGATAAAAAGATACATTTGGATTTCAAACGTTTTTTTCATCGAAATTCAGGTAAAGACAAAAAAAAAAGAGAAAAGGTCTTCATCTAAATTTGGGGAGTTAATTCTGACCGAATTCAGATGAAGACCAAACAAAAAAAAAAGGTCTTCACCTAAAACGTTACAGTTTCTATGTCCCAATACACTTAGAGGCCAAATACCAAAAAAAAAAAATGTTCGTAACCTAAACTTGGAAATGCCAATGTGGGGGGGCTAGTTTCTATTCCCGTGCAGAAATCAGGCTTGAAAGTGCTAAAAACGTGATATTTTTTATATTCTGCATGCCAATGGGGGGATGCGATAGCCCCCCCCACTGGCTACGGTACTGGCCCTGTAGCCGCACTTGCTGGGTTACCAAATGTAGCGTGCTTGGGTTAAAAGGTACGCATTCCAATTGCGGTCGACAAACTGGATTACTTTATTAACCTATGCTGTTGAGGTGGCGTTTTGTTTGCTGCTATTTCGTTTTGCTTAATTTGATATATGACGTCATCAGTTGAAGCAGTTGCGTGACTGCGACACCCCTATTCCCGGGGCTCCTTTTTTTGTGGCGATGGGGGCAATTTCTCCCATTGCCCCATTCATAATACGGCTTTGTGTTTATTGCTTATAAACTCCTACAAGGCCAGTTGAGAAAAATGTTGAGTAGGGTGTAACACTCCGACCAACTTACCAAGTGGCTAGTCATCATGGTTTGTGAAATGACCCAACTTGAAGAAAGAAAAAATTTTTTTTGAAAAAAATTTTTGTTTCAGCAGCCCACACTCCCCTTTTTTGTTTTGCCCCCCCCCCCCTTTACTTATTATTACAGCCCACACTCCCCTTTACTTATGTGTTTTTGCCAAAACACATAAGTAGAATTACAACACCTACAGAAACATAATTAACTCTGTATGGAGATATATTGAAAAAATAAAAAAAACTGGCTGTTTTAACATGAGCTTTCCTATGTGATTAAAAACAAACTAAAAACTACCAAGATAATCAACCCTGGAGAAGAGTTAGAGATGGGACTATAAAAGATTTTTACGAAGAAAAAAGAAGTAACTGATATGCATAAGAGTTTGATGAGCTGTTGTTGTTAGCCTATTAATATAAAGTAATAGTAGCTCCAATTTTTATAGAGCGGTAATGGTCTACCAATGCAGGTGTAAGGGAGCACTATTTTCAACATAAAGTTCATTTACGCAAAAAATAAAAAAAAAAACTTACGTGTTTTGCAGAGATTTTAGCAAGTTAGTTTTGAAAATCTTCAGCTAGAAATATCAAGATTTGATTGTCAACTGCGATGTCAAGTCCGAATATTCTAAATAAAGTTAGCGTGATGGAAAAGCTGACCAAACTACGTTCCCTACCAACCTGCAAAATGTTATGCAAGGATATTACTGGAGGCAGAATGAGCTTAAAGCTGGAAAGGGACCCGATTATAATCCAACTATATCTGAAGTAGCAAGCTTGTTGGAAAGTGACATACGTCACACTTGGATTTTTGCTAATTTGGAAAACACTTTGCTGTCAGCACGAAAAATTTGTGAAAAAATTTAAACCAGTATACAGCTTCTTTCCAACTTAAAGGCACAGCCCAAGGCAAGAAAGTCATCCCCTAGTAATTTGAAAAAACTTGCTGATTTTGAAAAGCAATGTCGTCAGCTTTTTGACATTTGTGCATGCAAATGTAAATTTTTATTTGATGCTACTGTGGAAGAGGAAAACATTCCTTGCACAAATTATTGGAGAATTAAAGTAATTCGCTCCTGCCCAATATCTGCCCGAATTCATTCAAGGGAAATAAAGTTTTTGCTTGATCAACGTTCAGAACGTCGCATGAGAATTGGAGGTGTTGATGTAGCTGTAAGTCAAGACAACATGAAAAGATTTCACCGCAACAGTAGCCAAAAACTAGCTGGCGTAAAAGTGGCTCCGATAGAAACATAGACAACCTGATTACTTCATCTGAAAATGAATCTTCAAGTCAATCACCAAGCGAATTTGAACAATCAAGCGAAACAGAGGAAGAATGTGCTGGGCCATCTCATCTTGTAAGCTCTGATGTCTGAAACTTACAGATAAAAAATTTGTTTGCTTACGGTCAACAAGTAGCATCTTGCAAGATGCTACAGGTCCCTTTCCAGCTTTAAGCTCATTCTGCCTCCAGTAATATCCTTGCATAACATTTTGCAGGTTGGTAGGGAACGTAGTTTGGTCAGCTTTTCCATCACGCTAACTTTATTTAGAATATTCGGACTTGACATCGCAGTTGACAATCAAATCTTGATATTTCTAGCTGAAGATTTTCAAAACTAACTTGCTAAAATCTCTGCAAAACACGTAAGTTTTTTTTTTTATTTTTTGCGTAAATGAACTTTATGTTGAAAATAGTGCTCCCTATTACACCTGCATTGGTAGACCATTACCGCTCTATAAAAATTGGAGCTACTATTACTTTATATTAATAGGCTAACAACAACAGCTCATCAAACTCTTCTGCATATCAGTTACTCCTTTTTTCTTCGTAAAAATCTTTTATAGTCCCATCTCTAACTCTTCTCCAGGGTTGATTATCTTGGTAGTTTTTAGTTTGTTTTTGATCACATAGGAAAGCTCATGTTAAAACAGCCAGTTTTTTTTATTTTTTCAATATATCTCCATACAGTGTTAATTATGTTTCTGTAGGTGTTGTAATTCTACTTTTAAACTATTCATAAGTGGTATTAATAAGCTGAAATAACAAAGAATGCAAATTGCTCAAGATTCATTTGCATGTGAGATTTTATAGCAACTGTAAGTTACCCATTTGAAAACATTAACTTATACAAACAATGGCACAAAATGGCAAAATTTGCCCTCAAAAACCTTTTTTCTTGTTTTACAGTAAAACTAAAGGTTTTAAGGCTATGGTATGTTAAGAAGTTAGATATAAACTTTGGTGTTCTGCAACTTTTGACACCAAAATTAGACCTCTATGATCACTAGAAGTGGAGATATTAAAAATCGGGGGGTCGGGGGGGGGGGGGGGGCAAAACAAAAAAGGGGAGTGTGGGCTGCTTAAACAAAATTTTTTTCAAAAAAATTTTTTTCTTTCTTCAAGTTGGGTCATTTCACAAACCACAATTGCTTACCAAAACCAATTTTAAAAAATGAGGTTCAAAATGTTACACCCTAATATTGAGCCCAGGTCTTATGAGTAGGTCCCCAAGCAGGGCCACTGAGAGAAAATCCGGAGCCGAAGAGAAAACAAAGAAAGGCATTCGCCGAATTTGGACCTATTTTGCCATGGATTTAACCCTATTTTGCGCAGCTATTTGATCAACGCATTTTACACCGGTAGGGAGGAATGTCCCCTATCTAACACCTAAACCAAAAGTCATGGCATCATCAAGTTTGGTCATGGCATCATCAAGTCATGGCATCATCAAGTCATGGCATCATTTTTTAGAAAAATTGGTTTTGAGCTGAAAACATCATCATAGTGACGTCAGAGCCATATTTTCGAAAAATGACGTCATTTTTGAGTGATGTCATTGGCTGTTTAAATTGTGTTCATAGGTTTGTTTTTTGATACTGAATCATAAAATGCCTGAGTCAAAGCAGTTACGTCGCAAAACGTCTTTTGACGTCATTTAAATTGAATGTTGGCAAAAAATGCTCAGATTTCGGAAAGTGACTTTAGCAAACCCAAAAACTGGGAAACTCTCCGTTATCTTGACTTCAAATTTTCAGGAGTTATTTGTGATGAAATTTGACTCAAAGTCAAGTCAATTCGAAATAAAAAGCGTTTCTTTGAAGAGATTTATCACGAAAAAATCGAGAGATTGGCAAAAATGCCCATCTCCCAATGTAAAATGGGGTTACAGTAGCCTAAAGACAAAAAAAAGTCTCCTCCTCCAGTAAAAGAGTTTACCGGAGTTCCGCTCCTAAACACTGCTAAGTCCTTATACTGTGCTCAACGCTGAACCTGTTAGGGAGCCCTGGGTACGTATTGGTATTACGTCCTCCTTTGCCTTCCCTCTAAACGGTCCTGACTCAGACTCATTCAGTGCCAATGAGGTCAATTGCATTGGGACGCGTGCTTTTGAAATGGACTTATTGTTCATCATGAATCAACGTAACCACAGATCCAGCCGTTTGTAAAATCTTCTGTATGAGGTAACGCTCTGACTATAGCGTGTAAAATCCAAAAATATTTCAACATCCCATTGTTTGATCAAACTACACTTTTTTTTTAATAAGAGCAGCAATTTTATAATAATTTACAAAAACTCCAAATATTAGAAATAACACTTTGGACAGTCACTGGAGAAGCGATTGACGAACAGGAGGAGGTGGTGCTTGTCGTTTCTAAAACAAAATAGCTACATTTCAATTGCGTAGCCGAAAGAGTTTTATTGGTTTTATAGCTAGTCAATACCATGCAGTTGCATAATCTGATGATCGATTGATTGATTGATTGATTCAGCTTTATCATCTAGCACGAGAAAGTGACGGTGATGCCGCTATCCTTTGGACAAATCCGCACGTACTTGTGGGAGGAATTGTTATTTTTTCAAAGTTTCCTGATGACATTCGGCTTCTCCCCAATTATATTTCTTGCTTGTTCGAGGCCACAAAACTGAAATTATCATTCTAAAGCACCCTTATCCAAGACCAGGCTACCTTGGTGCTGATTGAACCCACATCATGCG
The DNA here is from genome assembly GCA_963965965.1 of Trididemnum nubilum. Lineage (NCBI taxonomy): Eukaryota > Metazoa > Chordata > Ascidiacea > Aplousobranchia > Didemnidae > Trididemnum > Trididemnum nubilum. The sequence continues at coordinate 13,570,797 of OZ014481.1, forward strand.
TTTAGGGCAAAGCCAAGGGTAATCTATCCCTGGGTCAGGGTCGTCGTAAAAACGACACCTTCATCCTTTCGACCACGTCGCTGATGTAAACTTAACTCTTGTTTAATTCGCGTTTGTGTGTATCGGCTATCGGGTATGCGTGTTATGAAATAGCTCGATCTTGAAAACTTTATTTTGTTAGTAAACGATAGAAACTTTAAAGTCTTTAAAGTACAAAAGCCAAATAGTTATTTTTTGTAAAGGTAGGATGATTTTGCTAGTCAACTTCTAATAGATCCAGGCGCGTAGCCAGGATTTTGCAATTGCGGGGGGCTGTTTCGGAGGTGTAAAACTAAACTAAAACGGTTTTTCTTCGGAATTTGAACGGTTTCGTCTCCGATATTAGGTAAAGACAAAAAAAAGTCTTCACTCAGATTTGGACCGGTTTTATGCCCAAAATTAGGTGAAGACCAACAACAACAAAAAAGGTCTTAACCCAGGCTGGGATCGATTTTTGTGACCGAATTCTCTTCAAGTCCAGAGTCAAAGTAAACACATTCTCATTGCCAATGAGAGCTATTTATGCTTTGAGTGCAAAAATAGGTCCAAAAGTGTTAAAAACGTGGTATTTTGCATACTCTTCATGCCAGTGGGGAGGGGGGCTACTGCCCCTTGCCCCCTCCCTGGCTACGCTTCTGGATAGATCGATGTTAAACACGCTTTTGTCCGAAAATTCGGAGAGCAGCTCAGGCGCGTCGCCAGAGAGCCATTTTCGTTTTTGCCCCCCCCGATTTATTTCTTGCCCCCCACGGTATTTTTTTGGGAGGAATAAGTTGCTGTTTTTGGCCGGAAAAAACGTTTGAATTTGTGACTTCGGCCAGAAAAAGCCTTTGGATTTCGGCGAAGACCTTTTTTTTTGGAGATTACCTGATTTTGGCCGGAAAAAACGTTTAAATTTTGTGATTTCGGCCAGAAAAAGCCTTCAGATTTCGGCGAAGACCTTTTTTTTTTTTTTTTTGAGACCACCTGATTTTCACTAAAACTTCGCCCCAATCCAATTCAGGAATAATGAAAAAGCTTTGGCCCCCTGATTTTAATTTTGCCCCCTCGATCTCGCGAAGCTGGCGACGCCCATGGTGCAGCATTATTACATCAATATCAATATAATTATCAGTTTATACAAAATACTATAGCATCCTTCACACATAACCTTAATTTTTCAAACAGCCTACTATAATTTCATTATTGAAAAGACTCACAATGTGCGGTAATTGTAATTTTTCTTTATGGGGACTCGCGGTCGGATCGGATTGCAATCTACCTCTTCTAGAAGGTGACGAAGTTGTTTGTTTTGCAAATAAGGCTGCATCGAATAAACTTTCCAGTTTTTTGTCCGACTCATTCGGCGAAGTAGAAGAACCCTGGAAAGGTATTAATGGAGGCTGCTGGAACACAAAAGTGTCGTCCGAATTTGAGCCCTAAAAATTAATGAGCATTTGGAATCAAGGCATTTTCACATCTTGATCGAAATAATTTGCAATCGTTTTAGTTTGAAAAGTGTAAAAAGAGTTTTCCCAACCTTGAATTTCGTTTTAAAATTAATACTGTATTCGGGTTTGAGCAGTAACAAAGATTTGAGACCTAGTACTTTGGCCAGTAGGACACATATTTTGAGGATAGCATCATAATAGGCCTATAGTAGTTGCTGAATTGGGATTACGATTGACGACCAAATTTAACTTCTTTATAAACCTACTGCTTTTATCACAAACTCGGCAGGAACAACGTTTCTCCCTTTGAAGTGGCGCCGAACCACCGCGGTGATTGGTAAACAGGTGGGCAGGTAGCAGTTTGACTCAAAGACCGAAAGTCTACTTCACTGTCTCCTGGCCAAAGCAACTATAATGCAGGCAAATAACTGATGCAGCTACAATTATGCGATCAAAAACGTTACCGGCCAAGAATCTTGCTTTGACTTGTTGCTTTCAAGTTCTTCGACCACCAGCGCAGGAAAGAGTCCGGTTTTTCCGTTCAGTTCTCCTTTCCACCATCCATCGTCTACTCCGCTTTCATTTTTGGATAAAATATTAACTACTGCTCCAATTGGAAGAGAAAGCTCGTCTTCAGTGCAAGCTTCGTAATTGTAGATCGCTTTTGCCAAAAAAACTTAAAAAAAAAACACTTTTGTTATATTTGATGCAATTAGGATTGTCACCATTTTTTTCTCATATGAAAAATTCAAGCTGTTAGGAAGGAATTGAATAACAACAAATCAACCAAACACTAAAACTCACGTTTGCTTGACGGAGATAAAAGAGGATTTTCTGATTTTGCTGTGATGCTGGAAACTTCGCGATCATTTTCTGAACTACAAGAATCCGATGGTGATGCGGATTCCGAGGAAGAAGAGTCTTTAGCCTGATCGATTTCCCTAATCAGGCTTTGCAGTTTCATGGCTAAGTTGGATGAAGGAAATTCTAAATAATTCTCCGGAACGAATCCCGAATTTCCAAAACTGTCCCGAGCTTTGACCCATTCATCTAAGTCACCATCCTCAATCACTTCAACTTTATCACCTACAGCAATCGTCAATTCATCGACGCGGCTTGCCTGAAATTACAAGATTTATTTACGAGCAAGTAAGCACTGAGAAGCGACTACAGTATGATAGTTATTTTTGTGGCACATAAATTTTCGAGCAGTATTTAACCATTATCATCTAACTTTGAACAATATCTTTGAATATTGTGATTTTGAAGATCACCTGATTCTAGTTTAATCTGGTAAAATATCAAAGCAATCATGAACTGTAAAAGCCCAATAACATGAATCGTTTGATAAAAATATTTTAAGGAAGTCGCAAGATACTGCACAACAAATTTTGCAATTCTTAACCCCGGTTACGGTCTCATCTTGAAACCAAAAAAGAAAAAGCACTAACAACAATCAAACAAAGCAAAAGATTGCGAAGAACTTCTGTAGTCCAAATAATGTATCTTTGATTTTCCTGATCTTGCCAAAAATCTTCATACAGAATATTTCAAGGTCTCTAGTAATAATAGCTATACCTCATACGGATAGATGACAGTGCAAGTGACTGGGTAGTTCCGACTCCGATTTTTAGAATGGATCGACTCATCGTCCTTCTCGCTGTGGTGATCCAGGTCGATAAAATTCTCCTCAAATTCATCGCTGTCATCGTCATCAAAGAATTCATCAGGTGATCCAATCGAAAAAGTGTTGCCAAGTATATTTGAAGAATTATTGTCTTGAGAAATCGGTGCTTTTCGAAGGGACAATCCGCCAGGTGTTGATAGAGATTCTTCCTTGGCCAACTAAAACAAGTTTTGAAGAATACAGCGTGAGCAACAAAGAAGATAGTTTTGATTTTTTATATATAGTAGTTTACTTGCAAGCATCACCTTATCAATCTAAAATTAGGTTGAAATTTGTTTCCACTGCTATGAGCCCAAACCCGACTCAATCCATAACTCTAGAGAAACCGTAAAAAGGCCTTAAGGTTATTTACCATCATATCAACCAACGATATGTCATATAACTGCTGAACATAATGAAATCATAATGATACCCAACGACCCCGAAACAGAACATGTGAAAAGTAACCAATCAACAAGCAAAGCATGGAAGTCTCAATTTTTTAGATAACCAAATATTTTAGCTCATTTACTTGAGTCTTGGCGCTTTCAATCCAAGTTTCTGTATCAACGTTAGTATCCCGCAGCAGTGTCACACGTGATTCAGCCAGCAGTAAACTTGTTTCTACTTTACGTATTTCTTGTCGACATTTTTCCATTTCAATTTCTGATTCTGGCGTAGAAAAATCCAAATTTTTTGATATCTACAAAACATAAATTTGTATTAGTTGGAATTACAACCTAACCGAAAAATCCACAAACAACTGCATGTATATCTTGATCATGATTTTGACCATCTTTATCTCAAAAAGACAATTTTTGTTGACATTTCGAATGAAGTTTGCAAAGGTCTAAGGTGGGCTAAGTCTTATAGGGTCTATATTATAGTTTCGTTAGGGCCTGGGTTTAGGGTTTGCAGGATCTAAGTGGATTTGAAGGTGGGCCATTTACGGAAATCGATTGCAGCAACACCATAAATTCAAAAAGTACTATTAATTAATCGATTATTGGCTGATAAAATTGACGATCACGAAGAAAAAAACATTCTTTAAAGTTTGACACTTGAGTGGAACAAATGCAAAGTAGACAACAAATATTGGCAAATTTTACCTGATCAACGGAGCTGCTTAATTCATCTTTTCGTTGTTTTAGTTTTTCCAATCGTAGTTTGTCTCTTTCTACACGAAACGTCCATCTGCAATAATGGACACATGCTTTTAGTTCTCTGTTAATTTTTCAAAGTACAATTCCATAGACAATTCATTTGTGGTTCAAGCATGGCCCCAGGTATATAAATTTTTTGAAGCGTTTTGGGCAAAAATGTAAGTTTTCGTGTAGATTTTTTTTTATTTTTTCTTTTCACAAATATAAAACTTGCTGGTAAACTGGACCGAAAAAGCTTTGCCTCCCCTTAAAAGAAATCTCTTGCTAGCCCTGGCAAATAAAATTTGAAGTTAACGTAGTGGAAAAGAGCATTTTTACTTTCTTGCTTCTCTGTTCAGCGAATTATCACTTCCTAGTTGCTCTTCTTTCAACTTTCCCTCTGATTTGTCAGTGCTGCTCGCCTCGAACTCATATAAAGCGGCCCACTCGAAAATTGGATTTTCTTTTAGAAAATATCGGGCCTCATAGTCTCTTGAAATCTAAAAATAATTATGTTAAAGTCGAAAGTTAGACATTATTTTTAATCACATTTTTATTGACTTGAGTTGCCTTGGCCAGGAGACAGAGAATGGATCTTTCGGTCTTCGAGCCAAGCTTCCATCTGCCTATACCAGACTGTCTACAGCATACGGTGAAAACTTTACACTGTCCCTTCTATTGCTGAACGAGGGAATCTGTGAACACCATTTTTTATAGTTTTTTGTTTGACCCGACCGGGAACCGAACCCGTGTTTGCCGTTTCAGTAGCAGACGCTCTATCCATTCGACCACAGATTGGGAATTAGCTTTCCATTAAACGATTTAGCCCAGGTAGTTCTTGACCGTTTATTTTCAACTAACCTTTGTTGAGGCATTTAAAGACTTGGAAAAATTTGATTGTGTTTCTGCGCAAGAGTCCAGTTCATATTGACTTATCATTGCGATGTATTCCCGTAACTTGTCGAATATATTACCATCCAGAATCTACACAAAGTAAAATACACACGCAAAACATACCAAATAATAGAGCTCGAACGTCATAAACCAAATTCGCGATCATTTGTCGTCATGAGCCAATAAATTGTCTTGCCACGTAAAAATAAACCACGTAGTCATCAAACAAACTCGGCTCCCAGAAGCTGGATATCTTATGGCAGAGATTTTTATCCGATGAAATTTCAAGCCAATATTTCTTTAAAAATAGCAGGGTATCAATAATACAGTATGTTACTGTAATAATATATTTGGTTCTTTACAATACCGGTAACACTCAAATTGATCGACTAGCTGTTTCCTATTTTTTCGTGTTTTGTGTTCAATGACGTAATTTCATGTAGTTATTTTCAAAATATTAAATATGGTGATAAAACTTATTGAAACATGAATCGATTTCCCTTTTACGTACTCGGATTGCTTCTGGTAGATCAGCTTCGTAATATCGTTTTTGATGAGAGTTTGCCGCGCTCATTGTTAGCAAATATTCATTCTTAGCGATGATGGAGTTGCAATTGCTTTCTTCACATCTTTGCTGAAGCTGCAGCAAAAATGAAACTGCTGAATTACTGAATAAAATTTGCAAAATAGCTGCAAACAACAATATTTATTTGCAATAATTTAAAGGCGTTTGCAGTTGATTCTTAAGGCTCTTAAACTTCCAGAAAAAAAAAAAAAAAAGAATACTCAAAAAGGAGAAAGATTACTTTCAAATTGTCCATAACGACGCAAAGAGGAAAAACGTATTCAAAACACTTCTAATGTCAGATGAAAATCACGCAGAAGCCAAAGAGTATTCAAACAACGATGTAGTCACACAGTACTTTTGAAAAACCTTTCGTGGTCCATAAACAAAAGTTTTAACCATACTCCAAAAATATTTATTCAATTTGAAACCGGGGAAAAATTACTATACCTTTATACCTTAAGAACATCTCTTTCCAATCCTGATTTTGACTTGAATATGCTCGTTTGGTTTTTTCTTAACCTGAGAGATAAAATATACAGTAGCGATTAGTCCAACCTTGAAGCTGTTGATTTGAGTTTGGTTCAAAGTAGACTCAAAATAAGGATTTACAATTTGATGTTTAACGCTTGTTACGGTTTGACTTTTAGCATTCAATAATGATAGTGTGGCTTGAGAGGCTGTAAAATATTGGGAAGTGGCAGGTTGACTCAAACTTTCGCAGATCAAAGTTTCTTCTCTGTTGTTTGAAGCAAAGCAACACCAAATCAAATCTTTAATTATACTAGCTGTATTACGCCGAAGCGTGTGACGAGTTTGCGGGGCCCATTTCTACGTCATTGGTTCCGGGCGACACAGCTCCCTTCGAAAAAATATCGCAGCGGTGGCAAGCCGTTATCAACACTGTGTCCGATTTGACCGACCCGAGATTTAAACCTGAGACCACCCGCTCCAGAGACGAACGCGTTACCCCTCGACCAGTCCTATAAATTGGCGATTCATATTTACGAGAAAATTGAACGAACAAAAACATTAATACCCTGAACTTTAAGCCAAAATAGCACGGGTTTGGGTAAATTTTAAAAATCAAAAGTAATTGTGACTGTAATTACGTTTTATTCACCAAGTTGCCTTGGCCAGGAAGCAGCAATAGAACCTTTTGGTCTTCGAGTCAAGCTGCCACCTGCATGTGTACCACATATGGTGTAGGCTTCACACTCTCCCTTTTGTTGTTGAACAAGAAGTTGAAAAGGAAAATTCTGAAGTTGAAATTTCTCGAAACCAAAAAAAACACGTCTCATATACCTGCTATTGACTTCCTCATACTTTTCCCGAGCAAAGGTAGCCGCTTGGTCAAGCTCAAAGTACTTCTTCTTTGTTTTCGACAAATCCTTTACTGTGTCACTTAACTCGTTGTGTATAGTTGTAAGGAGTTCTTGGCACTATAAACGAACAAAAAAAAAAAATCATCATAATCAAACATGTGGAAGAGGAAGCATTCCGTAACAAGTTGGAAGCGGAAGCATCGTTGTGGATTTATCCATAAAAAATTTGGAAAAATTATACTTATCCGGGAGCGCAACATGGAAACGAAAGCTGTGAATACGTTATTATTTTTGGAGGTGGAAACACCACAGCAAGAACTGGACGCAAGTTCAGAAGCACTATACAAAAGGAGGAAGCGGAAAAACCGACTGCTTTTGCATTCCAGTGATAAAACATGCCAGTTTTCAATTCCACTACTTCCAACCAATGGTTAACATCCCTCAAACTACATTTAAAAAAAAAAGTATTTTAGAAGGCGTTCCTCGTAAATAGTAAACCTCACCTTCTTCAGCTGAATTTCTTTCTGTAATCTGCAAGTTTTTGCTTCTTCGTAAATGTTATTTCTGTAGTTTTCTGCTTGATTTATTCTCAACTGTGCGACTTGGTCAGTTGCATTTAGTGCTGCCTTCCATACGCAAAGTGTTGTTCTTGAAAAATAAACAAATATATAAATAAATAAATAATAAAAACACCGTTTCAAATCATCTGTTAGCTTTTATTCTATACAATTTGCGTAAGAATAGAAAGATAAGAATAACTTTCATTGAAAAGCTCTTACATTGCATCTACATTGTCTTCATTGTCAACATCCACATCGTCTTTTTTTTGATATTGCAGAACAAGTTTTTGTAGAGCCTAAAATGAAAGTATGATTATTTTTGACCATTTTTAAACGATGCCTAAGATTTGCTTAATGATATAAAAAGCCCAAATTCAGTAGTTTGATGCTTCTTCAAGTGCGGACACTTTCAAGCTTTAAAGAAGCTAACTCAAACATTTACAAGCTACTGCACATTTTACAAAAGCGAGATTATATTTTGCAACTTTAACTTAGATCCAATCTGTATAAAGGAACTATAAGAAGTGCCAAAACTCCACCTTAAAATACGCATTGAACATTTTTGTAAATAATTCATAGAGAAGCAATTAGTTCAATGATTTTATCATGTCCGTTTTCTGAACAAAAAAATATCTTCGTGTATGACAAAAAAAAATGTAACAAAATGTTCAGACATTAATAAAATTATGTCGAAGTGATCAGAGCCTCGGATCGAATTTTTTCAGGGGGGTATTAACAACGACTGATAGTTACGACCGTGTTTCGCCGGAAATTAGGAGAAGATCATTAAAAAAAATCTTCGCCGGAAATTCGACTAGTTTTTGGTCTGAAATTAAGTGAAGACCAACAAAAAAAAAAAAAAAAGAAGATATTCGCCGGATTTTGGCAAGGTTTTGGCCTGAATGCAATTGAATAAAATAAAAATTGAATAAAAAAATCACTTCCTGATTAAGAAGTTTTACAAAAAACATACCACGTGATTTATTAGAATCTTTTAAGCCCAGATACGATGTACCCCCCGAAACCCTTTCTCGTAGGCCCAGGAAGTGGTTATATTATTAAACGTCGTACCTGTCCGTATTCTCTCTCGATTTGTGATCTTTGCTTGCTAAAATTTCTGCAAAAATATCACATAATTTAACGCTAAACTGCAAAAATACTTTTACTACCAAAGAATATTTTACTCAAAACAAAAAAGTTTCTACCTAATATCATCCAGTAAATCGCATTCTCTTTGATGTTTGTTTTGGAGTTTGGAAAGCTGCTCTAGTTGAGTTGTCTTCAAGAGGTGGGTAAGTTTTCCCTTCAAAATAATAAATATGAGTTTAATTATAATTAAATTAATATACAAAGGAAAACAATACGAAAAACTTTGTTCAAAATGAAAGGGCTCTATCGAAGGTTTTTTCAGAGCTGCCCCTGCTGGGCAATAATTATAGCAGTCGGGGGTCCTCCACTGAAACCAACAACAATGCACACTTTTTTCTTTTCTTAGATTAACTCTTAACTTTCGATCTTAGTTACTGCGGCAAATAATGTTGATGACCTTTTCTTGACTTTCATCCTGTTTCACGTTTGAATTTATGAGTTGCTCTTTTTCCGGGTGAGCTTTTTTTTCAAGAAGTTCTTTTGCCAATGGTTAATTATTCACTCCCCCCCTCCAAGTCACCTTTATATGATCCTGCTTAAATAGGTTTTACTTATTAAATATATACTTCTCTCGTTTTCACCTTAGATAAAAACACGCTACTTTGCGATTCTGTGTTTGCTGGTGGGTAATGATTTTTTTCTTCGGCTGCAGACTCAGTGTTAAAACCAACTAGAAACTCATTTTGCGCAGACACAATTCCGTTATTGAAAAATTTATCGGTTCGGGATTTATTTTTCGTAAAAGTTTCACGTTTTGAACTTGACAAATATTTGGAGAACGTTTTAGTTCTTTGAATGACGTTTGATGTGGAAGAATTGTCCCCCCTCATTGTAGCTGTCCACCGATTCAACGTGCTTTTTTCTTTCAAAGTCCCTTGGTTTTGCAACAGAAGACTAGACTGATCGAAGCTCTGCGTACTCCGTTTTTGAAACTCTTCACGGAATACTTTTTTGTTAAGTTGATTTTTTACGACTCCGGAAAAGGATTGGGATCGTGGAGGAGCAAGAAACTCGTTAACTAGATCTTGAGCTGAGTTGGATGGACATTGCTGAGCTGTAATCATATTTTCAAGCTTGGGTAATAATCTATCCTTGAACATTATATCACCAGTGCAATGCATTTGCCTAGCAACCATAAACAAAAAAACAGTAAAACATTTCATTAACACAATTTTTTGAAAGTTGAAATTGAAATTATTACAACTTTTCGTTTCTCTTTTTTAGTTTCGATTCCGAAACTTTATAATATGTATTAATGCAGTAGGAATATTTTGCAGATCAAACAGCTAGTCTTTGAAAACTGTTTTCATTGATTTTGGCACGCTAGTCTGTCTCCGTCTTCTTGCTCGAGTTGCAACTGAAAACTTTTTCGAAAAAGTTTCTCAAAAATATATATTTTTAGTTGAGCACTGTTCACCAGAATTTGCAAGTAGCATTTGATTGCTGTAACAACGTACAACCCAGTTGATTACGCTGGTGGAAGTAAATGTGTTGTCCGAAATTTCATATTTGGTGCTGCTTGCAAGCAATCACTGCGCAATTATTTCCGCAATCTTAAGCAAATTGAAACAGTCTGTTTCTGACTCAACGCAGATGCTTTTATATCATGTAAGATGTGAATATTCATTGTTCCATTATTTTCTGGAGCAGAACATAATGTATTTACGCTAACATAATTTTGTGGTTGTTTATAATGCATACATACACGCGTTCAAAAATTAAATCTTTCCTTATACTCGTTCTATTACGCCGAAGCGTGTAATGAGTTTGCTGGGCTCATCTTCGCGTCATTGCACCTGCAGGCAACACAGCTTCTTTCAAAGAAATGTCGCAGCGGTGGCGAGCCGTTGGCAACACCGTGTCCAATTTGATCGGCCCGAGATTTGAACCTCAGACTTCCAGCTCCAGAGACGAAGGCGTTACCGCTCGACCATTTATTAATTTTCAAATCTAGTCCCAAAATAATTCTAAAATCAGCGAGAAAAAAGACTACTCTACCGTATTCGATGTATCGGTCAGAGGTCAAGTGGACATAGAACGTTTGTTACTGAAACGGTAGACTTGGTCTCGATTACCGGTCAGGTAAACCACACACTATAAAAAATTGGTAGCCTATTTACAGCTTCCCTGTTGCTTGATTTTCAGCATTAAAAGGGACAGTGAGAAGTATCAGTTTAAGTCTAATTGCTCGTAAGAGAATTAATTCTAACGTTATCAGAAGACGGCGCCTGTGTGATATGACGAAAAAAAATAAAAAAATAAAAAATTTAGGTTTTGCACTTGCAGATGGCACAGTAGTAAAGAATCGCAGTCCAACTCGCAAAGGCGAAAGTTCGGTTCCTGCCGTTGCAAATTCCACAAGTGCGTGTAAATACTTGTGTTGAAAAAGTTGTCTTGTGTTTTTTGTGAATTTACACGTTCGTACCGTTTTTTAAAAAAGAAGAATTATATAGGTAATAATTTTTATTTAACAAAACAAACATGAAATGGAAAAAACACAAGTCAGGTTTTTTAACACAGATATTTTCACGCTCTTGCAGAATTTGCAATAGAAAGGATGTGTCTTAATCTGATGTAGGTTAAATTAAGTAAATCGTGAAAACTCGGACTGCAAGATCACAGGGTCAAGGGCAGGCGCGTAGCCAGAAATTCGCAATGGGGGAGCTGTTTTGGGGGTTTGGGGGCAAAGCCCCCAGCGCTCAAAAATTTTGCAGTTTTTTTGCAAAAATAACTTCATTTTAGGGCTTTTTTGATTAAAAAATAATGTTTTTAAAACGTGGCATTAAAATTAGCAGTGCAAACATGATTAAACTGATGGCATAAATGGGCTATTTGGGAGGTGGCTAATGGTAAAATGTTAGTTCTCATGTTTAGATGCTGGTAAATTATAAAATCGTATAGTTCAATAAACTTACACGAAGTAATCTATTTCGTAAACAGTTTATAGAGAAAAATAATTGGGCGGGGGGAGGGGGGGGCTAATGAAAAGAGATTTGAGAGAAATGATTGGTAATTAACTAATACTGAATAGCCCCCCCCCTATTCCTTAGTTTATAGTATATTTGTTGATGACACCTATGTTTAATATTTTGACACTTGCGATCAAATTTGATTGCTTAATTTTGACCATTTTTCAAAGTTTTCATTCATTTGTTAGTTTTATTTTTGACAAATTATCCCCCCCCTAAATATATATTTCAAAAGATGTTTTAAATCACTATTTAGTCCACTCCAGTGCATAAAACAACCTCAAAAGTGCTAAAAACGTAGTGTTTTTCTCATTCTGCATTCTGGTCGACATGCCAATGGGGGGGGGGGGGGGCTATAGCCCCCCCGCCCCCCCTGGCTACGCTACTGGTCAATGGTTTGAATTTTGGTAATTCCTTGAGGACAAAATCACTGCATCACATGAAAAACTGCTTTTGCTAACTTTATACAAAATGAGCACATAAAAGTTATTTTCATTTGTACAAAATTATATGTCTATTTCAATAGTTCAAAGACCAAAATATTCTTTTGGGGAGCTTTAACGATGTTTTAAACAGCGGTATGAGAAGCCAACAGTTAGTAAGCCTACCTTTTCAGCTAAAGCTGCACTTGATCCGCGCTCCGAAGTTAAAGTCCACATGCTCCGAGAGATTCCACGATGCAGGGAAGGTAGCGATGGTCTTCTACTCATTTCGCCGGCTTTTCAGTGATCTTCTACTTCTTTTGAGGTACAGTGAATTATTGTTTAAAGAGAAAGCGTTTTTGCAATGATGAGTTGATTACAATACCTTTCTCCTGATAAATTATCTTAAAATATTGTAAAAATACAAACGGACTAAAGTCAGTCAAGAAAATCTAGGTTAATTTAAAAAAAAAATCAAAATTAAATCTTTGTTGTAAGCTTCGCGTTGAATTACGCCGAAGGTGTAATGAGTTTGTAAGACCCATTTCCGCGTCATTAGTACAGGCAACACATCTTCTAGTTAAAAATTGGCGCCGTTTTGGCGAGCTGTTTGCAGCTCGATGTCCGAATTGGCCATCTTAGGATTGGAATTCCAGACCTACAGTTCCAGAGATGGGCGCGTCACGTAGTTCTACAACCTGATTGTTGGCATCGCAAGGATAATTGTTATACTGTAATTGCTTAGCAACCGTCCATTTGGTCGAACAGTAACGCGTTCGTTTCTGGAGCGAGAGGTCTGAGGTTCATATCTCGGGCCAGTAAAATCGGACACAGCGTTACCAACTGCTCGCCACCGCTGCGAAATTTCTTCGAAAGGAGATGTGTTGCCCGGGCGCAATGACGCGGAGATGGGCTCAGCAAACGTTTACACGCTTCGGCATAATACAGCGGGTATAATGAAAGATTTAATTTAATTACCGAACAATTTCTTTTTTTTAATCATAAGGACTCGTCAGGTGCTACTGTAATCTTATTCAAATAGAATGCTCTGATTTTACTTTGTATATCAATTTTGCTCTGATTTTACTTTGTATATCATCGAACACTGTTTCAAAAGGTTGACTATCAACAGTTTTCCAAGCTGTAAATTAATTAAATCTGCAATAAGATAACGTTCCGTATGCTGTAAAGAGCACCAACATCACAAGCACTATTTTGTATTTCGCCACATTTCTGTGTCACATGAAGTAGAATCAAATCCTATAATAAATCAACCAAAAAATTGAGTTTCAGAGGCAACATCGCGGTAGCAACACATGCGCCCAACCATGTTTCTATGCTTCTTCTTTGGCTTTCTCTATCCTACTCCTATAATCCTAATGATTCTTTTATGTTCGCTTATTTAAAAAAATTGGACGAAAATTATCACCTCGTTATGAATGCGCTGTCAGAACTCAGGGTACACCAATTTGTATCACAATCATTTAGACGATACAGCAAAAAACGTTAATTCAAGGTCTTTGAGACCAACTGAGATGTTGTATCAGTAGCATTTCGCTTCGCTGTGCCACTCAGCACCATAGTTTTTCAAAAACCATGCACTCTTACTTGAAGAAACTTATGCATTCCTTATAACAGGATAACAACGGTCTCGCCTTATTTTTGTTTGCTTTGTTTGAAACGTCAAAACGGTGGCACTTCACAACTAAATACGTCGTCATTATCGAATCTACACTATTTCACCTTGTAATCGAAAATCACGTTGAAGTGCAATGAGCGCGTTATTGGTTTTATTTAGACTATTTTTTACTATTGTAATAGGCAAAACGTTGCTACGAATATGTATGGCTTTATAAGAGCTTCGAAACTTAGAACTGTCCGGTGCTATTAGACTCCTCAACTGCTCAGTCCCAACTGTAAAAATTCGGATTGAAATTGCTTTTCTGTTGCTAAGTTGTACCTGTAGGCAGTACTTAAATTGTAAAATTTTGCATGGGGGGACGCTTTTGCAGCCTTGACTAAACCTTAGTAAAGATTACATAATTCCGTCGACGAAATTGAACGAAAACCAAACAAGATAAAAGTCTTCGCAGAGAGTCTAAAAACTGATGTGTTTTTTCGCCGGAAATTAGGTGAAGACCAAAAAAAAAAAAAAAAGGTCTTCGCCGAAACTGAAGTGTTTTTTCTTCTGAATCACTATTCCCGCGGAATTTGGTGCTATATTCGACCGAACTTAGTAGGTCTTTTTCCTCTCATCAACCAGCGCTCAAATCTCGATGGGGGGAGAGCCTAAATCTCGATGGGGAGACGCTCAAGCTCGCTCACGCGTCCCCCCCGTCCCCCCTACCATTTAAGTACAGCCTGTAGATGTTTTTATTGTATATAATATACCCTTAAAAGACTTGTTTTTTGACGAAATTGGGGCAAGTAGAGTAAAAGTTACTTACTAGCGATTAGTGGTTGAGTGGATAAAGCGTCTGCTACTAAAGCGGTAGACTTGGGTTAGATTCCAGGTGGGTCTAACCAAAAATTAAAAATTTGGCATTCATATAGCTTTCTTGTTCCATGTTTCGTAATCCAAAGACCCAGTGTAAAGCCTCCACCGTGTGTATGTGGTAAACAGGTGGCAACAGGGCCCACAAAAGGGGGTTCAGGGGGGTACATCGTACCCCGGCCTAAGAATCCTAAAAGTACACGTGTTATGAGTTCTGTAAAGCTTCTCAATAAGGTAATGATACTTAGTTATTTATTTTGGCCTTTCCCTGCATGGCGAAGACTTTTTTATTTTTTGGTTTTCACCGAATTTCCGGTTGAACACAATCCTAATTATGTTTTCGTACCTCCAGAAAAATACCTCTGAGGCCCTGGGTGGCAGCCAATCTTCCCTCTAATTTATTGTAATCTGTGTGCGCAGAAATTTTGGTGTGTGCGCACTTTTTTGGAAATGACTGATATTTGTGCAACATTAAGTCTGTGCGCAGTAAATTTAATGGTGTGCGCAGTCTCTTGAGAGCTGTGTGCGCGCGAAGACGCGCACAGCTAAGAAGGAACACTGGTGGCAGCTTGATTCGAAGACCAAAAGGTCCCTTCGCTGTCTCCTGACCAAAGCAAATTAAGGAATAAATATGTACTTACAATCTAAGTAGCCTACAAATTAACTCTGATACGGATTAAAAATTCTGATTAAGAACATTGAAATAGACTTTTTTAGAGAAAATAACCGTAATTTTATTAAAGCAAACAAGCAAGATACATCTAAAACACGCTTTAAGTACTGCACGATACGTGAAACAATGCGACTATTTTCAAACAAGTCCAATTAGAAGAGGAACAACTCGCACACCAGACACCCAGTGTATCACAGTGCAACAACACACAACTTGGCAATATTGCTAATAATGTACAAGATTTGCTAGCAATGTAATGGTGAATGTTTGAGGTAGCTAAACATCGACATTTGGGTTCCAGTGTTTCAAACTGAAATGGCATTTTTTTTAGAAATGAAAAGGATTTAGTTTTAAATATTCACCAACATATTTTTTCATATTATCGCATAACACCCAAATGTCGAAGTTTCCGCGATCAACCATTCATCAGTTAGCGGTACTTCTTAATACACTATTTGGCAAGAGCTCGCCTTGCTTTGAAGGTAGATGTGCTTTAACGATGCTTTCTAGTTAAATTTCTTGACTTCAAGTAGATAATGAACACTTCAAAATTAAATTTGCCACATCCTTTTCTTAAAGCTTTATACGTTAAAAATATTAAATAAAATATTCGAAAGCAAGTCAACAACAAGCCAATACTTGGATACTTTTGACAATTATTGCGAGTCCTACTAGATTTTTTTGCTTTCGTGCGTCAATTTACACAGTAACAAAATGCTTTTTGAGTACAAAAAGTTTGAAGCACAGACCACAATTATCACATTCCAAAGACAAATTCATTTTCAAGAACCAAGATGAGCAAGAACAAATTTTTCCATCTAAATCAGTTTCAATAATAAAATTTAAGAATTTATTGAGGTTTGAACATGCAAAATTCAATTTCACAACTTTTCATTTCGAAGCCGCAGAAAAAATTTTGAATTTACAACACAATTTCAACAAAAATCAAAAAATTGAAGGATGTTTTCCGAGATGCAAAGTCAAACCAACAGTTTTTAACCAAATAACACAAACCTAATGCAAGAGCATTATCATAGTCTCCATTAACTCAACTATCTATGAGAATAAAATATTACGCCAGTGGCAAATCCAGAGGGGGGAAGAGGGGGGTTAGGGGGTACGGACCCCTGCTCAAACCGGAAAAATAAAAAAACTTGTAACACATAAAACATAAAATTTAGTGCAATGGCTGGAGCAAGATACATTTTTTGTCCACACTTCACCTGAACATTTGCTTATATAATTTTTGTAACTCTGCTGCAGACAAATATCGCAAACGACAATATTGTGAAGTAGCAACGACAATAATCTGTTAGGTTCATGAAGTAAATACCGGTAGTCGGCCGCGCAACCAGGATTTTGCTAAGAGGGGAGGGAGCTTTACTCCAAAGTCAAGAATTTTTTGTGTCAAAAACGTTTTCATTAAATGAGGTACGGAGCAAGCTAGTGCAACTATGCGCAAAACAGAGGGGGTCTGAGCCACCAGCAGCAGTAGGCCATGAGAGTCTGGAGGCGAAGTCCCCAGCCACTGGGCAATTTTTGCACCATTTGGATCACATTTCGTACGTTTTTAGAGCCTTTTGAAAAACCGAGTTGTAAAACCAAAGTTACTCGCAAAAATTAAATTGCCCACCCCCATCCTTGCAGTTGAAGTCTAAAATACGTTTAACGCTTGTATTTTGGGTTAAATTTTCTAGTTAACTTGGCTTAGGGGGGAGGAAGCCTCCTTAGCCCCCTCTGGTTACGCCACTGAAGTTAATGTTTCAGCTTAGCTGTAGGCTTCGCTACTGATGTTGTCTCTTTCTTCAAGGCTGAGTATACTCAAACTGCTCTGAAGATCTTTCGAGTAGGTTAATATACAAAAATTGTTGATAACACATGATCAGTGCTAAGGGGGCTTCAGCTCCCCCCTCTTAACCAAGTCTCTTAGAACATTTAACCCCAAAACACAAACGTTTGAAGGTGTTTAGGACTTGACCTGTAAGTAAGGAGGTCTGAGGGGGTGGGTCAATTTACTTCTTAAATAGCTTTTGAAATATTAGTTCCTTCAAATGGTTTTAAAAACGTGCGAAATGGTGCTAAAGTGGCTATTTATGGCTGAAAAATCATAAAAATTGCCCACTGGCTAGGGCTTTGCTTTCAGACCACAATGGCCTCTAGCGGCTGGGAACTCCGACTTCACACCACTTCTGTGATATGCTTGAATTGCACCTGTCAGTACTGCGCTCGATCAACATTTTCCAAGCAAAAGTATAAAGTTCAATTTTTTATTCGAATCCCCCCCTAGCAAAATGCTAGTCGCGCGCCTGCACATGGTCACTGGTTGGACCTAAAGCTATTAAACTAAAATGGAAAATCGTACAAAAACGTTTGCAAAAATCTTCAGCGGACCCCCTCTGCAAAAATTTCTGGACCCACCTCTGTAAACATATCGCATGAATCGAACTGCGGGTGAATTTCTAGTATTTTGAATTTTGCGCAAAAAAATGATAACTTGACTATGATGTGCACTATGAAGTAACAGTACAGTACAATAATATTGCAGTTAAAGGAACATTTTTAACTTATATCAATTAAAAGTACAATATAGAACATATTCTACTAACCCGTACAATCTATGCATATTTTGAAGAAACTAATCCTCCCTCTACGTGGAAACAAAAATGCTGCGTAATATACAAAAATATTCATGCACTGAGCAAAAAATAAAAAGAGCACTAAAGCAAAATCGGCATTTTTCTGGCCAGGTCTGGTTTCCGCTCAACTAACTACACACTCGTCGACACTGTCTGGAAAGTATTGCTGGAAATGGTCCGCAACAGCCTTCGACAAATAGGTCATGGTGCCGAAAGGTCCACTGGGGGCGCAATCGTAAAACTCTGCACAGATTTGGGTAGTGGTGTCCTTTTCTAGTATGTCTGTATCTGCTCCGTCTCGTAGCTGAAAAACAAATTATTTAAACTTTTTTTAATACGAACCAATAAATTTTGGGTTGTGGGTAGCTGTTCTTTAATTTTTACGAATTTCAGCCTCATTTGTTCAACTAAGAGAGTATTTTTAAAACTGAAACATACAAAAAATTCATCGATTGCCAAAGCTGCAAAAACAGTACAGTCCACTGGCTATGATCGCTTAAATTTGGTTATTTCGTGACGATTAGATAATGTGTAACAGAAATCGATTTTCGTGTAACAGAAATCTGGCCCGTGCTCGTAATTATTTTTTCATACCAACGATGGCATTGTTTCTAATAAGTTGTTAAATTTTGAGCAAAAATAAGCCTCGTGTTCTTACAAAATCGTTCTAAAAAAAGAGTGTATGCTAGACTACTCGTACTGTAGTGTATGTTATATTTTCGTTTAATATGCTACAAAAAAGGAAAAATGTTAAATCAACACGACCACTGATCGGTCAACGTTGCCGAGAGCCAACGACAATACAAGTAAAAAGCATCACCAGAATTAGAGTAGAATAAGTAGACACCATAAGAGTTAGTAACACACGGAAACTAACCTCGTCTTCAAAGAACATATTATTGGCTTTCAAAACGATGGCATCAACATTCAAGTTATCAGATAGGAATCGCACCTTTGGGGCGTCGGCGAGCAGTGTGAGGACGATCAGAGTCTCGACTATCAACTGCCGGTATTCAGGCTGGGGAATGTTGTTCAATACGTTTTCAACCAACAACGCGAATTTCAACTCCTCAGGCGTCATCTAGAAGCAGAAGACAAAACAATGATTTCTGAAGTGTTACTTTAGAGGTTTTAAAGCAATTCGAAATTACATTTTATTCACCAAGCTGCCTAGGCCATGAGACAGTGAAGGGACCTTTCGATCTTCGAGTCAAGCTGCCACCTGCCCATTCTTCTACTACATATCTTGCAGGAGGCTTCACACTGTCCCTTTTTATTGCTGTACGTCAAGCAGGGAAGCGGTAAATATCAATTTTTCTAGTCTTTGATTTGACCCAACCGGGAAACGAACCCGAGTCTACCGTTTCAGTAGCAAACGCTCAATCCACTCGAAAGTAAGCCATCTGCAATAATCGACGGGTGTGATAGAAACCCCCAAAACATTGATTTGTTTACGCAATATGCATGCTGAGTAAATCACAGTCACTTCATTCAGAGATTCATTTTTTTGTTAATGACCGAGCAAAGTAGCAGAAGGGTACTCTACTATTCTTACTACAGAAACAGAAAAGGAAAATCGGAATGGAAATTTTTCAATTTACCATCTAACGGCGATCCGTCCTCAGACGTTGAAAAATTCACTATTGTAGTGAGTAAAGTCCAAGAAATTATAATATGAAGTGGAAACTTTCCTCACCTCTTTTGTGACGTAACCAGGGATATATTGTTCTTTGATCGAAATTCCAAGACACTTTTCCAATAGATGCCATATTCGGGAATAAAAGTTGGGAGGTACACGATTTAACGCGCCATCTATCCGCCGTCGCCTCACCCACTGACCACGCTTTTGTCCAGTAAACTGAAAAAACCAACAAATTGTAAATTTGAAACTAAATGTCGACTGTGGATTGGCAACTTTAACCGATCAGTGCTGGAGTGGATAAAGTGTCTGCAATTAAAACGGTAGACTCGGATTTCGATTCCCGGTCGGGTCAAGACTATAGAAGTTGGTATTCATAGCTTTCCTGCTTAACGTTCAGCATTAAACGTGACGGTGTAAAGCCTCCACCGACTATGGTAGACATCGGCTAGCTTGACTCGAAGACCGTAAGTCCCCTTCACTGTCTCCTGGCCAGGGCAACTCGGTGCATCAAGATATAATTACTATAAATTATTGCTTTAAAACTGCTCAAAAGACCACAGATTTTGAAAAATCAGATATCGTTTCAAAGGTGAAGATACAGCGAAATTATTTCATGATATAGAATATAGAAATTGTAATTGCCAAGCCCATTAAACAGCTACACTCTGATTTGAGCTTTCAGCTAATAATTTACCTAATAATAACAGGTTGTTTAGATTATACTAACCTCATAAACCTCAGTTTTTTGTTGAGAGATTCTTTACATATATATTAAAGCACCCACCTGAGAGTACGTGAAAGGCAGCTGCGAAATTCCTAGATTTTTACCCATCAAGGATTTTTCCTGAACGATCTCGGTTGAAAGAGTACCACTGGTGACGCGCGGAGAGGTGAGGCCAGATTCTTGATGCTGCAATATATTAGCAAGGATTAGGACTGAGGTAAATCCATGATTACAAGTAGGAGCCAAGTTGAAATTCACTTTAGGCAAAAATTTAAAGATCTCCAAATTAAACAATTTAAAAATTAATGTCATTTAGATAGATGAGTACTCGGTTCCACAAGTCATGCTTTAAAACTCTTCAGAGCTATGTATGAAGTCAGGATTTATTACCTGTGACTAAGATACCACAGAGTTGGAAAACTACGCGTCAAAGCGACATTATTGCACCTCGAATCTTGAAGAAATAATTTCAGGAAAAATACCGATATTTTTTGTAACATTCTTTGTAAACAGTAGCACAAAAACACAGCAAATCACGCCCATTCGCACACCGACTCATTGTGATTAAAAACAATAAATCTCACAGTTTTCAAACATCAAAACCTAGTAAGTTTAGATATTTTAGGTTTAAAAACAATACATTTATTAAAATTACACTCTCATGCAATATACAGGCCTACATTTTAACTTCAATTGGATCGCAACAACAAAACTAAACTTGAATGGCTAACTAGAAACCATTCGCTATCGGGAATGGGCATTGTAAACAATGTACTACCAATGTTTATGAATATATGATATATCTCTTCAAAATGAGCTGCAAGAATTGGTGTGAAATATATTTGCCACAGTGATCGCGTATAAAATACGTAAACTTTTTAATTTTTATTTTTGCATCGTAACTTAATACAGTAGCAGGAAAACAGTTTATTAAGATATGCGTTTTATAGTCGATATGATTGAGAAAAAATGATAGTTTTTGTAATCTAGAGAAAAAGTAGAAAATTGCGAACAACAAGTAATGAAGCAAAAACAATATAAAGCAAGACAAGAAATCAACAGCCTCGGCGAAATGCAGTTGGAACTGTTTAAGTAGTACTTTTATACTCACAATAGTTTTTCGGGTTTGCTTCAACACTTCGGCAACTCTATGCTAATAGAAAGATGGGAGAGAAAAAGCAAAACTTAGCAAAAGTGATCGAGAAATAATCACTCAAAAAGCTTGGAAAGGCAGCAAAAAAAAAACAACAAAAAAACGGAAGAAACTTGAGTCAAAATAAAAAGGATTAAACAAGCTTGAGAACACAACTTAAAATAATATGGAAGAGGAAAAAGAAAGGAAATTGCGATCAATCAATCATATTTATTTTGTCACAAAATTAAAACAATAATACACGAGATCAGTTATTATGTATTTAAGTGTAGTAGATTAGGAGGGCTGCGAAGTGACCTGCCGGTCTTCGAGTCAAGCAGTCACCTAACTTTTGTAGGTCAATAGTTATTGCTTAATAACTATTAGCTCGCGCTTTACTTTAATGTTATGTTAATTCAACGGAATTGATTTTATACAATAATTTTATATCAAGCTGCATACTGTCGAGGGAAAAGTTCAACAGAAAAAAATACATATATTTTTTTATCCTTGCAGAAATCATGTCACTTGCGAGATCAAGTGCTTTTAGTGGATTTTTTTGAAAGTTGATAAATTACCGTTGTTATTCTTAATTTCGTTAGGTATATCGTTCCATACTTTAACTCCTCTATATTTGATAGATCTTTGTAATCTGTTTGTGCGGAATCTAGGAATATAAAGTCGATTTTTCTTTTGTGAAGCTCTCTTACTTCTTTTGTTAATTGCCAAGACACTATTAAAATAGTTATCGAATTGAACAGGAAGTTGCTTGTGAATGAATTTATACATAAATTTGGCTGTTTCTTGACTTAATAAACTATTTAAATTAAGTATATTGTGATCTTTGTAGAGTAAATGCACACTCTGAAACTGAGTTGCTCCAGAAAAAAATTTAATTGCTCTATTTTGTTGTAAAATTTATTCTATCTTATTGTAAAATTTTGCTTTGCAAAATAGAGCAATTAAATAGGTTTTACGATTCCTCACTCTTTTAGTTTAATAAGAACAAGAAGATAAAAAATTACATCTTTTTGAATTTTTGAAAAAATAGCCATTTTAGTGAGTATTCGACAGGCAACGAACTGTTTAAGTTGGTAGCCCTAAAACAATCTTTTAAAGTATAAAACTGAAAATGGTGAAAATGTGCTGAAAATAGTCAAGGTGTTTTGTGCTCACAAACTAGATTTACTTTCCGAGTTCTTCTCTTCGCGTTAGCTTCCTCTACTCTCTGGAAGATAAGTTTAGTTACAGCAAAACAACATCAGTATTACAAAACTAAAAGTTGTTTTAATCAGGATATTGAAAGTTATTAAAGCAATTCTCAAGTTCTGTACCATCAACCAACTTTGCTAAAAATTGCAAATCCTGTACCGCAAAAAACTGTTACCTTTAGTCGCTTCTTCAATACGACGAACCTCGATTTATCGGCCTTGTACGATTTCTCAGTGTGCAGAGAGATTTCATGAGCGATGTTTGCTGGCTTGTTCATTCGAACTGAAAAGTTAGTATTTTTATGGCGACTTTAATTGTTTCAGCAACCTTTTAATTATAAGTTTGTAAGTTCATGCGTATTTTAATAAACCCTTCAAGCCTCCTTTAACACTTTTTTCTCCTTATGTTAAAACTTGAACTGCTTTGAGACAAAATTGGCTCGCAAATATCATTTAAATTGAAAGTTAATAGAAATCAAAAGCGACACAGCCACCTAGGCTTGCTAGTAATCTACTACAATGTTACAAATAAGCAAAGGCACAAATGAGAGAGATGCAACATCAAAAAAAACAAACTTGATTTTCAAAAATTATTTGAATGATATAAATAACGCTAAAAACGGCAGAGAAGCTAGTGCACATCAACTTACCGCTTTTTACGATTCCAAATTCTTTTCCGCTTAGGATGAAATGGATCAGTTGTTTCATTTCATACGGACTCAAGCTCATCAAATGAATTGATGCCTCTTCACCACTACACTGCAGGTGCTGAGCTAATTCACTCGCCATTACCTGAGAGAAAATGCGCAAACTTTTTAGTCATTATCTTCGCTAACATATTAGAGCACAAGTAAACTAAACTGACCGCATTCGCTTCAATTGGGCTTGCTGATAACAAAAACGAAACCATTGTACAGTAACTGAGTGGATTCTTTGTTTGTTTTATTACAGTAGAGTTAAGCAAAGCGCGGTGAAATTAAAAAAAAAAGTTATACAGTGTTACACTTCAATTTAATTTCGTGTAAACGAGTTCTGAGTGTCAGGGACAAAAAATACTACTGCTATACGAAGTCCGTATTACGAGGACTTCCTTGAGACATGCCACAATAGAGTGAAAATTCATTGCCTAATAAACACTTTAAACACAACTCCAACACAATTACCTAAAAGAGTTTTGCAACTGGGATTTGATAAATTCGGGTCTGGTTTTGAACAAGTCGATATAAAATACGAAGTCGAAACGGATCCTATACTTTCCCAGCGGGCTAAACGTCCGGCGTATAAATGTCCCATCCCATACCATTTTCGTGTGTTATTGCTAAGTAGAAAAAAGGAGCGCATGAACTTGAACTATAACACTTACTTGTATGATGAGACCAACTCGGAGGCGGAATAAGTCGTTGAAGAGAGAGGGGGTTGATTTCATGAACATTGACAAATACAGAATGATCTCCTGCAATGAAAATAAATTCTCGTACTGAAAGTTACTAAACGGTTTCATGCAGGCAAAAAATAATTGATCTTAAACTATTTGACAATACCTGTGTAAGCATAGCGATTTCTACATCATCTCCAAAGGCATCCATTATGATGTTGTGCAGCTCAGAACTTGGGATAGGCCTGAAGACACAAATGTTAGTCAATCATATCTTTCACAATACACTTCCCAACAACCATAAATAAAGTTACCGCTGAAAACGCAATCGTTTCAGGGTTTCCATTTTTTTTTCAGAACTGTTTTCAACTTACTTGGCAATGGTGGTTTCATTTGGTTCTTGAGGAAAACCAACTGTGACTTGCTTCTGCCGCACCAGCAAATCGGTGATGGCTTGGGATAAACCATTAGCTCGCTTTTGCAGAAGACCGCTCGTCTAAGAGAAAATTTCAGCTAATTATAGTGAAAGCACCCACAATATTACAACCTAACACCCCAACAAGAAACATCCAATGAATGATTTAACCTATTCTTTTATTTGATGGTCTCTCAGCAATCAGCAAAGATCCTTAACCTGCATTTCCGAGTAAATTGGGTGTTGCTAGAAGCAAAGTATGTCAAATCACTCAACCGCACACCCAAGAAATTTTTGCAGCATTGGAATTAATTTCTTAATCACCTGGCGAATCACTGTCCAGTTTCCTTGCCTCCCTGCTTTGTCGTATAATTCCTCCACTAGGTCGCGCAGCAGAACTGTGTCGCCGTCGATCGCTGTGTCCCAATCTCCACCTCTGAAATATTTTGTCGTTTCTTTATAAAATTAGAAAAACCATTGAAAAACCTTACACGAATTAATTCATTAGCCCCATAAATAACGAAATGACCTTGGTTATAGCTATCAGACATTGTTGCGGCTTTGGACAAGACGCTTTTCAGCCACTAACTACACTCGTAATTCAAGACAAAATTATTGTACTCTATTTTTTTTTTAATTGAAAACGATAACGTTTTACTCCTAGGTTAGAAAGTTACTTTTCCAGATAGAGATATTGTAGAATGTCAGCTTGTTCCCTGAGCGCGGTTGTTTCTTTCAATCGATTTAGCAGATTATCAGTCGTTAGTTTCGATGATTCTTCTCCAGTGTTCCCGGTTTCAGAATATCTGCGGAATCAATTCAAAGGTAGCCAAAACAGCAAAACAAAGCTAAATTAATGCAATAATCACATGCAGTAACCAACAGCGGCCGATGAAAAGTAAAATAAAAAACTGAACAGCGTGGTTTCGATCTTTAATGTGGTTCATAGTATTTCTATTTCAGCACACTATGCCAACACTTATGGAGTTGCACAGGCCTCACACCGTCAGAAGAGGGCATATTATTCGTTGTTCATAATGGAAAATTAGGAAAATAACGTTCAAAAGGAGTGAATGCTAGTACTTTCTGGGAGTACTCCAGAAAATGACGACTACACACTAGAAAAATTAGCTAACATAAAATTATATGATTTCAACACTCATACAATTTTTATGTACCTTTCCAAAATAACTTTCTTGCTGGATTGCTTCCTTAAACTTCGATTGAATAATGAAGCGTCTGTATGATGAAGAAAAAATTATATCATTTGAAATTGATCAATGCTCTTAGCTTGTTAAGTCAGTACCAAAGCTCAAATTAAAATTGCTTTCACTTTTGTTAGGTATTCAAGAAACCGATTGAGCAGAAATTCGCCAGTTTCGGAAAAAAAAGTAGCAACAATTTTGGTGAGTGCATGCAAAATCAAAAATCATGTCAGCAAAATTAAGATTGCAAGCTACAAATGATGTAAATGGATTATGCGCTATTCATTCCATGCAAAACTAACAAAATAAAACTTTATTGTTCTTCGAAATCATGTGAAACTAGCTTGAACCATTGTTAAGTGTATCTACACAACAAGCAGGCGATCTAAACTTCGGATATTTTTTCCAACGCTAGTCGGCGATTAAATGCATATGCATGCAATATGAGTATAAGTTTCCTAAAATTATGTTGATCTAATCTTCTTAGATAAAACTCAGTTCAATCGAAAGGAAGCGGAAAAAAGACCATAGGGCCCTCAAAGGTGATCAAAAACGGCCTATGTTTACAGATTAGTTGAATTGTTTGGTTAGTTTTGGAATGAGAAGTTAAATAATTTTGGCGCATTTTAGAGACATACGTAAATTTTACAGGAGAGGGATGTACTAACAAGACCCTTTCCTTCGCTGTACCAGTGAATAAAGTAATCAAATGTACAAAGGTTTTAGTGTCACCCACGATCCGAATTTCTGCGCAAACCAAAAACTGCTTCATTGTCAGACATTCAATGCCTTGGAAACCTTTTGTAAGATGCAAATTAGGGAGAAAACCTTTTTACGAACTGGAAATCTCAAGCTGGCAATTCTACAGCATAAATTAGTCTGTTCATTAAATGATTACTTCGCCACTCTAAAATGCTAGTCTGTTGGTTGACGATTTCGAAACTAAAAATGCAACTAAATCGAATGAAAGTAGGATGCGGTTAGTATGGACACACTGCACTCACCCGAGCCCACAAACGACCCTGTAGTACAAACCAATGTAAGCAACCAAGCAGCCACCGCAATGAATAGCTTTAAAACCTACTGTCAATACACAGTTGTCAAGCAGAATCGAGAGAGGTGGCTCACGACATTTTGGCGCGATTGGTTGGACGCGAGTAGTTTTGTCGCGGCGGCTGCGTTTGGGTACGAGCTAGTGTTGCGGATTCGTTCTTAATCTACGTCTGCTATGTATTGAATTCGTAACACTCGATTTGGTTCCAAGTACTTAGTCATTATTTGTCGACAGTCAGCTATTTCGATGAATTTTGCCTCGCAGACGTAGCACGCAATAATTTCGTAATGGAATCCAATAATTGATTTTCAAACTGAGACTTCGTGCAAATCAAAATTCCACTGGAGCACCAACAGGGGACATAAATTAAATATTGGAGCGGAGTAGCCGGTTAGACGATATCCCAGGAGTGCCAGTTGGAACTTGAGCTACGGCTCAATGTTAACAATTAGAAATATCTTCTAAAACATGCTGCAAAAGCAGCGATAGTTTGACGTCAATAATCTACATTTTCTTCTTCCCGGTTCCCCTTTGGTCACAGGAAACAAAAAAAGCCTCTGCTTCCGCAAACACTTAACTCAAAATGTGGCTTGACACTGCAAAGTCGCAGCTTGCAAACCCCATAAATTTGCACACAACTACGCCAAATAAAGAGATTTCAACGATTAATCAAAATTTTCTTGCGTCATTAAACAACAAACAAGCACTTACAACACAACCGAATTAAACAAGTTTCAACGTCTGCGGATCTTTAGATAATAATTTGCTGGTGCCTTTTTGAATTAAGATATGAATCGAGATAATGAGCCATGGCGTTGAGTATAAATACAACAAATGACAAAATAAAAATTCAAAACTTTACTCAGATGAAAAGAAACAGAAGGCGCTACAGTTAGTAATAGGGTTTTGCGTCAAAATGTCTAAGGAATCGGGGAAAACTTTGAGTGTTCCAAGGTACGCCCTGTTCCAACATGATAATTAGCCAAACAAACGGTTTTGCGCAGTGTCGAACTACTGTAAATCTGTGAAATATGCACTTTTGTAACAAGTTTTTACAGTTTTAAAATCACGTTACTACGCTTCACCACACCTAGCTACATTTTTTGGTTGGTCAGTATTAGTTTTCTTGGGTCATCTGCTAGCAGGTCATTTTTAATTTCTACAAGTTTTGCGTTCGTTGAGTTAAAAGAGATCGGGGTGAACAAAAGTTAATACAGTTATTGCTGCTGCTGCTGTTACTTTTCTGGTTGGTTTTATTTTATTTGAGACACGATTGTTTCTAGTTACATTATCAAGGAAACAATATACTATTTGGTTTGGAACTTCAGTGTTTAATGACAGCAAGAAAGTGAAAATCCTTAGACTCCCTCTGGATTAAAACCCCAGTTTTAGCTTTAGATGCAAGAGTTGAATCCGTAACACGCTCTGTCAATAAAATCAGCCGCGTAAAAATTTCTCGCGTAAAATCAGTCGTGACAGCCCCTCGGGAGGTGGTTAATGTGCAACACATCATGCGTTGCAGAATGCAAAAGCTACAATGACTTTTACGGTCAGAAACAACGAAATTGCGCAATTCAGCACAACGTTGTGCACATCAGAGTTTGGTTCTGCTGGCAGGTAGGCATGGTAGCAACAGAAAAAATTCAAGATGGACTTTACTCCGTTAATGTAGTCGAATTATTTAGTTTACTTGGGTGGAAAAAGTAATCTTATAATTGCGTATTGGTGATTCTATAAATAAAAAATTACAGGTCGTGTCAGCCATTCTCAGAGTACAGAATGCGTAATTCCAACTAAATCCCAAACTTCATGCAACCAGATTCAGATCAAATAGAAAACTTTGCAGTTCAAACTCAAATTGCAAAGAGGAGAAATAATCAAAAACAGGCATCTCACTTTGGAAAAGACTAAAATATTATTAAGTGAAAGAAACTTCAGAATAGGCATGTTAGGGCTTGGGATCTGAGAAGTTTTTTCTAGATGGGTTCTGCTTCTCTGCTGTGTAAATTATAGTTTTGTTCAAGCAACTCACTGGTGAGGTCGTTTGACATTCTTTTGTGCTGATGCCTTCCTCGATTTTTCGCTGCTTCCATAAGCCTTTCTTGCTGATCTTGAGATATCCGGGGGGAGCCGGGAGGTTTCAAGGTATCAGCAATTGAGCCAAGCCGGAAAAGACGAGGTTCGTTGGAATCCAGAAGAGAATCCATAAACGCGTCGTTGTCCGCTGAAAAAACAACACGTTATAGTGAAACACAAATTATTGAAACATGGGTTAATCTGTCCTAAAAAAAACTTAGATGGTAGTGATTGTGTAAGTACGTTGCTGTCGACCTTTTCTGCTAAACTGATGTCTAAATTTAGACGAAAATGGTACTTTTCGGAGACGAAGACTATTTTTGCTAGTGCAACTTTGTCGTATCCAAATGCAAAATGCCACTAAAACATAAAAATTTCACACTTCTATATTCGAACCAAAATACTAGTCTCACCTTGAGATTCTAAGAAGTTCAAGCGAGTGAGACAGGCAGTGCTCATGAAATCGGTCAATGTCCCGAGATTTACTCTGTAGCAACAACAACAAATTTCAGTAAAATCAACGTCATCAAGAAACGGAAACGCTAGGGTGGAAGCGGATGCGATCGACATATGGCGCTTCCACATTCCTGAACATAATATTAGCAGACTCGTACTGTTCTGTCAAAATGCAAGTTACGAATCAAGTGTGGACAAGAGAAGTGTGGGCCATAAAATCAACTTGTTGAGATTAAAAATCGAGTAATTTTACACATTCCTTGCAATTTGTTGCTCACCGTACTCCGTATATATATCCGCTCTGGATTTTTCGGAAAGTAGACAAGAGAGAAGGTTTGAAACCATCTTCAGTTTCATCTAAAGTAAATAAAAGTGTGTTTCACTGTTTATCAGTTCTAAATGGTAAAAAATGAATGAGACTTGAACTCGTATCCCACAATTTACATTGCAAGGTACAACCTTTGAAGTAATTAGTAAATTACGTTTATAAACTCATCATAATAGAAGAAATTCAAATTCACAAATGACAAGAGTTATAAATTTAAATTAAATGACAAAGTACTTTTCTACACCTGTCTGCAGACTGCGGAGAATATTAATCATTTGAAAAAAATAGCAATTTTCTGTTACAAGTAATGCGGTGCATTGGTTAAGTTACATACGTGCTTCACAGTTTTGTTTTTTTGAAACGTCCATCTTAATACAAGTTTCAATAGCGATTGGCATTTAATTTCTTCAACTTGTAATCTTACGTCAGCGAAAATAGTGTTTCTTTTGAAATCATGCAATCTAACGTATATTTATCTATCAAACAAATGCAAAAAATAAACAACTAATAATTACTTCACAACAGGTATGTATCAACACTTACTTAGCATTCCTCCATGCAAAGGCAGGACAAGAATAGGCCTTCCAGGCATGGACCAATTCGAAGCGAGATACTGAAGCTCCGTGGTCATGATATCAATTAGCATGTCAATGTCCAACGTCATGTAAAAGTTGTATTGATCAAGAAACTAAAAAGAATCTACATTGGTATGCCAAACTTTTGAGAGTATAGAAAAATTGTAATTAAACTTTAAGCAACGAGTTTGTTCGCTTAAGAATTTATCGAGAAGTTTTGCAGTCAATCAAAACGTTTTGTGTGCTGTGTTCGAGAATGAAATCTTTTGGGAGTGCGCAACGAACTTACGCAAGAATTCAGCCAATTGATTAATATCATGAAAAATGCTTTTTTGTTTTAACATGCACTAGAATTAGATGATGCTGACTTTGGAAGAAACTGATAATACCGCAATGTGATTAAGATACAAAGTTGATTTTGAATTTTATCAATCAGTTCATATCGAGTAAGCTAACTACTAAGCAATTGATTGCTTGAATGCAAAACCAAAAAAGCCTTTACACCCACGCGAGATAAAATTGATAAATTTTTACGACTAGCTTTGCAAATAAGTTGTTTATTTGCTTAACAATCAATTTATCTTAGAAGTTGGTTAGGGAAATAGACCTTAAAAATATATAGAGTTGTACTTACATTGGGCGTGAAAATGAATTTGAGGTTCCGCAGCAAGTACACCTTGCTGGTTCCCAAAATTCCGATAAGATGTTTCGGCCGTCCTGTTAATTGAAGTTTCTTGCTTTGCCCAAGTTTTGAGTAAAAATTCGACAAAACTTTCGCCGTTTCAACCCTGAAATCGTGTGATAATTTAAGCAAAAAATCATGAAAACTGAAAAACTCACTTAAACGAATGTCAAAATGTGGGCACAGAGAAGAATTGCGTGGTTTTGACATTACATAAATAGCACAAACTTTTAATTTTCAAATCTTTAACCTCTGCAATATGTATTTTCAATCAATACCGGTAGTGGTACTTACTGGATGGGTTTTATGTCGCCTCGGGTCTCAACACGGATGTTAAGATCATTTATCAATATTTCTTGAAGTTCTTGATCTTCGGCCAAAAGTGCAACTGCAAAAAATAAAATGGAGCCTCTTTTCATTTTTTCAAAAGCAACGCTATTCGCAAATACAATTTTGTGAAAATAAATGGTATATGGGAAAATTATAAAACTATATTAATACTAAAGAACATTTCAAGAAATTAGAATCAATGCATCGTCAGCACGTCAAAGCAAAAAACAAATTGAAAAAAAATGCTAAAAATCTATTAATTTCACACCTTGAACTACGACATCCGGTTTTGGAATCGTTGCGAATCTTCTGTTTAAAGGATCAATTTCTCCCGGAGCCAAAAATCCATCCAACATCATTTGACTTAGCATGTAGAGGGACTGACCCCAAAGATGAGGCAATTTTCCGATCGCTACTCGGTCCTGGCTGTGAGGCTCTGCACGTTCTAAATCCAGCTAAAACATAACACTCCGCTTTTTAGAGCAAATGCGAGCTTATGATTAAATAGCTACACCAACAACGTAGTACACAGATATTTTCAAATTGTAGGACGGCGTCGAACCAATGCCTATCAAATTGGCTTTAAAAATAACAAAAGCAAAATAGGATAGCTGGTCTATCAAACCCTTAATTTCTCAAAGAGCACCACAAAATTAATGCATCTCTAATTACCTTATCCGCAGGAACAGTGTAAAGCTCAGGTACACAACGCACATCATCTTCCGTTATTAAAATATCTCCTATAGCTTCATTGTACTCTTCAACTTGCTGCCGGTTATCGTTAAATATTCCATCCAGTATTAAATATGTCCAAAACACAGGCCATTCGCATTCAATGTTTTCAAACACCTAAAAAAATGTTTTTTAAAGTAACAGAAAACAAAAAAAGATACTGATATTAAATACCAAATCATTCTGCAATCAAAACTCGCAAGCTGCATTTTTCAACCATAGAGGCCTCAATTTTGAATTCGGTAGCTGTTCAAAACTTTAAACTGTAGCTGTGAACCATAACAGTAGTGATATTATTAATCACTGCTGCTGCTATAAACTCAACTTTAAACGTGCGTAGGAACAGTAAATACAGCAAAAACGGTATTTTGTAATTTACACCGACAGTTATGATAAAAAAATTTTCAAATTATGTCTGTTGATTTTCATTCAACATTTTTATACGCTATCAAAACTTAAAAAGACCATGCAAAGGTTTGCCTAACAGATATTTTACTTTTAGTTCAGCTAGTTCATAATGCAGACGAGAAGGATCTTCAGCAGCTGTTTTGTAACCATCTCGCAAAAATCTGCAACATCCATAACGCCCCTGAAAGTAATATATTTTAAGTATTAAGTGGTGATGCTTCACCAAACCAAGGTTAGAAACGTCAATTGTCAAATTGCAACATTGACATGTTTGGTATGTAACAAACGATTCAAAAACAGACTCATGGTCGTCAATCAACGAACTTTACAATCTATTCACTTTTGCACAAATACATTGCAGTATCACTGCAATCTTTAAGTGCAGTACGTTCCTGAATTGAAAACCGATTTATACTTAACTGCTGAAATCAAATAACAGGCCTAACAGACAAAAAGAAAGCATTAAAAAAGGCTTCCAAACAAGCTTTACTTGCCAACGTAGAAGACCTAGTGGATGACCCCCAACTGACTGGATTAACTACACTTAAGATCTTGAATGGAATCACTTAAGTCTTCACGCTTGCTTAATTGTAATTGATAGTAACTGTAATTACATTTTATTCACAGAGTTGCCTTGGCCAGGAGACAGCGAAGGGATCTGCTGCCACCGGCCCACCTTTTGAGTCAAGCTGCCACCAACCCACTTGTCTATCACACACGGTGGAGGCTTCACACTGTCCCTTTAATTGCTGAGAGTCAAGCAGGGAAGCCGTGAATACCAATTTTTATAGTGTTTGGTTTGACCTGACCAGGAATCAAAACCTAGTTTACCGTTTCAGCAGTAGACGCTCTAATTACTCGAGCACTGATCGACATAACAGAAGTGTTGAAAGCTGAAAAGTGTCGCAGCCTTTCTTAACCTACTGCCTCTGCGACCGTCATGAAAAAGCTGGCAATGAAAAGAAATTCTACAATGAGTTTTAATCCTCCATTATTACTTCACCTGCAACTTGTCAACAATTGTTTGCTTGGTGATATTAACCAGACTTTGATTATTGACTGCAAAAGCAGGATAACCAATGATACTTAGAAGGCCGGCATCAACTTCCTATACAAATATAAGAAACAAAATTATCATCAGTTTTTTATTTATTTATGTAACACATATACTGTTTAATATATTTGAGTTTGTTAGTCTAGAGCAGGGGTGCCCAAACATTCTGAGGAACTGGCAGTAGTGACTTTAAGCGGGCCACACAATCAGTGCCGACCACAACTAAGAAAATGGTTCTAGGGAGACCTAATAAAGTAAACACAAAAAAAAGGTCTTCACCACTATAATGATGTGATTTTTGCTGGAATTTTAGGTGGTGACCAAACGAAACAAAGGAAAATTGATTTGGTTTCCTGCAAAATTTCTCAGCTACCTAATATTGAAGTGATTCGCCGGCTGCAAAATCTTTTTATGTAGGCCACATGAGGCCCACGAAATGAGGTTTGGGCAGCCCTGTTCTAGAGGCAAAAGATTTAAGTAATTAGCAAACTAATCTTGCAACCAGGTACATTATTAAAAGCAATGTTTCATTTTTTATACTCAATTTTTTATTTAATTTCTCGATGTAACAAAATATTCCATTTTTCAAATTATGTCTATTGATTTTCATTCAACAAGAAAATGCAAAATGACAAGTTCAAAATGACAAGAAACTGCAGTGTGGTAAACTTATCCTATGAAATGTTGAAAAACTCATTATTGTCTCATTAACAACACATGTAAGAAAAAGCTGGTGAACTTTCACTAAGCTAAGAACAGCAATTTAGGTAAAAACACTTATTTTAGTTAAAAGCTATTTTGAAATGCCTACTTTTGAGTTAGACTCTCTCGGTAACATGCTCTCTAAAACAGCATTGCACAGTGCTTTCCCATCTGGAGTGACATGAATGACTGACTGTGGCCCTCCATTGGATCCAAATAAATTCAATTCATCTATAGCTTCAAGAGCAGCCTAGAGCACAAAGCAGGCATGTCACTAGTCCGTCTCAACTCAAGTCAGTAAGTTTACTATGGCATGCAATGTCTACAAAAACTAATTATTTTCCAGGATTCCTTAAACATTGATAAAAGTATCAAAACTTGCTTTAACTTTATGGACACTTTCTTGCAGCAAACAAAATAGGCAACCAAATTGGAGTAAAGAGCACCAGTAAACTATGGAAGTATAATCACTCACTGATAAACTACATGACTGAACTGAACAGAGCATAAACTAGAAAAGTTGTCAAAAACACCAATGAACGTTGAACATCAGCAAAATGGCAATAAAATACAGTGCTGAAAATGAAACTAAAATTTTTTTACAGTTACCGGTACCAAAACCTAACAGTTTTTTAAAGAAAACAAAACAGAATGGCCGAGTGTCCTCTAATTTTTGATTCAATGATAATTACATACTTTGCACATTCCAATCGATGATGCATTGAGTTCAACAAAGCCATGGTTTGTCTTGTCACCTCTTTCCCATATTCCATAATCAGGAGTTCGATAAGCAAACCCAATATAAAACACAAGATTCTGAACAAATGCAACCTCGTCCAAAGTATAAATGATTGACAATCCTAAATAAAAATTGACATTGAAGGTGAGTTTCCTGCGGGTTAGTACACCCAAGTAAAAATGGTAACCAATACATGAAAGCATAACATAGCTCTAGATAATAAAATGAGCTTACAGTTAAACCACAAAGAATTGAAAAAACCTAACTGATACAGTATCAGAATGAGTAAAAATTAAATATAAACAAAAAATATTAAAATAGCCACATAAATTATCACACACATTGCCACTAAGAAACAAAATTTATTTAAAACAAGTGGTCTTAAATTTAAACCATGACACCATTAACAACATCAAAAGTATGGTAATATAAAGTTGAAAAATCAATGTTAAAACCAGGCTTATATCATGCATACCAGATGCTGTCATTTGAGCAAGCATCAAAATAAAAAATCCAGTGGCATCAAGCTGAAGATGTCCCCATTCATGATCTCCTACTACTGTGCCACATGTTTGAGCATCATATTTGGCATGTAGAGAATCAACAGGTAACTGTGTAGCCTAAAAATAGCATAATATTGTTTGAGCATATGTTGACTGACAAATCTAAGTTCATGCTTACAATATTGATAATATTACATTTGATAAGGCATTGTGATCTAAAACAACTATACAAAAAGTTTAAAAATGCAATTCAAAAGGTTTAAAAGTTAAGCATAGCTAGCAAGTCAACATTTTCTGCAATTACTTGCTTGTCTGTAAAGTAAATAGAATACTATTTTTAGCAGTAATAGCTAAATAATCCTGGAAAATACAAAATGATATAATAAAAAAACAATTTTGTTAACATAGCAATTCATATCAAATACCTTAAATTTTTCCACCTTATTCGCTTGTCTTATCATGCATTGTAGTAAAGACCTCATGCACTTCACCACCGACTGAAAACATCATCAATTTTGATCTCATAAATTAGATACAATTCAACAAGATAGACATTAGATTATTATTTATTCATAATGCATACATAGATGTCGACCAGCAAATTCCGAGAGGGAGAAATTTTTCTGCAAAGTTTGGTTAAACTTGATAATTCTACTTTAGCCCGAAATTTCGGAATTTTGCCCCCAAATTCAGGTAAAGACCAAAAAATGAAAATAAAAAATAAGGTCTTTGCTGCATTCTGGTTCTATCTCAGTCCAGAATTTTGAATTTCTTGTTTATGCTTTGTATTATCATTATATTGAATCTAAATTATGCAGCTTGCTTCCAATTGAAAGCACGTATTTACCTTGAGTGCCAAGTAGACATTACTTGCCAACAACTGAGGGGGTGAGACATATTTTGCCTCTTTCAGTGTCAGACTCAAGGGGCACCCCCTCACTTCACTGAAATCAATGCCAGTGCATGCATATGAACTAAGGACATGGCATATGGCATTTGTTTAGCCACACTAGCACTTTTTTTTGGTTTCTGTTGCAAATTTTTCATCAGGCTAAGTGATCACAACAAGTACACTACTTGGCCCCAAAGAAAAACAAGCCATAAGTGCTTTTCCCACAGACACAACAATGCATTACCACTTGCCGGTTTAGGTATATCAAACTCAGGGTCAGCAACTTTTCTAT
Organism: Trididemnum nubilum; assembly: GCA_963965965.1. Classification (NCBI taxonomy): domain Eukaryota; kingdom Metazoa; phylum Chordata; class Ascidiacea; order Aplousobranchia; family Didemnidae; genus Trididemnum; species Trididemnum nubilum. The sequence goes on from OZ014481.1 coordinate 13,607,288, forward strand.
TTCGTACTGAAGCAATACTATTTTATCTGAGCTATCGGTGCCACAGAATTTAAAGAAAAATACGAAGGATTTATTATATGATTGTAAATGAATGGCTTATAATATTTATATGTCTTTCAATCATGAGCTTTTTAGCAAATACAACCCAAGATGTACGATTTCCATTACTTTTTTAAATGCAACAAACAATTTTAGATTATAACTAAATGCTAACAGAGCAAAATCAATAGAGATAAAAATCAACAAAACATTTGGTTTTGCAAAAAAATTCATTTACTAACAAATCTTGATGTACTTTAAATGTAAACCGATTGCAATTTAAAACCTGTGAAATTGAATCAGTTACCACTACTGAGTACTAACCTGCTCCAGTTCGTAAGCTTTTGCTTTATCTTCATCCAAATCAGCATGCTTTCTGTATGCAAGAGCTAAACCCCACACAGCTTGAATCGAATACAAATTATCTCTCACCCATGCATGAGGCTCATGCTTGCTAGCAGAAAACAGACCAGTGATAGGATCCTAAAGAGAAACATCAAATTATCTTTGACGCATACAAATCAAATTATCTTTGACATGTGCGTGCAGTAATTTAAGTTTTTTTTTTCAGTGCAGTTTATTATTTTGGCGAAATGCAACAAGTTAATATAACAAATGACACAAAGATAAATAATGGATTTCAACCTTGATGCACTTTGCCACAATTCCCATTAGAAGTCCCAGCAGGTGACTTATAAAAACACCTCTAGAATTAGAGATGAAACGGGAAACTGAAACTCGAAAACAATAATCGAAAAATGTATCAGAATGAACAAACGCAAAGGCAAACAGAAAACAAGGCTAAACAAGGAAAAAACAAGGAAATAGTATATCTACCGCGATCTTAGACTGGGAAACGATGAAGGCTTTGGGAGAGGGAGTCACTTTCTGCTAATGAGATATTTCTTTAATTTACTTCGAAAGCTTGTCAAATTGTGAGAGTGACGAATTTCAACTGGTATATCATTCAAGATTTTAGCACCTGAACACTGTTATAAAGGTTTGATGACAGATTACTTGTTTCATAAATGGGACATGGATATCGTTTCACTTTCTGGTTTGATGCTGGCGCACTGCAAAGTTCAACTTAAATGATTCAGTGAAACATTGCAGGAGCATATTATGGAAAAATTTATGAACAAAACAGCCAACTTCTAATATCCATTATTTTCAAACTTTCAAACTATTTATATATGTCATCACAATTTGAATGAGAGTCATGAAAAAATATAATTTGCAACATTTTGTTGCACCATCATTGTAAAGAATCTAAGAGGCAAAAGTTTGTAGTGTACCATGTGGTAATACAGTAATTTAAATTGCTGTGGGCAAAAGAAAAAAATATAGTTATCTTACATGAGCGAGTTAACTAGTCACAAGATTTATCGATTAATGCTAGGCATGTGCCAAGTTTGTTTCAAACACAAAGCATGTGAGCTTTCCAGAAGAGATTCTTTGAAACAATAGGGCAAAAAAATTTAAACTTATTTATATTTTTGAGACATTTGCCAATTTTAATTGGATTTCAGGTTTGAACAATACTAAAAGGCAGAAATAGGAAAAGGTGGAAATCGAGCTAAAGGCGGAAAAGCTTAAGCCTTCCTACTTTTCTGCCTTTTAGGACTACTGTTCTTCAAGTTCATGGGTAGTTTTCATATTGTGGCTTTTGGGGGAAAAGATCATGTATTTGGTTTTGGCTGTATTCAAAATGAGTTTGTTATTTGTCAACAGAGGTGGGCACTCGATACTTCTAAAGTGACGATGATAATGGTACAAATACTTTCCAAAAAAGTACTAACGATACAATATTAGGAACCGGTACTTTTGAAACAAGTACTGAAGATAATGGTACTCGGTACTGGTCTTGGTACTTTTTAAAATTTGGTCCTTAAAATTGTAAAACATAAGTACCTATTTTTTATTAAAAATTCATTTTTTTCTGTTTTTTTTTTGAGTGAAAATTTCAGTTGATGTTATTGCTACATTGGCTGGTGACATGCAGAATGCGTTGATGCTATGGCATGAAAGTCGATTGCATTACACAGAAGGCAAAAGTGTCGTTTTAACAACGGCCGTGATCGCAAGGCCAGTGGTTCTACTCTCTGAAAGGCATTGTTACTAGTTGCATCCCCGTATAAGATGCTTTACAATGATTAATTATCTCTGCTTGGTCGATCTTAAGAGCAGCATATTAACAAAGTAAGAATACAATCGGAAACTTCAAGAGCTGACAACTCCTAAGTGAGTTAGGATTTGTTTTCTGAAATACTATACATAAGCAGTATCACTGCTATTTGCTTGCAAAGTTGGCTAAGTGGTCTGGCACTTGGACAGCAGTCCAGAGGCTGAAAATTTGGTTCTCCATAAGGTCGAGTGGGATAGCCACCAATTCATAACTGCTGTTGAAAATCGAAAACAGACATTAACAAACAAGAAGGTTATGGCTTATTTTGTTCAAGAAGTGTAAAGGTCTTTTAGCTTTAGCCTAACCTAAGAGCTATGCAAAATAGTCACTACCATGTCCTGTCTAATCATGTAACCAATTAACCAGTGACCACTAACCAGGTCAAGTTGGCATTGTGTAAAACCCACACTGGCTTGCAAGTACACACTGAAAACTGCCGTAGTGCCGCAGGCACATGGTATTGAGGTACAAAAAAATTTCGGAAAAAGTATTGAGGTACAAAAGTACCGCAATACTTTTTCCGAAATTTCATCAGCTCTAGATTTGCCTGAAATGATTAAAGTCATGTCATCTGCATACATTATTAATTTAGCTGTTATATTCAGAAACAATTTATTGACGTAAATATTGAAGAAAAGCGGTTCTAGGTTCGATCCTAGAGGAACACCAGCATCAATTAATTTTACGGTGGAAAGTTTACCATGGATATAGACTTGTTGGGACCTATTTGCCAAATAACTTGCAAGCCAAGCATGCAATAAACGGTTAACGCAATTTTACTATTCCCGAAATGTAATTATATTACAACCAAAATTTAATTTCAATATCTGTGTTTGTACTTTCTTTCAGGCCTAAAAGCTACTAACATGGCAATTTAAAGATCAAACCAAGTTTTTGATATAGACCTACAGTGCCCACTGTAGTGTTTAGGGTTAATTTGTTAACAAAACTGATTTATCATACTAGTCTACTGCACCGTATATACTCTGGTAATAGTAGTAGTGTAGAGACATCATACCTCAGACCTAGTGTGTACCAATATAACTAATTGCTGAATGATAAGATTACTGTACCTGAAACTTTAAAATGCTTTTTTGTATAATTCTCGCATAATTGTCTAGTTTTACTCCAGAGTTACTTCGACTTCGCATGGCGAATCAGAGATTGTTAGCAGTGGCCAATGCTATAGCACTGAGTTGTATTGCAAGATTGCTTGCTCAAATTGTCAATGTATCTTTTCCAGAAGGCTCACAGCAAGTAAATACACTAAATTATTCAATTTTAGATTAACATTGATATTAGATACACTACAGGTGTACTTTACCCTCATATCTGAGATACAAGTTCAGGGTCTGAAGTTACTATAAGCTACAGTGTTTTATATCAAGATTGGCTGAATGTTTGCTGGTAGGTCTTTCGGACCCTGGCCTTTGGTCACAGACGTTTAGGTGCCTCAGATTACATGCCGAGACTTTTAGGCTCCAGAGGTAAAAATTTTTTTTCAAAAAAAGTATTTTTTCAAAAAAAAAATGTTCTCAAAAAAACACTTTTTTTTTTAACACGTTGACTGCCGACCGGTTTTTACCAAAACTGCTCAAACATGCCAAATGTATTAGAGCTAAAGTAAGACTGCCACAAAGCTATAAAGTTGATTTTTGGCAACAGCTAAACTTATTTGTCATATATCACGCGAAAAAACTACCGAGTATACTCGTAGTTGGCACCTGAATCAACAAATTTGTCAAAAAATGTCACTCTACGAGATCTCTTGTAGCTGAAAATGACATTTTTTTTACACGTGACCAAATATTGCTTTACAAAATCTTCAAAATAACTTACAGTATCGTCGTGTATATGTATTGAAAAAAAATTTTCCGATTACCACATAATATTTTTGTTGAGCTATAGCGCGTGTAGTGGTCACTCGTTACTTGGAAGAAGTTTAGAAAGCTAGAAGTCAGATTAGAATCAGATAAAATTTGAATTTGGATTCAACAGCTAGTGTGAGCTGAAATCAATTGCTTATGGACAAATTCTTATAATGCTTCTTTACTGGTGAACAAGTCAACCAGACTACTGGTAAGCTGGTAGCAATAATTACCAACCTCCAGTTGCAGTACTGGCCTCTACAGTACACCAATACTAATACAGAATAGCCTTCCACTGTTCTATATACCAGAGTAGCATAATTCACTTTCCTCTTTCTGCAGTTGACAGGATATAGATCTAATAAACTGATTAATAGTAATCAGAGGTGGAGTCGAGGACACAAGGCTCGAGGCCAAGGACAGACCCTCTCAAGGCCAAGGTCAAGGACACAGGAGCAAGTGTTCTCCAAAAAAAATCTTCAAAAATTTTTTTCGGGCGAAAAAGGTCTTCAAAAATTTTTTTCAGGTGATCTACACTTGAGGAAAACAAAAAAAGGTCTTCACAAATTTTCCGTGAGGTTTCTCGTGTTTTCCAATAACATTTCAACGGTTCAAAAAATAGTGCTGTCTTTGAGCCAAGGCCAGGACAATTTTCAAGGACTTGAGACTTCGAGGCCAAAGACTTCAAAATGTGTCTTTGAGGACTCCACCTCTGATAGTAATCCTATTTCCTACTTAGCCAGATTTTTTTGGAAGATAATTTCGGCTACACACACCCCCCGATTAGGCATGCTACTGTTCAAATACTGATACTGCAACCTAACAGGTTACATCACTCTGAGTAACCAAAATTTTGTTCTTCATGTTTTTTTTAGATATTTTAGCCTTTTCCATGTTTCTGATTTTATTACTATTATGTTTTCACCAAGTTGATTAATTTCAATTTAGCTTACAGTCTAAAATTAAGTAGACAAACACTGACTTGGTACCATATGGCTAGAAAAAGATAACTATCTCAGGATGAATGGGATGATTACTTAGACTTGAGTGACTCTTATTCACAAAATTTTTCTTACTTAACTGATTTTGAAAATGATGTACATGCACTATATGTAGCATCAGATACAGATGAATCAAGTTCATATGAAGATGAAGAAGAGGCAATAGTGCAACCTCCTGTGCAAGTATCTAGCCTATTTCTTTCTGCTCATTCAACAGCAGTTGCTGCTGCAACTTCCATATAAATCTGTAGCTTTTCTTAAAAAAAGATGGATATCCCATGATGTTTATCATTTCCAAACTCTGCTAAGCTTTAGTGAGTCTGCACAAATACTATGGGTGAAACTGCTTTGCAACTTTAGGTGTTGTACTTAAAGTGGCAGCAATGTTTCATAAGCAATATGAGCATGCAATACATTGCATATAAAACGTTTGTTCGACCAAAATTTTGTTAGGTAAACTAGGGCAACTTTTTTAATTTTGGAGGCTATTGTTGGTGTTACAAGTGCCAAAATAATTTTCGTGTTGTGCTACATATGCCGAAGGGTCAATATCATGCATTAAAATCACGTATATAGTCATAGTTTTTTTTCATTGGCGTTTAAAAAAAAACGAGTATCGTAGTTGGCACCAGGGAACAAACACCTCACTACGAGTACACTCGTAGTTGGCAGTCAATGTGTTAAACAAATTTTTCTTTCAAATAAAAGATTTTCCAAAAAAAAAAACGTTTTTCAAACAAAAAGGTTTTACTTCAATTAAAATATTAATATTTTTAAAGCTTTTCATCTGACACTTGTCAAGAGGAATCGTCAGAACAGAGAGCAAAGAAAAAGGAGCAGCTATAGGAAAAAGCCGAGCAGTAATTGGCTGGAAAAAGATCGATAACAGAACGTCATTTATGTACAACCTTTAAGTTGAGAACAAATTCTTTTTGTTGGCAGAGGGCAAGGTTAGAAGATTCAATAAAAGTGACATTATTGAAAAAAATACAAAAAGAAATAATATTTTGTAAACTTTTTTCATTCTCCTGCCATCTATCTGCTTTTGAAGTCACTTTTATCAAAACTTCTAACATCGCCCTCCGCCGACAAAAAGAATTCGTTCTCAACTTAAACCTTGTACACAAATGACGCTTTCTCATCGATTCTTTTCCAGCCAATTACTGCTCAGCTTTTTCCTATAGCCGCTCCTTTTTCTGTGCTCTCTATTCTGACGATTCCTCTTGACAAATGTCATATGAAAAGCTTCAAAAACATTAACGTTTTAATCAAAGTAAAACTTTTTGTTTAAAAAATGTTTTGCTTCGAAAAAAAGCTTTTGTTTGAAACACGTTTTTGAAAAAAAGAATCAAAAAATAAAAAAAACAATCAAAAAATTTTGGAAAAATTTTTTTTACCTCTGGCACCTTAAAGTCCAGGGGCCTAATGCGCGGTGCATAAACGTCTTGCGCCTGAAAGTCGTAGACCCTAGGCCTATAGCTTAATACTACAGTACCCAACGACATAATATGTTGATTAAAAATGAGTTACCGTACCAGGTACTATAGTACGCTACTTGACTAGATTAGGTTATAAAATCTAACTTCTGAGTTTTACTGCTCATTTCAGGAAGATTTGAAATTCAACACCGGTTGCGAATTCAGAATCGACTGTTTCACAAATACGTAATTGTTTACATATCAATAAAATTAAGGGGTGAAAAAAATGAATGAGATTTTAGCCTATCTCGCTCTTCCATGTGTTGCAAAAATATTAGACGTTTTGGCATGTTCTCAATATTATGTTTCCTTGGGTGGTAAACTCCGCTTCGATTAAAAACAAAAATTTTACCTTGGACTTTTCGAGATTTTTCCTTTTGAAACTTGACAATTTTTGCGTTTTGGGGGGATTTTGGGTATTCTTTTTCCAATCAATCCAGCAACAAAGTTCATACAAGAAAATGTTTGATTACAATTTTCTGATTCTGCAGTAAATTCTGCTTTTATCAACACCAAAACTGCAAAATTTTATTCACAAGTTTTTGAGATATCGTTGTTTGAAAATTGTCAATTTTTTACAACTTGTTCTTTTTCACATGCAAAACATCACAAACTTGAGAGTTTTGTATTCCAATGGATTTCATAACTAAACTAGGCAATGGGGCATGATTTGATTGTGATTCTGCGGACAATTCCGCTTCAATCAATACCAAAACTGTGAAATTTCACCTTGAACTTTTCAAGATATTGTCTTTTGAAAAGGAGCAATTTTTTTTAACAATTTTTTCATCACGTGTAAAACATTGTAGAATTTTAGATCTTACTGGTATTATTTTAAAGGATCATGCCAGAGGTGGATTCGAGGACACAAGGCTCGAGGCCAAGGACACAAAAAAAATCTGAGGCTAAGGACAGCCTTTTCGAGGACAGACCCTCTCGAGGCCAAGGCCAAGGACACAGCCGCAAGTGTTCTCCAAAAAAAAAAGGTCTTCAAAAATTTTTTTCAGGCAAACTCCAATTTATAGGCGTGGCCAGAATTTTGATTGGTAGGGAGGCCCAAACCACAAATCACATGCAATGACATCATCAAAAATTTTCAAAGGAATAACTTTTTGTGGGACAAAGATATTATTGGATGGAAGATCTGAAAACGTTGCCGGTTAGCATTTAAGAAGGATTTTGCTAAGGGAGAGGGCTTTAAGTAAGAATTGAAAAGTGCAAATATCTAACACTAAAGACGTGTTGAGAAAGGTAGTGTATCTCAAACGTAGCACAGACGGGAGTCTGGGGTCGGAGCCCCAGCCGTTGGGCAATTTTTTGTAATTTTTTAGGAAAAAACAGCTATTTTAATGCCACTGAATCACATTTCGCACGTGTTCAGAGCCATTTGAAAGCACTAAATTTTTGAAATTTGAAAGCCAATTATAAAGATGAAATTACTTGATACTCCTTTTACTTGCAATTTAAGTCCAAAATACCTTTAACATCTTGCATTCTTGTGATAAATTTTAATTGTAAGTGATTTCGTCCAGGTAGGGGGAAATAAGGCGCATTACTTCTCGCTACATTTTAACAGTCAATAATAATCCACTTGAAGAGTTTCCTTAGAAATTTTTGTTTTGTCATGAAAATAACCAGTTATAGGAGTATTTGTTCGGCCAGGGGGCCCAGGCCCCCTTAATTGAAGTTCAATGGTTTGCTCAATCAGCATTTTCCATGGCTAATTTTTTAAAAAGTATTTTGTGCGTAAAAACTGGCAAGGTGGAGGTGAATCATTAAATTGTTATTGAAAAATGGTATAATAGATGGTTACGCCTACTAACCATGTTATTGCCGGGACGGATTTACATAGCGCTGGGCCCCTGGCACTTTGGGGATTTTTGCAAGATCTTCCTGCCAAATATAGGTGAAGAAAAAAAAAGTCTCACCATCTGAGCGCGAGGCCCAGACACTGTGACATAAAATAAATCCGGCTCTGGTTGTTGCATTACATTTATAAAAAGGTTACGTGAGGGCCTAGGTAGCACCTTTTAAGAGAAAAACCTTTAATTTTACCTGGGTTACACATTTAAATTGGTTGGCAAAAATTGAACTAAGGGGGGGCCCGGCCCCTTGGTCTTCAACATTATTGTTAGTTACTGTTGTAATCGAAAAATGCTAAAAAGAAATTGAAACTGAAGAAACAATAGGCTTTTTTGTCACATTTTTGTCATTGGCGAAATTTCAATTGGGGAGGGGCCTAGGCCTCCTGCCTCCCCCTGGCTACGCCAATGCTCCAATTGAGAAAAACAAAAACGGTGTTCGCAAACTTTCCACCAGGTTACTGGTGTTTTACAACAAAATTTCAACAGTTGAAAAAATAGTGCTGTCCTCGAGCCGAGGACAGGGCAATTTTCGAGGACCAAAGGCTTCCAGGCCAAGGCCAAGGACTGGAGGTTTCCAGGCCAAAGCCAAGGACTTGAAATGTGTCCTCGAGGACTCCACCTCTAGATCATGCAATCAAACTTGTTCTTCACACATATTAAGGTTGTAATTTTTTGCTCATGTAATAAACTTCATTAAACAATTGTAATTTTACCGTTATGTCTTTAGCATTTTTTCACGCTGAGAGGCCATTAGCGCTAATGAGAAAGACAAAGGTGGGCACACATAACATTATACCAAAAGCGAAGCGCAACAATCTTTTCAACCAATAAAAGCGCAACGCAAAATGCGCAATTTAATTTTTTTAATTTCTGAAATGTAGTGCAACTTCCGCAATCAACTTTTTGATTCGGTTGAAGCGCAACGCATTTGTGGAACGGCATTTTCGTACCAAGTTAAAGCGCAACCTAACTTTCGCACTTGAAATTTCACAACACAATGCAAAAACTGCAAGTTATGTAATTTTACACAGAAAAAGATTAACTAATTTGCTAAAGATGGCAGACAATTACAATATTGCAATTGAAACGGAACAAAATTAAGTTCAACGCATAAAATTGCGCTTTTTACCGAAAAAAAAATTGAAAGCGCAACAAATTTTAAAGACTTTAGTCCGCAATGCAACTTCTGTAATGTTTCAAAATCAAAAATTAAAGCGCAACGCAACTTTCGCAATTGCGGAGGTTGCGCTTTGTGCTTTTAATTGCACTTTGCCCACCTCTGAACAATGTCAACACAAGATTGTTCGGAACAAATCTATCAAGCTATCAAAAACCAATAAGCACACTGCCATAAAAGTAACCTAATTGTTTGTTTTTATGATTCACGATTTTTTTCTTATTGTGTTGCATGCAAGAAGTGTCAAAAAATAGAAAACCTGAAATTTAAAGCGAAATTGTTTGCAGAATTATAAAATCACAATCAAATCATGCCCCATTGCCTAGTTTAGTTTTAAAATTCATTGGATTCTGAAAATCTCAAGTGTTGTGATGTTTTGCATGTTAAAAACAAGTCATAAAAAATTGACAATTTTCAACCTGCGGACTAATTCATTGCGGTAGAGCTAGGGTTCTTAAGTACTGACAAAAGCTCAATGAAGGCAGAAAAAATCCTCACCTTATTTCTGTTTTTATTATTCATGTTAACTTCATTTATTCACCAGAACAAAGAATGATGTAATAAATTTCGAAAAGCACATGAGCGCAGTCAGGAGTGGAATTTATTATTGGTATTAAGAAAGGAGCAAGAGAGAATAGCTTGACTGCGCATTTATGAATGATTGACTGCAGATGCCCACAAACCAACGATATCTCAAAAATTTGCTGATAGCATTTCCCAGTTTTGGTGTTGATGGAAGCAGAATTTACAGCAGAATCGAAAAACTGCAATCAAAACATGTTTTTGTTTGAAGTTTGTTGCTGGATTGATTGAAAGAAGAATACCCAAAAGCCAATTTTCAAACGAAAAAATCTCAAAAAGTCCATTTTTGTTCTTGATCAAAGTAGAGTTTACCATCCAAGCCGAACATAATAGCAAAAACATGCCAAAATGTCTAGTACTTTTGCAACACGTGGAAGAGCGAGATAGGCTAAAATCCCACTCATTTTTCCCATCCCTTAATTTTATTGATTCGTAAATGATTATGTATTTGTAAACCAGTTGATTCTGAATTTGCAACTGGTGTTGAATTCGGGAATCTTTCGAAATGTGCTTGTGGCCTAGCTTAGACAAACTAAGAATTAGCGCAATAGGCTAGGCCTTAATTTTTTGTCTTCAAAGTTTGAACCTTTGGTGACATGGAATTGTTCTAAGTTCTTGCTCATAGCATGCCTGAGTAATAAAAATTCATAATGGTCACAGTTTCCCTTCATAACTAATTTTAAAGTGACTAGTGCTACATCTTGTAAAGCTAAATCTAAATGCCCACAACGAGAATAAGAGAGCAAAGAGTGAGTGCTCATTTAGCCTACATTTTTTTATTTTTTAAATTATCGTTAAGAGTTTGGGTTAGATTTTGTGTTAGAGCTATGCAGTATGGACAGAGTTTGGGTTAGGAAAGCGATTTCAGATGTCGTTAAGTATGAGCCGTTGCTTTATTTTCGGCAGCTCTGCGATTAGTGCATGAGCGCGCGTGCGTTCTCTCTGATCTAAGCTATTCCCCAGATCTAGCCTTAACCCTAATGAGTGACGCATGAGAGGAGCAAGAGCACACACGCGCTCATACACCGGTACTAGTTGCAAAGATTCCCAAATAAAGCTGACAGCTTATACTTAACAACACCTGCGATTTCCTTAGGCTATTCTTATCTGTTAGGCTACCGTAGTCTATGTAACAGCAACCTCAAACCTCTGCCAGCTAAAAATTTACTGGCATAACTAGCCTAGCAAGTTCTAACTCCGACAAGTAGAGTGGACAGTTGCTTCACTTTAATCACATGGTCCATTTGCAACTACCCTGTTGCATGCTAACATCAACAAAAACATTGCTAAGCAAATACAAAGTAAACTGCCATTTTTATTTTACCATCACTAACTGGCTAACCCTATCTTTTGCAGTTTTGTTCTGTGTTGTCACTTCTGACTTATTTTATTGATTACCAATACCGGTACAGTGGCGTCGCTAGAGGGAGGCGGCCCGACTCAAGTGACACTCTTTTCAGATTTTGGGGCGACACCATACATATTACAAAATGATGTGAAACCATTACTCCACTGATTTGAAGTGAAGACCTTGTTTTTTTCATGCTGTTTGGTCACCAACCTCATTTGGACCAAAAACCCACTAATTTTACAGCAAAGACCTTTTTTTTGGTCTACATCTGTTTTTGGCCAGAACAAGGGTGACACCACAAAATTCCGCCCCGGGTGCCACCATCCATAGCAACGCCTCTGTACCGGTATGAGCTAATTTTCACCGTTATTTAGTAACATTAGCACCTTAACGACCCAATAAACTTGTCTTGTATCCAGTGGTATGAAATTGGTAGGCCCAAGTTGATACAATCTTCATTTTCGAGTAGGGTAGGCTTACTGTACCATAGGTGCCCTGCCACCTGCCATTCTGCATTGCAGTGTTCCCAACAAGCGCTGATTCTGCGCTTGCGGTAGCCTACGCGAAGTCGTATTTATTCTTAGTTAGGCTACCGATTTTAGCAGTAGGATATGCCCTAGCATTTCCATCAAGATCGCGCGCGCGTTCCTGGCTGATGAACTGTGAATAAACAAATTCTCCGTCTATACGCGGTCAAGCATGACGTACTGGCGGAAGCAGGATCGGCAGATCAAGCAAAAATGCAGATACTATTTGTTCGCAAAATGCCAACTCTAGACTGGTAAGCAAACTATATTATAAATAACTGCAGCAGAAAAAAGTATCAAGGATTGTGGGACAAACTCTTTGGAATAGAACGACTGAAAAATGTTCAATTCTTCATTGCCTGATTTAGTCCCACGTATTTTTTGCGGATTATAAAATGACAAAAAGATCACGTGAACATAAAACTGTCTTTCTCTTTGAGGCGTGCGTGTTTCTGTGTTTCGCAGTGAGGTACCAGTAGCATTGAAGACTAAAATCTGCAGTATAAACTGGTAACCTGGTAACGTAACATTGCAGGTAAGTGACATATTTATTTGTATTCTAATCGTTTTATTTTGAAGGATGTGAAGTAAGTTTCAAATGAGTTACGGTAAACGTAATAATAATGATAGCAGCCGATCCAGTGCAGAATCACCACAGCAAAACACACCGCACAAACCACAAAATGCCCATGTTATGAATGTTATATTTCAGCAGACATTTTTATATCTATGGTTTTTTGTTAATTTTAGCCCAACTCTAGAATTGGCAAGAGCAGTTTTGAAGAACAACAAATACTATAACATTAATAACAGATTAGGCTATGCTCAGCGACAAGTAAGACGAGAGTATTGTTAGTGTTACTGCTAAACTTAAAGACAGGGCTGACAGTGACATATCGGTATATACATTATTCAAAAGTATGTGCCTATATAGTAGGGTAAAGTCAGGTAATTTCGGCAACCGGAAATTTCGGCAGAAAACCGGAAATTTTGGCAGGTGTGAAAATTTAAGGTTTGATGCTGGCATGTCTTTTTAGAAGTTAAAAGATTTCTGAAAATGGTTTTAATATTTCCTCTTACTTAATATGCTGCAAAAAATTTGACAATCTTTGAAGACCTCTGCATAATCTTTTCTTGCAGCTACCATATTCCTGTTAATAATAGCATCGAACTTTTAATAACGTTTCGAAGCATTTGGTCTGTTGCTACCTTTCTACCTTTCTGCACTATACTTCTGATTTCTGCACTATACTTCTGAATCATAGTCGTGATAAAGGTTTTATGTCTTTGCTGTCGGAACGCATTCAAGAATGTACTTGTTATTTAAAATCCTCAGTAAAATTAACACCATAGCTCTGTTTGTTTTTTTTTACATATCATTGCATCTTTGATATTGGGCTTCAATGTGTGTGTGTTTTTTTTTCTCTCTCTCTAATATTGACCTGCGACTAACCACTGTGAACTGCAGTGCTGTAGCAGTTTAGTAATATTATTTTTCTTCATTGTCAAGCGTATTACAAGTAACATAACCTGATTGGCATATAATTCATATTTCAGTGTTTTTTTTGTACCCTCACTTGTATCATAAGTTTGTTTTTTTTGTTTTTTTTTTTGTTTGCTTTTTTTGCATCAACAGAAATGGGGACATAGGCCTACTTTCTTTCTATGTAGCAGTTTTCGTTATTTATTACGCCAAGTTTTTTTACTTTTTCTCTTCATAGCTACTGATCGTCAAATTAATTAATTTTGTTCAGGTTTTCCCTAAACGTTTGAAAACAAATCTTTAAACTTCTAGAAAGAAGTGTTTTTATTCAGCTAAATGTTATATTACATCGCATTGGTGATTAACCGCAGTGGATATTATTTGTGTACGTTCTTAGACACATTTTTTTTTCTTGATGTATATATATACCTTTCTAGGCTGTGCTGTAGCCTAACTTTGTTGCTGGTCGCACTTGGCGGTGTTCGTTATTACGCGACTTCTAAACGGATTTGTTAAAGATAATCCATTCATTTACCCTATGAGCATCAAAAGCAGAAGTTTTGCAACGTTATCAAAAATTGTAGGAATTCAAAACGCATTTACTTGATACTAACTCAAATTTAAGACAAAAAACTTGTAAAGAATGCAATTGTAATTAGAAAAATTAATAAAAACTCGAATTTGTAATATTTTGCAAAATGGATTTTAATTTTGTTTGGACGATTGTAAGCAGAATCGTAGATCGTATTTGCTGCCTTTTTTCAGCCTTTGAGTCTAGCTGAGCAGCCTATTTTGTTCGAATTAGTCAAAAATCTGAATAAATTTTATTCGATTTAACCAAATTTAGCACTAAATAAGCAGCTGAGATAATTAGAGCAAAAAACAAGCATGATTTATTTGCTTGCCGAAATTTCCGGTTTTACCAGAAATTTCGGCAAGCAAATAAATCATGCTTGTTTTTTGCTCTAATTATCTCAGCTGCTTATTTAGTGCTAAATTTGGTTAAATCGAATAAAATTTATTCAGATTTTTGACTAATTCGAACAAAATAGGCTGCTCAGCTAGACTCAAAGGCTGAAAAAAGGCAGCAAATATGATGTATGATTCTGCTTACAATCGTCCAAACAAAATTAAAATCCATTTCGCAAAATATTACAAATTCTTGTTTTTATTTATTTTCCTAATTACAGTTGCATTCGCTAATAGTTTTCTGTACTAAATCTAAATTATAATCAAATAAACGCGTTTTGAATTCTTACAATTTTTGTTAACGTTGCAAAACTTCTGCTTTTGATGCTCATAGGGTAAATGAATGGATTATCTTTAACAAATCCGTTTAGAAGTCGCGTAATAACAAACACCTCCAAGTGCTACGGGCAACGAAGGTAGCCTACAGCGCTGCCTAGAGAGGTAGGGAAAGGCCAAATGATTCCAAACATTATAAAAAGTTCGATGCTATTATGAACAGGAATATGGTAGCTGCGAGTAAAGAACATGTAGAGGTCTTCAAAAATTATCATATTTTTTATAGAAGATTAGGTAACAGGAAATATTAAAACCATTTTCAGAAATCTTGTAACTTCTAGAAAGACATGCCAGCATCAAACCTTAAATTTTCACACCTGCCAAAATTTCCGGTTTTCTGCCGAAATTTCCGGTTGCTGAAATTACCTGACTTCACCCTTGCGCTCCTGCTTACCTTCAAAAGTTAATTGCCATGCATAAGCTATCGTGGCAACTGTGTTATGCTTTTGCTGGAAAGAACTAGTCAATTAAACTATAACAAATCTGAATCAATTTTTTCACATGCTTTAGATACTGTTTGGAATGATTTGCCTATTGATATTTGGCAGAGGAGCAGCATTTCATCGTTCAAAACTGAATTGAAAATATGCTATTTTCATAAGGCCTTTGTGGATGTGCCTGATCTTGATTAGTATGCTTTAACACATGTATCCTACTGTCTTCATGATCTTTTTAACAAGTCCTATTTTGCTTTTCATATCTGTTAATTTTTTGCTCTTTTACTTGCTTTAGTAACAAATGTCCCTTAGTCAGATGTTAGCTTCTTGCTCTCTTATCTCAAGGGGTTGATAAATTGCTTTTTATTATTAGTATTATTATTTATTTGTTAATTTAAATCGTAATTTTTTTATTTGATTTAAACTCTTGGTTTGTACTATTAGTATTATGTTTCTTGAAATGGGGTTGCTTGGACCATATTTACAACTTTGCAGTTCTGCGGTTCAGCTCCAAGCAAAGATAATAAATTGGTATTGGTTTTAAAAGATCTAAGACCATTTGTACATGAAGTTTACAGCTCATAAAAAAAAATTAAAAAAAAACCATAGTGGCCCAAGTAACACTGCTTGGGGTTACTTGGTCCATTATAAGAATTCTTGATGTTAACTCCAAATTAGAACATAAAGTGGTTACTTGTGCATCCAGGAGTTTTTAAAAAAACATTTGGCCCCCCTGAAAGCAATAGTGATATTACTTATTTTTCCAAAAATAAGTAATATTATGACTTTTTTGCTTGTTAAATCATATATCTGATGTTAAACTTTTACTGTTCAGAAAGTTTAGTGAGAATTATGTTGAAAACAATCAACTACAACACGAACTTCTATTTTAACAAATATATCAGAAACAAACAGTAACAGGAAGTATGATCACTTGCTTCCATACAGCAATTTAATACCGGTACACAATTTTAGGAGGCCACTTGACTCAAACACCTTATTTGAGTGCGGAAATGTTTGCACTTCGAGGTAAATATGAGAATCAATTTAATAAACAATGAGCTAAAAAAACTTGAGAATGAATTTAAGAGCAACAGCTGAAAAAACACAGTGAACTAGTAATCGAAACTTAAAATGAAAACTTGAAGCAAAACAATGCAATAGTTTTGATGTTGAAAAATCAGTTTTTGTAATAGAGAACACTGCTGCAAAAGGGCAGTAACAACAAGTTTAAATAAGGCATGTATGGTAATTCAGCTGTTCCTCACAATGTTAAGGAAATTTAAAACTACCCCGGCGCATCATCATTGGCTGCATTAGCAATTTTACTATAGTTTCAAAGTCACAAATATCCTTATCTTTATTAGTGTAGCTTATACAGGTGACACAAATTTTGGTTTGAAAATCAGCTAAAATCTTAGCTTAGCGTAACACTTTTACCTACCATCCAATACCGGTAACCAGTGTTCCCACTAAGCCGATTTTTTTCAGCGAATCGGCGATTTGATGGAGCAAGGGTAAATAAATTTTGGCAATATAGCAAACATAGCTTAGAAAATTCGACAAATTTGTGGAAACATGACATTTAGTATACCTTAATACTGGATTGGTACGAAATTAAGGGCGCATAAATGTCTTTTTAGAGCTTTGGGTGCAATTGTTGAAAGAAACTTTGGGCACTCGCCGATTAGCCATAAAGTTAGAGGAAACACAGCCGGTAACTCTTGTTAACACACCTAAGAACAGTTACCTACAGTGTACCAGTGAAAGGCTGGATCCAAACTACTGGTATATATTGCATATAAACATCACCCCAACCTAATAATCCATGCATATAAAACCTGCAAACCTAACAAACATGCTTATGAACATCATATGAACAACCATCCAAAGGTATCATAAAACAGGTGGGTGGTCCGAGTTACCTTGGTGGTCCAACTAACAACATTTTAGCAAAAAATATGACCACCACGGCTTTTTTTTTGGCTTAAAACTAGGATAGTTTTAATATTTATTGATCTCCCCTTAAATGCTCGACTATCCAATAACATGTTGACACAGCATCAAAAATCACCCTTAAATATGGCCACTAGGAGGCCACTCATTTTGAGTTTCAAAAAATATCAGCATTTTTTACTCCTCATTTTGCAATGCTATTACACAATTTTGCTTGTTAGGTGAACAGCTTGGTATGCCACAAGAACTTATATACGAGGTATGTTTGAAAAGTAACGGGATTGGGTGTATAGCTGTTTTATTTTATTTGACAAGTAAATTTTACAACATGTCACCTTCAAAGTATCTCCTTGGGCTTGAATGCACTTTTCCAATCTCCTTCGCCACACTTCTACGCACTTCTGGAAGGATTCCTCTGGGATCACTCAAAGCTCTCTCCTCACGGCTGTTTTAATGGCTTCTAAATCTTGAAAACGAGTTCCTTTGATGACTCCTTTGAGTTTGGGAAACAAAAAAAAGTCACAAGGGTCAGATCTGGACAGTTGGGTGGTTGCTCTAGTACAGCAATGTTATTTTTGGCAAGAAACTCCCAAATTCCCAAGGCATTATGAGCTGGAGCATTGTCATGATGAAGCAGCCATGACCTTGTTTCCCACTGTTCTCTTCTTTTCTCCCTCACTGAGTTCATCAGATGTTGCAAGATGTTTTTGTAGACGTGCTGATTAATAGTTTGGCCTTGTGGCAAGAATTCTGCGTGGACAATTCCATGGACATCAAAAAAAGCGATCAGGATCACTTTGGTTTTGGACTTAAACACCCTCGCCTTTTTGGGTCTTGGTGACAATGTGCTCTTCCATTCACGGCTCTGCCGTTTGGTGAGTAGATCACACTTGAAGATCCATGACTCATCGTCAATAACAACTCTTTTCAGCAAGTTGGGTTCAGTTTCGAGTTGCTGCAAAATGTCTTGACACATTTGCACATGCTGCTCCTTTTGTCCTTCATTCAGCAACCTTGGTACCATTTTTGCACAGATCTTCCTCATCCCCAGATCTTCCGTAAGGATCCTCTATACCCTCTCACTATTCATACCTGCTCAACTGCTATCATTCTAACTGTAAGACTGCGATCGTTCTGCACCTTTTGTCTCACACGCTCAACATTTTCATCTGTTCTGCTTGTGGATGGCCTCCCACTCCTGTGATCATCTTTCACCTGCTCTCTTCCCTCTTTGAACCTCCTGTGCCCCTCAAAAAGACGAGTTCTTGGACATCGTGTCATCACCATAGACTTCTTGACGCGACTTTAGTGCTTCAGTTGGAGTTTTTCTAAGACGGACAAGAAATTTCGGGTTGATTTGTTGTTTGATGCTCATCCTTTGCACCAGAGAAAAAAAAGCCAAAAATTCTTAATTTTGTCAAATTTTCACAAAACACTGCCTTGACAGAAAAATGTGCAAAAAAGATTGTAGTTATCACAGACTGCTGAAATTGGGTTTTCAAAGCAATAATACATTGTGACATCATAGAAAGCAATGCTTTTTCTCTGCAATAAAAGTTGTTCATGCAGTGTGCACAACAGTCCCGTTACTTTCAAACACACCTCGTACATAACGAATTATATTGATAATGAACAATGATTGAACAAACTATACCAATACACTAGTTTGTGTTAAAACTTCTTTACCCTTATTTAGTCCAATTTACCTGCGATGTTGAAGTAACCCCATTTCACGGTACTAATGACCAGATAACACATAGATTTGATATTAAATAGGTAACTTGTTACTTTATGGTATATCACAGAAAACAGGCAGACAGGTGGTAAAGACCTTAATTACTGTTATTCAATTGACAATGACACTAAAGCGGTTTTTACTGAACATCCGTATTTATGCATACAGCTATAAAATATGTGCATGTGTATAATATACATCTACATATTTACGCAGGGTAGTTTATTGATATGCGGAAATACGCATAAGTGTATTTCAGCTAGTGTATCTCAAAAGCATGAAATAAATGACTTGTGAGTTTGATAATCTGTGATACCTTTTATTTGATTGTTAAAAGCGAAGGATCTTACTGGTATTTGCTCCCTCTCTCAATTAGTGGTAGTGATAATAATACTTATAGCATGATCATGATTGTAGCCCTCATTTACGGTGGAAACTAATAGTAGTTTTTAGTCTCTGAACAGGCCCTCCCTGACAAAGTTTCTCTCTGAGGTCTTGGCTGTAATGGTGCAAGCCATGGTCTCTGGCGGCTTGGGGCCTCACCCCCAAAACTTGAGTTGCGTTAGTTTGGTTAACAGCCTGCTCAATTTGGACAGTTTTAACACAAGAAAATTTTGCTTTGGATTCAAGCCTCTTTTCCCTTATGCAACCTCATTGCGCACCTTACGTCTGAGCACTAGCATATTGGTAGCTTCAAAGCTGTAGCTTAATTTTACATGTGATAAAAGCGTAGCATAAATCTTGAATCAAATTCACAGTTTAAAACTCTCTACAATAATGCCTAGATATAGTGTTACTTTGGTTTTTAGCTCCTAAATTTTAAGGGATATGCTAGGCTCGAAGTTAAGACATTGGCCAAACTTTTCTTGGTCCTCAAATTGACCTTGCTCTGACAAAACCTTAAACGAGTAATAGAATATCTGTTTGTACTTGTCTTGTTTAATTCTACCTGAAGTTGCTTCATCCTAATCTTAAAAATCTTCTTAAAAACCAACCTTTTATTTTCAAAAAGCTGTTGCTCTCAGTGGTATTCGAACCTAAAGATACAAACCAGAACAAAAGTGAGTTTAATTCTCAGTGACTTAACTTCTCCATCCAAACCACACTTGTCCTCTGGCACAATCAAGTATTTCAAGTGTTTGCAACAGCAAAGGATATTTACAAATGCAATGATAGCATTTTGGTATGAATTGTGGTGGATGTATTTGTGATTTGCTGAAAAACTAAAACTTGGAAATGCCTAGTTTGCAATTTGCCGTCAGAGCAACTACCGTACCTCAAAAATCAAAAGATCGACTGAGTTGCCTCTGTAGAATTCAGTTTAATTGATCAAAAAAATATGGTAATAGTGCTAGTAACCTTCCATTGCCAAACATAAATGAATAGGTTCATCACAAATTCAGCAAATGTTTAAAAAGAAACAGTATTTAGCACAACTAGAAGGAGCTATTGTCCAGTTGGTTGAGCGATAATATGTTTGTTTATGGAGCGGGAGGTCTGAGGTTCAAACCTCTGGCCAATCAAATCGACACAGTGTTGCCAACAGCTCGCCACTGCTGCAACATTTAATTGAAACGAGCTGTGTTGCCCGGGCGCAATAATGCAAAGATGGGCCTTGTCAACTCGTTACACACTTCAGCGTATTGCAGCGAGAATGAAAGATTTGATTTAATAAGGAACTAAAGACCAAAAAAAAAAGTCAATTAATCAAGTACTTTGGGCGTACTTTAAGAAACTTTGTAGAAATTTCCAAACAATAGGTCCCAAAAATTGATTGCAAAAACTTTACTACGTTTGTGTAAAAATTTACAGTTTTGATTTTGGTGAGATTCGAACCCAGATTAAAAGTTTCAAGAGCAAAGTACCATAACCAGTAACCACTACGCCATTCAAGCAACCTTGTAATGTCACACTGCAAAAGAATTTCTTTATAAAGAGCTGAAAAATATGCATATCTAATCTGTATTTTATTCTTTGCAGAGTGTAAAAAAAATGCATGCTGAAATCAGCATGTTCAGTAAAAAGCAACATGAAACGAGCCAGCAAGAGTAAAAACTTTATGTGCTTATGCAAGTTTTTATTTGTGTATGAATGTTTTTTTTTATGCATATGCGTTAATATGGATGTTCAGTAAAAGCCGCTTAGTGTTACAATTTGCAGCACCAAGGCAAATCCCCTATTCAGTATTCACGTAGGAATAAAAATTCCTTGCAGATATACTGATCAAAAAATACTGTATCATTTAAGATTCTATATTAGTTTGATACAACATTACTACTAGTATCAAATGCTTCTTATCAAATACAACATTTTTGTTCTCAGGTTAAAAAATTTAGGGTGGTATTAGAAATTGTTAATCTTAAATTCATCAACAATGAGTGGATATTTTGTTCATGGTGGAACCCAATACCCGTAAGTTTTTAATGTATTACATGAAATTAAGAAATTTAAACCTAAAGGTTCAAGGATGTGTGTTAATGGCTGTAACACCTTAAAGGCGGTGAATTATCCAGCCAATTCCAGTGGTTTACAATAGCCAAAACTGAACTATGATTTTTGATATATTTTGTTTTGAATTTGGGGCTGCGTTTGCAAAGATATTCAACAAATACAAAAAGATGTCCCCCGGAAAAAAATTTTTGGAAACTCTGTGTTTTGATCTTCCCGCCAAAACCATAGTTCTCTATACTATTAGGCCTAACTACCTCTAAACTATTAGGCCTAATAGTTCAGAGACAGTTAGGCCTAAACTATCTAGAAATAAACTATTTAGAAAAAAACTATCTCTAAACTATTAGGCCTACCACTGTTCTCTAAACCATTAGGCCTACTGTGGTTTTGGCGGGAAGAACAAAACTAAGAGTTTCCAAAAAGTTTTTTTGGGGGACATCTTTTTGTATTTGTTGAATATCTTTGCAACCGCAGTCCCATAATTAAAACAAAAAATATCAAAAATTATAGTTCAATTTTAGCTATTGTAAACCACTGGAATTGGCTGGATGATTCACCGCCTTTAAATGCCAATCTTGAGTACACTCATAGTTTAGTGTTTGTTCAATAGTGTCAACTGCGAGTATTCTTGTGATTTAAATTAAATGCTTAAAATCAATCCTTTGGCATCTATAGCAAAATCCAAAAATTACTTTTGCGCTAAAGCCACAATAGTTGCTAAAAATTGGAAGAATTGTGAAGATATGCAAAGAAATTTAGCACTAGTCTTTAGCACTGCTATGTTTGGCATTTTTGAAAATGAACAGTTTTGGCAAAAATCGGTCAGCAGTCAACAATAACATGTTAAATGTTTTGTTGATAGACAGCTTGTTTAAAGCTTTTAGCTTCATCAAATCACTTACATTCAGTTTCTGATTAGTTTATTTTATATTGTTATGCAAACTATGGATTGTAAAAAGTTAATTACATTTGTTGATTAAATTTAGCTAGTCAAGTTTCCATTTTGTGCTGTTTTCTGCAATGATGTGATTTCGCTTGTGTATGCATTTTGTGGTGCTTGATGTAGTTGCTTTAAGTGACAAAAGTTTATGAAAATGAAGAAACAAATTTTGGAATTATGGAGTTCCTGATGTGATGAACTGCATGCCTAGTATTTAGATTAGGCCTTTCAATGTTCAAGTAATTTATACTCATAGTTTACTTATTGATGCTCTGAGAGTTCAATTTAAAGTCTTGAAAGCAGAACTTACAATGACTGAAATAATAACGAAACTCTTTTAACAGATAAATGCAATCACTTTTTCCAGGATTTCGTTTATTAGTTGAAAAATTACACTGGTCAACAAAAAAATAGTTTTTTTAAAATGAGAACAAGATTACTAAATTCTGGGTAACATCGGGGCGCTGATTCTGAATCTGGCATTAGTTTTCTTGTAGCACATCAGGATTTTGAGATATGAGGGGCATGATGTGTGAGATTGCATGCATTTTGTACCCCATAAATGACAATATCTCTGGCATTATCATGGCTGTTGCTCAGGTTTTGACATTTGCCACTAACCACATTAGCATGCTGTTATACCTACTTCAGCAAATTTAAAAAAAAAGATAAAAAACAGACTTTAGCACTTGATAGACTTTCTTTCTTTCTTTCTAAACACTATGAATATTTTGGAAATCATTATATGAAATACTGTTAATGTATAAAACTATTTTACAGCTGTAGAAATAACTAGTTTATTTAATATAACATATTGCCATATACTGTTAATATTATTCTCTTAATTCTGCCTGCATATGTTCCTACATTTTTCACTCTCAACACTTACTGTAGACTACTTAAATAACTTGCAAAACTGCCTGCTGCCATCCTTTCCTCGTCACTCAGAGCTTGCACTTGCGTTGTTTCACCACTTAAGAATGTTATTCTGTGATGTCATTATAAAATGTTCTTTTGTATTTGGACTGTAAATGCTTAACAACAAAAGATGATTTAAAATTATGAAAACCAAAATATCTCAAAAACCTGATGTGCTAGAGGAAAAGTAAAATCATTTTTGGAATCTGCATCATAAATACATCAAGATAAACTCACCTGAATCTCTGTTTAAAATTTGCTGCTGACCAGTGTTATTATTGCAAAAACTATTATGGTGTTATATTTAGTGTTTTTAAACTTTCCAAGCCCATGGTTTTTCTGTTCTACGTTATGTTGCTAAAAATTCTTTGGCAGCTATATCAATTGCTAACCACTAATGCTGTTAGTGCTTTCTCAATTGGTGTTTTTAGATTTGGCCAAAACCAAGGGCAACCACAACAATCTACTACCAATGTATGTATTTATGTAGCACTTGTATCATTTTGTGTTAGTAGGATTAGTTCCAAATTGTTTGGGTGTTTTGGTTATAATGTTCTCTCCTAGGATTTGGTCAGTATGGTTATGCCTAAAAAATCATTGGTTGTTAT
The DNA here is from genome assembly GCA_963965965.1 of Trididemnum nubilum. Classification (NCBI taxonomy): domain Eukaryota; kingdom Metazoa; phylum Chordata; class Ascidiacea; order Aplousobranchia; family Didemnidae; genus Trididemnum; species Trididemnum nubilum. Next base: position 13,631,194 of record OZ014481.1, read on the forward strand.
ATCAAGCAATAGGCATTCCAACAGCGAGTCTGTTTGCTCTTAATAAATATACTCATTTGCTCATTTTATATCAGCTTAATAGTTACACAGTTGGAGTAATGGTGCTCTAATATGTTTGGCTATTGTCATTTAAATGCCAAAGATGAATGATATTTTGTCTGACTTTGTATCAGCTCATTGCTTTTTCATTAAATTTTGATGCTGATACAGAAAAGATTGGAAATTAAACTTCAATATTTCAACATAGCCATGGCAATGTAAAGCATACTGAATATCGTTTGTTTGATGGTAGCATGTGGATGTGATATCTTATAGCTCGCATCTTTGTGCTAATGTTTTTTTATTTCAAGCAACAACAGCCACAGCAGCAGCAGCAGCAGCAACAACAACAGCAGCAATCATTTTATGGAACTACATCTTATCCAGCTTCGCATACTGGAGGTATCTTCTCTTATAATTTTGCTGGCAAAGTTGGCCTCGTACAGTGGTTGGTGCTAACAGTAAATTTTAGTACTGTACCGGTCTTGGACTGTCGTATCCTGTGCAAAATAACAAAATGAATGCTTTTACAGGTGGGTCAATCCATGCTTAATTTGACGGGCTGTCAACCCATGTTCTAGAATCTTCACCAAACTCAGCATGGGGGTAGAACAGAGTAAAAAAACCTGTATTCAAAAAATTTCACAGTTCTAGCACAAGCCATTCCTGAGATATGGCTGTTTTAAAATTGTACAAATAAGTGAATTTTGAGGATATGCATGAGTGATTTTGACCTCTGAAGCTCAAAGTTGAGGTGGGAAAATGCAGTATATCCCCATTTTTGACCATGCCAAAACCAATAAAACAGTTATTTACAAGGTAAAAAAATTGTTTTTGAGTTATTTTATAATATAGGTATTTCTCTTTGTGCCTCGATTATGGGGTGCGCTGAGTTTTTTAGCCCCATCTTGGATGACTGCTTTTCATGGCTAACATGAAACCAAGCTTTGTCAAACTGATTTACCATGTGTAACAAGGCAGTGGTTTCCAACCGCCAGTGCCAGTGTGCCTAAAGTTTTTGCCGGTCCGCGGAATAGCTTTCCACATATCATTCCAATGCTTTTCTTGTTTAAAAAACTCATTTTACGCTTTGCGGATTTTTAGCTAGTAAAAGTGGCAAAAGGAAAAAGAAAAACCGATTACATTGTGTGTGATTCTACTTTGCACTCAAGATATGACAAAGAATCCTTGTCTCAATTCTGGAGATCTCTTGAAAACGAATATCCATCTCTAAGTTGTTATGGTAATTTCAAGCAGCTACTTAACCTCGTAGCGCCCACGCATACAAATATTTGAAAAAAAAAAATACACGAAAGGTTTTTTTCAAGTCAAATGGTGATACATAATCAAACTTATGAAATTTCGGGGATATCATAATTAATTACCATATTTAGAAATGTTGTGAATATGCAACACTGGGTCTTACAGGCTGCAATGAGGGATTACAACACAAAAAGAAAAAACAAAGTTTATTCACACAAAAACAAATGATTTCAATGCAAATCGAATTTGCAAATACCACATAACTGAATTATTATTTATTAGCTACACAAAAAGGATTTGGCATAATCGGTGAATAATCTTCATACAAAACAACTTTATACAACATTAGTACCCATTTAGTAGTTGTAGCGATCAACAATGATTGACCCTTGCTCCAATCAAAACTTTGATTTCTAAATTCTAAAGCCCTTACTCCTAATTTAAACTCAGAAACCACCATTTTTGAAAAAGTATAGCACGAAGATGTCCTACTAAGTAACCGCTGTATACTTAGACGACACTTTCTACAGCTACTATAATGCTGATATGCAATGCAGCAAATACTACATCGTCTTATAAAGCCACTACACAGTACTTGCATAAAATGACCTAGCTAAATCACTTTTTGAAACAAATGCTGTTTTTGTTCAGCAGCCAGTGATGCCAGCGACCGTTGTTCAAAAACATCAGATTTTTAGAGAAGAAACATAAGATTACATCTAAACTATAAAACCAATGCAGTAAATTTCGTACAGAGACATCCATGCAAGCCCGGTGCCACGGGGGTCATTTCAGGGCCGTGACCCCCAAGCGAGAACTGTGGCCCCCCAAGCAAGCAAGAGTTGTGCCGCAAAGAAAGCAAGGACCAACACCATTGGGATGCATTTGTGATCAAGACCTTTTTGCTTTGTTTTTAGTCTTCACCCCCAAATGTGAGGGCAAAATCCATACCAAAGGAGGTTTTTGTGCCCCCATGCGATGATGTGTCCCCCCAAAAAATCAACAGGACCAACACCATTAGGGTGCATTTGTGGTCAAGACTTTTTTGTTTTGTTTTTGGTCTTCACCTCCAAATGTGAGGGCAAAATTCGTACCAAAGGAGGTTTTTGTGCCCCCAAGGGAGAATGTGTCCCTAAGCAAAAATCGTGCCCCAAAAGAAAGCAACAGGACCGACGCCACATAGATGCATTTGCGATAAAGACGTTTTTTTTGGTCTTCATCCTCGAATATATTTTTTGCCCCACCAAAATTTTTTATGCCCCCCTCCTCCCCAGCACACTACTCGGGCGCTGGGTCTGCATCCATGAACAGAAGTGAAATAAGGCTGAAGATTGTTTTTTTTGGAAGATCTCAATATCACATCTATTTCAACCGTTTGTTTAGGCTTGGGTGAAGACCTTTTTCTGTTTTGTTTGGAAATCATCGCATTTCCAAAGCTGTTTGCCAAATGATAAGCTATAGGGTGGATTTAGCTTTGTATAATCTTTTTTCGCAATTCGCATCAAAATTTTGTCAAAAACATCAGATTTCCTAGTAAAAGCAAATTACCGCAGATTTTCATCAAAAACATCAAACATCAGATTGCAAGCCAAAAACATCAACACTGGCATCACTGTCTGCAGCTCAACTGGCTTGATTTAGATTTGGACTACTTGGAATGCACTAATTGGCGCTATTTTAAATGTTTAAAAATAAGCCAGGACCTAAAAAAGGATATTGAAGAATATGCACTGTGTATTTGTAATACTAGCTACCTTTACTCAGCATCTACACCAATTTACCAATCAAGCCCCTCAACGCCCAGTGTTGCAAATTTGCAACATCACTTCAAATTGTTTTGCTCTGAAAGACTTTGTTTCAAGTCTGACAGTTTTGCTCATTCTAAGTGACGTTTGGGTAGTACTAATTCAGAAAACGCAAAATATATTTTGATTTCTATGCTATCTAAATCACAAAAAGGAAACAAAAATTGGTCACTAACCAAATTTTTGCAAAAAATGCTAAGCAAATATGAAAAAGGCTGCTTTTCGCAGCCAGTGGTAGGTGGAAGTGAAATAAGGTGCACATTTGTAACAGCGGGCGTTTAGGTAACTAGCCAAATTTGTAGAATTAATTTATTCAATCACAAGTTCATGTTCAACGCTCTAGAATCTACGTTGCATATTTGCAAGGTGGGGTGCTACAGGATTAAGCGTGGACATTTTTTCAGCTCTGGCTTAATTGAAAAAAGCAGAGAAATCGATTGGATGCTGAAGCAGAGCTGTATGTTTTAAAAACTTCTTTGCTGCCATGCTTGTCTCTCATATTAGCATCGAAACAGAACAAATTTCCCAATAACTTTGTTTTTGTACTATATGTCCATAAATTGGCATTTCGTTGAATTGTTGTATTCAAATGCACACCATATGCCAAAACAGTAGCGTAGCCATAAGGGTGCAGGGAACTATTCAGTAAATATTAGTCAAGCATTTCTCTCAAATCTCGTACCATACCATTAGCCCTCCCAATTATCTTTCTTTATGAAATATAGACAAAATATATTATTCTTCGTGAGTTTTGTATGAATTTTTAGTTTAACCATTAGTCACCTGTCACATACCCCACTTATGTAACCAGATTAATTATGCTTTTGCACTGTTGATTTCTATGGCACGGTTTAAATACATTGATTTTTATTATAATAGGCCTATGCCCTATAATCAAGTCAAGCTTAAAAAATCCAAAATTTTCGAGCACTGGACTTCCGAAGTAGTCCCTCTATTGCAGATTTCTGGCTCTGTGCCTGTACCAAAATAATGCATTAAATGCTATTTATTTTGCGGTGGTTAATAAAATGTGATAATAACCACACTGAAACTGTATTTGTTATATCCATTGCGATTTTAGGTATCAGTCTGTGAACATTTGTTTCATTTTTAGCACTCTGCCAATATGTAAAGGTTGGCAACCACTGTTATAAGGTACCAGTATCAAATGATAACTAGGGCATTGTTACAGTTTTTTTTCATTTAAATATTCTGGAACACATTCATATCATTTTTTTCACCCAATCAGTGTTCCCATTAAGCCGATTTTTTTTAGCGAATCTGCGATTTGTTGGAGCTAGGGCAAATAATTTTTGGCAATATAGTAAACATAGCTTTAAAAAATTTGACAAATTTGTTGAAATATGACGTTTGGCATACTTTAACACTGGATTGGTATGAAATTTTGGGCACATAAACGTCTTTTTAGAGCTTTGGGGACAATTGTTAATTGAAAATTTATGCACTCGCTGATCAGCCATAAAGTTAGAGGGAACACAGCACCCAGTATCAGCGAATCAAATTGGATGCAAGTACATTTTCTCAAGCTTAAACTTTTCTGCTACATTTGATTTTTCACTAGCTGTATACCAAAAAGTTAAAAGCATGGGTTTTGTGGGATGCTAGTTTAACTTTGATTTGTGGGTAGGTCTCATTTTAATTGTAAATGAAGCACAATTGAAAGTCAATGTTAAATTTATGTGCACACATGGCACATCACCATCATTTTAATGGCCTGAGCAAGATGACATTTGTGCTATTCCTTTACAACCAAATTATTTACACTCCTTCTACTTCATTGAGTTGGCAGCGTGGCTGAGAGAATAAAGGCGTCGTTTTTTACAACGACACTGATCGAATAATCTGTGTTCAACGTGCAATCTGGTCTTGTTGTTGTGTCCTTGGATAAGACGGTTTTCGATGATTATCTCTGCTTGGTGGCTTTGAACAAGCAGCTAATTCTGTGGACGAGAATTCGAAGAAATTCACAGGAACATTGGAAACTCCTAAGCAAGTGCGGATTTCTCTTAATCACAAAGTAGTCATTGCAGTGAAAAATGTGCTGATCGTCCAATAAGTTAGTGTCTGACGTGTCTGGTGACTGGAGAATAAATATGTGCTACATCAGCGACAACGAATCTATAAACTTATTAGACTAAGTGTGAAAACAATTGAACAAAATGTTTACAACTAAGTCTAATTTGCTTCAAACTTTATTGTTTACATTGGCCTAAATTCATTGTACTATCAATTTCAAATCGTTAATTTAGTTTATCATCATTTGAAACTTTCGAACTACGTCCCAATGCATCTTCTTATGTCTAATTGAATTCTCAAATGGTGGATTAAAAAGTTTTAAAAATCAGGTTAATGACTTGAATGCTTTTGGTAAGTGATACACTATTTCTGACATTGTGGTGAAGTTTTGTATGGTGATCTTAACCGGTGTTGTGTCTAACAGAGGTTAACACTTGGTTAGTATGACCAAATTGACCATTTACAGCTTGCAAAATATCAAGCTAATTTTGATAAGCAGCAAAAACTTGGCTTTCATGCATGCTTTGAACAAAGAAATGTTACGATTAAAAAGTAATAGAGTTATACTTAAGAAAAAAGCATTCGAAAAGTTATCTTGTGTGACATGTTTCTGAAATGAAAAACTGAAGAAATGCATGGTTTATTAATTTTGATGCTTTGTAATACATGTTAGATTAGTTTGACAAAACTTGGTTTCGTATTAGCCATTAAAAGTTGCCATTCAAGATGGGGTTAAATCATTTTTTAAGAAAATTTCAGAGCTACCCATAATCGAGGCACAAAGAAAAACTCCTAAAATATTACATAACTCAAAAACAATTTTTTCAACTTGAAAATAACTGTTTTATTAGATTTGGCATGGTCAAAAATGGCGGGGTAGCAATTTACTGCATTCTCCTACCTCAACTTTGAGCTTCAGAGGTCAAAATCACTCATGCGTATCCTCAAAATTCACTTATTTGTACAATTTTAAAACGGCTATATCTCAGGAATGACTTGCGCTAGAAAGGTAAAATTTTTGCAAACAGGTTTTTTTACTTTGTTTTACCCCCATGCCCAAGTTTGGTGAAGATCCTAGAACATGGGTTGACATTTCGCAAAAAATATAAATTAAGCATGGATTGACCCAGGCATAAAATCTATAAGAGAGTGAATAAAAAAAAAGTGAAAAGAGTGAAACACACTGGGTTCCACATTACCCTGTCCATCAAGGGGACTAAAATAACAATTCATGTTTTTGATTAAGCTTTACTTTTTTACCTTAGTGAACCAAACGTCTCAACAATATTCTTCAATGTCTTCCACTGGTCCTGCAAATACTGGCAACTATCAATCCAATACTGGCTCTGCTGGATACAATACTTCCCAGCAGTAAGTATAAAGTTACTCTAAACATTCTGCAAATGAAACACGGTTTTTGTGGTTTTACGAGAATAGGCCTATTACAAATCAAATTTTAAGAGAAGCCGCAAAAAGCTGTAGTAGTAAAATATACAGGACCACTAGAACCGAAATGATCACAAGGATTAGGGTCTTTTGCATCCTTTCAGTCCTAGTGCTCCTGTATTGTTTTAGTAGTAACCGCAGAAAGCAGTGAACAGAACTTTGCTTATGGCTTAGGCATGCTTTCGTATTCAACCTTGTGGCACTAATAAGCTCTTTACTGAAAATATCATGATGATCAATATACCTTATTTTCTTGACTAGAAACCGCCCTTGAAGAGAAGCCACTCTTGAATAGAAGCCACAACAAACAATGAGAAACCCGCTTATAAATGAACAATGATAAAACCGCGGATTAGCGGTTAAGTGGCACCTGAGAACCTTACTCACTGTTTTGCTTTCTTGTCACTTATGATAGATAAATTTGAATGCCCACTGGGCACCTATTTCAAGATGCAAGGAAAACGTTTGTGTAAAAAGTAGAAGCCGCCCTTGAATGAAAGCCATAGAAAACGTTTAAAAATAAAAATTAGTAGCCGCGGTTTCTATTCAAAAAATACGGTAGGTTTCTTGTTAAAACGAACATTTAAATTGGTGAAGTGCGGACATGCTTGTCGAACATCAGAAAGAAGATGAGCCTTTGCCCATGCTTGAAACAGCAAGCCTTTTCTTAGATCTAAATTGTGTTAGTAGACGATAGTACCTGTAATCGATGAACTGTGAAGATGGCAGTTCCATAATCATGCTTCATTTTGATTCTATGTAAAACGCTAACTGATTGTTTAGATACAACTCTACTTCTAGTGCTTCAACCAGCAACTATGGCAGTGGAAGCGCTAATACCAATTATGGCAACACTAGTTCTTACTCTGGACAAAATTATGGTAGTGGCAGTGGGGGTGAGTATTTTAGTGGTTGTTAAACGAGTGTATATCAAATAAATGATTTTTCAGCTTTGCTTTACTGCATGGCGTCAACAAATTCCAGTCTAATCTAAGAAAATAGTTAATTGTGCTTTTTACTTGGCTTTTTTGTACCAGATTAGTCATATTGGTCATGGATTAACTCTTTTGAAAGAAAGACTAGCAATTTAGCATATCATACCGAACGATTTTCGTAACTGTAAGTTGAAGACTGAGAATAGAATAGACGAGAAAATCTAATGAATGAAAACAATTTCTCTGTGTTTTGTTATACCGTATTATTATAAATTTCCAAATTGCTGTTTGAATGTGGTAACATTTTGATACCTAATTTCAGCTTTGGCACTGATATTTAAATTTGTGCACTTTAGACTTGTGTTGTATAAATGAAGGCCTCTTCTTTCAAGTTTTCATTTACAGGTCAAAACAAGAACTACAGCAACACTAGCTCTTACTCCGGATCAAATTATGGTGGAGGTAATAAAAATGCACCGTACTTTTTATGTGGATAAAGTCGGCTGCTTATTACTTGATTGGTATTAACACACTTTATTTTTTCCAGTCTTTTAATTTAACACACTTTATTTTTTCCACTTTAGTTTGAAAGTTCAAGTGCAAATTATTTTTATGTATAGTGTGTATTTTATTGCATCTAAGTGACAAATAATAAATCCAACTTGAACTTTCAAACTGGTCGTACTTCAGAGTCAAAAATGCTTTAGTTGTGCAAGTTTTAAATCACCGGTTTTGTTTCTCGCTCCCTGTAATTGACTGAGAGGAATTCGAAGAATTTATTACAGGGTTTATACGGTCAGGGAAAATCAGGGGAAAACATATCTTTTTCGAGATGGTCAGGGAAAGTCAGGGAGAGTCAGGGAAAGTCAGGGAATTCAACGAAAAAGTCAGGGAGATTTTTTTGGAAAGTTCTTATCTCCTATGAATCAAGATCCATTGTTTTTTAAGATACAATCAATCTTTTTTAAGATACAATTACGACAGGTCACCTGTGAAATTCTTATTTCTGCTGCTGAATTGATGTTTCTGTGTATGTATGCTTTAGGTGTGCATAGTTCTTTTTGCTGCTGGTTGATATTATACTGTTTGTTTATATTCTGAAAGTCAGGGAAAAAGTATGTTTTGCAGGATTGGGTCAGGGAAAAACATAGGGATTTTAAACGAAAGTCAGGGAAAACAGGTGCGATTTTGACGAAAGTCAGGGGAAGATGTCAGAAAAATTCCGTATGAACCCTGTATTAACTTGATACAATTTTTCATTCATTATTGAAACTTTAGCTGGGTTACGTTCTTTACTTTTAGGATCCAATGAGTAGAGCTTGGATTGAACAGATTCAAAAAAGTACTCAATAGCAGTAGCCAGAGACTTGACCATAACACAGTATACTTGTGTAGAAATTAAAAGGAATAAATTTTAGAATTTGAAACCCTACCGTTTGTTTCACACGCAATCAAAATCATCTAAGGTGTCTTATTTAGATAGACTTCTGGAGATCCAGACAGTTCTTTCAGATTTTCTAATTAAATGACTTGTTTCACAGATACTATTACTTTCTATTATTTGTAGGAAAGTCGAACAATTTTAGCAGTGGTTCATACAGCTTCAACAAAGGTTCTGGATCTTCAAGTAAGTAGATTACTTGTTTTCAAGAACTGCAATTATTTCTGTTTTCGTAATTTGCTTACTATCTGTGCATCTTAAAGCATATCATACCTTTTACTTGCTCTACAGGGTGAAACTGCTTTTGACTTCCGTTGTGTGATGTTTTGCATCCTGCATTATAGTCAGAATCATACATACTGTAATGAAATGGTATATAAACACCATTCGCAGAGTGTGTTTTTCTTTTTAAAGTGCGTGCAAGTACCATATTTTTATAGGTGTACCTTTATGCCTGGTACCGGTCATAATTGATAAAGCTTTTTGTGCTTTGAATTTCGAAAAACTTGATTTGATGTGGACTTTCTCTTTAAGCTAATTGCTATTTTTTCACAATAATTTTGTATATAGACAACACCGGCAACTACAACACTTATCAGAATGCTCAATCTTCGTACGAGAAGGCTCTCTTCACTGCAGCTAACCAATACTACTCCAATAGAGGTTCCAGAGGCAGAGGAAGAGGATCATCTGGAAGAGGACGTGGAGGTGGTGGAAGAGGAAGCTTCACTCAACCTGTGAGTTGCTTGTTTTTACGTGCATTGGATATTCGACAACTTATGGGAGTAGCAACAGTCGATAGATGCATGCATCATGTGTCACCACGACCTCATTTCGTAGATTTACATCATCGTAAACCCGAAGAAAGTAACATACTAGAATTGACCATTTGGTATTTAAAGCTATATTGTTGTTACGTTAATTTTTCATGTGCTTTATTAGCTTTTAATTTTTCAGCAAAACACCGGTCCTAAACCGATCAAGGCTTCTGAGATTAAAGCATTTCTTTATGCATGGTGTGGCCAGAGAAAACTGAAACCCGATTATGACGTCACCACTGAAGGAGAACCACCGAAAAAAGTTTCTTTCAATTGCAAAGTAAGATAACTAAAACCTAAATCTCTGCTTTAATATATGTATTTTATTTTTTACCGTTCATGCTAAAATCACATTTATTTACTAACATTTTGTCATCGATGTGTGTTTTTGGTATAAGGTTATGTATTTTACTTCGCTAGACCATTGTTACACAGTGTTTGTAAAATTCACCGAAGTTTAATATTACAGTAACTTGATAGCTTTGTTAGATTAGTAGTTTTAAATCTAAGCGTAACTTCAGCATTTAATGTACATGACTATTGACTACGCGAGAAATTTGTTTTGAGTATTCCGACTATCTAAAATTTCCATGACATGTGGGATTGCGGGTGGAGACTGAAAAGTCTGGTGTTATCTTTTAATTAGTTTAAAACCCTTGAAACAGTTCTTTAAGCTTTATATCTTCACCAGAAAGGCTTTATTTCACCGAAAATTTCTATCTAGTTTTATTTTAATTCTGACTTGATTCTAACCCGAACTCAAATCCTTGGTCTAAAGCCAACCCAAAATCTAACCCAACCTAATCTTGACCCTTAACAAGCAAATGAAAAATGCGCGAATGAATATTTCTCATTATCGACAAGTTTGACGTCCTTCGTGGTCGACTCCTGGGAAATCATAACAACTTCCACTGGCAGTTAGGTGGCCAGATCAACCACCAACCCTGCAGCTTCGAAGCAGCTCGAGTCTTAAGATGCACAGAGATGGACTGCGCTGTTTCGAGCTTTTAGCTCTCATCGGCAGCCCTCAGCTTCTCTAACAAAGTTATTCCCCAGCTGGACAAGACTCTTGGCCGAACTTGACATACCTTAAGGGATTGCAGAGCGGCAGAGGCTTTCTAGGGAATAAACGATTTTTCACTTGTGGTACTTAAAAAAAACAAGTGAAAAAATCGCTGAACCCTTGTAGTAAGGACAGCCATTGGCTATCCCTACTACAAGGGTTCCCCTTGTATGACCACGGAGTCGGTTATGATTTCCGTGGTCACACAAGGGGAACCCTTGTAGTAGGGATAGCCTATCGCTGTCCTTACTACAAGGGTTCAGCGATTTTTTCACTTGTTTTTCTTAAGTACCACAAGTGAAAAATCGTTTATTCCCTACAAAGCCTCTACCGCTCTGCAAGCCCTTAAAGTTTGTCCAGTTCGGCCAAGAATCTTGTCCAGTTCGGCCAAGAGTCTTGTCCAGCTGGGGAATACCTTCAATTAAAGAATAAAAAGATTAAAATTGATTTACATTGAAAACAATTGTGACATGTTGTGTTCTGTTTGTTTGTCGTAAATTTGTAATAAAAAACCACAACAGCTGGGGAATAGCTTTGTTAGAGAAGCTGATTTCTCATTATGTTTTTCTTGCGTAAAATTAAAATTTTCCGGTGAAATAGTCGCTCTCTGAAATAGATTCCTCAGTTTTTAACTGCCAGTATTTTGAAATCCATTTTAGTTGCACGTTCCTGGAATGGATTATGTGGCCCAAGTGCAGTCCTCAAATAAGAAAGATGCGCAGAGCAAAGCGGCTTGGGACTTCTGCGAAAATCTCGTAAAGACTGGTTTTATGAAACAGTCAGAGTTACCTCCGAAACCAGTAAGCAATCAGATTACTCAAATATTCTTTTTCCTATTTGATGGCTATCCGAGTGCTACCAAAATTAGTGGTCACCATCCAAAAGTGCTCATTCAATTTAAAAAAATTTTAGCATCACATTTGACAATTTGATGAAAGACTACTGTAACAGGATAGTTTTTTGTATTGTCTAGCTGTAGATGTTTTGTAAGTTGTGAACATTCTAAAGCTAAAGGATTTCTTTATAAACTATTTAAGTTCTAATTTTGTTCTTAATTAATCTGTTTATAGTTAGTTTATAAGGGTTTTTATCCTTGGGCTTTGCGAAATTAGCCTGATTTTTATCAAACACGAAATGCTTTTAAAAAGTTTTCCAAGGATGCATAAATATTTTAGGGTAACATTTGCTCTTTTTGTGGCAAAATAATGTTAATTAATGATGTTGTTTTAATGTCAGGCTGAGCCAGCTCCAAAATCAAGCACTGGTGAAACAACCCAACCAATCGGATCATTACCGGCTGAAACACAAGAAGTTGTAAGGAGATTTGTTTTAATTAATACTGCATAGTGGTTAATACTGATTTTACAATGCTTTTAAACTTGTTTTGAATATAAACATCATCATCATTTTGCTCCAGGAATGTGCTTCCTTCAATTTCTGGAGCCCAGCAGAGGTTCCCCGCATGCACGGGTCAGCTGGTTTTTGCAGCCTAGTTGCCATTTTTCACGATCTTGAGCATCCAACCTTTGCAAACCTCTGGCAGTCATGTCACATTCTAGTACTTCTTTCCACCTCTTTTTCGGTCTTCCTTTTTTTGTCCCATCAACTTCTAAGAGTAGTGCCTTTACTGGATCCCTTTCTTCCCTTTCTTCATCCATTCTCTCCACATGTCCCAACCATCGCAATCTTTTCTCTCTCAGAAACTCTTCCAATCTTACTACACCCGTCATTTCACGAATCTTCTCATTGTTCATTTTATCTTTCAAGGTTTTCCCACATATCATTTGCAACATTCTCATTTCTGTGGTCTTCAGCCTCCTTTCATCTTCCATTTTCAGTGCCCAACATTCAGCACCATAAGTTAGAGCATTTCTCTCATAGCTTTTGTACAAGGTGCCTCTAACCTTCAATGATAGGCTTCTTTCGCATATAACATTCGAAACCTCTTTAAATTTTTTCCATGCCGATCTAATTTTTGATGTCATAGCCTCCTGAGCACCTCCTTCTGCACTGATTACATCACCAAGGTAAGAAAACCTGTCCACCACTTCTATGTTGTCTCCATCCAAACTTATCATTTTATCTTTATCTTCAAATAACACACCAGGGATACATTTTTTGCAAGAAAAATCTTTCTCTCTGGTTAAACTTCCATGAACTCCAGAACACCTCTTGTGCACCCAGTGTTGACATTTTCTAGACTGCACGGAGTTCCTTCCCACTCCTTTGCCACATACAGAGCAAGAATACTTTCGCATTTGCATTCGTACAAAATTTCTTCTTGTATAGAAAGCCTTTATCTTGTTTACATTTATTTTCATTCCTTTCTCTTGTAATGCTTTCTTCCATCGAGTGTATCGAGATTCTATCTCTTCCCAGTTATCACCGGCTAAAACAATATCATCCGCATACAGCATTTCCTTTACAACTCCTTCTCTGATGTATTTAGTCACTTCATCCATCACCAACGCAAACAGAAAAGGACTTAGTATCGATCCTTGATGGACTCCAACTTTTACATCAAATGACTCCGATCTCGTGTATTCCACCTTGACGGATGTTTCAATATTTGTATACATTTCCATTATCGCTTTTATTTCTCTTTCTAGTACCCCTTTTCTCCTAAGCGACCACCAAATCACCTCTCTTGGAACACGATCAAAGGCTTTCTCAAGATCCACAAATACCATATATAGATCTCTTCCGGCCATCTCATATTTTTCCAACAACTGTCTCATAATGAAGATAGCGTTCGTCGTACCTCTACGTGGCATGAAACCCATCTGCATTTCATCCAGTTTCACAACTTTTCGTAGCCTTCTTTCAAAAATTCTTTCTATCACTTTCATACCATGTTCTTACAGTTTAATGCTTTTGTAATTTCCACACGATCTTACATCTCCTTTTTCTTTCTTGGAATCAAATCACTCTTTCTCCAACTTTCTGGCATTTTATTTCCCTCCAGCATATTGTTTGCAACTTCGGCCAATCTTCTCACAGACTCTTTTTTGCAAACATTTAACAACTCCACTGTTACTCCGCTTGGTCCAGCCGCCTTTCCTGTATTCATTAGAATAAGAACTTCCATCACGTCCTCTGTAGAAACTTGTTCACAAGGACCTTCAATCTTTGTTCCATACTTTTGTTCCAATCATTTTCTTCATTCAAAAGCTTCTGTTCATATTCCTTCCAGACTTTAATTTTCTCCTGCAGTTCACCTTTAGTTTTCCATCTTTTCCAAGGATACAAGGCATTCCCATTATGTCTTTTTTATCCTTTTTGCTCTGTTAGCACAGTTTAAAGACATACTACAGTGCTTTCGAATTTTTCTTCTCAAGAAGTTCTGTTATTTTTTTGCCTTCCTTCTCCTTTGCCGCTGCTACCACTCTTTTAACTTTCTTCTTCATAGCCCAATATTGTTCTTTTGATCGTTGGTCTTTTTTCTTCTGCCATACTTTATACTTTGTTTTGAATACAAACGATTCTTACTTTCGGTATGTCCGTTTTGTTATTATTTTACATTTGTCAAGCAGATTGTTGCCAATGTAATTCCACAAGTCCTTTTTTTTCTGACGTTAAAGGCATAGTCAGCTAATGACGATTATGTTTTTTACTATTTTTTTTTTGTTTGTTTTGTATACTGCGCTCGGCCATTATCAATGGCATGGTTTTCAAAACTGATTTGGAATTATAAGTTACAAAATAGTGTCTCATTAGTGTCAATGTCTGTGAGTTTTACGAAACAAAATCTTCGAATATCAACTCGAAATTTATGTTGCGACGTTACTTAGCTTAAAAGGGCATTCAGGTCAGACATTTTTTGCTCGGTTTTCTCTCAAAAAAATTGTCAGTTCTGAAGACTAACTTCACCAAATTTGAGCTTTCTACGACCTTCCGTTCTCGAGATGTAACAGATCAGATTTCCCCTTAGAAATTTTGCCAGGGTTGCCAAGGAAACAAGATTTAAAATAGTTGCTGCATGTTCCTGATTTTCAACATATGTTTTGCAGCAGAGTTCTTGTCAAAACAAAACAAAGGTTCAGAACTGTAAAATTAGCTGCTTTGCAGTAAATGTGAGCCAGCTCTCCAAAAGTTAACATTCTGTCACAATACTGATGAAATGGCAACGCTGAAAGTAAGAGAAAAGTTTTTAATTTTAACTCTAATATCTTGAAAACGGCAAGACTTAGAAACTTAGAATTTGGTGAGAATGTATTTTAGGCTTATCTCAACATTTTGGTCAACAATTAAAAGCTTGACTTGAATGCCCTTTTTAAGAGAATAGCTTGCAAGTTGTTAATTATTCAAGAGTTCAGCGATTTTTCAATTGTCGTTTCTTCAAGTTACGCAAATCTTGTTTGTTTGGTATGAAGTCTTTGTCCTTGGCGCTGTGGAATCCGTTAGGGTTTCACCACTTGGGGAATGCGCTGAGCGTTGCTGATGAGAGATGACAGCTCGAAACGTTTAACTCTAGATGTGCATGAAAAGTTCTATCGTCTTTCAGATTAATGAAAATG
The DNA here is from genome assembly GCA_963965965.1 of Trididemnum nubilum. Lineage (NCBI taxonomy): Eukaryota > Metazoa > Chordata > Ascidiacea > Aplousobranchia > Didemnidae > Trididemnum > Trididemnum nubilum. The sequence goes on from OZ014481.1 coordinate 13,646,558, forward strand.
GTGGTTGGACAGTAGCTAATTGTCGCCAGCGGCTGAACCAGTTCTGCCAACGTGAGCATTCCGCTCCAGCCTTCAAGCACACCACTGTCGGGCCTGAGCATGCGAGGTCGTTCACTTGTGAACTCAGTATCTTTGTGGACGCTATTCAAAAAGGTATATAAGACAAGTGTAAAACATGCCACCAGTTATCACCAGTTTTAGCTGAAGAAAGAAGTCTACGATTTTTGATTGAAATATCGGCAATTTAAGTTTTTAAAAATGGATACTTGCCAAGTAGCAATTTCAGTTTTTTTTTTTTTCGTGATGCAAAACTTCAATATCAACTTTCCAGGGCGTTAAGAACGTCTTTACAAACGTTTTAAAGAGTTTTGATGTGTTGATTTTCAAATGGTTTAAGGAAGCAGCACTGAGGTTTTTTCTACTGTAGGTGTATTTGCACTTACGTGTTTATTTTTTACTTGTAGAATTCGTGGCAAGTGAAACTGGACAAAACAAGAAACAATCTACTGCCATTTGCGCTTTGTCGATGGTGCGCCAGCTGTTCAAGGCGAATCTGATAGAAAGACAGGGCGAGCCTATAAAGCACGTTACTAGAGGCGGACTGCTGGGAAAGAAACCGATTGAACCCAAACCAGCGCCAACCGAAGGAAATGGAACAGCTGCGCCGTCTGTCAATCCGACTCCGGGACAAAAGAGAAAAGCTGACGAACCAGTAATTGAAAATTTATCAGCTTTCGATGTGTCAAATGTAGTCTTACATGTGGTAGACTGGTGGCAGCTAGGCTTGAAGAACAAAAGGCCCCTTCGCTGTCTCATGGTCGAGGCAAACTTGATAAACATAGATGTAATTGCAAATACAATTTGAACTGTAAACGCAAAAACTGAGACCCACAAGTATTCCTAGCATTTAATTATGCTTTATTTCTTCATCAGCAGTTTCATTCGAGCAGAAAATCTCTTTATCAGCGAAAAAACTACTTTATGGCCCGACTCTTTTTTTTTTCACTCTTTTAACCTTGGCTAGTTTAAATTTAGCTAATATAGACATCGGGAACTTGAAAGAATGAATATGTGCTAAATTTTAAGCGTAAGTTCTTGGATTTCATTATATGAGTTACTTTAAAGGTTTTAAACTAGCTCTGGTCGATGATTACATTATTTTTTTCCAGCCAAACCCGGACCAGGTTGATGAAAACGGCAACTGGACAGTGGACAATTCGCGCCAGAGACTCAACCAGTTCTGTCAGATTCACAACATACCATGCGATGTGATTTATGAGGAAGAAGGAAGCCCAGGAAGCCGGGTAGGTTTAAGAAATGAAATTTGTCAAGTCTTATCACATTTTCCAATGCTTTACACGTGGCTTTAAGTTACAATTATTATGTCTCCCTGGAAAACTCTAGAATATTTGAATAAAACGGCGATATTAAGTTTCTCCGCGATTCTGTGGCTTCAAATTCAAATCGAACGAAATGCTTGCTAATTTAACCGTCTTCGAGTAGGATATAATTGTAACAACGGAACGTTTCTTGCACGAGCTCTGCACTTCTTCCCGGGCAACAAATATGTTCATAATTTTTTAAAAACTTAGACGTACACCGCTTCTCTCAACCTCAAAGTTAAGTCGAGTGATACGAGCATGGAACAAGAGCTCAGCGCGAAATCGACTGGTCAGAGCAAGAAGATTGCTGCACAGGGATGCGCTTTAAATCTTCTTAGCCAGCTTTACAAGCTTAGCTTGGTCGAAGCCAATCCAAACTCCCCCAACGCTCCTAACAAGAAAAAGCAACCTCGACAACGGGTAAATGACATGAGTGTGTTTAGATGTTGGATTCAGAGGTGGAGTCCTCGAGGACACATTTTGAAGTCCTTGGCCTCGAATCCTCAAGTCCTCAAAAATTGCCCTGTCCTCGGCTCGAGGACAGCACTATTTTTGAACCGCTGAAATTTCGTTGGAAAACGCCAGAAACTTTGCGGAAAATCTGCAAAGACCTTTGTTTTGGTTTCCTCAAGTAGAGATCGCCTGAAAAAAAATTTTTGAAGACCTTTTTCGCCTGAAAAAATATTTTAAAGACCTTTTTTTTGAGATCGCATGAAAAAAAATTTTGAGGACTTTTTTTTTTTTGGAGAACACTTGCGTCTGTGTCCTTGGCCTTGTCCTCGAGAGGGTCTGTCCTTGGCCTCGAAATTTTTTTGTGTCGTTGGCCTTGGCCTAGAGCTTTGTGTTCTCGACTCCACCTTTGGTTGGATTGTTTCTTGTTCGACTTGAGAGACGATTTGAAACATATGTTGATGGAAATTTTATTTAGTGAAAGATAATTGAATAAGGTTTAAGTTAGTGGAGTTGCCTGCTCCTAAAATAACTCGCAAAAATGGGTCATTAGGGCTACACTTTGTCGCTTCAGCTTGGTACACCAGTAACTGCTTTCCACCGCTTATAGGTTTTTTAACAAATCAAATTGATGCTTTTTTAGTTGGATCAATTGCAGGCGTTCCCCTTACGTATGCCACCTTATGCTGATTATGGACCAATGGGACCGGCAGTAAGTTGCTTTTAAATACATTAAATGCAGCTCTAGATCAGTTTAGTTGTTTTTTTATCTCTACTAGTTGCTGAAACAATGTTTTCAATGTTTGGTTGATAACATAACCTGCCAGTTGGTCAAGCGATTACGCGCTCCTATCAGGATCTGGAGTTCTTAACGTCAAATCAGACACATTGTTTCCACCGCTGCGGCATTTGGAAGGGAGCTATGTTGCCCAGGAGCAATGACTCGGAGATTGGGACCGCCAACCCATTGGTTACTTCTGTGTATTACAGCGAGTATAATGAAAACTTAGATTGATTTTGGTTGAAGCGTAACAGTGCAACACCAGTCTTTAGTGTCAGAAAAAAAAGATTAAATTGTTATCATATTTCAAAGAATAGAGGTAAACAAGAACTCTGTTGAGAGTGATTGTTAAGGTGCGTTTACTCCAAACGCGAAGTGAAAGTTGGCAATCTTCGCAAGTAGTCGCTCACATCACTTGCTTAAAATAGGTCGACCATTCATCAACAACATTGTCCAAGTGAAGTTAAGCAGCTGCTAGCGAAGATTGCGACCATTTGTTACCTTTCGCAAGTTGTCGATGACGTCACAATTTGGTTGCTCCGCGTTCGATGCAAACGCACCCCTCTTCATTATTTGCAGTTCCCACCTCAAGTTTTTCAAAGCATAAATCCGCTTGTAGTCCTAGTAGTTCCAGTCTTAGACTTGTCTAACTGTACCCTTATTTGTGGTCAAAACTTGATTAAAATTGGCGACAAATACAAGAGTGCAATTTTCCATGTGTTGTTTAGAGTGGATTTGGATTCGGTCGTCCGATGCCGATGATTCGAAAAACGCCAAGTCTTGATGCTCACTTGAACGAGAAGCACAAAGCGATCTACCCATCAGAGCACGAGCTGAACACCGTGCAGAGGTCGGTGCGCACTATCGAACAGGCGCTGAAGGAAGTCGCCGAACAGCTGGTTGAACCAGAAGCTGAGAATACTGAGAAGAAGATGGAAACCGATGCTGAAACTACTGAACCGTAAGTTGGATTTCAGCTGATTTTTTACTATGGAAGTTTTTGTATGCGACCCTTTAAAGCCTGAATTTGTTCTAAAAAGTTTTCATGATGATCTAATTTATCATCGTCCCCATCAACGAATTTTGCTAAATCCACTTTTGCCGTTTCCTTGATAATTGGACAACCTTTACCAATCCTGTGGCATTGCTTGCTCAAAAAAACAGTTAGCTCCACCAGCCTAGTCCTTTTCTTTCGTTTTAATTGTTTTTGGATGTTTCTGATGCCAGTTGCTTGAAAATGTAGTACCTCCATACAGATGTTTTTCTCAACGCATGCTCATTGACCTCACCATCGCAAATCTCTTGATCACATCAACATAACTATTTAATAATTCTAACGTTGCTTGCTCAGAATAAAATCAGTCTAAATTGTAGGAAGAAGAAGAGCAAGCTGCAGGGCGTTATGCGAGTCGGTGCATTGTCGAAAGGTTTGATGCTGAAAGGAGATTTGAATGTCAGTCTAGTGCTGCTTTGCCACGAAGCCCCCACTGCCAAATTGCTGGTTAAAGTGGCGCAGTTGTTGCCCAAATTTATCACCGTAAGTTTTATATAATTTTTTTTGTGCTTATGGTAACTGTTCAAGGAAGATCGGAAAATTTAAGTAAATTTGTTAGTTGCTTAAGAAATGGTAGCATTTTTCTCTCCGGTCAATTGCTTGGGCAGTGCTTACACTGATTTCTGTTTTTAAAAGTACCGCTTTAGTAATCTTAATGCTAAACATCATCAAAACACAAAATGTTCTGGCCACACAACACAAAAAGGCGGTATCAAAAAATCTTGCTTCTACAGGGAAAACGATTCAATCTACTAAAAAGCTATAGTTTCGAAACTTGGCTTCAGTAGTTTGTGTGTGTGCTGTTCAGTTAACTGTAATAGTAGATAACAAAAAGAATTTCACTGTTAATTTTTTTCAGGCTAGCGAGGGTGACACTTTCTCTGTCGTTACTGCGATGCATGATGCCGCTATTAACGTGACAAACACGACCCTGAAGACCGAGACGGAGCCTGCCCTGGCCTGCAACATCACGATTAGCCTCACCTCCCCCGTGATTCGTACGCCCACCGAAGGTCAGTCCTTGTTTCCGCGTTTTTTTTGTTTAAAATTGACAGTCTGTGGCTAATTAGCCCTTCAATTGTCTAATTACTCACATGTTGTCAAAATCTTGTGGTCTTCTAGCGAAAATACAAGTAAAATTAAATTGTATTTTTGTGGAAGGATTGGAGAGTTAAATGACCAAAGAGAAATGAAACTGGACAACAATATAGATGACCAATTCACTTGTGCTATTTTCAATTTTGTTTATACATTTATTCTGTGTTTTAGGTAGCTACGTTCAAAGTACTATATCTTAAAGAGGCATTCAAGCTAAAGATTATGTCTGGATTTTCTCTTAAAAGGTTTAGAAAGATCTTATGGCTACTTTTCACCAAATTTGAGCTTTCTTCGGCCTTCCGTTTCCAAAATGTGACAGTTTGAATTTTCCCGAAAGGAAGGCTTTTCCTGTTTAATAAACTTGCTATTGTTTCCAATCAGAATAAAATTCCTACATGTTCCTAACTCCCAATGAGTGTTTTGTTACAGCGTTGTTGTCTAAATGAAGTAAAAGATCATCAGAATGGTAAAGTAGCAGCTTTTCAAGTAAAATAAAAATTTTTTAAAATTTGGTGTTTTGTCACAACACAACATCGCAAAATGACAACACTGAGGAAAGATTGAAATTGCCACCTTGCCAACATATTTTAAAACTAGCGAAACGAAAACTCAAATTTGGTAAGGATGCATTTTAGGCTTTTTTAAATATTTGGTTTACACTGAAAACCTCCGGCTTGAATGCACCTTTAAAGACTACTAGCTGTGTGAAAAATAGCGAATAACTCGTACACTCGTGAAGTACTTTGAAATTTTACCTTGCCGGTTGGTCTCAGAGATGTATTCGCAAACTTGCATCTTTGCTCTTAACGGCTTGAACAGCAGTCCATTCCAGCCCATTTCCACTAGCAAGGTAAAATTTCCAAAGCCTGGATTGTTAAAAGCTGGTTAGGTTATAAGTTATGCTTGAATTTTAGCCCACCTTTGCCTTCTGAATTGGTCATCTTTATTCTACTCTCTAGAAGTCTCTCTTTTCCTGCCACTTTAACTTTGCTTGTTTTTTCTTTTAAATTCGTTCGATTGTTGCGGAATATGACGTCACGGGCACACGCATTACGTCAACACGTTGCGCGTCTTGTGTGTGCGCCGAACAACAGAAGCAGCAAAAGATCCACCTGGCGCCCTCAACAAGGATAAATGCCTCCAAGCTCTGGCAGAGCTCCGCCATTCCAAATGGTTCCAGGTTAGGCCCGCTGGCTTTGAAAGAAGCGGCGCTTTTTTTGCAATTTTGTTGTTGTGTTTTCTGGCACCGGTTTTGCGTCAAATATTGTGTTACTTTTCACGAAACCAAAGGTAATAAATGGTCACTAAATCATGTGGTTGTTCACTTTTGTTTTGGTGTGAGTTGCAATATCCAATTTCGTAAAATTATCATACATCGCGAAACAGAGTGTGTCTTAAGCGCAGTCATATATCGCCTATTTTCGACAAACAGATACCAAGTTTTAGACTTACGGTTCTTCATTACAATTTCAACAAAAAACATGACTTAAGAAATTCAAATTTTAAAATGCGTTTTCAAATTTTGTTTCTATGTGATCTGCACCTTGGATCACAGTGTTTTGGAAAAACAAATGTCGAATTTTTAATGATGCATTAATTTTAAGATGCTTGTTAATAAGGGGTCTGAAATATAATTTTTAGTTTTAAAGTTAATTCTGTATGTTTAAATTTTTCACCGTGAGTTAGTGACCGAAGGTTGGTGGTTCTTGATTCGATTTCCGAACTGTCAGCACGTCGTCGTGTCCTTGGGAAAGTTACTTTACGCTTACTTCCCTTTGGGTGCAAGCAGTCTACCCGTTGTGGTGGTCCAGCTTGACTAAAGACTTGCGAACATAAAAAGGGTGCCTAGCGTTTGTGTGGTTGGACACACATAGAGTACACGGTTCATAGTTTATACTCGTGAAGAATGAACCAGAGTTACCTGGTGGTTATATTTGTATGTGAAATCAGTAGGTAATTGTTTTGATTTGTGAAGCGTAACTTAAAAAAAGTTTTTGGTTAGTAACCTATAGAGTTGTTACAGTTCAAATTTCTGCCTCGAATTTAGCGATGGCGTTTTTTTTCCTTTGAATAATTTTGTATTACGTAATTTCAAGCCTTCTGGAACTTGAAAAATAGAGAGGACTGACAACTGTTCAAAACCGAGTTCACTCTTTTTAAGAAATGATTCAAGTTGTAGTAGTATTATTTCTCAACCAATTCGATCGATATTTTGGCTAAGAATATAGAGACCAAAAATACCCTATTAAAATTCGACGAATATGTCTGTATTATCCTGTTCAGTTTCACCTCTTTTTTTTAAGTGGTACTCATTTTATTGTTTTTGCAGGCGTGCGCAAACAGTTTGCCATCATGTGTTGTTGTTATTCGTATTCTGCGAGATATGACACGTAGATTGAAGGAGTGGAAGCCACTAACGGACTGGGTAAGTCGAAGTTAATATTTTTTTTAGGTTACTTCGTACACCAGTTGGTAGAGCGTCGATTATGTGGTCGAAAGGTTGCTGGTTTCAGTTTTGGTTCTTAAATTGACATTTGTTGTCCTTGGCAAGACACGTTTTTTTTTCATTAGAGCCAAACTAATCTACCCATCAGGTGCCCCAGCAAATAGAAACCAGATGCATTTTTTATAGGACTTTTATACGCTTTAGAGTATAAATGAAATTAATCGCCCAGGTTGAAAATTAGCTGCTGAGCGCTTTTGTAAACTAAACCAGGCAACGTTAATAACTTCTTTTAGGTAGCGATTCGAAAATGGTTTTGTGTTAAGAATTTATAGCTGAGCGCTTTTGTGAACTCTGTAGTTAGCATTAATAAATTCTTTTAGAAAATAATTCGAAAATGCTTTTGTGTTAATAATTTATAGTGGTTTTATTTGGTGCAAGGTTGTAGTGTAGGGTCTTGCTCTTTCCTGCTTAATAGTGTAGGGTACGTTTGTTTATGTTTAGGCACTGGAATTGATCACCGAGAAAGCATTGGCTACATCGCCCGTGCCTTTATCGCTGGGAGGCTCGTTCATGAGATGTATGGAGGTTATAGCTAGTGGAATACTGCTTCCAGGTAAAAACGTAGTTTTATAAGAGATTTTAATGCAGTATTTGTTGATGCTTCGTTTCATTAACACCACAATTTAACAAACTTAGAAGCTCTGCAATTCGTTCAAAAAGATTCCAGGTGCTTCAATGCTCATAAAATTTAGCTTCACTGTGAAAAAATACTGCCTTGGGCGCTTCTTTGTGGCCGTTGCTTGACTTAAGGTGACCAGCTACAAAGATTAAGAAAAAGGAACCGTGGATTTTCGTTGCAGGCGGACCAGGAGTTACAGACCCATGTGAGAGAACTCCGACAGATGCAACTGGAAACATTACCAGCGTTAACGACAGGGAAAATCTGACTCGCTCTGCACAGGTAGAAAGATTGATTATCTGGCTAATTTTTTAACGCTTCAGTTCGCAGTAGATATGGTTTCTACGAAGTATATTATTTTTCTCGACTTCGTTTAGTAATTTCGCTACTATTTGGCTCTTTTAGCATCAACGTTTTAAGCATTTTTCCTGTAAATGAAGTTCTAACCATTGTGTCTGTCTTTTAGGTTGTCTTGCGCCAGTACGTCTACCGTCAGCCGCACAAGATTTTGGGCATAGAGCCAGTTGAAATAGTACCATTTCACAAGAAAGCGGCGGCTGCAAAGGCAGCGGCAACTGAGGAAGGGGCACAAATGGACAGCACCGCTTAAGAAAGAGCCATGAAAGTTGTAAATTCTGTATATAACGTGATATGAAAAAACGGACAATTTCTTAAGCATTGTCGAAACGTTTCGGCAAAGTTTTTTTCGTTAATTTTACTTATACCACTTACTGTTTTTCTGAAAGAATTCGGATGTTTTTGTTAGTGTGGAGGTGCTGAGCTTTTTATCGGATGGAGAAACTGCCGTAAGACAACTACGATGTTTCGGAAACCGTTAAAATTTTAAATATGAAATGAACTAATTTGACTCTGATTTGGTATTTGTCATAGCTGTAATGTGTTACATGGAGTTTAAAAATAAATCTTTGGCTTCAAATGTGACTATTTTAAAAGAATTTTTGTCCGGAGCAAGTTCAAAATAATAACTGATGCGTCTCAAATACGAACATGTGCTTAATACCTTAATCTCAACGTCATAGATAGCGCATTCCTTAAAAGGGTTGTGGTAACCTAGCCTTTTTTCAAATTCTTACCCAAAACGATCTGAAAACCCCCCACAAAATTTGAGATCTCCGCCTTTTACAGTTTCCGATTCGTTCGGATTGATTTTGGAAAGTGACTGACTATTTGACCGAAAATTTTGGAAAGATTTTACATCTGTACTTATATGTGCTAAAAACTTACAAAATCGATTTATTTTGCAATAAAAGGAAGAGCACAGTTCACACGTATAAGCATTTAAGTACAACATAAAATAAAATTCTGCAGAAAATATTTGGTCGCGGTTCCCACGTCATTGAGAACTACTGGAACTGGAAAACTTCTACACACTACGCATAGTGAAAAAATGGAAAGAGTAAGGTCAACGATTTCCACTGCCAAGACCTCTGCAACAAACAAGACACTAGTATAACTAGGTGGGAGCTTAATGAGAAGCGAGCCCATTGAACGACTGACACATGTTAAATAATGAGAATTGATTTTTGGGGAGTTCCCAAGGGGGTAGTACTCCCAAACTATATCAAAACATTTGTCTCTTTAATATCTGCTGACATCAACAAAAAAAAATTAGCCTCTTCGCTTAAGCCATTTCAAGATTGATTTTTGGGGGGTCCCGGGGTGGGGAATGGCACCCCCAAACTATGTGAAAACACTGCTCTCAAATATCTTCTGATATCAAACAAAAACTATCTCAAGCCACCCCCAAACTGTCAAAATGTTTTTTAAATATCGACTGATACAAAAAAAAAACTAGCGCCTTAGCTTGGGCCGTTTAAAAAAAAGATTTTTGGGGGTTCCCGGGAGGTGGCACCCCCAAACTATGTCAAAAGATACGTCTTAATTATCTGCTGATATAAGAAAAAACTAGCGCCTTAGATTAAGCCACTAAAAAAGATTTTTGAGGGTCCGGGGGGAGGGGGATGGTACCTCCAAACTATGTCAAAACATTTGTCTCAAGTATCTGCTGATGTCAAACAAAATTAGCGCCTTTGGCTTAAGCCGTTCAAAAAATTGATTTTTGGTGGGGTACCGCCACACCATGTCGAAATATTTGTCTGAATTATCAACTGATATAAAAAAAACTAGCGCCTAGCTTGAGCCGTTCAAAAAATAGATTTTAGGGGGGGTTCCTGGGGGAGTCGCCCAAAAAAACTTCGGGAGACAAAATTACGTTTGCAGCTCAACAACTGCACAAAAATTTGATTTCGATGTTCTGTGGTTTAGGAGATGAGGAGCGTACAAGATTTAGGAAGGAAAAAAAACTCATCGCGGCCAAAAGTGGGGTGAAGGGTATCTTAAAATAAAACATATAACGGTGTGAAATAGTTTTTGCCTTTAAGCCGTTTTTGAAGTAGACCGCTTTTTAAGTCAAACTTCGGGTCTTAAAACTAAAGCCACCTAACTTATTGCCACGAAATTTGGAACAAACTTTTAACAATAATCTCAACCTGCAGTCGAAAATTCCGATCTACGACAGAAGGGCACAAGGACATTAGGGCGCAGAGACGCAAATCATCTGCAATCTGCGCTAACGTTTTTGTGTTTCGGAAATAATTATGTTATCAAAGAAAAGAACTTGATTAATTAATGAATATTTTTGAAAATCAAGTTTTGAAGAAAGTTTTTTGAATTCGCTTCTGCCAGTACTTAAATTGTAAAATTTTGCATGGGGGGAAGCTTCTGCAGCCTTGACCAAACTTCTGTAGAAATTATGTAATTCCGTCCCCGCAATTGAAGTGTTTTTTCCCCGAAATCAAGTGAAGACTAAAATAAAAAAACAAAAAAAAGTCTTCACCGCAATTGGGGACTACATTCAGCCGGAATTAGTAGGATTTATTCGTGCTAGCTGGCTCTTGATCGTTTCATTATCCAGCGCTCAAATCTCGATGGGGGGACGCTGAATCTCGATGGTGGGACGCGTCCCCCCCACAATTTAAGTACTGGCTTCTGCCTTCAGTTCTGAATTATCGCTCAAAGCAATACCCCTAAACTGTTTTTAGGTCGCCGAGCACTAATCTTGAACAAACATTTAAAAAGAAATGTTTATTTTTAATGAGTTTATTTGCTTTACGTAACCAAGCCAACGGTTGTTTTTAAGCGCAATCATTTAGCTGTTTTCAAACGCAGTCATTTTACTGTTATACTTAGTCCGTTAAGCCAACAATTATTATAATTAGTCATTTGTCCCGCTGCGAAGCAAAATCTATTCAAATCTTTCATTTTCCCTCTCATTACGATAGTGCTTTGTGCGATAATTGAGAACTGAAGGCAGGAAGCGAATTCAAACCTTTCTTTAAAACTTGACTTTTAAAAATTAAAGAAATACTAATTAATCAAGTTCGTTTTTTTGATCACATAATTATTTTTCGAAGATCGAAAATGTTAGCGCAGATTGCCGATTTACGTCTGTGCGCCCTTATGTCCCTGGGCCCTATGTCCTTGCGCCCTAATGTCCGTGTGCCCTTTTGTCAGTGCCCTAATGTCGGGTTTCGCGAAATTTCATGTAGCAAGACCTAACCGCGCTCGAGTTATAAGCAAAAGTCTACAACTTCGCACTCATTAGTTTGAAAATAGCCGAGTAAAAACAAAGGAACACGCGACGCGAGCGTCGGTCGTTCCAATAAAACCGCACTGAAGAAGTAGTTGGTTGGCTCAAGAAGACTCTGAGCAAATTAGATCATCATTTTATTTTTCTTTCTGTCTTTGCCCATTTCAGACTGAAATTGGGTTCTATCAATTTCGGTCGCACAAACAAAAGGTTGGGGTTACTGACATGAATTACCTGTTGTTGGAATTGTTTATGTTGTTGCCTTGATATTTGACACCGGCAATTTGATTATACAAAGCACCGTGTGTTAATGAATGATGATGGGATTTTTCTCTGCCAGGAATTCGCCGACCTAGAAAATTCAGATAATATTTTCCGCAAAGTAATGCACAGCATGCTGACCAGAAGCTTTTAAAACCTGGAATTCCATTAGTTTTAAAGAGAAGCAGGGACAGCTGGTGGCCTATTCTAGTGCGAAAATAATCCCCCTAATTTCAAAAGTTGCAAAATTGAAACTACTAGTGCAAACATTGAAGAAAATTATCTTTTATCGCCCCTTTATAAAATCTGACAGCAATACAATACCACAGGACAAACAACACAATAGCAGAAGCTATTCATATTAAGGAAAGGTTTTCCAACCAAATAGCAATTTTTAACACAACCACATACCACACGGTAGCTGCAATATCATCTTGCTCACGCAATGTACCGAACTACATTTTTAAAGAAAAGCAATGGGGATTGCCGATACTTTTTATGATATTTACCGACCAGTGGTAGAGTGTCTGCTAATCAAACGGTAAACACGGGCTCTATTACCCGTCGGGTAAAACTAAAAACTATAAAAATTAGTATTCACAGCTTTCCAGCTTGGCGTTCAGCAATAAAACGACACTGTGAAGCCTCAGCCGTATGTGGCGGACAGGTGGCAGCTTGACTCGAAGACCGAAAGATCCCTTCGCTGTCTCCTGGCCACAGCAACTTGATGAATGTGCATTTCACAACGAAGTCCAAATCATTTCTGTGTTTATCACTAACCTTTACCGTGATCGGCATCATCATATGCGGCATTAGTGGCTGGCCCAACATTGTATCTCTCACTACCGATCGACATGTGAGTGACCTTGATTGGCCCTGCTCTGTTGTGAGGCGTAATACCAGGCAGAATGGAGTCGGACAACACAGGCTGAAAAAAATCAACAATTATTATAGGACAAATTGAGAAGCGATTAACAGACTTTTTGCTAAACCTTAAGGGAGGGTTAAAATATTTGAAGGCAGAAAAAATATTTTCTTCAAACTCAGAAAGTCTGCATCGCAAGAGAAAAATGTCTCACTCAAATGAACCGCATGATTTCAATAAAACACCAATTTTGACCATTTTCAACCATTTTGACTGTTCGGCAGATGGTTCAACCACACAATGTACGCCTACTGAATGCAATACAATGTGTCATTTGGGGGTTTTTGAATTAAACGGTTGTAAATAAAGAAGGTTAAAATTTTCTCAAAAACCTTAGGTAAACGATATTGAGCATGATTTTGAATGTTTCTTGCATCAATATATAGGCAGTATTTTAATCGATATTTAACTAAATTATTCAACTTTAACTTAAATACAATATACTACTATTCTGTATTAATATTTCTCATAGACCGATTAGATTATAATTGATAATTACATCATCAGCGTGAAGAGAAGTCGACGCAGTGCAAGGAACTAAGATCCCCAAATTAGGCAAACTCAACTGAAAATTTTAAATGCCCAACGTAACGGAATAGGCTAAAGTCCTTTTAATTTCAGCTATTAAAATGTTTACTTGTCTTTTGGTAATTTTTATGTTTCTTCAATATTTCTGTTTGTCGTTAGCTACGAGATTTCAGCGACTTATATCACGTATACGTCATTAACGAGACAGACAGGGTGGCTGCTGACTCGGAAGACCTAGCGGTCCCTTCGCAGCCACCCTGTGGCATATTGAGTATTATTTTCAGCTGTATATTTATGTTTATTGATGGTTTGTGACAAATAAATAACTAGAACTTGAACAAAAGTAAAACTATTCTTTTTGGTACGTCCAACTGAAGAGAGCTCAATGATCAGAGCAAATTATAATCTTATTCACAGTCAAGTTCAGACATCTTAGCAGTATGTTTCACTGTTACGGGATCATCAGAAGAGAACTTCTAAACAACATATATGAAGAGCAAATTGATTAGTTACACTTGAAACATAAATTTGCTGGCGTTATTAACAAAATAATTTGTCTCCCTGGCCTCGAAACTTTATCAATTTAAGCTACAGAACAGCTGTTATAGGACTTTGAAGTTAAACGGCGGACAAGATTGTGTTCACTAAATACAACACATGTTGAGTTTGTCGTCGGTTACGTTTCAAATCTGAGTGACTCATAATTGGATAACTTCCATGCGATTAAATTTAAAAGGTAGGGGGTTTAAAAGCACTGAAACGACTCATACGAAAACTCAATAGCACTGCCGGTCGGTTTATAATTTATCCGGAAAAGGGGAGTTTCGCAAACGCATAAAATTTAACGAATATTCTTCAGCAAAAATTCCTTCAACAGCCTTCAAGAAACGCTTTAACAACCACAGTCCTTCGTTTCGGCACCAGCGACTATAGAAAAATACCGAACTATCAAAGCGAGTTTGGGAGCACGAATATAAAGGCCACGACTACCAAATCTAATAGAGCGTCATAGGTGCAAAAATACGCAGCCTTTGTTTGGCAGAAAAGCTGCAAATCATCAAACCGAAACCAGATGTACTGCTTAACAACCGTTTCGAGTTAATTTCAAAATGCTGGCAGAAAAACAAATTTTGGCTAAAAAATCTTTATTAAATCTTATGTGTTTGCGAAACTCCCCTTTTCCGGATATTATTAACCTACCAGCAGTGCTATTGCGTTTTCGTATGAGTCGTTTTAGTGCTTTTAAACCCCCTACCTTTCAATTTTAATCGCATGGAAGTTATCCAATTATGAGTCACTCAGATTTGAAACGTAACCGACGACTAACTCAACATGTGTAGCATTTTGTGAACACAATCTTGTCCGCATTTAACTTAAAAGTCCTATAACAACTGTTCTGTAGCTTAAATTGATAAAGTTTCGAGGCCAGGCAGACAAATTATTTTGTTAATAACGCCAGCAAATTTATGTTTCAAGTGTAACTAATCAATTTGCTCTTCATATATGTTGTTTAGAAGTTCTCTTCTGGTGATCCTGTAAGAGTGAAACAAACTGTTAAGGGTTTCTAAATTTGACTGCGAATAAAAGTAAAATTACGTAAGTAAAACTAAAGTTTTCCCAAAATACTAAATCCTAATAATAATTCTTACCCTTTGGTCCAAAAAATAGAGTTCAGCTTTGGTCCGTTCTTCTGTACTGACAGGTATGCCGTCAATGTTTTGTATGTGGGGCAACTGGAAGACTAACATTGGCCGATGTAGGAGACGGCGCGACACTGCGTTGCCAATCACAGACACTTCAATAAGGTTGGGAAGAGCTTCTAGCTTCTCCAATTCAAGCATGTCCTAAAAGTTTCTTTATTTTTTCGGTGTATTACGTTCAAGCGTTTGCAGAGTTGGTGGAATCTGTCTCCGAATCATTTCGACTTAGCTAGACACTAAACGCACAAAGCAAGACGAAGTAACTAAGCAGGGTTGATGAAGATTAAATTTGTTTGCCCGGGTTTCTGTTTAAAAGCAAGCCCGCGAACAACTCCGCTCGAATTGCAGCATTCCACTTGCTAGGCTCAGTAACTGCAAACTAGCAAAAAGAATAAAATTAATGCTGCTCAAAAACAAAAATTTTCCAAGCATTCAGGAACAGCTACCAGCATATCCGGTTTGCGTTAAACAATACCAATTGTGTTTTATTTGCTTGGTTGAAACAAAGAAGAAGAATTTTATTTAGCTTTTTTAGTATGTAATCAAACATGTTTGACTGGAGCCGCCAGGCCTTTCCGGTAACTGAGAGCACGGTGCAATGGAAATATTACACCACAGAAACCCAGCTGGGCTACGGAATCCACCGTTTCTACACCATCCGAAGAGTAAGCAATATGAACTCGATCAACTCACAGGCGGGCATCTGTGATGGGTATCAATTTGTCGGCTTGCTGAATTCACTGTTCTACCCCAAATTAAGCACAGGGTGGGGTTGTAGTAAAATCGTACCTGGATTCTATTCATTCCGAGATAGAGTCGCTGTAGATTCTCTAAATGATGAAGATTGCTCAGATCACGTAGACGGTTTTCTTCCAAGTGTAGCTCCTAAAATTATTTTGAACCATCACACCAATAATATGATCAAAAATTACCAAAAAAATATTATTTGAATTTAATTCATAGACAAGTTTTATTTTGAAAAGTTTATCTTATTTTTTCTACGTAAGTAAAAGTGGACTAATAAATTTTCTAAATTCCTCTTGTTCTTTCAATAATAATGCCACTTCCAATAATATTAAAATGATAGAGCTTTATAGGCTGATGATGATCTTTTCAAGCGAACTGAATTTCTGGACCAAAACCCTAAGCTGTATTAACGATTTGAAATTTTGACACAGCTAGGTATGACTTGAGAATATGTCAGTAAAATTCCGCCAAAAATGCAAATAACGAAGAATTAGAAAGATTTTCACCTGTAGATTCCACTGGCTGACGAAAGAATTTTCGTTGATCATCTTCACTTTGTTTCGATCCAACACCAGTTCTCGTAGCTCATGCAAGCCTTCCAGGCCTTCGATTTTAGCGATGTCATTTCCTGTTTAAATAATAATAAATAACCTTTTAAATATTTCATGTTTAGACATTACTCCACCAAACAAGTGAACTCCAATCAAAAAATTTTTGTAATATTGATTCAATAAGTGGTCAAGTAGATAGAGCGTCGGCTACTTAAACGGTGGACTCGGCGTCGATTCGCGGTCGGGTTAAATCAAAGACTACAAAAATAAGCATTCACAGCTTCCCTGCTTGACGTTCAGCACTAGAAACGACAGTGTGAAGCCTCTACCGTGCGCGATGGACAGGTGGGCGGGTGGGAGCTGGATTGGAAGACCGAAAAATCCCTTCGTTGACCCTGGCCACGTCAACCTATCGAACAAAGAAGTAATTATTATTATATTCTTTATTTTTTGCTATTAATCATCAGAAAAAAGTGTTATGCTGAATGCTGATGTAAACATCAAACTGGTAAACAAACTCAGTTTATTGATTTGAATGACAAATCAAAGCATGTCTTGCGCTAAATAGAAGTTTAAAATTACAGATGAAATTGGCTTAATAACTAACAACCACTAACTGGATTTGAATGAAGAATGAATTCCCCTAGAAACCTGCCGTAAAATACAAATAGTATGTGAAAAAATTTACAAAATTTTCAATTTTTCAAAAAAATGAGCATCATCCTCACTTACCTTGCATGAACAGTGCTTTTAGGTTCACTAACCGACCTAACTGTAAAGCTGCCATGTTGCTGATTTTATTGTAACCCAGATGGAGAACCTCCAGGCTCTCCATGATAGGAGGGAGGTTCTCCACTGATAAAGGATCTGGATTGCTCGGTGCACTGACAGCATATTGAGAACGAAACTAAAATGAAAAAAGCTTGCCGTTTTTCAATTATTTGGTGCAAAAATATGCCAACAACGTAAACGAAAAACAACGTCAGCAAAATCGATATTTACGCTTTCATAATTTTGCAATAAACAAAACTTGTGATCTTGCATTATAGCCATAGGTGGGCAAGTTAATGCAAAACGTTAGCTTCGTTAACCACTAGTCCGTTAACAAATTCTCACCTCCGTTAAAGTTAATTCGTTAGTTTCAGCTTTAATTAACGGAAGTTAATAAAGTCCGTTAATTCGTTATTATATTCGTTAATGTTTATAAAATATGCCAACAACGTAAGTGAAAAATAATGTCAGCGAAATTGATGATATTTACGCTAAGATAACTTTGCAATAAACAAAACTTGTGATCTCGCATTGTAGCAAGTTAAAACTACCGCACAATCCACATTCTGGAGGTGATGGCTCAGTTAGTAGAACGTAGAGTTAGTGATCGAAAGGTTGTTGACTCGCGGTTTGATTCCGTAACTGGTAGTGTTCGTTATGGTGTTGGGAAAGATACGTTAATTCCCATTGGGGCCAAGCAGCCTAAAGGATTGTGGCAGCCCATCTTGACGAAGAACTTGCTAACAAAACGCAAAAAACGGTTCTCTGCGTTGATTTGGTCAGACAGGCGATGAGTGCCTAGTACATACGAACAAACGATCTGGCTCTAATTAGCCAAGCTTGTGAAATACGAATGATGAAGCTGATACTGTACTATAAAATTGACACTTTTGAGATAATGATACAAACAAAAGCTGAAACACCCTCATAGCATAACTTGATGAAATAAGTCATGTACTCTCAGTTTAAATTTTCCAACTATGACATACTTGCGGTTTTTGGTTTCTAGGTCGAGGAGTAACACACTCGACATGGTTATGGTTGAGGCATAAAACACGTACAAAGCGAAGGTGAATCAAGCCACTGAACGACGATAGATTATTGTGCTCCAAGTTGACGCTAAAAACAGTTTCAATGAAACTTTTTAATAGTATAAGCTGGATAAAATGCAAAGTGTCCTGCTTTTGATTCTAACTAACGTCTTCTTTGCCACCACGTTGCCAGTATTTTCTGGTACAGTACGCAAGTGGCCAATACTGCAACTGTTTCCACCTCCAACCTGTAAATAGCGATTAGTGTATTCTCATTATCACTTTTTTTGCTTTTATCAGTCTAATCTAGTGTATCCACTGGTTAACTGTAAATAGAGATAGTATAAATATAGAACAAAGTTACCTGCGAAGGTTTTTAAAAGTATCTCCAGTACCAAGATCAACAGTTCGCACTGAACAACTCGGAAAGTCGAGTTCGCGGACGTCTAGAAAGTTCGAATGACCGATTCGTTCAGCCACAAAGTCGTTCGTTAATCTGTTGAAAGAAAAAAAGGATGCCAAAACTAAATCACTAGAATTCAAAGTGTGTTCTGCGATCATGTGGCAGGCGTGGATAAATGAAAAAAAATTAATGCGGTATTGATGTCGGCGAGAAACAGTTTAGTTTACATGTTTTATTGTCACTTGTCATTTATTTTGCGGTAATAGAAAGGTAAAAAAGCAAAAGGTAAGCAGTGACGAGGCGATGCAAAAGACCAAAGTTGCAACCATAAAGGTTGCACAGTCGCCGAGTCTGCATCTTCTCAAACGACTAGAGTTATTCATTTCTTAGTTTGATAATAGTTAAAGTGAATGGCCTATGCCACATTGCTGTGTCAAAGATCTCCACCACGTTTTTGGGACTCAGTAACTTTTGCAACCATCTACTATGAAAGTCCTCAACACGTCCTTTTTACCCCTAACTGAAAGCATAGGCAAACCAAAAGAAAGCTCGAAACAAGCACCAAACAGCAAATAGAACACAATCTTTTTTTCTGACCTGCCGCCAAACGCGTCCTTTGCCGAAACTTCCTCAACTGCTTCAATTGCAGTGCCATCAAGTGCCTTTAGGTTATGGAGGTGGTAAATAACAAACAACCTTGAATTTTCTGCTTGGACAAGCGGGTTTCCAAATAGATCCAATATCACAAGGGAGTGCAAAGTCTGCAAGAATAGTACTCAGCTGATTTTGCATTTCGCGCCCCATAGTTACCGGCTTGTATTCTTTACTTGTCAGTAAGGGTACTTTTGAGCTTTCATAATGGAAATTTTACCAAAATTTTACTTTGTTACGCACTGTTGTTATTTTTCAGCACTGATGATGCCCCATTGGGTGAATGCCCATTATTTTTTAGCACTGATGATGCCCCATTTGGGTGAAATATGTTTCTAATGTGCTATCTGGACAGGTTGATACGGTTTTTAATTTTACTTTAGAATACTATTCAAACATTAATAAGTCATAGGTCTTACTCTGAGTTTATAGCAGGTAAGATTAGGCTAAAGTGGCTGCTCTTATCTAATAGGTGTTTGCAGTTCATACACGCTTTTTGGATTGCGTATGCGACTGCACGTTTGCTTTTCTTGTTTACAACAGTTACATTGAAAAAGACAGGCAAAAATGTAAAATAAAGAAAAAGCAAAATGTATTAAGGGGCAATAAACAAGCTCAACAAGCTAATAATAGACAAAGTACGATGATCTTTATGCGAATACACAATTTCCTCATCTGATAAAATAGAACTGAAATTTTGTGTATCCTTTATTTTTTACCTTTATGTGGAAAATTTCTCGTAGATTTACCACCCTGTTATTTCCAATGTATAACTCTACCAAACTTGAAGCATTTGTGAGGCCTTTGAACGATGATATTCTAAAGAAAAGTTGGACGAATCAGAAATCTCGTTCAAGTATTTTAACAGACAAAAGTCCAAAACTTTGGACCAATAAAGAATCAATTCCAAGTTTAAAAACAAAAATTTTCGAAAACGTGGTGTTTGTGATTTCGGCAAATGCAACATTACAAACGAAGTGATTAACTGACTATTTCACCGAAAATTTTTAAGTTAAAGAGAATAAAACGCAAATGCGGAATATTCAACCGCGCAATTTTATTTTCATTTTAAAGGTTAAGACAAGTGTTTAGGTTAGATTTAGGGTTAGTTTTAAGACTATGAATTTGATTTGGAGTTAGAATTGGGTGTGAATTAGTAAAAAAGTAGACACAAATTTTTGGTGGAATAGTCTCTTAGCATTATATCGAAATGTGCCCTAGTTGAAAAATCGAGCCGGCCAGTCAACTTACACTACGGCAAATCCAAGTTTTCCAGTCTGAAAATTATTGTAGTTTTGCATTGTAATACTGTAATTAAAATGATACTTATCAACATAAAGGGGACAGTTGCCCAACAGCAGTTTATAGCATCCGAAAATAAAACAATTTAACAGCACCACAAAATATATCACAAAGCAATCCCACAAACTATAATAATTATTACACGATGTTCTTCTTTACCTTTCTACGAGGAGCACTAGCTTAATAATCTCTATAGAGATACCTGTTGTCTTCGAGAGAGAGATAGGTGAGAGCAGAAAGATGACCAAAACCGGCATTGTCCAATTGCGAAACGTAGTTGCTTGTCAAATCAAGTCTTTGCAGTTTGACCAGATGAGAAAGTCCTGTTAATCAAATTTCGCAGTTAACAAAGTTGCTAATCTCGATATACCAGATGCTGCTGTAAACGCGTGTACGTTGAAAATGTTGTTTCAAAAGTTTTTGGGTAATTTATACGCGACATTCAATAAGTGGTAATCGAATGATAGGCGATTGTGTTAAACGAGAGTACAAAAGTGTCCAAAAAATTGCATCCTGCATGCTTGACATATGACAGTATTAACCCTGCCTTGAGAAATAAGCAATTAAACACGGTAAAAAATCTGAAAATATGATATTATAGTTACTGGTTCAGAAAATTAATAGAGCCAAAACCAGCTTTTACACATTTAAAAACTTGGCAGAAATCTGAAGCACACTTCTTACCATCTAGTTTGTAAATGCAATTGTCTTGGAACGAAAGTTCGACAAGCGCAATGCAGTGTTCCACACCTTCCAGTTTCGTGATACAGTTTCGATCGAACGAAGCCCATTTGAGGTTAACTAAACGCTCCAAGCCAGTGAGCTTGCCAATAAATTGTCCGTCTAGATTCAAAGTGGTCACCTGTGAAGATTTCAGTTCGAATATTCATCAATATCCGCAGTGCAAAGGTTAACTCAAATTATTAGACTTCATACGTTGCTAATGCGAACCTAGTTCTATTCTAGCCAAAAGTAACATTGCATGATTGTTACGAAAAACGTTCGAAATTTAAGAAAACAAACAAATTGAAGAACGTACTGAAGTTTATGTTGTTGGCTAGCTTTATATGTCACAGTCAGTCAGTTTCAAGCAAGAGCAAAGTCACTTTTCAAGACGTGTATCGCGTTACAGAATGAACCATTACATCATGATAAAGCAAAAAAACACCAATCAATGATGTTTAATAATAAATATTCTTACCTTATTCATCCATGTCGGGTCTTTGATATCAGGTTTCAATTTACTCATTGAGCTTAAAATCTGCGCCTGAGAATGGAGGCTTAGTGTGTTGGGAAGTTCGGTGTCGCTGCGTGAATGCGCTGCTAGAGTAGCCTGAAAAAATTTTATTGTTTTTGAGTTAAATTAGAAAATTGCAGGGGGGCGATTCGCAAAATTAAACTTGCGATTTGAGCCTATTGATTAGTTGTGAATATTGGAAAACTATTCACACGAACAAAGTCATACAACACGCTACTACTACTGCAATTTGAGAAAGTGAAAGAACCATGAAAGACCGCCTGAAAATTTGCCTTTTTCAGCAACTTTGACCGTAATGGCGCAAATACGCACCACATGTGTTTTCAAGAACTTGCTTTTTTATTTAAATTGAAAATATTGCGCGTAAATAATACAAGCAGATGAAAAATCTTGATTTTTACCTGGGATACCCGGGTACCAGAAACTAGTCTCAAAGCAGCAGCAGCGTCAGTTTCAGTAACAGGCGTGCCGTTGAGAGTCGTGAGAGACTTGAGTCGTCCGATCACACGCAGAAACAAATACTCAGCCTAAAGTAAAGCCATACATGAACTTAAATAAAAGTTTTCAAATCGAAGTCCTTCTTTGCTGATTGACTGGGTCATTATAACAAAAACTACTTTGTAGATAGGCAGCTGGAACAGCTGCCAAACTACTACTTAAAATAGCTCTAAAACACCAGTGTCTGCAGATGAAATAAAAATATTAGTAGCTGGACATTTCCTCAATATTATGTTATCTCATAAACATTAAGTAATTTTACTTCTAAATTGAGCAAGCCTATTTGGCTAATAGTGCCAAGAACAGGCTCTTCTAAAAGCCTCTTCATTTTAGCTTGGTTTTTGACGCAGGTATGTGGGCGGAAAATCATTTTTTAGAAAAAAGTCTATTCAGGAAAATATCTCCAGATAAGCAACTCAATTCAAGACAAGCTACTCACCTTAATCCAAGGGTTGTTTCTTAAGTCGAGTTTGGTGAGTGTGGGAGAATGCTTCCGCAGCACTGTCAGATCATCACGTAAACTTGTGAGTAGGTTCCAACTTAAATCCAATTCACGAATTTTCGACATCCCCTAACAAAAAAATCATGCCAACAAACGGAAGACATATCTGTAAACACCTGCTAACAATAATACAAATGGGAGTAATACTTCGTCCTTAAGACATATGATCAAATCGCTTTTCCGTAACCAAATCAAAGTGGAAAACTTCACCCAGATAAAATCGGTAAATTTAAAAAGGTCTCATAAGCCTAAAATTAATAAGATTTAGTAAAACAGAACAGTTAGCAGATGTTACCTAGATTGGTGCTAACAGAAACTACACTTTTAAGCACTACTGTTCGCGATAACTAAAACAAACCTCAAGGTTTTTGATTGGGGGTAGCACTTCCATTTATTGTCAGACCGAATAGAAAATGATAATAGTAAAAAAAAAAATGGCAAAGAATTTCACAACACTTACTCTCATTCCTTCTAGGGAATTGATTTTGTTGAAACTGGCGTCAATGTTCTCTAATTGTGACATGTAAGCAACATCATCCAACCTCGTCAACTCGTTGAAACTAACCACCAAGGTTTTAAGCTGCGTCAGAGCGCTCAGTCCTTTTAATCTACCCAAGCCGTTTCCATGTAAATTGATGGTCTAAAAATTTAATTTTTTTTGCCCCGGTAAGGAATTTGGAATTGCGTTAAATATTTATTTACCGTTTAAGCAGGGCTATAAAAAAGAATAGAGCTAGAACCAGATCAGAAAAACGGAGCCAAAAAGATAGCTATGGGTCAAGTTGTTTTGATGTAGATAATAAAATAATCTTGGCATCTTTGGGTCACATAGACGCCTGTATTCGGCCACTAAAAGATGGGAACTTTACATTTTACAACCGCGCTGTAATTACTGAATGTCAAATATGAAGTTTAGTAGTGATTTTGAAGTATTTGGTTTACCCTGAAAATCAGAATCGAATCCCACTACACTGCTTGCAAACACTATGTCAGTGTATCTATTAGGCCAAGTGAATAATGAAGTAGCGGTAAAATCATCAGCGTCATAACAAAAACATCAAATTTTTTCTGATAGAAAGTTAAAGCTACGTGCAATACTGCGTGGTAATAGTTAACATTACATGTCTAGCTTACTCGAGGAACTCACCGTGATTTGGTTAAAGGAGGAATTTCGGCCTAGTTTCATTAGGACATCATCTGTCAGAGCAACGAGGCGAGGGCGGGCTTTCGGCTTCGGTTCTAGGTTCAAAGCGTGTTCGTCCGCCTTTTCTTCACCTCCAAACATACCGGCCAGATCGTATGAAGAAGAAACTGAGCTGGCACTAGGAGCGCTAGAGTTCATCCAGTCAGCCATTCGAAGTTGGAACGGTGATTTCGGCTTCTGCGAATAAATAAGTACTAAGATTGAACATTAAAATTGTCACTAATAACATTTGACCTTTTTCTCCCAAAGTTGCTAAATATGGCTGTTTACTAAAAGACAGACTTAATTGAATTCCAGAGTTTTAGCAAAAAAGGATTTGCACAGTACTCCACAAATAATAATTAGACTTATCTGAGGTAAGTACGGGGAGCACGCAGTGGTGATACTCGGCTGGTTCGCACCGGTTCGCGCCAACCGGTTCCTAAATTTAGCGAACCGACTTGGAAATTTGCTTGCTTAATATTTTATGGTATTGAATTTGCATTCAAAAAAGTGAGCTATAAATAACATTCAAACGCTACACTTACAATCCAATGACTGTGTGAAAATTTTTAAAATAAAAATGATTTTGTTATTATCGTTGTAGTTAACACAGAATGCGTTTAAGCTTTTTGACCACGTATTACTATTTAATGGCGCTATACCAACCACGGAAGGAAAACGAAACGAATAAAACCTCGGCTTAGCCAAGTTGCTTGTTTGCGTGCCTTTAAACGTGCTTTGATCTTGACCAAGAAGTAAGGGGGGGTGAAGGGGCTAAGAAATGTAATTGTGTCAACTCAAAGAGCTTCGACACCTTAGCAATTAATTCATCGAAATGGTGTAAAATAACTATTTTTTCTTAAAAATTACAAAAATCGCCCAACAGCACGGGACTTCGCCCCTAGATACCCGTTTGTGAGACGCTGTAAACAACTTTCAGCTTTGGCGTCAACCCTCCCCCCCATTAGCAAAATCTTAGTTACGCGTCTGCACATGCTGTAGTTTGTACTCTATTTGTTTCTATTTTGAAGTTTTCGGTATCAGCAGTGCCCTTACAATTCAGAACTGCAAAATTGCAACTAAAAGCTTTCAAGATAGCCAAACCTTCTTTTATGAGAAACGATTTTTGAGCTACACTTGTCAGCTCGCCACCTTTACAGAAAAGACCTTTTTAATAAAGAACCAGCATTTTTTCAACTTTTCCGAAAAAACTGGTTCCTACTACGTTTGAATAGCATCACTGGGTGCAGGTCGCTTGACCAAAACAAATATAATTGAGCAACATAAAATCTTTTTGTCGCTAGAATAATAACCACGGCCAAAGAAACAAATTAGGTATGTTGAACCAATAGAGACTGTGGCATGCGCTAACAGCAACACGTAATAAATGATCAACTAGACCTACCTTTGCCAGATATTCAAAGTCAATGATATATTCTGGTAAAACAAGGAATCCATCAAATACGCACCATTCGCACTGTCTGGTACTACATTCGCAATCCTCACCTAAAATTGCAATTCATGTTGTAGCATAATGTGATTAGATTTAAAAGCGTACTTAAAAACTGTAAAAAAAAAACGGAAAAGCTAGAAATTTTGCCAATTCTAGCATCTTTATTGACTTCAAGCTGCTCTTTTTTATTTCAGATATTAGAGGAAACTAATTTAATAAAAACGTTTTCAAGTTTGAACCAGGGATGTGGAAGCGGAAGTTGGAAGCGATTAATTTTAATTTAAAACTAATTTAATAAAAATATCCCTCGTTTGAACATTCACAGGTGAAATAAATTACTTTTTTTTCAAAAACTTTTGAAGTGCATTACCTTTAGCCCCACTTGTGGGAGTGGATAGCGCAAATGATTCTTTCCGAGGCCGGTAAACGCTGTCAATTTTAAAGTATCTGTCCATTGTGATTCTGAACAAAATAATTTACTTGATAAAAAATCGTGTAGAAATTTGCGTATCACATCGATGGAACCGCTTCTCAATTTGCTCAAGTTCCGTTCAGTGACAGTGTTAGTTTACAACTACGTTTTGATACTAACAAAATAATTTATTAAATCTACGTTTTACAGATATTTATTGCACAGTAATTATTAAAAGACAATAATTATTGTGTTGTCCTAGCCAGGAAATACGATGGGATCTATCACCCAAGGTTGGGTCTGGAGTACCATACACTGTCAGAATTAACTTCACAATTTTTTAAATCTCGTTTAGCACTAGAAAGCGAATAATGACATAATCTTAAATCCTTGACGAAGAGCGAACATGAAGCATTGGTTTTTTCCACTTTGATCAAAACAGAAAAGTCTTCGTGTCGAGGTAACTCACCGCGCTAGACCTTGAGCCGGGGCGCTCTTTCCCAAATACACTTTGCAGACAATTACTTTGCCTGAAAAAATAAACGAATAAAAATCTAAATTAAATTTTTTTGCCGCACTTTTTACGCAAGAAGTCATTTCGGAATAAGAACGAAATAAATCTTTGGAATTTTGACTGGGCAAATCTTTTTCAGGGCACCACCAATAATAATTGACAACTTAGAAAAGCAGCTTGAACAATCTATCGGTTTTAAAGCCAATAAATTAGATAGGACAAAATAACCGTTCAAGGTTTTTGTCTGCGTCAAAACTTGCTTTGTGTAAAAACCATTAATCAATCAACTTGAATCGATGTCGAGTAATACTTACGAAAGTTGAATAGAAACAAGTTGAATTTTGTTCACAAAGAGGAATATTTTGATTGATTGTCTTTCTAATGGTCCGCTTGCCTCTTTTATGACCACTTAACCTTTCCGAATTTTTTAAAAGTTTGTTGTAATATATGGTGTGTTTTCTCGTTTGTTTTACATTTTTTGTCGGTGTTCGTTCATGCAGGTTTCATAAATCGCCTCTACCCTTAGTAGTCAGGTAAAACTACTGTCAAAACTGGTAAAAATTGCACGAAATGGTTTCTCAACAGTTTTTGGTGCTATTGGGTGTGGAGAATAACATACTCAAACTCTACCAAAATCCACCAATCAGAAAGTTGTAAAATTGGGAGGGGGGCAAAAAGGGGGATTTTAAGATATTAATAGGGATGAATAATCATTTGCCTTAGAATAAATCTACTGTTTGGGAAGAGCCAGCAAAATGATTTTTTGCACAGAGTCATTCTGTTCATTACAGTTTTTAACAATAGCAAATTAAAAGTGATGACATCACATTTAAGCTGGTGACGTCATTTATTAGCAGAAATTGCTAGTTTTGGAGAAAAAATATTAGTTTTGGACGCAAATAGAATCGGAAATTAAAAGAGCAAAACTGATACATTATTTTTAGTAATGTGGTTTAAGAAAAGCATAATCAAGTTTTGACAAAAAAGCATAACATTGTGACTGCAAGACATCACAATGATATCATTTTTGCAAAATATTACATATTTTTTGTTTATTTAATAAGTTTTACTTACTTTCATTGCGGTGCCATTTGGATATGATATTGAACTTTGAAACTAAATTCAAGTTGTATATGTAATTCGGGCAATGTTTGGAGACCTATGACGTCATATGGCGATGGCGCTATAATTCATCAATTTATAGTATGTACAATTGCAAAAAAAAGTCATATTCAGTGAACACAACTCTTAAAACTTTTGTTTTGCTCGGTGTGCTGATAAAGTAGCCCAAAATTGTAGTACTAGAATGCGTTTTTAAACTGTTTGTATGCACATTGCATTAAGTTTTGCTAACTTTTGTTAACATTTTCATAATTACAAACACATTTTAAACCATCTAATATTCAGCAAAAACAATTTTTTTGAGCCACATCATTTTGCATACCGGAAAAAAGTAACAAGAGCAGTGATGTTACTAGGCGTATTTTCGACCACTATCTATTTTCAGGAAAGCCTCTTTTTTTCAAAATTTTTCGACTTTCTGTTGGGTGGATTTTGGTAGACTTTTTGTATGTTATTCTCTACATCATGTTGCACCAAAAACCGTTGCAAAACCATTTCTTGCAAATTTTTCCAGTTTGGGCCTTATTTTGGTTTAGATTTACTCTACTATAGAGGTGATCATAAGTCAACATTAGGGCTTCTCATGAAACCTGTGGCGAATAGTGACCAATCAGCATTTTCTTTTAATCAATATATCTTTTGTTCGCAAAAATAAAAACTGAACAGAAAGCCAAGACGCCATGCCTTACCATATCTGAACGGACATGTATCAGCGTTGACATCGACTTTTGACTGGATTGTGGTGTGGTCCATTCTTGGTTTTTCACTGATAAACAAGCTGTTGGTCAACGGGACTCCTTCGTCTTGGTCCTAAAAAGTAAGGCTTGAACAACGCAAAATCGTCAGAGAATGGTAATGAACTAAAACAAGTAACAATTTATTTTTCCACAACGATTTCGGGAATATTTGAGGCCAAAATTCTGAATACTGGCACTCGTCTTTTTGAATCTAAACAGCTGTGGCAGCTAGCAATTTTAAATTCATTTGCAAGATCAGACTTGGAAACGAATCAGTCTGAATACCGGCACTTGAAGGCAAATTGCTCGGCAAAACATTGGCAGCTAAAACCTGTTGATACCTCCGATCTGGCTCGTCCACCAAAACCTTCTTCAATGATTCGATGGAACTCGTGCTTGGCTGAAGGGGATTTCGGATTCCAAATGTAAAACAAATAATCGACCAACTTTTTGTAGCTTCTGGAAACAAAAAAACAAAAAAACGCAGCAATTGCAAAACTATAATAACGAAAAAAGATTGAAATGTTTCGACTCCTCAAAACAGTATATCGGAAAGTCCTGGACTTGGATGGTGGTGATAAAACAAGGTTTACAGCAACATAGACTGCGATACAAATTTTTCGAAAATACACCATACAAATGCAAGTTTAGGGGATGGAATCGTTTAAAGTTAAGAAACAAAGTTGTTTCGGGAAGAATTAAGAAAGATTAATAAATAATAGAACGTGTTCAATTCTCATATAACGAGGTCTTTGAAAACTACGGTGGTTCAAAGTATGGACATAGTAATGTATTTTAAAGACAAAAAAGAAAAATTACAGTAAAAACCAAAAACCCACGAATATAAAATTCATTCCTCACTTATTGCAAGGCAGTCCGTTTTCGTCGCTTCCGGCACTGTGCACCTTATCATCGAATCGGCTACGAAGCACTCTGTTGTGTATACGAGTTATACCATGAATTTTCAACCCAGTAACGTCGTAAGCCTGAAAAAAATTGACAAGGTTAAACAAAGAGTGGCATTGTGGATATTATAACTTTTGAACATTGACTGTGAAACCAGGTTTAATTCTTGCCAAAGGCACTACATAGTATTCGTTGGCAAAATTTTCAAAATTTTAAATGCTGGAAAACGTCGAAAGAAGTTTAGGAGCCATATGTGATCTAGGCTCGACACATTATACTACTAGCAACATCCAGTCTTTTCAGTTGCTTGAAACCGTTATCAAGTTAAAAAAATGGGGAAAAGTATATGCGACTTACTCGGTAATCCCACGCACAAAATCTCGAAAGCACAAGATCGTGACACGTGGTAAACCAGATCTCGGCGGAAGAACCCTGCTCAAACCGGATATTTCCGCCGGATTCCAGTTCGATGATCAATCGTCGAATCGAAGTGTTAGCTAAGCTGTTCAGCAGGGCGCAGGCTTGCTTGTGATATGCCTCAATTCTGCAAATATTATTTATTAAATCACTAAACTAACGAATAAACGCCATTTTTGAAATTTACAATCACCCGTGCAATACGTAGTGACAGCGTAATCACGTCATTTTATCATAAAGTGACAAAACATACTGAACTGCCACAAACATCCAATCTCTGTTCAAAATTCAACCATGAGCGTCGATTTTTTGTTCATTCAGCAAATTTCGAGGGGGCCAAACTTTTTTGTGAAGTTTCGTTAAAGGTAATAATTCTAGTTCAGTCCGGAATTGCGGAATCTTGCCCCCAAATTCAGACCCCCAAATCTTGACAGTGAAGACCAAACAAAAAAAAAAGTCTTCGCCGTATTCTGGTTCTATTTCAGTCCGGAATTTCGGATCACATATTTACCTTGAGTGCCAAGTGGGCGTTACCAGCCAAAAAGTCGAGGGGCAAGACATATTTTGGCCCCTTCAGTGTCAGACCCGAGGGGTCACCGCCCCCCTCGCCTCGCCGAAATTGACGCCACTGAATTCAACTATAGGAGATCGCAGTTCAGTGGAGACCGACACATAGAAAAATTAGATGTAAGACAAGTTTTTTCAAGTTTCAAGACTATGACGTCAATAAAATTTGTTTCATTGATTAAAAGGTCTACCTTGTGCGGTAACTTGTTTGTCCTTAGAGCGGGAAATCTGACATTCTAATCTCGGGCCGGTCAAATCAGACACAGCGCTGCCAACAGCTCTCCACCGCTGCAACATTATTTCTTTAAAAGGAGCTATGTAACCCGCAGGCGCAATGACGCAGAGGCGGGCTCCGCAAACTCGTTACACGCTTCGACATAATACAGAAAGTATACTGAAAGATTTGATTTGATATTACCCTGTTACCAATGATCGCTCTAACACACATTATTACTCAAAAGAAAAGTCACTAATTCGAGCAGGTTGTACATCTGGTATACCTAGCATGCAAAACATGTAATGTTTACAAATTACTCTTCAATTTTTTTGTTCCAAGCAAGAATCCGACTTTTTAGCGAGTCCAATTTCATGTTGATAGATCCTGCTTCCAGCTTTTCTGACGTGCTGTGGGAATTCTGTTTGTTTTGAGCTTCGTTCTTTTCGTCGTTTGCAAGTTCCTCCGTAGTGCTATTCTCCTAAGGCAAAAATCAAATTAATAGAAAAAAATTGTGCCAATAATTCGTAACGCATTTTGAAGAATTTTAAGGCAAGCGACATTTTGAGTTTAATTTTTTGTGCAATCAAATTAAAAATGTATACCGTGGAGCTGAAAAAATGTTTTTAAGCTATCCAATGCAATTTTTCATAAAAAATGCTCCTTTAGATGCCCTTAATAATAAAAAGCCTGACTTTCTAATCAAAAACAATCAGAAATAACATGAAAAATATCTCATTATTAATAATCATATACAAAAAAAACAACAAAAAAACAGTACAGTTGAAAAATTACCTGTTTGTAGTAGCCTTTATTTTTCATTCACAAGCATGCCCAATACTTCATTTTTATGTTCCATTAATAGCTAAGCCTTAGCGTTAATATGATACAATTTAATAAATAAATCAGATGTTTTATTCAACAAATCCCGAAAATCTTACCAATATTACCTAAACATTGAAACAGGGCAAAAGAATAAAATAACTATTGCTAAGCTCTTATAAATTAAATGCACTTACTGTTGGCACGTGTTTCTCAAACGCTTCCGACAACGCATCCATTTCTTTGTCGAAATCGTCAAACTCTCTTTGTTGCTCAATCTAATCAAAAACATGTTTGTAATTTAGTACCTAAGTGTAGTGTAACTACGACCGATAAATACGCCATAACTGCAACAAATCTTATTAAAAATCAAACTCAGAGAAGTGCACCGAAATCAATTTAAGCATGAAAGCACTTGACTAAAAGTTAAAGGACAGAGCTGTAAGCCATTGGCATTATAGCCTGATCTAGTCACAACTTGGTAAAAAACTCCAGTGAAAAGCAAAACACTCAAAAAAACTTACGGATTTGAGAGAGAAATACAAGGATTTTAGCTTCTCTTCTGGCGTCTGAAGAAGAATTTTCTTTTCTTTATTCAATCGATTAATCATATTTGTGAGGTTTCGTCGAACGGTTTTAACGCGCATATGATAATACATTTTCTTTTTAATCACAGTGGCCTAAATATACAAAAGTATAAGAACAACTCACAAGCTGATTCTCTGTTGTCGAAATGAAACAAAACTAAGAAATCAACCTAGCAGTTTTAGAATCGAATAAGAAAGTTGTTCTAGGGGCGAGTGATGAAAGGTCAAATAAATAAGAACTAGTTCGTGGTAGCTGTCAGTGCAAGATGATAACGTGCTTAGCGCGCTTGAAACTGACACGGTTACCTCTAGTTTGAATCCCAGCGGGCTGAAACCAAAGGCTTTAAAATCAGTTTATATTCAAGCTTTTCTGCTGGAATACGACAAAAAACTTGGATATTGTGGAGAATCTGGCGTGAATAGTACACAACTGTTAACTCATCGAAGACAGCGGAACCTCTTTGCTGGCCAAATTAACTGAGGCCACCTGAACAAAAATAAAATAAAAATCTGAGTGTCGAAAATGGCCAAGATTTTTCCGGCAGTTTTCGGAATACTGATGGTTTCTACAAGGTATTTCAAACACTTTACTGGAAGAGACGCAAAAGATTTATTCCAAACTTAAAAACCATACACCAATTCATAACCATTTGTTTACCTCAGCGAGATCTCTCATATGCGAGCTTGAAACATCAATAGCATCAAGCTTTTCAAGGTTGGATAAATGATACAAAACATGAGTCGAATAATTGCACAAAAGACAAACAGGATTATTTCTATACAATGGGTCCTGAAACAAGAAAAGGTGTGACATTGCTCTGTCTAAGGCGTAACAAAACTAACAAAAAATCTCAAAGGTATAGTAATAAATTAAACTAATAAACAGAAACTTAGCGAATGCAAATTAAATAAATTATGTAGGGATGGTAACATAGCATTATTACTTTGAATGATGATTTAGTGTCAATACTACTGAGGCGGCTTTTAGACAGTTAACACGACAAAATCAAAGATTTATGAAAACTACAGCTGCCACAAAATCATAGTTTGCCGGTTCCAAATTTTACAGTTAAAGTATAAATATTCAGAAATTACAACACAAATACGCCTACATGGTGCACAAAACTAAGAACAAATCTGCTTTAAATCAATAAAAAAAGCATCCTCACTCTCTCATTGCAAAACACATACTTTAAGACTAAGGTCTTTCAAAGCAGGTAATCTGACTAAGTTGGTTAAATCTTTGAATGAATCGAGCTGATTGCCAGCTAAATTCAAACTGTGGAGTTGCACAAGAGAATCAAGATGGCGCCCTGCAAAAACAGAGACAAGATGCTTGATAAAAACAACCTAGTTTTGTTTTGGCATTGACAACTAACACTCATTATTCATAAAACTTTTGTAAATCAAGTCGTATTGAAGAACAATAAAGAATCATTTTAATGATTGTAGGTATATACAAGTAAGTTCTTTCACATACTAATGCAGAACAAGTTTTAATATTTTAATGCTCACCTATTGTAGTAATGTTGTTGCCTGCCAAATCCAACTGTGACAAAGACTTGACTCCTCCAATACCCTGAAAAAATAAAAACCATAAAAATAAAGTTTTCTCAGCTAGTTGGCCGCCCAGGAGCTGAATAAGGCCTTGATACCGGAACAAGGAACAATTTTGATTTTTAATTCTTAAAACTTAAATTTTTTAATTATTAGATTTTAAACTCTGTGTTACTTTTTAGCAGATACCCCTGAGGGTTCCGATTACGAGTGAAACAGATTGGAGGGTTTTAAATTTTTTGATGTGCACTACGTTGTTATGATATTCGCTCTGGCCTATGCTGTCGAGCACTTTTTTGAATCGGTTAAATTCAAACTCATCCAAACCATATCCAAATTGTAATTTAATTCATGTCTTTTCAGAAGTTTGGAATTGTTATAACAAGTACATATTGCAATTAATGATAATTAACATTAAATATGACTACTTTCAAGCACAAGTCTTTTAAATTGTACAACAAAAACATTTACGAAATTTAAACAGTTTAATCATAATTTTACATACCTGGACAGAGTCAATATGATTTCTTGACAAATTCAATATTCTCAGTATCGGGAGATGTGAAAGGTTTTCAATTTTCTTTATTTTATTGCGATAAAGATAAAGCTTATTCAACTTTTTGTTCTTGTCAAGACCATGAATAGTCTGAAAAAGACAGTAGGTCTCAGGCTGTTAATCATAGTTTTAATCGTGCCTCAAAGACTGTCTGTAGCTTATCATGAAAAGACATATCTACAAACAAATTAAATTTTGATTAAATCAGCATCAGAAAATACAGTTATAATGACAACAAGAACGACTATAATGCAGAATCACTTCTAGGAGCCTCACGATGCTTTACAAAAATCCTATATGCATGTAAGAAGTTATTATCAAAAAAGAAAAGACTGTACAAGTGTACAGTCGCACTTTGCAAGGTCAATTTGTGCAAATTGATGTAGTTAATGAAAAAATGCTGAGCAGCATTATAAATAACACAGAATTTTAACGAAAGATTTCAGCAAGACATTGACATTATTAACCAAAACACTAAGCATAAAATGTAACTTTAAAAATGCATTGTAGGATATTGAAGGTTATAATGTGATTACCTTTAAATTGCATTCACATATCCACAATTCTTTAAGCTCTGGACAAAATTGCACTCCTTCAATTTTTCCTATGGATTGTCCAACCAAAACAAGCACTGTCAGGTTGGGAAAGTAATGAAGTCCAACCATGTATGGAAATCCGGAAAAAAACATTTCCAACACTTTAATGGCAGTTCCAGTGCCATCAAGTTGTGCATATTGAATACCATTGCAAGTGCACTAAAGTATGCAATCACGATTAAACATTCAAACAAAACAAAGTAAATGTACTGTAAGTCAGTGGTGCGATTCAAATTTTGCAGGAACTGGATCTGTAACAAGTTCTCTAAACTTAGCAATTGGTTTGTATGAGCAAAAAGTGCAGGATATCTTTGTGCAATTTCAAACAACAACAGGTCCTCTAAATTTAAGAATTGGTTTGCGAAAACTGGTTTGAACCAGCTGAATAGCACCACTGCTATAAGTGATATGGTAACAATATACTGTACTGCAAAAGCGTAGACAATACCATATCTTTAACAAAAAATAGTCTTACTGCAAGGTCTACAGCAAAAGAAAAGAAGTTGTTAATCTTCTTTGGTTTGCTCTATTTGGTCTACCAAGCTATAAAGAGATCTTCATATATCTTATTTCTTGTGAATTAATATCTTTATTTTGCTGCATCTGATTTCATCTCTTTGCAAAGAAAATGGTTATTTGAGACTGCTCGAAATTGGTTTTATTGAAGAAATTAGAACTTCTTGAGGAAATAAATAGGTGTCCCAAATCTTTTTCCGCAATTTCTTTTATTTCTGAAAATATGATTTAATCTGCTTGACCCTGTACCATTGCCAATCCGGCATTATGCAATTTTGTCGCATCACAAAAGGCCTCTGTAAATCAGTACTGGTAGCCTAGGTCTACAGGTAACAGTAGCAGTAGCTGAGTTTTCAGATTTGGTTTGGCTACTCATTGCTGCCAGTTGGTTAGTTATGGATTTTACAGTAGATTAGGCCTACAGTAGAGCATTATTGTGCTAGTTTCTAATTACAAATCTGAAATTAGCCTACATAATACAATAAATTCTGTTACTTTTATTACTGGTTGTACAATAACTGAGCTTAGTGAAAAAGAGTAGGCAAAAATGGGACAGGTAGGCCAAGCTGGTGAGGTTCAGGACTGCTATAGTAGGCAATAGCCTAAAGTCTTCAAAAAAATTTGCAAAATTAGCAGAGGTGTAGTCAAGAACACAAGGCTCGAGGCCAAGCCCAAGGACACAAAAAAAATTCGAGGCGAAGGACAGACCCTCTCGAGGCCAAGGACTTCAAAATGTGTCCTTGAGGCCAAGGACGTCCTCGAGGACTCCACCTCTGAAAAATAGCCTTTTGTGATGTCACAAAAGTTTGAAATACAGGGTTGCCAACGGTATGGACTCAAATTGTATTTTCGCTAATAAGGGGAATCGTGGAAAAAGGTTTGGGACACCTCTTTATTACCTCAAGTAGTTCTGATTTCTTCAATAAAACCGATTTCGAGCAGTATCTTCTTAAACACTGGCTATGTAGCCCAAACTCATAACTCCTACTTATGTATCATGCAAACATTTATCATTTTTTTGGATGAAGTTGAGAGCAATGGACCTCTACAACATGTAAATTACTTGACTTAAATTATAATCTCATAATGTCTATTTTTTTTGTCAAAAGCTCTTGTAACGCCAAAAACAAAAAAAAAACAACACAGCACACACTTACAAGTTCTTTTGTTATGGCCTCTACTTTTTCTGAAGATATGGTTTCAGCCATATGCTTTAGTGAATATAAACTGAATTAGACATATCATGACATACTAAAATTAACAACGTACTGACACTTATTGCCACAAAATCAACTTTAATTAAGAATTAAAAATTTCTATAACTTTAGCAATTTACTTTTGTTGACAGATAGGTATTTCTAAACAATCATGTCTACTAGCTGCTGCTTTTCAATGATAGGTCATACATAATGCTTAAATTGTATGGGGGATGCATGCCTCCAATCAAGAGTTAGTGTCTCTCCATCGAGATTTAGCGTCCCCCCATCGAGATTTCAGCGACCCCTTAATGAGATTTTAGCGATCTCCACTAAGTGTAAGAGTCTGCATGATTAGACAAAAAAGTGGCAGTTAGCACCAATAAATCTCAGAGCCCAGCTGAAGATAGCGTCAAATTGCAGTGCAGACCTTTTTTCTTTTTTTTGGTCTTCAATCAAATTCAAGAAAAACTTGGACAAAAACTTCTGGACCAAATTGGAGTTACGAATGCATTTGGTCAAGGCTGCGAAAGCCTTCCCACTTGCAAAATTTTACAGTTTAAGTACTGGTTATTCGACAATAAATTGTTTTTTTTAAGTTTTTTTTTTTTGATAAAGTATTATGTCAAAACCAGACTACAATATAGTTAGATTTTTGTGTGCCAGTATATTAGGCTAGATCCAGATTGCTTGAGCCAAATGGCAAAAAAGAGGCCTTAAAATGATTAATACTTTTGTAAATTGCAAGACTATAAATCAACTGCCTAAGTCACTTTTTGCCAAATTGAGTTTGTTCTATCAATTATCAATGGTATCTATGGTTCAGGATTCACTTTTAAAACTTTCACTCAACCAGTGGAAAGTATTTTATGAGCAATAATTGAAATATGAACAAACTTTTTTTCGCAAAATGTTTTTTTTAATTTTCTTCGAAACACCAGAAAGTGACTTTGGAAAATCTTGGTAGGCTGACAGTGTGTACTGTAGGTTAGCTTGAGCTATGTCAATCGGTCAACAAGCTACCAACTACCGTATCTCAGATCCACAAAAACTTTTAATTTCAATACTTTTGATTCTCAGTCACTTAATTGGCTATAGCAGTTTACTAGAGGCTACCTGACTACCTCTCAGCTCCAATCTAGTTAATGTACTGTATCACATACCATATCAGCCCCTATATATGATCAGATAAGGCTGAAGACAGAGACTGAACGCTGTTCAAAAAAACACTGAATGAATAGTGAACAAGTCACGAACTGTTGGCTACATCAAGTTGTCAGATGTGGATTTCGTTATGAGAAACTGATAAATATTAGCCAGCCTGTTTACCACTATCTGTCTTGTTGCTATACGAGTAGGCTACTTGTATTCCGGAATTCAGTGTTGTTGCCAATATTACAAACAAAATTTAAGATTGTTTTACAGCTTAGGCAATTAAGGCTACTAAAACAAACTCAGGACTGGAAAGATTTAAAGGCACAACACAAGAACACCTAGCCATTCTAGATTCTGAAGTGTTCAGTCTAAGTCCATCATCTGTTTAATGGTGTCAGTGTCATTGCTATTGAAAAATTACCAAAAGTCTGGAAGTCAAGGTAGTAAATCTCACAGCTAAACAATAATGTAGTAGCCTATCACATTCATAGCTTTACACAGCTACAAACGAAACTTATTCATGATGCAAACATCATAACAATGATAAGCAAATCAAAGCTGGAATTGCACTTGTCACTGTCAGATTGTCACTACTCTGTACTCAATGTCAAACAGTCGTTAGCTTGTTCATTTGACTTAGTCTAGGCTAGGCTACTATGTAATCAGCTACAGGCAGACTGTTGACACTCATTCACTAAAGTTTTAAAAATAGTAGGCCATCTTATATTAGAGCTGACGTACCGCCAGCTTAGAGCATGCCTTTTCTAAATTTGCTAAAAATATTCTAAAATCACCAAGTACCACACACATTGTTCTTAGTTACAGTTTCACTTCAGCACCGATGCTTGACCACCCAGCCGTAAAAATTATTGCACAACATTTGAATAATGTTAGGGATCTCACGCAAGAAATATTCTTTCAACTCGTTTGCTCTTTTGAATTTACAAATTTTACAAATTAGGTTTTGATTCATGGAGTAAGTGGTAGTAAATAATCAAAAATGAGACACAAAATAAATTTAAAATGCTTTGTGATTGTATTAAAATTGTTTTATTTTTGCTTGCTTAAAGTTTTTTTGCGCATATTATGGAATTATTAGAGTTCCCGAAAAATTATTTTATTTGTATTATCTTTGAAAACCAAAAATTGCCAAATTTCTGGACGCTTTTTTGCTAAATGATATAATTTTTTAATTATTTTGAACAAAGAGAAGTTTTGAAAACTTTTTCTGTTGAAGATTTAAAATATTTTTGTGGAAACATTAACACGAGGGTTTTAAATTTTGACTTTTTCTTCAAACTCAGTTAGTTGCTCACAGTAGAGATGGCAACAGAGAAGCGTGTGCGGCCGCGCGCTGTTATTGGTGCACCGCGCCACGCAGCGTGGCAACTAAAATCTGTATTACGTCACAGCGTCAGCGTAGCGCTGCGTACTATAATTTTATAAATTTTTTTTACAATTATTGCTAGTGAATTATTTCTTTATGTCAAACAATGGTTGGTCAGGATGCAACTAGAGCATAGAATATGAATTGAAGACAATAGCTACATGATGTTGTGACAATACGTATGTTTAGGCTACTAAAACAGTAAAAGGTGCCTTCGGATCAAGTTTATTTTTTCAGAATTCGGAGCATCCTAAAATAGGCTGTTTTGGCCACAGCAAACTTACTTTTGATTGGCTAAACAAGTTTCTTGACACCAACAAAAAGATTTTGGTTTTGGTAGGCTAGACTAGGAAAAGTTTAGGACGTTTGGAGAGAATATGGAACAAAGGCAGACAAAAAAAATGTAGATGAAGCAGGTTTGTGGGAAACAAGCATCAGAGCAGAGGTACATAGCCTAGCCACATACCCATGCTGTATGCAGTAGGCCTATGGTATTGGTACAACGCTTGCATTTCAAAGTGACTAAGTCAGTTCAGTGTAGCCTATAGTATTCGTCAACCGGTCATGGCATAAAGCATTAGGCTTTCTGTTCTAAATGTCTGTAGCCTGTCTGGTATGTGGTACAGTAAGAAGACTAGGTTACCCAAAGGTGCAATGACAGAATAGCCTACGTGGTAGTAGCAGATGATTAGAGGGTTCCTGGTACACGTATTAGTAAGCTACCGGTAGTTTATCCGATATTATAGGCTTATGTTGGAAGGCAGCAAAGTTGTTCTTATCAAGTTAGACAATTAAATAAGAGTGTAGTAGCTTGTGACAGCCATGCGGAGCACGTGATATACCAGTATTTGGGCTAGCCTATTGGTTTAGGATTGGTACCAGGGCTGCGAACTCAATCAATTTATATTCGAGTTCAGCCTATTTTAGCAAGTCCGAGTTCAAGTTTGTGTTCTGAAATTAAATTTTTTCAAGTTCAAGTTCGGCAAAATAATCGAGTTTTTTCGAGTTCAAGTTTGAGTTTGCAGCCCTGATACTTGCGCTGTTTTTCTTAGTCACCACGACAAACAAGACAGTGAAGGATATGCACTTATGCAGCTGTTATGAAAAACACAATCTCAATTTACACGACTTAATCAACAACAAATATTTTTCCGACAAATTTTTAATTTTAAAATTTCTTTTTAGTGAACTCGAACAATTTTATTTGAGTTCAAGTTCGAGTTCAGGAAAATTATTTTTTCGAGTTCAGCAAAATAACCGAGTTTTTTCGAGTTCAAGTTCGCAGCCCTGATTGGTACAGTAGTTTTGTGAATCATCAGGTAGACAGGTAGATTGTTTTTGATTGCCAAAACATGGTTCAGAAAAACTGATAGAAAACACACAGGAGGCAGATAAAACCAGTACAACTAGAACAACTGACCTCGCGTTGCATGTTCCTTTGTTTTTACTTGGCCATTTTCAAAGTTAACCAGTGCGACGTTTCAGACTTTTATAACTAGAGAACAATTAGGTCTTGCTGTATGAAATTTTAACAGCAGTTTGAGATTTAAAAGTTATATGTTTGTACCAAATTTTGAGGCAATGAGTCACGTGGTTTTGGTTTTAGGACCCAAAAGCCACCT
The DNA here is from genome assembly GCA_963965965.1 of Trididemnum nubilum. Lineage (NCBI taxonomy): Eukaryota > Metazoa > Chordata > Ascidiacea > Aplousobranchia > Didemnidae > Trididemnum > Trididemnum nubilum. The sequence goes on from OZ014481.1 coordinate 13,686,708, forward strand.
GGAAAGTTTAGTGTAAAAAGTGGTCTTATTGAAAAACGGCTTAAATAAAGCAAAAAATATTTCACAGGGTTATTATATGTCTTAAGATACCCTTTCATCCCTAACAACCCACTTTTGGCCATGATGAGTTTTTTTTTTTCTTGTCTTTTTGCTTTCTAAATCTTGTGCGCTCTTCTTCTCTTAAACTACAACACATCAAAATCTAGTTTTTGTGCAAAGTTGTTTAGCTGCAACGTAAGTTTGTCTCCAAAATTTTTGGGGTCACACCTCCAAAAACCCCCCAATATGGGGCCCCTAAAATTAATTTTTTTGATTGCTCTAGCAAGGGTGATAGTTTTTTTTTATATCAATGCATATTTAGGCAACAAATGTTTTGACATACTCTGGGGGTACCACCGCCCCCAAGGGCCCCCAAATGGATCCCCCAAAAATCAGTTTTTAATTGGTTCAAGCTAGAGCATTAGTTTTTTTTTATCAGCAGATATTTAAAAAAACAAATAGTTTGACGTGGTTTGAGAGGGCCACCCCTCTAAAAATCGTCCAAAATGAAACCCCAAAAATCAATTTTTTTGTATGTCGTAAGCTAGAGAGCTAATTTTTTTTCTGATGGAGGTGGATATTTAAAAGTGTAGATAACTTGCAGTGCGGTGCAGCGTGAACTAAAATGTGTTTGTATGCGGTGCGGTGCAGCATGTGGACAAGGTTTGCGGATGCATTGTTTGTTATCCGCGCCATCTCTAGCTCACTGTGTCTTTAAAAGTCTGTAAGTTAGATCATGTCAGATCGTTGTTTGAGTATGAAGCATACGATTGCAAGATGCTGCTAGATCAATATAGTTCATGTCTGACGCTGTTCGTTGACAGGAGGATAAATATGCAGTACAACCATGGTACCGGTACAACAACAAGCAATGTATTGTAATGGCAGAGAGTAGGTAGAGTATAATGTTCTTAAGGTGACTGCAGACACGTTAATCCAAAAAGATTGTTTTGCTGCGTCTCCCAGTCAGTGGCATGAGCGTGATTGTATAATTGTATTAGATTAATTTGCATGCTATTATTATGATACATTAACTTGCTACCTCAAACTCTGACTAATAAATTTGAATTGAATAATGCTGGTGACAATTTAAACACAGTAAGAGTTTGTTAGGCACAGTATAGGCCTACAATAAGTTTGATGGTTGTAGTACCATACCTATTAGTAGCCTATGCTACAAAGTACGTTGTTTAGCTTGGACTTGCTGCTGGCTGAGCCAATAACTTGCTTTATTTGTTTACTACTTGATCTTATATTCATTGGTTTTGTAAGCAGTTAGCAGTAGATAAGTATTCATTGAAGTTCACTAAAAATTATATTATTGACTGTTGGCTATGAGCAATTTAGTAGTGGGTAATCCAGACCTTTATAGTCCTTTGCATTTGGTAAAGCAAAACCCAGAGTTAATTGGTTATACAAAACTTTGGGTAAAACCAATGGCTTTTAAAACTAATCAATGGCATTTTACCAGAACGTGGAGCTCATTGCTGAAAGTTTAAAACCAAATTATGAACAATGCCAGCCTTAGCAATAACAAAAAAATTGTAAGAACATAGAAAAAATTTAGTATCCAAGAAATTAAATACTGTATTGCTCAGTATAGAAATAATAGAGTGATACTTCAATAGTTCCAAGCGAATTGCTACTAAGACTAGTCATACAAGTGCATTTGTTGCCAGGCAGCTGAGAATTTTTTTGAAGTGTTCAAGATGGAAAAAATCTTGCTATTTTATTTTTTTGACTTTGCATGCTGTCTATTTGTTATTGCGTATTTGCTTTTCTCATTAATGGCCTATCTGCTGCTTTGGTCAAGAATATAAAAAGAATTAATGAATGCTTTTTATAATGTTGTAAAAATGCATTTGTTGAAGCAAACAGAAACAAAGCACAGAAATTTTAATAGTTACACATCTAAGGTCTCAGAAATTGTCGTGTTCTTAAAATCTAATGACAAATCAGGTTAAAAATTTGTAATAAAATTAGACTTTGCACGATTGATTTAAAACTCCTTTAGTTTTAAAAATAGTGTAAAAGAGTGGCCACGTTGTGCTTACCAAAGTTAAAATTTGCTGATTCATTTCAGCCATAATTTCAGTATCAGTATTTATTCACCAGAAACGCAACAATATGCTCAGGTAGGAACAATGAAAGACCAAGATAGTCACCAAGTCTACTAAACCTTTGTGAAACATACAGGTAATGCAATGAGTGGAAACAAACACTGGCGATAGCAAGGTGTAGAAAAAAAAGTATTAATGATAGCAGTTAGCTGAAAACAATGTGATTTATAACAACAACACTTAGGTACTAGTTGTGACGAATGAAAGTTATTACAATCAATACCTAGATAATGCCTACATAAATCCAACAGCGTCACCAAAAAATGACTCAAAATTTAGGCAAAAAATCACACGGCAGCAAACCATAAAAACAGAAAAATATTAGGTTATACAACGATCAGCATCTGAGGGAAAAAATATAATGATATTAGTAACAATAATACTTAAACACAAATCAGTTTTCTTTATACTGGGCAAACAAATTTTGCTAAATCTGTAATATTTTTACCGGATTTCTAAGTGAGAAATATTGATATTCTGAGTGTCTTATAAATAAACGATGGGTGATTTTGATAGTAATACTAATAAGCCTCAAAACAATTTCACAGGTCTTACAAAAGAAAAAGTGAAAAGTAAGTATAAAAAGTATTTGTAACTTTAAGCAGTATCATACCTCTATAAAAAAATTTGGTACAGAGGCCTATACGTTGTGCAGTGATTTATTCAGTGATTTTTTACCTATGTATTCATTAAAAAAAATAAAAGCTTATATGTTGACTACGTTTTTTTGTTCTGTAACCCAGAGTTTTGTTTGAAATCTAAAGATAGCCTTTGCGGATTTGCATATCAAAAGGAAACAGGGCATGTCATGGCAGTGGTATGCAAACTAGTACCTGTTGCTCATACTGAGTGTACATTTTTTTGTATGTATGCTGACCTCAGTTTTGTAATAATTGTTCTTGCAAATAATACAATTTCTGTACTTTAGGAATAGATTGTATAAACTTAAAAACACAATTTTTTAGGCTAGTAGATCATCAGCTTTTTAAATAACCTTGACGAAAATAGAAGGTAATACAGTATTTTTGTTTCAGAAATCTCTCATGAAAAAAAATGGATTGTTATTCAAGCAATGTTTACCATCGGTTTTGGGATTGTTTGGTTTGCAATCTTTGTAAAAGTTGTTTTAGTAATCATTGAAGTGGCAAAATGCTTGCCAGAGCCCAAACTCATATGGTATCATGATAATATTGTGTACAAAGTGCACGTCCAAGAATATGCTGGAAATTTAAATGGTATTTTCGTTATGTCTATATAAATGCTCTAGATCATTTAATGTTTGTACGTCTCTTGCAAATACTGTAAATAAAGACAAAGATAAGATTCTCCCATTAACATACTGCAACAAACATACCAATACAAACATTTTTTTTGATTAGTTAAGTATCAAGTTTGTTTTCCATTGCTGTGTGCTGCTTTGATATAGTTTGTGTAATGTTGTAATCGAATGCAAATTGTTGATTAAAAATGTTTGTATCAAATTCTTTTATCACTGGTAAACAAAGAATTTTGATCAACTGGTACAACAGACAATATTTAAGTAATGATAATCTCGTCATGATATACAATTACAATTTCATTCAGCCCTAGTTATTACTGCGCTTGCTGGCACGGAATGTACTGGAGTATTGCAAATAATTATTGTACTACAATAGTGAAAATGGAGTCACACACATCTGTAAATTTAGGATTGCGACAGCATCTACCTTATATTGATAATATAAAAGCTGAAACTATTCTTGTAAGAGGAGTAATGAAGGAAAAAGATCCTACTGCAGTTATTCATGATCAAGAAGATGCTTTCAAAAAGTTGGTCCAAGAAGTGCATGCAAAAAGAGGTTTGCTTATTAATAACATTCAATGTTAGTTGCAATTTTAGATTGAGTTACTTTTCATAGCTTATTGATTTTGATTTTGGGATTTGTGAAACCTTATTTTAACATCAAGCTACTGGACACCAGTGGCGTACGCAGGATTTTTCAATGGGGAGGGTTTTCAAAAGTGACATCAAAAATTTGTTCGCAATCTATACTTTGGCAAATAAATAACGTAGTGCAGTGTTACAAAATGGAATCAAAGTCACACAGAGCGCAATGCAAATAAAACTTTTCAAACAAAAAACAATTAAGCGCTTGGCGTACATCTATACTTAACATCATAAGGTTTGCATCTGAACGATCGAAAAAAGTTGCTCAAGGCAAAAGCTACAAGAATGCTTATAATTATAAACAGTATAAAGTTGCCGGGTGCGTAGGCAGAAATCCGCTTTGGGGGGCTGTGTGTGGGGGTCTGGGGGCTGAGCCGCCGGAGGCACGGGGGTCTGGGGGCAGAGCCCCCAGCGCCTGAAAATTTTGCATTTTTTTTCAAAAATAACTTAATTTTAGGGCTATTTTGATAAAAAATAATGCTTTCAAAACGTGGCATAGAAATTGGTGGTGCAAACCTGATCAAACTGTTTGCATAAATAGGCTATGTGGGCGGTGGCTAATGGTAACATTTCAGTCCTCTAATTTACAAGCCGGTAAATTACAAAATCATACGTTGAAAAAACTCACAAGCATTTACATTCTGCAGTTTATAGAGTGAGACAGTTGGGGACAGAGGGGGGGTTAATGGAACAAGATTTGAGTGGATTAATAATTAACTAATACTGATTAATTAACAAATACTAAAACCCCATCTCCATATTTTTGACGAAGTCAATGTTAAGCATTTTTAGCGGTTAAATTTACTAATTTTGGCAATTTTTTTGATGTTGTTACTGATTTGTAAGTTCTATCTTTGACAAATTAACCCCTCCCTCCCCGAAGAAACTCTTAAATGTTTCAAAAGTGGCTTTAAATTGTGTTGAAGTCCATGTCATTGCAAAAAAAACAGCCTCAGAAGTGCTAAAAATGTAATTTTTTCTTTATTGTGCGTTTTAGTCGACGGACCAATGGGGGGGTTTGAACCCCCAAACCCTGCGTACACCCTTGCTGGACACCAATGGCAATGGTATTAATTGGAACAATCGACGCTTGCGTCGAGTGTTCCTTTGTTTTTACTTTGTCATTTTCAAACTAACGAGTGCAAAGTTTCAGACTTTTGCTTATAACTTGAGAACGGTTTGATCTAGCTACTTGAAATTTTGACAGCAGTTTGAACTTAATAAGTTGTACGTTTGTACCAAATTTCGAAGCAATTAATCTCATGACTTTGGTTTTAGGATCCAAAACTGCCCCGAAAGTTTGAGTTAAAAAGCCATCTTATTAAAAAACGGTTTAAGTACGGCAAAAAATATTCCACATGGTTGTTTGTCCTAAGATATCCTTTCATCCCTACCAACCCACTTTTGGCCGCAATGACTTTTTTTTCCTTTTCTTCCTAAATCTTGTACGTTCATCTTTTCCTAAACCACAAAACATCAAAATCTAATTTTTGTGTAAAGTTGTTGAGCTGTAAACGCAATTTCGTCTCCCGAAATTTTTTTGAGCCACTCTTCCATAGGAACTCTTCAAAATGGGGCCCCAAAAAATCGATTTTTGAATGGTTCAAGCTAGGACAATAGTTTTTTTTTTGAGTATATTTGAGAGACAAATATTTTGACATAGTTTGGGGGTACCACCCTCCTGAACCCCCCTAAAAGTGAATTTTTTGAAAGGCTTAAGCTAAAGCACTAGTTTTTTTGACATCTGTAGATAATTGAGAGACAAATATTTTGACATAGTTTGGGGGTACCAAACCCCCCAAGGACCCCCAAAATGAAGCCCCAAAATATATTTTTTAAATGGCCCAATCTAAGGCGATAGTTTGTTTTTATATCAGTAGGCTAGATATCTGAGAGACAAGTAGTTTGATATAGTTTGGGGGTACCACCGCCTCCCCCCGGAGAACCCTCCAAATGGACCCCCAAAAATCTTTTTTCTATATTGTCTGCAGATGTTTAAGAGACAAATATTTTGATTTTATCCCGGGGGACCCCAAAAAAATCAATTTTGGAACAACTCAAGCTAAGGCATTAGTTTTTTGACATCAGTTGATATTTAGGAAACAAATATTTTTAAATAGTTTGGGTACCACCTTTTCAGGGAACCCCCATTTGCACCCCACAAAATCAGTTCTCGTTATTCAATATGCGTCGGTCGTTCAAAGGGCTTTCTCAGCAAGCTCTTATCTAGTTTTGCTTATCATTTATAGTGTTGGGGAATGTGGTTGATGAAATACGATTCAATTAATCGACGTTATGTAAAATCAAATTCGAAGTCTAGAAATTTTGATTTGAACTTGAATTTTAGACTTAGATGTTGATTTTTAGGCTTCGAACTTAGCTTCACAAAGCGCCCGTTTGTCGAATCGTATTTCATTCACCTAATCTCCAGCACTATAAATGACAAGCAAAATGACAAATTTCCTGGTATTTATTCGGCTACTCTTCTTCAAACCCCAAGACGTTATACTGTTGCTTTTTCATGATCTGCCAATCTGTCACTTTTCGTTTCCAATTTGTAATGATATTTGCATTAACGTATGATTCATTTGTCACGTGATTTTCTCTTTTAACGTCCCAGTGAGCACAAGACGTCTTAAACAAAATTGGTCTATGGCTAGACCTAAAATATCATTTGAAAAACAAAGTCTAAATTTAGACGACCCTATAGCTCTAAGTATATGCACTGATTGCACAATGTTTATACATATACGGCTAAAGGTAAACGCATAAAAATCGCTTACGAAAACTCGTTTGTTATTCGTCTAAAATAAGCTTGATAAAATAATGTACGTTCTTTTAATTATCGATTTGGTGTTTTCGTTTGTTAGAGGTTTAATTACCTTCAAATAACTCCGTATGTTTTAAAGCAAAAAAAAAAGGTTTAAAATGAGGTTAAATCTAGTTTTAGGTTATCTAGTTAAGTACGTGCCGCAGTATATAATTCTAAATAGTTAACAATAAGTGTAAATAGCATTATATTCAGTGAGAATAAAGATTGGAAAAATTATTTGAAATTACCGTCCATAGTATATCAATACAACAAAATCTGCTTCAACTAACCATGAACTAGCGAAGAATTGAAAGAGTTACTATTTTGAGTAGATTTTTAATGCTATTTGCCATCAAGGAGAAATTTTATTTATCAAAATAATTATTACATGAAAAAGATGCTTGTAGCGGTGTAGTGTAGTGTGACGGTAAAAAAATTGAGCACCTAACAACAATGTTACGCGTTCAGGGACGTATTTTTAGGGGTGGGGCATTGTGCCACTCCCCCCCTTTGGGTCGCCAGTAAAGTATTTTTTTATTTAGTTTTTTCATTTTCAAAGCAATGTTATGTTACAGCGATGTCAAGCTAATACATATAGCAATAGCAGCTGCTCTTGCTTGTTTTAGCGCAACTTACCTGCACTCATCATAAAATTATGTTTGTTTTAGCGCAGCTTTTTTGTGGATATAATTTATGGCCCCCCTTTGGAAAATCCTGCATACGCTACTGTACGCGTTCGATTCTTTGTCGTTTCAAAGTCCGCATGCGCACATACTGTGGTTACTTGTCACAGCTTGTCCTGTTGTTGATCTCTTATTTGTGTTGGTTGCTTTTTATTTTCGTAAGACATTATTGGAAATACCTTTGACTATACGTTTTACTTCTGTAGAAGACGGTTCCACGTCCTATTCTTTTAGATTTCGGGAGAATTTGAGGTTGTCATACGTACTTTTAACAGTAGCGCTTATAAACGGCCAACGGCCAATAATGCCTTGAACGTAAATATTGTGAATCTGAACTGTAAGCTTAACTGCAGTTGCTTTAGTTTTTGATTAGACAGAGTGCATTATTGGGACGGTTTACAAATAAATTCTAAATCACATCCGAACGGTCTATACCTTGGTCAATATAGCTTGTTTGGGAATTTATTTTACTTAAGACCATTTGCGTACTTCAAACCTTCTAACTTTAGATCTTACAATTCAAAGAATTTGCGCTTCATCGATGTTTTAAAAAACTTTAATTTTAGAGTTACTCGTCTTGTAACGCAATTTTTGAAATAATAACGCAGTTTTTCAACTCTTTAAAAACCTCTTTTCGAAAGCTCGCATATTCGAGCTCTTTCTGTTGCAAACAACCCAAGGCTTACGTTCAAACTGAACGGTGAACATGAGTGGTGAGATTTTTGATGATGAGATGAGAATTTGAACAAAGACTGTTTTAAACATTGATCGTTAAATATTAATTTCAAAATAAACGCAGGTTTTCCATTATAATATACAAAATCTAATCCTTTAAACGTGTACTTACTGCATTCTCATGTAAGAGTTTTAAAAGTTTTAAATTTATTTAAATTGTTTTTATTAAAAATTTACACAAATTGCTTTCTATACTACTTGGTGTCTCAACAACGCAAATTAGTTTCAAAATCAAAAAAATAAGTGACGAGGTGCACAAGAACAAATCGAATTTCAACACATGGATTAATACTATCGTAAAACGTAATTTAGTTTTTGCGAGCAAATACTTAGATTTAAAATTATTTGGTTTTCTTTTTGACTTATTGTTTCGTTTTTAGTGTTTGTGATTAAAAATGCGTTAAATTTTTGACTTTTGCGGGTTAGAATTATTAAAGTTTATTTTTTCTCTAATCAGTAATAATTTCGTATGCACAAAATTACAGGATTACATGTTTCTGACTTCACTTTCAAAACCTGATAAATTATTGTTTTTTATGTAAACGTGATAAAACAAATTAATTAAGTGATTAAGAAAACGATGGTAAAAGTTTTATTGTTTGAAGCATTTAACCGCTAGATGTCGCGTTTAAGTAAATTTTATTGAATATTTTGATTTGAATTAATAATCATTTGTTTGTAACGATTTTGCATTTAAATTGTAAATTAACTAATAGGGTTATTCAAAAGTTGGCTTGTTTAGGTTGTTCCAACTTCATGTTAAACGGCTTAAGCTTGGATAGGATGCTTTTTTGTATTATCAGTCACTATGTTGTCTAGAAAATAAATATCTGTACAATGTGTGAAATTCCAAACCCTGTTGGGTGTCCCAGAAGATATTTCTAATTCATTTCTTAACTGGAAAGCGAAAGATTTTAAGAATCTCATTGGTGAACATGCTCGGTCTTTCACAGGGATTGCTTTTCAGCAAGCTCCCATCTAGTATTGGATATTGATGCATTCTGAGTTAAAAAAAATTAACACGGTCTGATTTTTGGTATTAGCACAGTTTACCTGAACACCAATTATATATTGGGAGAAGAGCTGTAACTTTTGATTTAAAGAAGTAGCAAAGCATTTTTGTTATAGCTGCAGTTTATAGTGCTTGTGTATTATTATTTTTGGTTTACAAACGATTCAAAATCAGTGCTTATACATAATTTTGGGTTCCTTGTTATGCAAGCGTGTCGTGTTTAGTGTAAAACTTTGAAAGGGTCTATCTAAGCAAATTTTACATCTCATATATATGTTACAAATCCATCTTAACACCTAAATTACACTGGCAATTTCATAAGTTTGACCTAAATTATGCTGATAGATTTATGTCTGGAAATATTCTTGCAGTAAAATCTCATAGTGTTATATATCTAAAGTTCGAATGCTTTTCAGATCGAAAAATTATTACCGAAATTGTTGTGGATTCACTTTCAATAGAAAACGAAAAGTTTTTGGAAAGTGCATCTCAAGAGTGTCAAGATGCAAATATAAGTTTCTGTAATATGTTTGTTTGGGAATCTATAAAACCGAATACTTTAAATGTGAGTATACACTCAAACATTATTAACATTCTTTATTATTTGATACAAGACTTATTCTTATTGCAGTTTTTCTCGCACAAACTTGCAGTTCAAACTAATAGCAAGTCTATTAGAGAAATTTAATTGTACTAACTTTAATCATTTCTTTAATACTATGATAATTTTAAATGAATAGTTCTTTTTTGTAACACGGCCCTAGCCTTGACCCAGAATTACTGCAAAAGGTATTTTTTCTTCCTCTGTTAGCCATTGTTCCCTATTTGCTTGCAACCAAAAATCGGTGATTTTTCTGTAGCAACAACTAACCAGTAATAAAAATGTTAATAATGAGTCGGCTTCTATAAAAATTGATGTTAATTTGCTGATTAAAGTCTGTTTAACCGATCAGTGGTCGAGTGGATAAAGCGTCTGCTACTAAAACGGTAGACTGGGGTTCTATTCCCGGTTGGGTCAAACCAAAGAGCTTTTCTGTTTGACGTTCAGCAACTAAAAGAAGGGTGTGAAGCCTCCATCGTGTGTGGTAGACAGATGGGCAGGTGGCAACTTGACTCGAAGACCGAACGATCCCTTCGCTGTCTCCTGACCAAGGCAACTTGGTGAATAAAATGTAAATGCAATTTGATGGGTACACAGACAAAAGTTGTACAGTTTTATATATATTCATCTTAGAACCACTCTAGATGAAGAGAGCTTTATTTTATCCTTATGCTAATAGATTTCTTGCTTTAAACGTCGTTATGTTTGAATGTTTATGTAGAGTGTTTTAAGAATTAACGTTATCTTAACTTAGATTTCTGAAGAGGAATGGACGTACGACTTAATCAGAAACGAAAGTTTCATGAATTCGGATGGAAAATCCGACCGGGTTTTGATTAACTACGGTAGCAATGAATCGTTACCTTACATTTTAGTAAGTACTACTACTTACACGCGTTTGCTAAAACTAAGCTATTTTGAAAACTTTTCAACTACTAATTTCATTCTGAACATAGACAGATTAGATAGATTGTTTATTTCAGTATAAGAAATTGAAGCACACAATATCAGCTGCAACATATTACGGCATAAGCTGTATAAAGTGCACACCAAAGTCTCACACTGTGAGTGTAGTGAAAGAGCAAAGCCCGCTGAATCAATTACACCCACATGATAAAAAAAAAGATTAGGCTATCCGTCCGTTAATTGAAGAAACAATGCACAAAGTTCACAAGTTTACGTAAACAGGGCGAAAAAAACAAGAACATAAAGACCAAAAGACACACCTGATGAGCCCTGGCAATATGCTTGAAAGCAAACACTTTTTAAACTTAAACAAAATTAGGTTTAACTTATGTTCATTTAAATCTGCTCCACTTAACATCAATGCATTGTCATCTTCGTAAAGTCGAGTCTCAAATTTTGAAGCTTTTGGTAGATCGTTAAAGAGAACAAAAGCTGCCCTTATATGGAACCTTGTGGAACACCACAAGTTATAGTATGTTGAGAAGAATATTTATTGTGTAGAACAACGATATAAGACTTCGTTTAATGATCAATGTGGCGGTTTTTTTCATATCTTGTTGGGATTTATGAAAATCTTTAGTTGATGACTAACAGCTTTGTTTACCTTAACGCCGTTTCGTATTTGAAATAAATAAAGCCTGACTGCTTGAAACATCTACAACAAGCAAACTTGTGAAAGGAAATCAAGAGAATGGCAATTTTTGTGATCCTAAGTTCCCAACTAAAAACTTTTAAACTTGCATGGCTTGAAATTGAAATTTATTGTTTGCAATTTGCATTATATTATGGTTTGCTTTGAGCTCTTCTAATTTTCGGGTTTGGCATCCTCGTAGACTTATGCAGGTCCTTGACAAAGACGCCTACACCTCAATCGAAGTCGTGCTAGGTTTTACTTGTTTTGGCAAAACTTGCTTTTTTTGCACAAGTTGATCCTTCACCAAGCCAGTTGATTATGTACCGGTAGGTATTTTTATTTACTGAAAACATCATTTCGAAGCTTCAGTTAAATGTTATCTCTTTGCAAAACAAGGCATACTACTTGAGAAAAGCAAGCATCTATTTTACAGAAAGTTTTGGATGCGTGGTTATCCCGCGGTTTAGACGGATTACTAGTGCGAGATGTTTCAAAGTTGCACGGCATTTCTCGGGAAAAATTTGTGGATGAGGTGTGGAAGAATCAGCACTTTTCAACTGTGAACGCATCGATAGAGTAGGTTGTTCAAATTTCATTATAATTATGTAGGCTTAATTTTGTAAGAATAGTTGATACCAGATGGTCCAGCGGCCAGTTTGTCGAGCAGCAACGCGTTCATCTCAGGAACGGTAGATCTGAGATTCAAATCTGGGGCCGGTCAAATCAAACACAGAGTTGCCAACGGCTCGCCACTGCTGCTACATTTCTTCAAAAGGAGCTGTGTTACCCGGGTGCAATGACGCGGAGATAGGCCCAGCCAACACGTTTCACGATTTGGCGTATCACAGCGATTATAATGAAAGATTAGATTAGTCGATACCAGTTACTTGAGTTAAGAGAAAAAGAGCTAGGATAGATGGAAATAGTTTTACATGTTGTTTTTTCAAAATTTTCGGGAATAGCTATTAGGAAAATGGTACCGTATAAAATTTTGAAAAAAGTTTAGACAGAGTAATGTGAAAAATTGGTGTTTTTGGTAACAAAATTTTTCATTTTTCGTTACTGAATGAAGCTTTTTGCATGGATAGATATCCTCATTTGAAGCAGATTGTGGCGAAAGTTGATGACATTTTTCAAAAAATGAGTTTTTCATAGATTTTAAGTTATTTGCTAAAACTAATTTCCCTGAGAAAAAAATTGTTTTAATTTTCAATCAATTTTTGGTAATAAATAGCTTAATATCTTGCACTTGACACCAAGGCCAAATGGAAATTTAAAACTTTAAACGCGATTTACTCGAAACAGCAAAATACGACTTACCAACTTTTGCCAAAACATGCTTCATTTATAACCTGCAGCGTTGAAGGACTGACGCAACTTCGGTATCGTATGAAGGTTTCTGATTGGTGGCGGGCATCATTCGACTCCCATTTGTAGTCATTTTTGTGACATAAAGAGTCAGACTCAATTTATGACTTAATGCTTTGAATAAATCTATATCCGTGTATTTCGAGCAAAGTTTTGTTAAATATTTAAACTATTGTATTAGTAACAGAGCTCTTTACGTTTCGTCATCAACTCCCCAGTCTGAACGCACTCCGATATCGTTCTTGGATACTGAAGGCAATAACGTGCACAGTCCTGTGTTTGTTACTGCTCAGTTAAATGATTTTGTGGGAAAGGAAGGGGCCGGAGATTTGATAGAAGAATACATAACTACATGGAGGACCGAATCCCGCTTTATAAATGGATATGAGGTGATAATTATTGATTTGCAGTAGCGTGGGGTGCGGAGGAGTTATAGCCCACTCCCTCCATTGGCCTGTCGGCCAAAATGCAGGATACGCAAAACATCGCGTGTTTAGCACTTTTGAGACTGCCTTTTGCATTCGAATGGACTCAAAAATGATTTAAAGCATCTTTTATAGCATTTCTTGAGGAGATGGGGGGGAGCTAATTTGTCAAAAATGAAACTCCCAAATCCGTAAAGATTTAGAAAAATGGCCAAAAATAGGCTATCAAATTTGATCTTTTGTTGAAAAATGCTGAATATAAGTTTCATAAAATATAAGCTCCGCAATATGAAGGGGGCTATTCGGTATTAGTTACCAACTATTTCTCTCAAATCTCGTTCCATTAGCCTCCCCCTCCCCAATTATCTTTCTCTGTAAACTATGGACAAAATAGATTACACATCGTGAGTTTTATTGAACTATAGGATTTTATGATTTACCAGCTTGTAAATAAGACCTCTGAAATTTTACCATTAGCCACCTCCCATGTAGCCCATTTATGCAACCAGTTTAATCATGTTTTTTCACTGCCAATTTCTACGATGCGTTCCAACAGCATTAATTTTTATCAAAATAGGCCTAAAATTTTTATCAAAATAGGCCTTTTGATAGGCCTATATCAAAATAGGCCTTTTAAAGGGATTTTATCAAAATAGGCCTAAAATTTTATCAAAATAAGCCCCCGAAAAAAATTTTTTTTTGAGCGCTGGGGGCTCCGCCCCCAGAACGCTGAAACAGCTTCCCTCCCCATTGAAGATTTTTTACTACGCGCCTGTTGATTTGATGTAACTCGATTAGTTGTTGACAAGAATAATCTAAGCTCGTTAATTAGCTAGAAATGGGTCAAACAAGTTACTGTGTCAGTTTTTCATATTGAGCTAGCGAACAATGGAGTTGTGACTTTGTACTTGCTCAAAATAGGCAAACCAATCACCAATAATTTAGTCTAAGCGAAGTTAAGCAACCGCCGCATTGCGAAGTTTGCGACCAGTAGCAACTTTTCGCGAATTGTCGATGACGTCAAATTTTGGTTGCTTCGCGACCGGTATAAATGCATCTTTATTGTTCAATCAACAGGGTATGCTATGGAATGGAATGAAAAATGATTTTTCCATATTCTGTACTGGCAATTTTCTTCCATTCCTTACTAAAAATATTCCATTCCATACTAAAATTTCCTTACATATTCCATTCCATGCTTCCATACCAAAGAACTTTTAGACTGTAAACAATGCAACGCATATTTTGCACCTTTGCAATGTTGTAAGCAACCACTCGTGAAGGTACGCGTAACAATACAAAAATGCAACGACCCATATCTGGTATGCACATTGCACATGGTTTAATGCATAGTTGTAGCCAGGAATATTGATTGGGGGATGAGGGCCAAACCGTAAATCACATGCAATGACGTCATCAAAAATTCTCGAAAAGAGGGACTTTTTATGGGACAAAGAATGAAAGATCAGAAGCTGGGGTTCTGGATTGGCATGTAACCAAGATTTTGTTAAAAGAGAAGGACTAGAACCGCAAGTTGTAAAGTTTTGCAAATACGTATATCAAAATCTAGAGACGCGGTGAGCAAATTAGAGCAACTCAAGCGTATCACAGACGTTCTTGGGGGATCAGCTGCTGGGCGAATTTTTGTAACTTTTTGGAAAAAATAGCTATTTTAATGCCACTTGGATTACATTTCGCATATTTTCAGAGCCATTTAAATTAGCAAAATTTTTGAGATTTGAAAGCTAATTGAAAAAATCCTTCGCTTTTCTTCAGGTCAAGTCCAAAACACGTTTAAAATCTTTCATTAGGATTAAATTTCGTGACTTGGCCCAGGTCAGAGGAAGCGAGGTATACTGCCTTCTGCGACATTTTTAGCATTAAATAGTTCGCTCCGAGATTTGCATTGGAGTTTTGTTTTATCATGCTTTAGGAATATCTGTACGACCAGGGACACAGGCACCCTCCATTTAAATTCAATAATTCGTTCAATAAGCATTTCCTCTAGTTAGTTTTTTTTTCAACAGTATTTTGTCGTGTGAAAACTGGCGAGGTGGAGGTGGATTGTTATTCAATATTGGTAGGTGCTGGAGGTGGATTTTAAAGTTAGTTAAAGTTGGTACTACATTAGATGCAGTAGCTCGTAACTAATCATGTACGTTATTGCAATATAGAAATTAGCTCGGGGCCCAAAACATATTTTTGCATAAAAAAGTTAGATGAGGGCCTGAGATCTTTTAGAACAATACCACTGAATTTCTCGCGGCTTGGAGATTTAAATTGGTTGGCAAAAATTTTAATTGAGGGGACCCGGGTCCCTTGGTCGTCACTATTAATATTATTGCTAATTGCTGTGTACGCGTATACTGTTGTACTCGAAAAGTGCTAAAAAAACTGAAACTAAATGAACAATAGGCTTTGTGTCATAAATTTTATCATTGATGGCATTTCAATTGGGGAGAGGGGCCGGGGGCCCGGGCTCCCTGGCTATGCTTATGGTTTAATGATTACCGTACAAGTTAGCTCTCACACAACTATGAAAATTTGCAAAACCAACTTGCTAAAGAACATTTACCGTAATAGAATTACCAAGAGTTATCACCATAAAGAATTACTATAAGCTTAAAAACTAAAAATAGAAATAAAATTAAGCTAAAACGGGGATGAAATAGCAAATACGAATTTTTGTGACGATGGAAGAAAAAAAATTACGACTTGGCAAATTGTCAATCTCAAAGTAAACAAAGTCAAACCTGTCAAAACATCAATGCTGCAAATTGCAATGTCTGTACTTACTATGATGCAATACACACACCATTTTCACAATGAATATACATAACCAAACTACCGCGATTTGTCGACAAATAATACTCGTAGATTTTGAGGTTGAATACTTCTGTGACAATATTATTTGTCACTAACCGACATCCGTATATATTTTTCTGTAAATATAATGCACCAAATCTAGTACGGAATTGAAATGGAAGTATGAAAGGTTGACTTCCATTCCATACCATGCCCTGTTA
Source organism: Trididemnum nubilum (assembly GCA_963965965.1). Lineage (NCBI taxonomy): Eukaryota > Metazoa > Chordata > Ascidiacea > Aplousobranchia > Didemnidae > Trididemnum > Trididemnum nubilum. Next base: position 13,703,056 of record OZ014481.1, read on the forward strand.
AACAAACGCATGTAGGAGGTTATAGCAGTAATCCTAAAACTTCAATATTTAAGTAATTTTGTCTGATAATAGCAAAATGGTAAAATGTCGCTTGTAGCTTGTTTTTACTACCTCAAATTTTAGTGTTATGATGTTTCTAAATGCATTTTCTTGATCACTGAATTTGAAAAACCAAGATATAGTTGTGATTTTTTTTCAGATTGGTTCGATGGATGAACCATTAGCAGCTTCTCTTACACCTGATTATGCTGCTGGTTTGGTTCTTCTATTATTAACACTACCAGGTGTACCTATGCTGCGATCAGGTGATGAAGTTTTGTCAACATCTGGAATATTTTCATGGAACTCGGACTCTCTACATGTAATTCTTTTTTAGTTCCGAAATTGATTAGTGTAGCGTATTTACGTTACAATGAACCGTTTGCATTTCAAAGAAACCCTACTTATTTTGAGTGAAGCAACAAAAGTAATGCCGGAATGTTTAAATCCGGTTTGTTTTCGTGTGATATTACTTTGATTCACGGAAAACTTCACTTAAAAGTTTGTTTGTTTTCATAATGCCAAGGCTATTTTGCAGGATTTTATTTGGATGCTATTAGATTTGTCTCGTTGCATACATTCAAGTTATTTATTGTTTGACTTGGAACTTCGTTCGAATGCAATTCAATTTGCCTAGCTTATGGGTTGTTTACATCTAACTTATTGTAAAACTTGGAAAATGTCTCACAAATATGGTTCTTAAATTTATCACATATGGTTGGTGTTTCCAGATCGATTTCATGAATGGAAACGAAGCCTTCTTGAAAGAGGTTAAGCGTTTGATCACTCTTCGTGTTTCTGGGGTTCGTTCAAAGCAATCTCTGCGATTTGATACAAAAGACAACGACACAGATTTTACTTTTCTTAACTTAGGTAAGCAACATGCCGCCGATAAAAACAGATCGCAGTATAGAATACTCGTATTTTTAGCAAGTTTCGAATGATGATATTTGTTAATATTATTGTTACATCGGATTAATGTAGAAAGCGACGTGTACAGTAGGCATACCCTTCGCTGTACAGTGTTCAACTTTACACTCAGTAATTTACCTTTGTCAACTATCTGTTCTGTGCAGTAGCCTATGCGTTGCGTATATCTCTTAACATTTATCCAAGTTTTTAACACTTATGATCATTGATTTGAAAGGCAAAAGTTAGGCCCGTAGTTGATAGACGTAGGAAAAAACACTGCAATGGAAAAATACAATTTACCCGGTGTTTTCAAGAATTCCAATAGTTACTTCTGTAAACCATCCGATCAGTGGTCGAGTGGATAGAGCGTCTGCTACTGAAACGGTAGACTGGGGTTCAATTCCCGGCCGGGTCAAGCTAAAGACTATAAAAATTGGTGTTTACAACTTCCTTGCTTGACGTTCAGCAAGTAAAGGGACGGGGTAAAATCTCCACAGGGTAAAATAGGTGGGCAGGTGGCAGCTTGAGTCGAAGACTGAACGGTCCCTTCGCTGTCTCCTAACCAAGGCAACTTGGTGAATAAAATGTAATCAAAATTTTACAGATTTTAAATTATTGCTCCATACGCGTCGTTCGTTTAAATTCATCCTTAACTAGAATCATCACAGGGACCTATTGCATTAAGGTCTCCCTGAAGATCTTGGTTAAAGGGAAACAGCTTGTAGGGATGCTATTAAGTATTCTTTCAGTTTTATTGTAAACCTTTTTTGCAGGTAACTCGGACATTTTGGCATACAGACGACAGTGGAGCACCCGAGATCCAGTTATGGTCGTCAGTAACATGAGTCCGAACGATCATGCAATTTCACTGGCAATACCCCTTGAGGATGATATGTTTCTAACAAAAGCAAAGGTATAAAGCAACCAAAAATAATAATTTCATGTAATACACTAACTTTTTCTGGAAAATCGGCGTCGTAATAAATTGGTATACTCAGTCGGTTTGTGCACGGCATCGTATGCTCTAAATTGACTAGAGAGTTATAGCTTCTGTTTATACCGTATACTTTTTTAATAGCTTGTTGATAGGCCGGCAGGCAATTAGATAGGATTATCAGTTTGGTCGCCGATTAGTTGACACATCCGAGATTATTTTGCTGATACAGATACTTGCAAGTTCAGTTCCAGCAAGATTTGAGAAAGATTCTGTTATTTCACTCGGATTAGTTGAATTGAAGTCAGGAACAACTTTAGTCTTGGAAGCAAACTAACAGTGTATAAACATAAAGTCGAAAAGAACAGCGGATATTAGCTTCGACCAAGCTACTACAGTATTTGCTTTCGTATGGTCGTTTGTTATTTTATTAAAAGTAACTTTTTGACAAAAAGTTAACGACTGAAAGTGTCGCTAATTTGTTAAACGAGATTTGGTGGAGTTTGTCCACATGTACCAAATTAACGTTTTCGATATCAATTATAAGACCTCAATTTTAAGTTTACGATGGAAGAACAAGTCTGTTTTGAGGACCAGTGAGTTGAGTACTTGCATTTGCTTTATATATTTAGGCCCAATTTTAGTAATTAGTCGAGAACTTATTGTTAAAAAAATTGTTTAATTAGCAGTCATGAGAGAAATTTTCTAGCTTCATGGCTTTAATAATTCGACGAGCTATTTTGACTGATTTTGTATTGCAATAATAGCCTACTGTAGTTTTCTGCATTTCTAACTGCGTTTCACGTGTTTATTGAATGCAGTGTATTATGTAATGAAATTTTGGACAGATTTTCTCACTGACTGTTGTAATGAAATTTTGAGCCAATTTTCGATCCCAACTGTTCCGATTTAGTGGGAAAACTTGTTTGAGTTTTATGTTTGGTATACTTGGTGTAGTGTATTTAATTGCTTGACATTAGCAATACAGTTGCTCAATACTCTAGGTGTTAATTTATTGTGCACGCAAAGTGACCGTAAAACAAGCATAAAGTTTACATTAAGTCAGTTTAGGATAAAAGGTATTGAGAGATAAAAAATACAGTACAAGCTAAACAAAAAAGTATAAAACTAGAGTATTTTATTCTGCAATCATGTACAAAAACTGCAATAAACATTTAGCAAAATATATTGTGCATTTAAAAGCTACTACTGCTATTATTTTAGAATAAAATCCCATTTTTTTGGTTGTTTTTCACACGTAAGTACAATTGAAAAAGAATTGGTCAAAATCTGGTTCCTTCTATCTTAATAGTACGTAATTCAACACAGCCAGTAAGTCTCCCCAGTTTCCAAATCTATTTATTGCAAAACTGATCAGGGATAGAATACTGAACAACTAATTAAGGTAAAGTTGTTAGGATTTTATTTAGTTCAGTTTTATTTTTTGCGAACAAAGATACAAACTAATGTATACAAAAAAATGCAACCTTACTAATCGCCGCTTTTTCTTGTAATTATTATTTTGTATCTTTGCTCTAGGGATATATCCCTGCTTTGCTCACCAAAAGTAAAACTGAACTGAAGTGAATAAAGTCCTAACAATTTACGTTAATTAGTTGTTCAGTTAGCCTATCCCTATTATTCCACGGTCAAACAATTCCACTAAGGAAAAGCACAGTTGTTAGGGACTACTCTTCTGTGGTGCCAGTTCTGGTCAAGGACTAGGTGGCTTTTTTCGTGAATTCGGCGTACCACCTGACCGCCTGGGCGTCTCATAGCCAACGGATAGCTGGGATAAAAACGACCTGGTTCCTTCGTTTGTTCGACCAGTATCTGGTATTTCAATCTTTAAATCTAGACATTCACTACTCTCATTTCCACTCTGTAGATCGTTTAAGCTTGGAACTGAAATAGTACGTTCATTTGCGGGAGCTGTTTTATCCACTGTAAACGTATTTTCACTGCTTGAGTGAGGATCTACAAAGCTCTTGGTCAAGCGGGAAGTGATGGTCAGCGTATTAAGGTTTGATGTCTCAGTTTTTTCACTTCTGTTGCCTCTCTTGAAGGATGTTTGGCCCGGTACAATCAGACTTCGACTTCGCAGTTTGTTTTCGGACTTCCGTTCTGGTCTCTCGGCGCTTAGGTTTGTCGTTGAGGATGTGATTTGAACTGCATTTTTCCATTCGCTCCATCGTTTTTTACCCTCTTCTTTTCGCTTTGCTTTTTCCCTTGCTTCTTGTTTCAGCCTCTCACGGCGGCGCAGAATAGCATCTTTTCTACCCTTGAAAAATTCCCTAAAAGCGCAAGAATTTGATCAGTAAATTGTATTGTCATCATATACTGTCGCTGAACGTGATGCAAACATGCAATTATATGAGAGCATTTCTTACAAAAAGTAATCAATTAATCATTTTACTAATTCTAATTTAGTTTGTATAGTAGCGTACAGTTGATATATCATAGCATAGTTTATTCAGTGAGTTTGTGCTCTTGTTCGGTTCCGAAAAACTATACCAGTATATTAATATTTTTTTGAATGTTTTTTGCCAGTGCAAACGTCAGTTTACTCACCATCAGTGAAGTAAATCTATAACTTTCGCGACTCTATCTTAGAACCAATATAGTTTATTTCACTGCCATAACTACAAACTCTTTAATTTATTGTTACGAAAACATAGAAATTCTTGCTCAACTATAACTTTTAATAAAGTTAATAACTTGACAGTGCACAACTAGCTCTCCTCAAACGTTGCTGTCGATCCCAATGCAATATTCTGCTCTCTTGCTTAATATCTTTCTAGATGACAATTTCTTCGATTGGTAGTTCTCTGTAAATTTGATGAAAACAAGGTTAACACTATCGTTCTTTCTATAGGAAGTACAGCATATACTAATCATGACTACTACAAGTCTAGTGCCTGACTATGTTACATAATTTTGTACTCTTGTCTTTCGCCTAATTCCTGTGCTACTGTTGTTTACTTGCTGCACTACGGTGCAAAGTTATCTCGCTCTTACGTTGACTAAACTTTTGTTTTTTGCTCAAAAGAGTTGCTCTTACTTTTCGAAATGGAAAGACTCCAATTGCTAATACTTTTACAGTGGCTCAGTTGCGCTTGCGACTTTGGGACTTGGGTAGTACCACAACTTGATTTAGACGATAACGGTCATGAAGGGCTTGGATGTGTGTGGCTTAATCGGGAGCTTTTCACCTCCAAAATTGAACAAGCATTGCAAGGCGAAGATGAGTTGACAGCAAAAGTACCAAAAATCAAAATTACCTATAATTGACTTGGCCATCCTTGTCAACATCCAAACCGTTCATCAATTTTTTAAGTTGCTGTTGAGAAAGGGGCACGCCTGCATTTTCAATGCCTTTTTTAAATTCACTTGGTGAAATTTTCCAGCTTAGGTCCTTGTCGAAATTTCGAAATAAATCAACCAAACGTAGTCTTTTGTCTTCAAGAAATTTCTAAAATTAATGACATAAAAATATCAAATTAAATCTTTCATTATACTCGCTGTATTACGCCGAAGCATGTAACGAGTTTGCGGGGCACATTTCCTCGTCATTGCGCCCGGGCAACACAGCTCCTTTCGAAGAAATGTCGCAGCGGTGGCGAGCCATTGGCAACACTGTTCGATTTCACCGGGCCGAGATTTGAATCTCACACCTCCCACTCCAGAAACGAACGCGATACCGCTCGACCAACTGGCCGGTGACGTAAAAATATAATTCATCAATTAATTTTGTGATTGCAATCAGTCGTTTACATCGCATTTCTGAAATTTCTACCTACTGGATTGGGTAACTGGAATAGATCAAAAAATGCTTGGTATTTAAAGGTGAACTCCAGCCTAGCGAGGCTATATATCATGAAATACACCACAAAATTCTAAGACTTTTGCAAAAAAACGAACTCGCTACGTTTTATAGTTTTGATGAAATCCGCAAAAAACTGCGTGAACGCAAGTCTGATGACGTAGGTCTGTACTTTATTGTATCTGTACATTATATTGTTTGGACATAAAATTGCTAGTTAAGACTAAAAACTTGTAAGCAGAAGCGCTTGTATTGCATTCTTTGCTAAAATATTCAACCTACTTGCAGTCTTCAGGCCTGAGATTAGTGACTATGAGCGAGAGGTAAGTACAGACCTACGTCATCAGACTTGCGGTTCACGCAGTTTTTTGCGGATTTCATCAAAACTATACAACGTAGCCAGTTCGTTTTTTTTTGCAGAAGTCTTAGAATTTTGTGGTGTATTTTATGATATATAGCCTCGCTAGGCCGGAGTTCCCCTTTAAGCCACACCTTAACATTTTGCTGAACTCAGAACGTCGTTTCTGAATTTGGAAAAAGAAATGGGAACATAACAAAGTTGGCAGGATTGTATTGCATGAATGCAGTATCCGTCAAAAGCTGTGAATGGATAGAAGCAAGGATTTAAAACCAAACCAACCTGAATCACTTCCATTGGATCTTGCGAACTTATTAGAGAGGAATATTTCTGTCGATTGGTTGCGGAAATGTCCACTGCATTGATATGTAGGAAAAAGTTGGTTTTGCTTGAGCTGGTATCGACCGCTCTGTGCTTCAGTTCCTGTGCTAATCTCAGGAAATCCTCACGGACTTGCACACCCTGCATTTAATAAATCTATCAGCTCAAAATACAAACAACAAAAAATACCGGCTGTTTAAACTGCCTAGTTTTCAATTGACCTACGTGCTGTTTTACGAATTTGCTTGTTTTAAAAGTGAACTACAACCCAAAATAAAATGAAGCAATTGCAGATTTCCAATCTTTTTATTTTCTTATCCAAAAATTCTATATTATGATCTGATGTTAGCTATGAAGCGAAAATTTTTTGAAAAAAAACAAATCCAACGTCCAAATTTGACTTGTCGAAGCTGCTCCTTTTTACGTCAATAACCTGCTGAAATATATCGCATCACACGGCTTTTTATTGTATTTTTAATCAAACGAATATATCACTTACTTTAATATCAAAATCTTCGATTGCAGAATTCGGATTTTTCATAATGGCTTGGATTAGCGCCATGGCACCAGCATTACCGATCGGGTTTTTACCTATCCTCAATGTCTTCAGCGTATCGTTTACTTCAAGTCCTTTTGCAAGCATAGCTGCTCCTAGAAAGTATAAAGTAATTGCTTTTGAAATTTGATTGAAGCATTTATTAGTAAACAAATCAAAGCCTCTAAGAGCAGCTTAGTCGCTACGTGTCTAGTAGCTACCATGTAGGGCTATTCTTTGTGTCCATTAAGAACTGAACTGCCTCCAAATCGAACCCGGTGATCTCAACTATTCGCGCTGCGATTTTGTACAGCCTACTGCTGTCTTTTTGTCTTATCAGGATTAGCAATACAGATTTTCATGTAGTGATGACCTGCAAACTCTCTATCTGCAGCAAAACGCCGTAATGTCGAAGTCTCAAAATATTCAGCATATGAACTTTCCTGGCTCTGGTGTGGAAGTGTCAATTGGCCTCCGTGTGTTTCTTCACTCTCCCATCCACCGAAAAGTCGGCTAGAAGCACGTGCACTACGTCAATAAATCAGATATTATAAAAAGATCAAATCAAACCTTTGTCAGAAATCCGGTTGTTGCTTAGATCGAGCCATATCAGAGTATTGTTCGTTTTCAAAGCTAATCCCATCGCCATTGCCCCGTCATCACAAAATCCATTCCAGCTGAGATCCAAGAATTTGATCGTGATATTAACTTTCATACCAGCGCATATTGCAAGTGCACCCTGTGAAATATGGTAGGAGTAGTTTCAGAACAGTTAAATGTTTACTGTAGACGTATTTAAATGCTTTAAAGATAAAACTTGCCTTTCGTCTGAGATGATTCCAGCTGAGGTTTAGATGTTCAATTGCTTCATTGTTAGCAATGGCTTGGCCAAGCCATTCTCCACCTATTTCGCAAAATGAATTGCCACTTAAATTCAAAACCTAAACACAAACGAAAAAGTTAGTTTTTAACTTGGATCTAATCTGATTAGTATGAAGTTATGGTTTTTGATTTTGTTGTTTTGCTCCTTCATGTTCAACGTAAAAGAGAATGGTACCCTTAGAACCAGAGTGGCCGATAGGGTGTAGATTGACTTGAAGACTGCTTTGTTCTTCGTTATACCTAAAAGAACTTTGAAAATAGATAGGGTTTCTGTAATTTCAGAATTACGTATTGCGGTTATAGGTCAAGCTAAAATGCTTTTTCCGAAAACAAACTCCAAAGAGAGATATGGAAAATAGCTGATGGAGAGGAACAATCCTTTGTTTTAAACGATACGGAATACAAGGCAAATAAGAAGTAACAACCAAGATTGCATATAAGATTGCACGAACATCATATCCTTATTCATGCTCTTTAACAATGTTACCTTTAATCTAAAATTCGTTCTCAAAGCTTCGGCAAAAAACTTCGCATCTTTATCGATGAAATTATTTCGCGACAAGTTGAGTTCACGAAGATTGGTGTTCTCTTTTAGCATGGCGCATACAATGTTTGCTCCGGCTGTTTTAAGCTGGTTTCCAGCAAGATTCTAAACAAAGACATAAGCAGTACCCATATGAAAATGTACTGCCATCTAGGATTTTAAAAAATAATGATATTTAAAGTTTAAGGTCGTCGGTTGTGAAAATGATGCGTATTGGTGATGACCCCGCGCTAATTTGTTGTTATTCTGGTTGGTAAAAATTGCACGGCGTTTTCCTGTAGATGAGAGCATGACGCAACGAAATTTCCCCTCTTAGAATTCTATCAATACGTTAAGGCAAAGGTGGGCAAGTAAATGCAAAACGTTAGCTTCGTTAACCAGTAGTCCGTTAAGAAACTTTATACCTCCGTTAAAGTTAATTCGTTATTTTCAGCTTTAGTCAACGGTAAGTAAAATGAGGTTTGTTAATTCTTTAACATTTTGAGTGTAATTTACATTTTTTTTTATTCACTCACTTCTTCTAGAACACGTAATGACACTTGAGCTGATTGTAAGGAAATATTTATTGCTCTGGTGGTCTTTTTGTGTTTAGGAAGTTACATTTTGCAGTCTAATCTGATTTCAAGATAAAAATAAGTTCAAATGCACCAGCGAAGCTGCAATCGGAAAATTTTTGGAAGTTGCGAACAGCGTTAATTATTAGACCTATAAAGCGGCAGCTTAGTATTTGCCACAAAAAAGAGCTCCTTCCTTCGCTTTTTCAATAGAACGCGTGCTAATAATACCCAAGTGTGACCAGTGTAAGCTGGTCTGTACCGGTACGATGAATGAATGGTGCAAGAAATTAACGATGAAAATCTTAACGTAAGTTAACAAAACCTTAACGGAAGTAAATTTAACCGACAAGTTTGACGTCCTTCGTGGTCGACTCCTGGGAAATCATAACGACTTCCACTGGCAGTTAGGTGGCCAGATCAACCACCAACCCTGCAGCTACAAAGCAGCTCGAGTCATAAGATGCACAGAGCTGGACAGCGCTGTTTCGAGCTTTTAGCTCTCATCGGCAGCCCTCAGCTTCTCTAACAAAGTTATTCCCCAGCTGGACAAGACTCTTGGCCGAACTGGACAAACCTTAAGGGCTTGCAGAGCGGCAGAGGCTTTGTAGGGAATAAACGATTTTTCACTTGTGGTACTTAAAAAAACAAATGAAAAAATCGCTGAACCCTTGTAGTAAGGACAGCCATAGGCTATCCCTACTACAAGGGTTCCCCTTGTGTGACCACGGAAATCATAACCGACAAGTTTGACGTCCTTCGTGGTCGACTCCTGGGAAATCATAACGACTTCCACTGGCAGTTAGGTGGCCAACCACCAACCCTGCAGCTACGACCACAAAGGACGTCAAACTTGTCGGTTATGATTTCCGTGGTCAACCCTTGTAGTAGGGATAGCCTATGGCTGTTCTTACTACAAGGGTTCAGCGATTTTTTCACTTGTTTTTTTAAGTACCACAAGTGAAAAATCGTTTATTCCCTAGAAACCCTCTGCCGCTCTGCAAGCCCTTAAGGTTTGTCCAGTTCGGCCAAGAGTCTTGTCCAGAAAATTCTTCACAAGTTTCTGTGGTCACCGTCTTATTTTGAGCCAATCAGTCGGTTTACTCTATCCAAAATTCCTCAACATGCTGGTATTGGAATGCCATCGTCTTCGTCTTGGACCAATACTGCTTTCTTGATAAGATTTAAATCTCTCACTGCCAACCCAACTCCCAACCTCTTTTGGATGTCGTATGCGCTCTACAACCTCAGTTATCGAATCCGTAGTCTTTATCCGGAAATGTTTTCTAACAGCATGCCTCACAAACCGGAGCCTAACTCTGACTGGAAACACATTCTTTTTTTACTTCGTCCGCTGCGTTTTTCTTCGGACCAATGGAACAGCATCACTCACAAACAACTCTACCTCTCTCTTTTGGATTCAAAACAAGCAGAATTACCAAAAATAAACAGCTGCTTAAAACCCTCTTCTTGGTCTGAAGTTCTACTCCTTTCAAAACCTTTCAAAAATCTTTCCAATAAGCAGAAGGAGGTGACATTTAAAGTGGCACATTTTGGATATTTCTTCGGCAAATTCAACTCAAAGCACGGGATCAATCGTCTTACAAATGGAGAAAAACGAATTAACACATGTAAATTCTGCTCAAGCTTGAATGATACTATCGAACACGTTTGCTATGATTGCCCGGTCTCTCGTTTGATTCTTTTGCGATTACAAGATTTCATCAGGGACAAAATTTCCTCGAACGTTATTTTGAACAAGCCCTTAATTCTTTTCAACGTTTGCAATCAACCTGCCTCTTACAAAACTTTTATTCTGAAAGCTACATCAATCTTTCGCGTTGTTGTTCTAGAGCAAAAGATGCTTCTTGACATTTCTAATCAGGTTCTCGCAAAGAAAAATGCTTTTATACATTCTTCCTGTGAACGCATCTTTTCTGAGTTGAACAACTTGATCAAGACGGAATTTCCTTTTCTTCCAGCTCAATGCTCTGGTGTAACTTAAAATCAAGCATCCGCTCTACTGAATGCTTACCATCTGAATTGTCTAAAAATAATTATGTTGCTTGATAATGGATAAAGTTCATATTCATGAGTTTTTCTTACTCTTGTGACATGCTAATAGACCTTTTTTTTTTCTCAGTACTCTTACAGTTTTTCACAACCTTATCACACTAGTACTCGACATCCCTTATTTTTGCTGAAGCTACTGTATGTTTCACAATGAAGCACCTACTGTCCATTTACCATTGTCCACCTTTTTTTTGTCAATTTTGCGTATTGATGCAGATGTCACTTAGGATGAAAATTGTCTGGATCATTACGTTTGTGGATTTCTTTCCCTCTTGCTTTCAATATCTATCTCTCTTGCACTTTAATGATAAGATTGGTCAAAATTTTGGCAATAAACTAAAACTAAGCAAAGTTTAGGTACTAAAATTTTTTTATTTTTTATTTATTTTTTTAATTTTTTTATTTTTTACTCTGAGGTACTTAAAGTGACGAGACGTTAAATTTATTGGCCTGTTTTTTTGTTTTTTTTTCACAAACAAAAATTTTTTCCAAATTTACTGAGAAGTGTTTCCAAAGCCCTAAGCAACAAGTCAAACGCAAAATGCAATTTCCTGTTCAGCAGCATGAAACCAAAAAAAAAAAAAGACAGCGAAAGAAACCCCAGAAATGTGTTTCTGTTTTCAATAAACCAACACGACAACAACTTCTAACTCCTGCAATTGGATCATTGTAGCACGGAATTGCTTGCATGTGGCTTGAAACAGTAGAGTTCAGCAGCGGTCACACTTCTCCAATGCACGGCACTGCGGCTACTCAAGTAATGAATGGCCTATGAAATTTACAACTTTCTAGTCGATTTCTATCATTTTTTTGAGGAATTCTTATTACCACGAATATTCCCGAATGGACTGAAGTCAGCGACGTTCGAAAGTGTCATTTTTGCTCTTCCTTTTCTGGACTACAGCAGCATTTACACTATCTCAATGCAGAACAACATCAAAATCAAGTTGGCTTACATCGCGCGTTGGCTAGTTCATCGCAAATCGCAGCAACAGCTGCTGTATCCTATTGTCTTTTCCCCCTCTTGAACAGCACATTCAAAATAACTTTGATGATGTTGGCCCAATACGTATCAAAGTGCATCTACCACCCCCCCCAAAAAAAAACACTTTTAAACACCAATCAGTGAACTTCGTGATTGAATTGTTTTTAGTGATAGAATTGATTGAATTGCAATTTTTGTGTGTGTTTTAAATTTCCCATAAAATCATTTATACATTTAAAAAAAAAAAAAAAAAAAAGCTGGGGAATAACTTTGTTAGAGAAGCTGAGGGCTGCCGATGAGAGCTAAAAGCTCGAAACAGCGCTGTCCAGCTCTGTGCATCTTAGGAAGTAAATTTAGTCCGTTAACATAAATGAACTTTTTAACGAGTTAATGAAAAAGTTAGCTTTATTATTAACAAGTTTGTGCCCACCAATGCGTTTATCGATGCGCAAGAGAACCTGGAACCACTCAGTGGGCATCAGTGGCGTAAGAGGGGGTCGGGGGGGCACCGGTGTCAGTCGCGCATCAAAATTTCGGGCGATTTTCCTCAGGATTTATATTTTTTTGTAATCAGAGCAGGCTATTTCATTTCTTTGGTCAATAGGCTAGTTTATTTAATAGCCTAATTTTTAGAATATTTTGCTGTACCGGTAAGTATCATGTTATATTATACCTTTGTTAGGCGGTAAATTTGGGGGCAATTTCTTATATTTTGGGCAGTTTTACTGAACTGTCAGTATTCGGCATATTTTAATTTACCATTTCCGGTATTTTTTGGACTATAAGGCGCCCTATTAATGAATGACCTTTATTGCTTTTGTTTCCTTTTATAAGGCGCAACGGAATATAAAGCTTACAAAATGAAATGAAACTCTAAAATTAAAAAGCTCCAAAAAGTCTAAAAATGCTTTAAATAGCTAAAGAGAAAAAGAGTATCACCTGATTCATACATAAGGCGCACTATCATTTTTTTTTGAATTTTTTACTACTTTAAGTGCGCCTTATGGTCCAAAAAATACGGTTATAACTGCATAGGAAATAAAGATAATTCAGGTTTTTTTGATGTGCACATTTCTTGAGCAAAAAAATGCTGGTGACCAATTTATTTTTCGGGCAAAATTCAATTTCATTTTTCGGGCAAATTTGGAGCCCCGCAAATCATTTTGAGCTCCTACGCCCGTGGTAGGCACCCATCATCCCATAGAACATTGGTCGCCACTTGTGACCCGTTGGGCAGTCGACGTCAATATTCTGCTTTAAATTTAGTCAGGAAAAATTTAGAGTTCAATGGCAGATTACTTACAAGAACAGTTAGGTAACAATTCTCAACCAGCATGTCATTCATATCTTTCATTCCTTCGGAAGTTATCCAGTTGTCTTCTAAATTTAATTCCAATACGGTTGTGTTTACCTATCAAAACAAGAAAAAAAAAAACTACTGAATTTACTGTACAACTAAAAACTTTATACTACTCCTAGGTATTTCTTGTAATTTATAGACTGCAGTTATGGCAGGGGCGCAGAAAGGCAGGGGGGTGCAATGACCCCGGGGCCCATGGGCTTCAGAAAGGCCGTCGGCTTCAGAGGGCCCATGAGCTCGAGAGGGGGCCCATCGAAATGACACTGAGAAATCAGCACGTGAAGCCTGAAGATCGTTTTTTTTTTTTGAGATCACATGATTTTTCGGACAGAACTACAGCATTTTCTCCGTCTATATTGGACTTCACAAAACCGGAAATCCATCATATTTGAGCTGGCCCCGGGCCCACTTTTGGTCCCCGGTGGCACTGAGTTATGGCCTTGTGAATGGAAGAAAACCTATAAACTTTTTCGACAAAATTAAGAAAAGAGCTGATTGGTCTCGGGAGTAGAGTAAGTTTGTTGTGACGCGATTTCTTTGCTGCGATGATTTTAAAAAATCAAGCGCTTACGGTAAAAATAAGTAAGAAAATAAGACAAAATTAATTTAGTATAAAGAGCTAATAGGTCTTGGAATAGGGAAGGTTTATTATTGCAACACAAACTGTGCGATTTTGTGCTTTTCTAAAACCAAGCGCTTTTCACTTCGGAAAAATATTTCTCACCACTAACGGCGCTGCAATCGCTTTTGTTCCTTGAGGTCCAAGCCCATGATGGCTCAAATTAATAACTTCATCGTGCAAGTGAGCAACGAAATACGTGACAGGCACCACTCCTAGTTGATCGCACGCTTTGTAGTACAAATCCTCTGCCGTAATACTTTTGAAGGATCTTACAGCGTTTTCTAAAAAAATCATAAAATCAGTTGAAATTTAGAGTTAGTAGTTACAAGATTAACATATATGCGGTTCAGCCTTATTAAAAACGATCTTGCCTCGCTTGTTCTCTATTTTAACTTCTTGCAGCTTGTAATCATCAGTAAATTAAAATCTTGATAGAGAAGATACAGGAGGGACCTCGCAGATTGCTCTATATGTATTCAGTTTCAGAGCGAGAAAATCAGCTTTCTCATCGCATTTCTTATGATTACCCCGGATACCCTCATTGTTTCCTCTAGTTACTGCATAAGCCTACTTTACATTTCATTCTCTGCGAAATTTATATCTATGGACAAATTATTAGAAAATAATAGTCTATGATCATTTTTGATCAAGTAAAGCATTAGCGCATTTGTTTCCTGATTTGGAAACAGATTCAATATTCTTATTGTTACACATCAGCAAAAAATTGTAACTAGCGTAATTTCACCATCGCACCAGGGTCATGGCCAGTTTAGGCTAGACCCCACCTAGAAGATAAGCATCCAAAATTCATGACTTGCGTTTGGGCAGAAAACACGCGCTTGAGAGAAGTGGGGACCTTTTTGGGTCTTCGCCTTATTTTACGCAAGTTGTGAAATCCAAAAGCAGTGTAGTTTGAAGTGTTTTTCGCTTAACAGAAGTAACGCGCTTGAGAGAAGTGGGGACCTTTTTGGGTCTTCGCCTTATTTTACGCAAGTTGTGAAATCCAAAAGCAGTGTAGTTTTACTGTACCAGTTTTCAACTGAGCTGGTTTCCACGATTTTACCTAGAACTCGATATACTCCAATCTTTGGTTTATCAAGTTATCTGTCAAGTCGGACTGTTGCGCAATTACACTTCTCGTAGTGCAGCCGGTATCAATACTTTAATAATGTAAACCACCTTCTGCTTCTAAATCTGTGTCATATTCTTCTTCTTCCGTTAGAATTACACGAACTTCATCTTCATTAGTCTGCTGTAACAAAAGAAACCAGTAACACTTTAGCAATTTCTAATCCTTCTTAGGAATCAAGCTGCTTAGTTTACTCTCTTAGATTGGAAACCTTTTGAAAGCATCCAAATTATGTTTCGAGTCCATTAACTTTAAATTGGCAGTAACACAATGTGTAGTTGGAGTTGTCTAAATAATGCGCTTTTTTATAACGACGACTACTGGCAGCTAGAACAGAGTTTGTAGCTGCGAGAATGCCTTGCTATCAGGAGTGGAGTCGAGGAAACAAGGCTCAAGGCCAAGAACACAAAAAAAAATCCGAGGCCAAGGACAGACCTTCCGAGGGTAGACCCTTTCGAGGCCAAGGACACAACGCGGAAGTATTCTCCGAAAAAAAGGTCTTCGCTCAAAAACACCGCAAAGTTTCCGCAAAACTCAAGCAAGCTCAAAAAAAAGGTCTTCGCTCAAAAAACTTCCAAAGTTTTAGCAAAGTTTGAGCGTTTTTCATAAAAAAGGTCTTCAAAATTTTTTTCGCAATTTCTCTGGCATGCTCCTAGACAAAAGAAAATTGGTCATGACCTTGGCCCATTTTCAATAAGTCA
This sequence comes from Trididemnum nubilum, assembly GCA_963965965.1. Classification (NCBI taxonomy): domain Eukaryota; kingdom Metazoa; phylum Chordata; class Ascidiacea; order Aplousobranchia; family Didemnidae; genus Trididemnum; species Trididemnum nubilum. The sequence goes on from OZ014481.1 coordinate 13,718,828, forward strand.
AACAATAGTGCTGTCCTCTAGCCCAGGACAGGGCATTTTGGAGGACTTGCAGGCTTCAAGGCCAAGGACTTCAATTGTGTCCTTGAAGACGTCCTTTAGGTTAAGGACGTCCTCAAGGACTCCATCTCTGCTTCCTATAATCATTCCAGTACCACAAAAACAAATTATTTTTCAGTGTGAAAATGGTTCCGTCATTAAATGCTGGGTTCTGAATTCTAGCTGCACTGATTAGAGATACTTCGAAACATGTGTCTGCACTCAGCAGATAGCTACGGATTAAACTTCTCATCAGCAGATTTCAGTGTTTTATTTCCTTTGTTGATCTCATCCGTGATAAAATGCACTCTATTAGGCAGAATAAGTTCTCTTGCCCAAGTATAACCTTCTAACAGTATCGCATTGACACTTCTGCTAAGACGATAGCGCAGTTGGTGGAGAGTCGGGCTAGTGATCGAAAGCTTGTTTGTATCGAGTTCGAATCCCGGATTCACAATGCGTCGTTGGGAAAAACACTTCATATTTATTTCCCATTCTGGCTAAGCAATCTTCCCGTTGTGGTGGCCCTGCCGGTATGAAAGACTTGCATACAGATTACAAAACCAAAAAAATGGTGCTTAGTGTTGATGTGGTGAGACAAACGGAAAGTGCTTGTTCATATTCTGCACATGAGTGATTAAACTGCTCTATACAGCAAAATACAATTTTGCTTCAGTTCAGCGGTAACGCGTTCGTCTCTAGAGCGGGAGGTCTAAAGTTTCAAATCTAGGGACGGTCAAATGGGACACAAGATTGCCAACGGCTCGCCACCGCTGCGACATGTTTTCGAAATGAGCTGTGTTTGCCCGGGCGCAATGACGCGAAGATGGGCCTCACTAACTCGTTACACGCTTCGGCGTAGTATAGCGAGTACATGGCAAGAAGAGATTTATGGAAAAGCACTGTGAAATTGGTTTAAAAATTGTAGGCTGTATTTTGGAAAAATATTGTCGTTGCTAAAAAATATTCCAATTAACTAATTAAGAAACAAAATCTTTGTGCTGATGGTTGTTCGAATTCCTAGGAGCTCGCTACCCGCCCTGCAAGCTATAAGCTACTTATTTGATTGACTTACCTCTGCGTCTTCTGTATCCCAGTTTCCTGTTTTACCAGTACTTCTGACTGTACAATTACTGTAGTTTCGCTTATTCTTTATTTACCCGCGTATTTGGCGTTACTTACTTTGACCAACTCTGCTTTCACAACTTCGCCTTTGGTTTCTGCTTCCGGCGGTTTTGTCTTCCCTGCTGGCGGTGTAACAGATATAACAACGTCTGTAGTATCCTCGGTTCTGTGAGTTTTTTCTGGCTGTATGATTTCGACAGCTACGGTTATTTCGGGAAGACTCTTTTGTGTAGTTACTTTTTCAGGCTCTGCATTTTCTACTCCTTCGACCTCCTTTGTTTGGGTTACTTCTTCGATTTCCATTACATGGATTTCTATAGGCTCACTTGTTTCTGCTTTATCTCCCATAACTTAGCTGTTGAAGAATTCCTGCCCATTTGAGTGTACTGAGCAGGATATAATCTTGTATCCGCTGTTTTGAATATTATTATAGGTATCAATTCCTATTGTTTACATCATAAATAATTTTAGCAAAAAGCATAAATTAGTTTTATCAGTTTGCAACATGATAGGATCATAGGGTCCATTTCAGAGATATACATAAATAACAAACGATTAAATGATTTTTACGCACTGGACATTAGATGGGCGGTTACTGGTACGGTAGTGTAGTTTGCGTGCGATTATTGTATTGCCAACAACATCCCTGATTTTATCAATCAGTTTTCAAGTACGAGCCTAAGTTTGATAAAACTGTCAAAAAATATAAAACCACTACCTGTAACGTAGACATGGGAAGGAGCATTATGCTATAGCTTTCCTCCTTTGGTAAGTGAAAACTTGAAAAGAAGACTAAACAAAATTAGAACCGAAAAGTGGTAGAGAAAATTGGGTGGGCATGAAAAATGGGGGTATCATCTCATTGATAAAAAGATATAATAGTTTGCTCGTATCATAATATTGATCAAGAATCAAACAGCCGCACTTTAGCTGTAGGCTTATTGATTTCAGTCCAAAAATTGCTGCTCGTCTGCTCTGCATTTGATATCTCAACGCTATGCTAGACGTGTGTAAATTGTGCTCTGCCATGCTGTTGCTGTTATCTGAACGTAATACTATTCTATTGGTTTGGTACCCTTGGCTACCTTGACATGATTTAGATCGTTGGATTTCGTCAGACATTCACACTACGCATTGAGTTGAAATGAGTAAATATTGACCGACAAAGATGATAACTTGGTTGAACACTTTTTTGACGCTTCATTAAATATTTATGTTGTCTTATAGGTCATTAGGCAAATAAGTAAGACAAATCTACTGGTCGAAATAGAGTGTAATGATAAAAATACTTTAACGTGCTTATTTGTTACCAGTTTTTTACTGTTTTCCCAAAATGTTAGTTTGTTTTATTCACGTTACTCAATTATAGCCCTACTGCACTGCACTTTACATAATGCAACTGGAAAAGTGCGAGGCATATAATAATTTAAGGACTTAGTTAAAGCTCGCGTTTGCAGTACGCTAATTGCTTTCTTTACAGCTTATTTTATTGTAATCCTGAAGCATCAGTCAAATTTTATTACTCTACTTTCAACTCAAAAAGTTGTGCAATTGAGTTATTCATGCGTATAAACCAAGTAGGCCTACAGTAAAGTGCAATTCTACAGTTTTGCAGTTGCGCATAATGTAAAATATGTCCACGTTTTTAAATAATTATGTAAAAATATTATGCAATTAGCCTACAATTTAACGTTTTTAATTACATCATAAAATAATCCTCATTGGGGTTTACCAGAGCCGGATTTATTTGATGAAGTGCCTGGCAGGCCCAACGTTACGGCTGGGGGGCATGTCGGTTTCGTGCCCCCCAAATCACTGTTTGTGCCTCCCCCCTTCCCCGAGTGGGATTAAACGTTTGCTCAAAAACAGGTCACCACAAACGCTTTTCTCTGAAACAGCAAGACAGATCGAGTAAACGTGCTTCAGGTAGACTAACAGTACTGTAGTTATTATTCTTGATAAAATGTCCGTCTATTTAGTTCACAAAATGTTCCCCCTAAAAAAATTGTGCCCCCCCCAAACATACTATTCTGGTACTTGGGACCCAAGTTTGGTAGTGACCACATTTTTGGTGGTGCAAGAATTAAACCCAGTTTTATTTCAACAAAATTTTTTGAAGATTAGCCGTCGCAGGCGCGCAACCAGGATTTTGTTTAGGGGAGGGGGTTTGAATCTGAAGATTCAATAGTTTGCTTGAAATGACTCAATTGAGCGACTTACGGAGGAAACTGATGTAACTCGCCTGCGTAACACATAGGGGGATCTGAAAGCGGAGTCCCCAGCCGCCAAAGGAAATTGGGGTCTGGAGGCGAAATCTCCATGGCCGCTATAGGTAATTTTTGTGATTTAAAAAAATTCTTTTTTACGCTATTCAAATTCAGTTTTTTGCCTTTTCAGAGCCATTTGAAGAACTAAATTGGTAAGGTTTGAATGCCAATCGAAGAATTAATTTGTCTAGCCTTTTCAAACTTCTCCCCTTACTTACGGGTCAAGTCCAAAATATGTTTCAGCCGTTACAATTTCGGGTTAAGTTTTCTAAGTTAGGCTACTTGGCTAAAGGGGTGATGAAGCCCTTGGCCACCCTCTCTGGTTGCGCCATTGGGACGTCGGCATGCGCTGCGAAAGAAAATGATTGTTGCCAACCCACTCCTTGCTCGTGGAGTAAAGATGCGTCTGTGACATCAAAATGCCAGAATTTTCAAAATATTTTCAAAAACAGATATTTTCAAAATATCCTTCTTTTGCGCAGCGCCGTCCAAATGTACAGCTCCCAGTGGTGAATGGTGGGGCTCGGACCCTCCCCTAAATCTGGCCTAGGGTTTACCGTCCAATTCTAAATAATTTTTTTTCGCGTTTATACAACTGCAATTGTTGTTGTAGTCAGTACTTAAACGCGGGAAGACGCGTCCCTCCATCGAAATTCAGCTTACCGAAAGCGAAATCGAACAGAAAGAAAGCATCATGGCTGTTTTAAACGCGAAGACATTTTTTTTCTGGCCTGCACAAGAGTTGAGACGAAGAAGTCAATTCGAACGTGGAGGCCTTTTGAGATTGTGATTATTTTTGTTTTTCTGCTCTGAAACGTTTTCATCCCGGAATGGGTACAGTCACGGCTGCAGAAGCTTCTCCCATCCTACTGTTTAAGGGCTGGTTGTGGTGGTTTCATGCTTTCCTGTAGAGCCAAGCTGAAAAATTTGGTTCAGTGCAAGCAGAAAACTTGAAATATTGAAATCTTAGAGCCTACAAAATCCAACAGTACCAGAAAAGTGTTTTTTATTATCGCGGAGTTCGTCATCCGACGTTTGAGCATCTACTTACCACCAGCCATTTCTTGTAGCTCAATTTAAAGGCCGACAAATTGGAACCCCTCAGAAATGTGATTGTAAGTCTAGTTCTGGACACTACATTCACATAAGAATGTGGAGAACGATGAAACCCATCCGGTTGATTCGTTCTTTGGGAGATTCCGGGGCGTTGACTTTACACCAAGCGAGTCCATTGAGGGAGAAGCGTGGGGTTGTTTTCATTCATTCTGTATCTTTGGGCCAGTGACGAGGCTCAAGCTCCCCACTCTTTAACCAAGTTACTTGGAAAATTTAATTTTGGCGGTGTTGCCTCTGCAGCTGTAAAAAAACCGGCTCGCAACCAGGATTTTGCAAAGGGGGTTGACCTTCAAAGTCATATTTTTGCGTGAAAAATTCCTAGGTTGGTCAATGTGCTGAGCAATGCTGTTGCTACGATGGCCCAGGGGGTGCTGTGTTCCCCATTAGGGCTGCTCGTTCCCCCATTTTGGTTTACTAAAAATACTATTTTTGGAACATCACGTAACGACAACAGACAATGATTGAAAAAGGGAATAATTACTTTCAAACATTTTCTCCTTTGACGTCTTCTCGATTCTTTGCGAAATTGCTGGCAACCAACTGCTGTGCATAAATCTGACGCAATTATAATCCGTCTTATTAACGCGCCTTTATGGATGTGTCGTGGAAGAAACACTTCAGCCTGCAGAGTCGTTCCCGGTACTTTGTTAGTAATTATGAAATGAAACAATTCGTGAAAACATTTTTTTTTTTTGAAGACCAGCTGTTTTGATTTTTAATCACACTGAAGATTTTGAGGTGACAGTTTGTGGCGCAATTAGGGTGAAGGGGCTTAAGCCCCATTTGCCAAGTCACTTAGAAAAATTTAACCTTAAAATAGTGCGTTTAAACGTATTTTAGACTTGCCCTGAAATAAGGGAGGCTGAAGGTGCTAAGTTTAGGGCGCAGTTTGTAAAAATATTATTTATTTTGTAACACTTTGTTTTGAGCTAATTTACAACAAAATTTGTCCGATATAATATATATAGGAAATTTCCGACTTATTGTGTACGACAAAATACACTCTAAGTTGGAACAAAAAACGCTCACAAAATAAGTCGAAAATTTACGACTTATATATAGGAAATTTCCAACTTATTATGTACGACAAAATACACTCTAAGTTGGAACAAAAAACGCTTACAAAAAAATCGGAAATTTCCTTCATATAAGTCGGAAATTTACGACATATTTAATCGGAATAAAATAAATCGGAAATTTTATTTTATAAATTTTATTTTATAAATAAAATAAATCGGAAATTTCCTTCATATAAGTCGGAAATTTACGACATATTTTGTAAGCGTTTTTTGTTCCAACTCAAAGTGCATTTTGTCGTACATAATAAGCCAAAATTTCTTGTGCATCTATCGGACAAATTTTATTGCAAATTAGTTCAAAAACGAGGTACCGGTATTACAAATAAATAATATTTTTACAAACGGCGCCCCATAGCTAAGCAATTCAATTCTTTGAAATGACTTTTGAATTTTAGTTATTCGTATGGCTTCAAAAAGTGCGAAATGTGATTAAAATGGCGTTAAAATTGTTATTTTTTTGCTTCAAAATTGCCCATCAGCGGCTGAGGGTTCCACCCTCAGGCCTCCGTTCACAGCCACTAAATATTTAGCAACTGTGCTTGTCTGTGACACGCTTAAGTTGCATCATTTTGTTGAGCACAAGTGCTAAATCAAAGCAGTTTTTGAGCAAAAAAAAAAAACAACAACTTTGGGTTCACATCTGGTAGCATTCACTGTTGTAGATAGATTTTTCAAGCAATTACAGGCCGCAGACAAAACGAATTAAGAAACGCTGCCGGCCTTATTTTAAAATTGCGCATAATTGTAGCCGTTCAAGATCGGAAGATCAGTTTTTATTTGGAAATTTTAGTGCCCCACCACTTTTGGCTAGTGCCCCCTCACTTCGTTTGCTCTGTCGGTGGCACTGGTGTTGAGCCAACAGGTGCATGGTAACTCACGCGTGTCACATTCTGGGGTTTGAGGGCAGAACAATGTTTGTTGTGATTTTTCAGAAAAAAATTGCCATTTTAGTGCCATTTGGATCAAATTCCATACCTACGAAGCTATTTCAAAGAGCTAAGTCGCTAAGGTTTTAAAGCCAGTTGAAGATTAAATTGGTCAGGCTTTTCCACCCACCTCTTACTCGCAGGTCAAGTCCAAAATTTGTTTAAACTCTGACAATGTTGGATTAAAGTTTCTCAATGACTTGGTTTAGGGGGCGGACTGAAGCTCCCCCTGGTTGCGCCTCAGCTAAAAGATGAGTAAATACCACAGCAGGGGATAGGTAACAGTAAAAACATAGGAACGCAAATTTTTATTCGCATATATCTTTACAGATTCAGTATTTGTTGCTGTGGCGTATGTGTTGATTTTGTTACCGGTAATTGGTTAAAGGGCATAAATTATTCGGTGGGCATTGCTTTAGATTTATAAGAAAAACGACTGATTGTGACGTAATTTTTGATAATATTGTTTTATGATTTTAATGCTTCAGGCATAATGGCCATAATCTTAGAAGTATTTCGATGTTCGTAATTTTTTATTGTTACTGGTATTTTCGCTTATTATATCTTTTTGTAACAGCAAAGACAGCATAGCCAAGACTCAACTTTTCTAAAGGGTAAAACGTCGAGTAAATAATTTTATCGGTAGTACGAAATGATTATGTATAACAATAACGATGGATACAATGATGAAATTGTCCCCAGATTCAGGGATGCAGAAACGCTAAAGGGGTACCGTTTCCACTTTGGCAGTTTCAGTGGTGGGCACGTTACTTTCTAAACGTAACGTAGTTACAGTTATTCAGGAAAAAAGTAACTAAGTTATTGTTACAGTTTTGAAGAAATAATTAGTTACCCTTACAGTTAATTTTGATAAACAAAATTTTGACCCTAGTAAATTAAGTTTTTTGTGCTGATTATTACCTCCTCACCTCTTGCAATTACATCCACCAATGCTAATCTCTTCATGTAAACAAAAACATTTCATAAACTTATTTATTTATCGAAAGTTTGAAGCAAAATTTAAAGAGAAAAATTTGAAGCAGTAGGACGGTCATTTTTTTGTTCATCCATATTTGAGCATTGCCGGTTCAGCAGTGATGATGTAGTGGTAAGAGCGTCCGCCTTGCAGTCGGCAGGCCAGGGTTTATTCCCTTGTCGAGTCATACCAGAAGACTTTAAAAGTTGGTATTTACAGCTTCCCTGCTGGACGTTCAGCATTAGAGGGACTGTGTGAAGATTTAACCTTGGTGTGGTAGACATAGGTGGAAGGTGGCAGCGACTCGAAGACCGTATGGTCATTTCGCTGTCTTCTGGCCAAGTCAGCTGGGCGAATAAAGCAGTGAAACTGATGTAATCGCCTGATGACGACCGGGTGTGTGTGCTTTAGCAATCGGCTTGCGCAGCGCATGCAGCAGTTAATATAATTACCAAACGTAGTCCGGCATGCGTGTGCTGTCACTACAAAAAAAGTAACCGTAGCTTTTACAGACCTAATTTTGTAACTAGTTACCGATTTCGTTACAGTTTCAAAAAAGTAACTAAGTTACCGTTACAGTTACTCAAAAAGTAACAAGTTAATGCTCATTTCTGGGCATTTCATATCAATCGTCGAAAACTTGAATGTGGCGCAGGTTTTTATCAAATATGAGGCAAGTTTTAGTCAAAAATCACTAAATCAGCATTTGCAAAGGAAACCTTTTTAAAGGTGTGTGGTTCATTAGATCTGTGGCCAGCCCCACCCCTTTTAATTCAAAGATGAACCACGCTGCCTACCTACTTATTTTTTAATCTAAAAGTGTTTAACAATTCGCTGTTTCAGTTCTAAGATTTTCTCAAAGGTTTTAGGGGCTTTGCCCACTTTTTAAAAATCTAGGGACATAATGTTCATGTAACATTGCATTCACTGGGTAACATAAAGTTTCCGGTTTCAGCATACGAACTTATAGTAAACTTTAGTATAAAGTATACGAACTTTTAAACATGATATGCTATATAATCTATGTTTTTGTGTAGAGTACCGTTGCTATGTTAAAAAGGATTATAATCTCTTACGGTATGTATAACCACGGAATTTTTGCTGTGTTTTTTGCAGTCTTAAAAATACTCGTTGCTACGCTGAAATTTGGATCAAAAGTCACACATAAAAACGAATTATTACAAAAATTCTGCGATTGTTGGGGCTTAGCCCCAGCAGGGCCAAATAATTTTAGCTATGTAAAGAATTACATGCTACAGCAGATGTGATTAAAACATTATCCCGAGCGCTTGGAAATCCATACCGAGATCCAATAAGCAATCGCTCCCTATTTTATCATATGGCCAAGTAATTTCGATTTTGGGCTGCTCCCAATCCAAATTCCTGGCTACACCTACGCACAGATCCTTGCAGCAAACCAATTTCACATTTTGGGTTCATGTCATGTTCTTTTCAAGATAATGCTAGTATAAAACCGTTTAAGCTTGATAAATCTGGAAAAACTCTTGCCATAAAAATTTCAAGATAAAAAATTTGAAGCAAAAATTACTTCATCAAGTGGTGGAAGCGATTCAAAAACGCTTTCACGTCTCTGCCCTGAACACCGTCTGTGAGACTATGGTGAGACACAGATTTTAGCTTTGACTTCAAGTCCTTCTTTTGACAAAATCCTGGTTATGCGCGCCTGTCGAAGTCTGCGGTCAAATTCTAAATTAACATCCGGAATAAAATGATAGAATGACAGTAATGCTTGGTCATTGGCCAACATGCAGGTATGGCTCTGAAATATGGACTATCAAGAAAGAGGGCACCAAAAGAATAAAATCATTTAAAATCTGATGTTACAGAAGGATGCTAAACTATCGGCAACAGAAAAAGACGAATGATTTTGGGTGTTAGAAACTTTAATGAACGGCTTGTTTGGTGGATATGATCGGAAAAGTGTAGATTTTTGACACACTTTATGCAAAGCAATGACTACGAATAAGCAGGGCTGCAAACGTGAAAAAACTCGATCGTTTTGCCAAACTAAAAAAAAAAAACTTTTCTGAACTTGACTAATGCTGTTTGAGTTCATTTAAAAGTTAAAAAAATTGTCAAATATTTTTTGTTGGTTACTGGTGGAAATTGATTGAAGACTAAGCTTTTTGTGCGCCTAAACTCGAAATACTTGATACTTTAGCTAAATTGAGCTCCAAAAAATTAAATTAAAGGACACCAAAAATCGATTGAGTTCGCAGCCTTGTTGATAAGAATAATAATGGACAAAATCGATAAAACAAAACTAAAAGGAAGATTGGGACGGTCGTGATACTGGCAAGAATGATAAATGAAGCAAGCAATCACAAAACTGTAACTAAAACCTAAATTGGATATACGATTTTGAATCTCAATTTCAGACCGATAACACTATGCAACAAAATTTTTGCTACTTTGAAGTGAAAAAGTGCTTTAGAGTATATTTGGGGAGCTGATTTCAAATCTGCTTTTATGTTTGTGCTAGCACGTTAGGTTTTCTAGTTGTTTGATAAAATATAATGAAATCATGCATAATGTTGGGCATAATAATTATTGTAACAACACCAACTCAATCCAGAAGAAACGTTTTTGATGTATTCGTTAACAAACAGGTGTCACAACAATTTCGGCTAAGGTACTTAAAAAGATTGAGTTTAACCCTCCCCCCCAAATAAAAAAATATCATCCAAGTGTTGCAGTTCAAAATATTTTGCACTTTTGCTGGATTCCCACAATAGGCTTGTTAAGAGTCCTAACTTGATGTGTATTGGCATAAACACTTTGTTGGGATAAGAAACATAATAAATCTTATTAAAATAACTCGCTTTTCAAATATAGTACTGTTTATCATATCGGCAGTGGCAAAGACACAAGAAGCATTGGTGCTTGGTATAACCCATTTGCAAACCAAGTAGAAGACCAATCCCTTTGAGATCTCTACAAATACTTGATCAAATGTAAAACCAACTCTTTTAATCCAGGAGCTAACGACAAATAATTTCCCTTATGGAGCAGAACAGCCTCAAACTTGCTTTGCTTGAATCAATGACCTGTCTCCACTCGTCAAGATTGTGCTCAGATCTAAGACCATGAAACAGATCATTGATATTAGTGCAATCGCATACATTAATATGTACCGAGAAGCAATTCTGAAGCTTGTTATGCCGCGAACGAAAATATATGCACAAGTAACGGCCTTGTTGCAGCATGTTCCACCTTTTTAATCTAGAAGCAAGAAGCTCTGAATTTTTGGGGTTAGTCCCAAATCTCGATCTCAATTGTCTGGATCATTTTGGTTCAATAGGTGTGGAGTTAGGAATGCTAGTGATGAATGTGGTTCTTCCTCAAGCATTTAGTCCGGTAGAAATAGCTTTTACCCGGAAAAAATTTATAATAAGCTGAAATTTGGCACGATGACTCAGGACCATGTCCTGAGCCACCAAAAAAAAAATCCCCATGTTTTGGACATGGGACTTCCTCCTTTTTCGGCCTTTAAAGTCTGCCATCTAGTGTCAAAGAGCCTTTACCATTCAACAGCCAATCCAAAAGTTGTAAAAGTGCCAAGTTTTGCATAAAAGTTGGTTTTCAAGTTCAGGTTAAAAAAAATCTTTGAAGTTGATGACGTCATTGCCAAAGTTTTTGAAAAAAATGACGTATCGATGGCTCAAATTGTAAATGAGAGTAAGATTTTTGGATCCAAACCAAAAATTGCTTAAATTGAAGTGATGATGTCACAGACGTTTTTGATGACGTCATCTGTCACGAGTTTTAATGGCAAATTTGAAAGAGTGTTTGACCTAACAAAACATTGCAAAACTTTTATTAGGTTTACGCTTGGGAGAATTATATTGTAAATTCAATCGATTGAAAGTCAAAAACTGTGTTGTCAATAAAACTCTGGCCTAGTAGGCACATGCACAACCAGGGGGGGTTAGGGGGACCAGTTTCCCCCTTTTTGAAAGTGCACAACTTCACAAAAATTATTCAAAAGATAAAATATCAAAAAACTACGGTAATTTAAAAACGCTTAATTCAAGTGTAATTCTACCCTGAGCTGCAAATAAGCAACATCAAACTTTTGAAGTGGAAATGCGTGTGTAAGCACTCAGTCTTGATATTTAACCCTATATTTACCGAGCTATTTTTACACCCTATTTGTATCGGGGGGGGGGATTTGCCACCCTATCTAAGACCGATTGAAAAGTGATAGAAATAAGATTTTTGCTTGTTAAAGCTATTTTTTGTTAAATTTTTAAAAATAAATATTTTGAGGTTGTGACGTTACGACAACGATGATGACGTCATCAAAACCAGTAAATCCTTATAACAGCATGCAAATTAGTCTAAATGTTGCGAAATATTATTTTCAGTGTGGACTTTTCTTATTTTAAAGACATCTCTGATGAAGTCACTGCAGATGATGATCTCACATGCATGCTGATGTCATCTTTAATAAATTGTGTTGATTATTATTTCTAATTTTTTGCAACTGAGAAATAGTTATATATCATGAAATTTTAGAATACTGCAGTATTGTTTTCATTATATCATTCAACAGCTGCTGAAAATAAATATTTTTTTTTATGAAAACGCAGTTTATTTCGAGAAACAGCAGAAAAAGCAATATTTTTGATTTATGACGTCATCAATGACGTAATGATGATGCAAGGCATTTATTAGTAAATAAAATATTTTAATCCAACTAAAGGTTAGTATCGATAATGAATACGCATTACAATGAATAGAATACGTGCACTGATAAGCATACATTGTGCTCAAAACTGCACGATCCTCTAGGTGCCTCTAACAAACGCAAAAATGACGTCATTTCCGGTTTCCCCAAACTTTCTGGAAATGTGTGTTATTAAACTTCATTCGAAGCCAGGTTGCAACCAAGCAAAACGTTTTTTAGTTTAGGAGCTATATTAAAATAACTAAGAGGGGGGAGGCAAATTTGCCCCCTCTCGGCAAAAACAGGGTTAATCAAAATGTAAGATCATTGCGTAGCTTGTTTTGCGCTGTCGTGGAATGATCATGTCTCGTCAACATACCGCATTGCTTTTGCGGGAGAACGCGAACGAAACAGAAAGCAGCGCGATTTCGCATCAAAAAACGCAATCCATTTTTTCAAAACTCATCATTTTCCAAAATGGAATTATAATCAAGTATTGGCGAGAATTTGGAGCGGCCGAGATCTGAGGCGGATCAGTACACGAATTAAATGTCACCATAGTCGAATCGTTTGGTATTTTGACCCTAATACTGTAAACTTCGAAAATATTTTATTTGAAAACATGCGGAAAAAGCACTAATCGCAGAAGGAAAGCAAATCTCTTCTAAGAGAATGACTCTAAGTTTACTTTAAACGTTGAAATTAATTTTTGGTTATACTGTTTTCGGTCCGTTTTACCGATCACACGTATTTATGCGTATAAATATACGCATGTCACTTGATTGGATGTATTTTTCCAGCTTTTTTTTGCGTTTATATGGAATAAGATTTCAGACGTAATTGGTCTAAACCGCTTTATGCAGGCCTACATTTAAACTGTCTAGTGAGTCCGTTTATCTGAAAAACGATGGAATCAAAATAATATTCCTCAAAAATTTTTGTCAATTACCAAAAGCGAAACTACGATGTCAGCTTGATTCTTTAATTTTATTTTCGGCTGGAGTTGGGGAACGGCGATCAGCTGGTTTGAATTAATCTAACAACTTCAATCTGCGTAATGTCAAATGTTTAATTCAGTAAGCAGTATTCTATGCTAATTTATTTTCAGGAAATCTTTATCGATCAATTTCTATGTTCGCATATTACACCTCATCAAAAACGTTTGTGACGTCATCACTTTGATTTAAGCAATTTTTGGTTTGGATCCAAAATCCCAACTCTCACTTACAATTTGAGTCATCCACACATACAGAATACGTCATTTTTCCAAAACTTAAATAGTGGCAATGACGTCACCAAATATGACGTCATCAATTCGAAAACAAATTTGTTTACACCTGCACTTGAAAATCAATTACGGTTCAAAATTTGACTCTTCCATAACTTTTGAATTGGCTGTTGGACAGTAAAGACTCTTTGACACTAGATGGCAGACTTTAAAGGCCGAAAAAAGGGGGAAGTCCCACGTCTAAAGCATGGGGATTTTTTTTTGGTGGCTCAGGACATGGTCTTGAGTCATCGTGCCAAATTTCAGCTTATTATAAATTTTTTCCGGGTTTCAATGTATTTCGTCGTATTTCTACCGGACTAATTGCCACAATGCTTGTAAAACTTTTTGATGTTCAAAAAGGATCATTTAATTCTATTGAGCTGCTATCACTATATCGGTGTAAGAGCTGCTATCGCTTTCTCCATTTTCATAGCTAGTTTAAAAGGAACAATAACAAAATCTTTAATCAAAGAGAGAAGCCAAACACATGACAGTATATCACAAAGGTTTGTAACAATGAACTCCTTATAAATTGATAAGGTATCGTAACGAAGTTCTTAGAGCATTGATTGATAACGAGAAAAGACGATCAAAGCAATGTTTTTGAGCTCATTTAGGCAAAACGCAAATGCAAAAACCGCTACTACTACATGCTATCAGGAAGCAATTTTAATACATACAACAAAAAACTAAACGCCACTGAAAAAAAACTAATAATATTTTTGAAATCAGCGCCCCAAAATTAGCCAAGAACAGTTGAAAAACTGTGAAAAGCTTTTGTTGCCTAGTGTAATAAAATATCTTTAACAACTTTTGGTCTCTGTCTTCTGGCCGACATGGAGCCATCCTTTTTGAAGTCTTCGCTGCAATTCTGACCCAGGTGCGATCACGATGCTGATGACGCTACGTGTTAAGCCGACTGCGCTGCGCTAACGTTGAACACTGTGCGCAATATTCGTTTAGAAAAGTTGCATGTAATAAACGACACGAAACGAAACACAACACTATATCTTTTACCCTCATGAATAAGTTTGAAGAAGTATAAAATTCGCACATCACACAAATATACATTATACAGAGTTGCATCAGGAAGTCAAGGGAGGCAGCAAGAGAAAACGCATATTTCTCTTAAATTTCTTTGGTTTAAATTTGATTTTTGACCCAATTCTACGGCCCATAGTGCTGAAATCCTTTCTCTGGTCTTCACCTGTAAAAGCGGAAAGAGGAAAAAGGTGCATATTATAGATATTGTTTGTGGGAGAGGCTTTTTAGGGGGCCTAGACGCAAATGTCCCCTCCTTTTAATACGGCTCTGTAAATGTACAATAACACATACAAACTCTCGCGGCAGCAATAAAAAATCTCGTTTTTTACTTCAATAAATACCATTGCATAGCGACAACAGCTATACCACTACGAAATTTCTGAATGAGTTGCTTCAATTCTTTTTTGTAGTTCTTATGAATAGATCGAACATCACAAGAATCACGTACACAAGATATTAGATACAAAAGTAACGTTAATAATCAATAATGTTAATAATCAAAATAAAATCAAACATAGTCATTCTGCTTAATCTATTTTAAGCATTTAAAGGCGGATTAAAGCAAGCAACCGAAGTGGAAAAGTTTTTTTTTTAATCGATCGAGACTCTTTCAGCAGCCCAATTATAGACGCTGGTCCACGTCTGCGCAATGGTCCACACGAGAAAAATCCCGGTGGGCTAATTCGCCGCTAAACAAAGAATGCTGCGACAAGAACTAATTTGGTTGTGTATTTTGGAGGTAAATGATATGATTGGTGCACACTTCACAACTGAACTATACGATTGAAAACACACAATCAATGGATAGAGCGTCTGCTCCTGAAACGATAAACTCCAGTTCGATTTCCGGTCGAGTCGAACTAAAGACTACAAAAAATTGTTATCCACAGTTGCTTAACTCGGACCAAAAGGTCCCTTCGCTGTTTCTCGGCCAAAGCAACTTGATGAAGAAATATGTACTAGTAAATTATAATCCCATCGTCCACTAAATGGAGAACACTGTAAACTCAATTATTTTGTCTGGCTTGATTTTGAACATGATACTGTATCACAATATTTTAAAATTGCCAGTCGACGCATTTAAGCAAATTTTTTTGAAAAGGTAAATTTTGACAACTAAGTAAAAGGTAAATCCGAAGGAGTACAGTGTAATGTGAAGTTTGTATCCAAAAAAAAAAAACAAGCATACTACAGGTCCAGCCAAGTTACCTGGAATTCAAATATTTGTCGTAAACATCTCTTTTTTTCGAATTACGACTTGTCTCGTAAGTGCTATTAGTAGTCTGGGATTTAAATCCCCAAAGATGGCGTGGTCTTTTGAACATATCGTACAGTATCATTTCGAGCTTAGCGAATTCTCCGAACAGAAATGTTACACTCAGGTAAAACAGACAAATGACTAAGCAGTACCAGCGAGCGAATGAATAAACGTACAGAAGCCAGTTACATACGACGCAGAAGACTATCCACAAAATTAAAGATAACCACAACGCCAAGGAACGGGGGTGATCAGGCGGAGAGATGTTGGAGTGAAATTTCCGAAGACTTGGGTCGGAATTGGAGTAGAATTGGCTCAACATTTCTTCCTTTTTAGCCCATTTTTGTTGGCACCATTTTCCCAATTCAGTCCCTTCTTTAGGGAGCTAAAAAATCGTTGGTATGTTGGAATTACGATACAAATTAAATTGAACCCGGTACGCCGTTTTGAAAAGATGTTCATGCACTGCTGCTTTCTTAATTCACTAGCACAACTTAAAAATTGAGCGTTTCGCGAGATCTCGCTACGTTCTAGTACAAATACAGTAAATCGAAACATCCCGATATTTATTACTAACTTCAAAACCAAATATCGAAAACTTTCTACAAATATTTATCCAAAGTTGCAAAAACTAAAAGTTAACTTAATGAATTCTAAAGTAGGCCTAAAGCATAGTCACTGTATCAATCCTACCAACTGCTCCGGAGCAGAATGGATCCAAATTTCTATTCACTAGTAAAACAGGGTGCCATTACACTCCTGAAGTACTGTGGCGATGTATGTTCTCATTGTTTACTCTGAATGGGAAGCCATATTACTCAGAGATAACTAGACCGAAAAATTTTTTTAATCGAATTCGTTTACTAACCTCGTCTATTGAATATCGTTTAATGTGAAAATGAACTTCACGTGGGAATTCACCATTCAGCAAATTCACTTCACTTTCAGGTATGTTGTATGGGTAGGCAACTGTTACGTCATGCACAGCGTGAATTCCGCTGACTGAAAAACAAGAAATTGAAAAAGGTAAATTTGAAATCAACAATTTTCGAGCTATGTAGCCCATAAGTTGAAAGCATAGAACAATTTTTGTACTTGAAAAAAGTATTTCAATTTTTTTCATTGAAAATGTTCTGCACGATAGCCTAAAAGCATTGTTGTTTTCCAAATGGCGCTGACTTGTCACTCTGTCAACTTATAACCAGATAATTTCTGCAGCTCCGTATATACGATAAGAGGTTTCCGGTGGGACAGCAGTTGTAAAAAACGATACTAGTACATCGACCATAATATACTATTAATGTGTTTGTACAACTGCTGTAGCCAGATAAGACAGCACGCGGCATTTGTATCAAATATTTGATTGAATTTACTAGCTATTTACTTAAACTAGCAGCTGATATCCTATAGGTCAGCGTTTGACTTTCAAGGTCATAGTTTCCTGCCAATCAAGACTAGGCGTTTTTAAATTCCAAATACAGTACTACAGCAAAGCTTGCACTTTGCTGCAGGTCGATAGAGGTTACAACTTGCACAGTACAAGAGAAGACTGACTCTAACATCGCAGAACTGAAACAGATTTCTAAAACATAAATTATATGCAAAATTCAAAATGGCAAAGGCTGGAAAAGGCCTAGGGGTTTGGTGTTCACCGGACATTATCAAACTAAACACGAACGTGACTGCGACATTCTTCCGGTCAAGTCACAGCACGCTTGGTTTCAAATTTTATATTATACTCGCTGTATAACGCCAAAGCGTTTAACAAGTTGGCGGGGGCCCAGCTCCGAGTCATTGCGCCCGAACATCACAGCTCCTTTCGAAGAAATGTCGCAGTGCTGGCTAGTCATTGGCAACACTGTGTACGATTTGACTGGCCCGAGATTTGAACCTCAGACCGCTGTAATATTTCTTCGAAAGTAGCGGTAATGCCCGGACGTAATGATGCGGAGATGGGCCCCGCCAACTCATTACAACACACACGCTTGGTTTCAGTAACGTTAATTGATTGACGTTTCGTTGGTCATGAAAACCAGATCATCTGAATATGATAAAGAGGTACGAATAAGGCTACATACATAGCATCAAAACTACATTCTGACAATGTTGGCCGTCATGACTATCAAAACGCCGATAAATCTAAGCTAACAACAGCAAACTTGTTCCGACTAAGTTTAATTTTTCGTAACCTATTATTTTAAAAATCTAACCATATTTATAAAATGGTTAACCAGTTAGAAATGCTTACTATTTCGCAGGGTATTAACAAAACAAGTAAAGCCTGTTGTCCTGGGATGAAGAACGAATTCGAATTCAGGTAGCCCTTTTTGTTTGGCGTACTGTTTACTTTTTTCTTTGTTCTTTTCGCTTAAGTCGGTCCCTAAAACAATAACAACGCTTGAAAAGAGTTGCCTTTTTCACTGTGCATAAAGACGGCAAGCCCTAACTCATTATTTATTCATTACGGTTTGTTATGGCACAAACATGAAAAAATTCACACCAGAGCAGAAACTCTACGAATTATCAAATTTCCACTACAATAACGCCTTTTCAATATCAAACACTTTCTGAGATACCTTTTACAGAGAAAACTATCCATTAAAAAAAAAACTTAAGTGATTGGGGAATTTTCAATCTCAGAAATGGCAAAATCAAGTTCAAATTCGTAATTGGTGCTATGCCACTAAGTTAAGTGGCAAAGTTCGGTCGAGTTGTTTGACATAACCGAGCTGCTGTTAATAACTCTACATCTAATTGCTAATCAAAACTCGGCCGAAAACAATGGTTCCAGGAAAAAGATGTACATACTGCACATTAGTTGAGATCGACAAAAATAAAAATGGATGCAAACGATGTCACTTGCTGTCCAGTACCAGTGAAGATGACGCAGTTGCAGAACCTACCTTCGGGAAAGAACAAGATATTGGGCTTTGATCCAAGTTCAACAAAATAACTCAAAATGTTGTTGATATGCGCTTGATCAGTTTCCCAGGTACGATCCAAGAATATAAACGCAGCTACTTGCATTGCCCAACCTGCACAATAGAATAGCAACAAATAACACTGGTCAACAAATTTTTACTAAATTTCTTAATCGGAGATATAAGTCAACTTTTCCAGATAGATTTTTCGCGCTGATTCCAAATCTGTGCTCAGTTTTTCTCTAGCACATTACGTTTTCAAGATAATTACATTTTAATTATTTAAATAATATTTATAAATCAGCCTAAACTCAATGGCTTAATCGCGTTTGAATTACGCTATTGTTATTAAATTATAACTTCATATTATTTGTCATGTATAGATTTAAAACAAATACATCACTATTTTAATCAACGAAGACAAAAAGAATACAATTTAGCAATATTTATTTGGGTGCAATGTTCTTATCTTATGGGTAATCTAATGGTTCTTCTTATACATGCTCTTAGATTATACAATATACACTGGTTATTCAAACTTAAATAAATCCGGTGAGCCCTCAACTTCTCCAAATTTCACGTTAAATCACATGCATGGTTTGTTTATATAAACGCAAAGAGACTATCTACATGCACACCTAACAATGCTTTGAATATGATTTTTGTTTGTGAGAATGGGTTGGAACGTCACGATATAGCATCCAGCAATAGTCTGCCAACATTCCTTCACTACAAAAGCCTTGATAGCGTGCCTCCATTGCTTGAATATCCTGGTGAAATCTTTCATCTTGTTCGTCGCTGATCGCGCCAAGATTTGCTGGAAAAAAGTCCAGGTGAGAATGTAAAAAACGAATTTATAGCGACATCCGGCAGCCCATTTTCATGTACGCTTCAAGCAAATTTTCAACTCCCATTTCAAATGAGGGTGACCTTTTATTTCCCAAGAAGTTTGCACAAAGCCATTTAAATGCTTTCCAAGCACAGAGTTCAATTGAAGTGAGCTCTTTTTCAAATTTTGGATCTATCAAAACTTCTCGAATTTGTGGACCACCAAAGATGCCTTCTGTCAGTTTTGCTTCGCTTATATTGGGAAACTTGCTACAAAGGAACGCAAATCCACTGAACTTGCTCTTTCCCAGCTGTTTGACAAAATTCTTCATTAAACCTAAGTTTATATGAAGAGGGGGGGATTTATACATTTTTGGGGTCAACTAAAGGGACCTCTTTGATATTTGCGTTTCCTGGAATTTATGTTACTCTTGCTGGCCAGTCTTTTCTAACATAGTGTTCTGCAGTAGCACGACTATCCCATAGACAGAGAAAGCAGCAGTGTTTTGTGAATCCTCCTTGAATTCCCATTAAAATGCCGATGATCTTCAGGTCTCCGCATAGATACCACTTGTATCCATAACACTGAATGGCATTGAGGAGGATTTCAATACTTTCATAAAATTTCTTTAAATGCACGTAAAGGGCTATGGGGAGAGATGGCTTTATATTGCCATTGTGAAGAAGAACTGCCTTAAGGCTTCTCGTGGAAGAATCTAGGAAGAGGAGCTACTCACTAGCGATGTGGTCCTCTCCTAGTTTTTCAAACAAGCTGGTGATGTCGTAACAGTAGCACAGTGGTCCATCTACTCTGAATACTGTCGACAAATCAGTTTTGCGCTTTCTGCAATGACTAACCAATACTCCTTATGAAGTAGGTTGTTTTCTTGCAACCGCGATGCAAGAAGTTCTGCTTTTTGTTTAGAAAGTGCTAGGTCTCTTATAGCATCATCTAACTGTTCCAGGGAAAATAGAAGAGGTTTCAATTTTTCTTCTGGTTCATACTCAGAACCTTTCGAATCGCTACGAGCAAGGTTGCCGTCTTCGTCAAATACCACTTCATCAGCAAGGCTGGCTAGTCCATCATCAGGAGGAAGTGGTGCAGGCATTGAGGGGTGCGTGCGGAACAAGTCTTAATGCTGAGTCTATATTAGGGTAAGTAATATTCTTTCTGTGTTCCGAGCTAAACCTTTAGCATTCACAAGGCAAAACTAGCAATCCTGAAAATGGTCCTTAGGTTCCCTCCATATCATTGGAAGAGCTAAAGGCATTGCTGAAGTTCTCTTGTTCAGCCATTTTCACAAGCCACTGGAGCAAGAGGTGCATATTTTATGCGGGGCCAACTGTTGATCTTGATCTCCTCAAGGACATCCAAAATACAATTTGTATATTTTTTTTAGATCTGGTGTGATTGATCGTCTTTGAGCTTTGATTGTAAAGCTGCCACATACATAGCAAAACAAGTCTGGATTATTTTTACACTTTCTTGGCATGGTGGTAATAAAGCTAAACATAAGCTTAAACTTAGAGTAAAGCACAAAACTGCAAAATAACTAAATTCAATGATTTTAGACACTCTTACTAAACAATTACAGATACTACTAAAACTGATCCTAAAACGGCAACTTTAATTTTCAGAAAAGAGCTATAATTCCTATTCAGCACAACATACACTCTCTTATCTGCTGTACTACCTATCAATAAGCGTTCGAAACTGATGAAATGTTTTCTACGACGTCATAGCTATAAATTTCTATAAATAGTCAAGTCTATACTATGCGTGCTTTATAGTCAAATCTTTAAAAATAAAAAGTGACCATATCTCGTAAACCTGATGTGTTAGGAAAAAAGTGTGACGACATTTTTCAAATCAGCACGAAAAATCCATCTAGAAGAGTTGGGTCTCTTCTCTGATTAAAATTTGCTGTTGACCAGTGTAATTAACGTTTGAATCTTATTTAAAATAATCAAGCAAACAACTATTGTAATACAAAACGCTTGAGGACTTAGTGCTTCAGTAAGAGATTTGAAACTGAAAAAAGTGTTGTAGCACCAAACATTGAAGAAGAGCATCAATTTCATATCGGTTCTTAGTTGTCATTTTGATACTGTATTTCTCAGTTGCCTTGACTTCCTCAGGAAACAAATATTGTCACGAAACAACAAAAGTTTTTTTTGGACAAGCTGCCTTACCGTACATGGTAGATGCCCTATGTTCAGGGTTGCCACAGAAGCTGCAGAATCAAATTCCAGAACTTTCCAGGACTTTTTTAGGTAATTTTCCCATACCGTTAAAGGTTTTTTTATAGGACTTAAAACTTACTTTTTACTTTTACTCTTTTGTGCACCTACTTTTTTGAACTTGTAATTGACAAAAAATTTTGATGTAACGCATTTGCATTCCTAGTACTAACTACTAGCCAGGTGCAAAGTCAGAAATTTGCAACGGTAGGGCTGTGGTTGGGGGTATGGGGGCAGAGCCCCCAGCTGCCAGAAGCCATTGGGGGTCTGGGGGCAAAACCCCCACCACTCAAAGATTTTGCATTTTTTTTTGCAATAATAACTTCACCTTCGGCCTAGTTTGGTAAAAATTATTGCTTTTAAAACGTGGCATAGAAATTAGCATTGCAAAAACGTAATTAAACTGGTTGCATAAATGGGCGGCAGTATGAAATAAACAGTTCAAGGCAATTGCGCTAAGCCGATAGTTTATCAGCGGTAGATAGCCAATTCGATATATCGTGATATCGACCGATATCTATCCTTGATATTGATATCGATCGATATGCATCAGCTGACCGATTTATCGGTCAAGCTCTAGTGATGGCTAATGATAAAACTTAAGCTCTGGCTTCATTTCCAGCCAGTAAACAATAAAATCTTATCATTTGTAAAAAACAAACCTTATTTGCATGCCAGTGTGCAAACAAGAAAGAAACGTATCATACCCCTAACCCCAACCTAAAACTTAGCCCAAACTGTAATCCTAGCTCCAACCCTAATGTTAATCCTAACCCTAACACAAAATCTAAACCCTAACACTAACGATAATAATTTAAAAAATAAAAGAGTAAATAAGAAAATGAGCACCCACTCTTGCTCTCTTATTCTCTAGAAGCAGAGATCACTTGCACGCTAGGGTGCTAACAGGCACTTCCTTTGAAAAAACTCACAAGTATTAATCCGAATCGTCTGTATTTTATGATGCTAGATAAAGGTAATTTGAGGAGAGTGGCTAATGAAGCGAGATTTGAGAGAGGTGATTGGTAATTAACAGAATTAAATACTGAACAGACTCCCTACAACTTTTCTACAAAGCCTACATCAAGCAATCGAATTGATTGCTTATTTTCAGCCATTTTTAGTTAGTTGTTACTGATTCGATTTTTGACCAATATCAGCCCTTCCCTAAAATAATGGTTCAAAAGTGGCTTTATTACTTTACAGTCCATACTTTTCGCAAAAAACTGCCTCAGAAAGATAGTGCGAAAAACGTCGTATTTTTTGTATTGTGTACACAGGTCAATGGGGAAGGGGGAGCTTATAGCCTGCTACACTACTGCTACAAGCAGTGATACTGCTACTAGAGTATCGCATTGCAATAAATTACTGTCCATAAATTCACTCTTTCTAATAATATTCAATAATTTATGCATACCGTACTGCAAAGTGCAAATTTTGGCATTTTAACAAGGAAGTGCTTATTTGCACTCTAGCGTACAAGTAAAAACTGGTTAAAAAGAATAAGAGAGCAAAGAGCAGGAGAAAGGATGCTCGTTTACTCTCTTTTATTTTTTAAATTATTGTAAGGGTTTGGGTGAAGACATTAAGTTTAGGGTAGGATTAACGTTAGTCGTTAGAGCTATGAGCTAGGGTTACAGTTTGGGTTACATTTAGAGTGGGGTTAGGGCTGGGATAGCGATTTTTTTTTGTGCGCCAGAGTACAAACAAGCTCTGTCTTTTAACAATACAATAAAGCTTTTTGAAGGACCTTAACAATGCAAATTATTTCAACAATGGCTTTGTACAATTACATGATACCAGTTATTATAAAAAAAACACAAAATACTTCACATTTTGTCCTGGTAAATCACGGGAAAACTTACCATATAATTTACAGGACTTATAAACAAAATTCAAGGACTTTCCAGGACAGCAAAAAAAAATCCAGAACTTTTCCAGGATGCAGCAACCCTATTATGTTTGTCTTTTGTAATTCAATTATATAACTGGATCGATAGGATAACACAAGCTTCACTTACCGACGCCTGGTGGGTATTTTAATATCGATTTCAGCGCTATCTTTTGCCGATTTAAAATTCTTGAATGAAACACGACAGAAAAGAAAAACATCCAGTCCAATCTAGTTCGATGGTTCATCAAAACCACCGTTTTTTCATGCCTTTTTATAGCATCGCCTGTAACAACCACTTTGGTGCCATGGATTTTTTCTAAAATTATATAAAAAAAAATTATAGTTAACTAGCAAAGGTTTTTAGCATAAGCATAGCACACTTTTTTCAAACTTCGAACAATAGAAATTTATCAAATGGTATGTATAAACAGGAATACAGAATATCCAGGCAGAATCGTGTGCTATGTTGTGAGAAGCCTTTAGATGCATGCACTTAGTCAGTGCTGTTGTTTCTTTTTTTTTTTAGGTAATTGCGATTTATAGAACTTTTCCGAAACGAACATAAAACAAACCCAACGTTCACACTTGCAGTTTCCAGTCTCCTGAAGCCAAATGTATGTGATTCAAATTGAAGCAACGTTCTTTCATCAAACTATAGGGTTACATAGTACAGTACATATGGAGTACTAGCAGACTGTATAACGTAACAAAGTTAAATGTTTTCAACTGGGTGAGATAGCAAGTTTGATGAAGACGCAACATGCAAATTCTAGTCGTGGTAAGAAGTATGCTATACTACATGTCACAGTATTGCATAAGCATTCACTTACCACATAATGCCTTTTCCAAGCACATGCAAAAGAAAAAGAAATGATTAGTGAAAATGACGCCAATACTACAGTATTTTATACAAAACTTCAAGAGTAAATTACCAATATTACCAGTTACTACATGTCTTTTTTAGCTAAGAGCTCAGTATAAAGATACAGATTGGATACGTGACAAATGCACCCTATTGATAAATCTTGCACAATGCCACAAGCACAAAAAGCTGGGTAATTTTCAATTTCAATGAAGAAGCCATAGCTTTTTGCGAAAGATTTCTTAAACTACATTGCAAAGCTAAAAAAACTTAATTTTTCATTTTGTAGTATATGCTTTGAGTATATGTCTGCAAAGTTATTACAAGCCAAAATAATGATAAGTGATACGGTAGCTTTGTTGACTAAAAATGCATCAAAAAATTAGCAAAACTTGAAATACGAAGCAATTTCTGATCAATACAGCATGCCACTTACCACAACAGAAGTTTGCCAAGCTGAAGCAAAGACTTCAGTTAATCGGCGAAACAACCATGGCCACAAAAATACCAGAGGCAAAATGAGTCCATAGATAAAAACTGATCCATAAAATCCAGTCATTAAAATAAATAAAATAGTCGTCCATCCACCCACTTTTCCATAAGGTGCATGATGTACTGACTCTCCCATAAATGCATTAGTCAAAAATCATGATAAGAACCCGAATTAACTAAACTAGATCTAAAACACAAATATCACAGTAACACAAAAGAATATAGCAAGGTCACTGATGGCATGATTGATCCTAATGTGCAAATCTGAAAAACAAGGCCATAATAGCTAGCAGTCTAGGTTTATTTTTTCAGTCATTGATATAAATTTTTAGAAAATGACCAAAGAAAATTAGCAATTTTGGTCAACATGACCAATCAAATTGTCTTTATTATTGTAAATACGTTTGAAAATTTTCGAAATGGCCCAAAGTTTTAAATTCCAACATTTATTCGGAAGTTCTGGGCAAAAAAATAAACCCAGAGAGCTACAGGGTGTCTAAAAAAAAATGACACCATTTTAAAATTTAATAATTATGTCCATTCTTACTCAAACAGAGTCAAATTCTAGCTACATGCACACAGATATTATGTGTTTTCATGTTTTGGTTTTCAGGTATTTCTTATTTTAAGCCTAAAAATGCCATACAGTAGTGTTCTAAAATGGCCCCCGCGATCACCTGACTTGACCCCTTGCAATTTTTTTCTTTGGGGCTATGTGAAAGGTTTAGTTTACGTCCCTACTCTGCCCACAAACGTAGTGGAATTGAAGCAGAGAATTTCTTCAGCAATAGAGACTGTTACAGAAGACATGCTGCAGCGAGTTTGGGATGAACTCAGTTATCGCCTAGACGTTTGCCGTGTTGCAGGAGGAGCACACATTGAAAATTTGTGAATTTCTGAAAATCAATAAGCATGTGTGTTGTACTGCCGGCAACGCATAAATGACAATATCTTTTAAAATAAATTATATCAACTTATATGCCTGTCAAGTTTCATTGATTTCAAGTTATAATTTTAGGAGATATTTGCATCTCAAATGGTGTCGTTTTTTTGGGACACCCTGTATTAACTTTAAATTATCAGTATAAAAACATCAAATGCTTTGGAGAATGGAGGAAGCATATTTGGCTTCAGTCTATTTTATACTGAAAGCAGCACTTCGAAATTTCAGCTTTGAAACTATTATCAAAAAATTTTTAAACAGCCACAAATTTTGGGTAGTAATTGGTATAGTGCCACGCCAATTTAGAAACTTGAAAGCAGCAAATTCAGTACCAACAATCTGTTAAGCAAAATTGTTGGAATACACAGACAACAATACCAAATCGAAACACAATCAATCTACTACGGAATGATAATGGCAACACAACACAGCAAACGCAAAAAGATAAATCTAATATAGCACTCTGCTACTATATAATCAGGAGCTGCATTACATAGGCATAGCCAGGGGGCCTGCACCCCCAATTGAAATGCCACCAATGGTAAAGGGTCTATTGTTTCTTCAGTTTCAATTTCTCTTAGCATCTTTGCTAGGGTGTTGCAGTTGCCCCGACCTCTTCGGATTTTTTTCTACCTTCTTCAAAATAGGAGGTTGCCAAAGAAAATCAAGAATACAAACTTTGAGAAAAAAATTGAGGTTCAGGGGTCGCACAGAGACCTTTTTTTCCCATGATTTGGTATTTATTTAATTTGTGCTGCTAGATGGTGCTATGTGAAATCTTTGTTACTAATGAGTCATTGCAAAATTAAACATTAACTTTTGGTCTTACACATTCAAAAAAACTTCACTACAACTTCGAAAACTGTTTACATTTATGTTTTTGTTTTAGAATTAGTAGTGGTCAAAATTGATCACGTTTCTGTGCTGGGAAACTAAGTACAACAGAAACTTTATTTGAGTTAGACCTACAGTATCAATGTGGGCAGGCTGTGTAAAACAGAGTGAAACATAGCCTACAATGCTACTTTCTTAAAGAATGACGGTGCAGACCATGCTTTAGGCCTAGTCATTGAAATCGATTAAACAGCTGTCCTAACTTGACTATAGTTACAGCAACAGTTTACTACAACCATATTTGTTATGTTTTGCTGTGTAAAATATGGAGTTTAGAGCTATCTACTTAGTATAAGCTCTATAAAACATGAACATTAGTAGATCTACTAGCAATCTACCATTACTAGATCTGTAAATTCTTGCAGTTAGCATCTAAGAACTATTTCTACACCTGATGAAAATACTACCAAAAGCATATGTTTTCCCAACACGAAGTTGGAATTCCGACAAATCGTTAATTAAAAATTATTGAGGAAGTAAAGAAGCTGGTAGATGAAATGAAAAATTTGTACAAATGCAACTTTAACAGAACAAACAGAAGAAAAGCAAACAAAACCACTGAAAACTGCAAGGAAAATTCTCTCTCTCTTCATTGCCCTCTTTCCTGTGAGGGTTGCGGGGAAAGCAGCTCAAGATTAAGCTACCACACATCACTGTATTCCACCACCCCATCATTTCGCTTGGGTGAAGTTCCAAGCAATTCCATCCAAGATTCTCAATATAATATTGATTCATCTGCTGTAGTTTTAGGTCGTCCAACTATTTTTTTCCCATTTGCTTTGGAAGGTAAACCTAGTTTGGAAGTTTTTCCTGAGGCATTCTCCTTACATGGCCAAACCATCTAAGCTGAGATCTTTCAATTTGGAGAAGTAGCAGCTTTAGAGATTTTCGAATCTCAAGAGATGTGCACTTTGTCAATAATATAACTCCTTTGATTTTTTGGAGAAACCTCATTTTGGATGCTTGCACTTGTGTTCGCACCTTTTCAATCATTACCGAATTTTCATGACCATACAGAGATACAGCAGGTGAGAAGGGACAAAGACTGTTTTGAAAATTGGGAGCTTTGCATTTTTTCAACAATTCTCATCTCACAACAACTGAATAGTGCAAAGTTCTCATTATTGCAATTGCCTTGCCAGTTCAGATATCTAGTTCTTCGTCTTGCCTTCCGTCACTCGTGAATGCAACCCCAAGATACTTGATCTTGTATACGTGTTTCTGTGTCGCTCCATTCAGTTGCAACAAACACTGATCAGGGCTTCTTGAAAC
Source organism: Trididemnum nubilum (assembly GCA_963965965.1). Taxonomy (NCBI): domain Eukaryota; kingdom Metazoa; phylum Chordata; class Ascidiacea; order Aplousobranchia; family Didemnidae; genus Trididemnum; species Trididemnum nubilum. The sequence continues at coordinate 13,746,962 of OZ014481.1, forward strand.
ATGAAGTTTTGACCACGCTTATTTTCATTCCTGCAATGTCATAAGCAGCTGCAAAGCCATTTAATGTGCGCTGAAGGCCAGATTTTGTAGAAGCAGCATCAGCACATAGCAGGCAACTGATTTTTCAATTTCCTATCATGACAAACTCATCAGCTTGGTTGCATTTGTCAATCCAATTCATGTAAACAATGAAGAAGAGAACAAAACGCACCTTTGCCGGAGTTCAACGTCTAAATGGAAAGCTTAGATTGCTTGCCATTTACGCAACCACGAAACTTCAGTCGGCACCATACAATGCCTTAATGGCATGTAACAACGGACCTTCAGCGCCATTCTCCTGCAGAATCCTCCAAAGTTAGAGAATGGCAATCATATTATACTTTTTCGATATCAACAAAGCATGCAGAAAGATCTTTGCCATATTTCCAAGATTTATCAAACATTAAAAAAAATGGAACACAACAATGAAATCTTCATCATCAAACCAACGCCTTAACATGATTGAAAAATGAAGAAGAAAAAACGTTTTTGCATAGCATGATGTCTGATTGAAAAGCCAGTACCGAGAATAAGGAAAAAACTTTGGCTGTCAAAGAAAAGTAACGGAAATTATGACAGCTTAACAATAAGATGCTTTTTGCAAACACAGCTGTCTAGAATAAAAAAAAAAGACTGACATTGGGTAAAAAACAATAATGAGCACTTTGCAGTTCAAATTTAGAGCCATAAATGAAATAAACTATTAAATTAGAAAAATATGCAATACTTTGGTTGTGGCAGTAGGTCTATAATGCAACTTTTAATAACTTTGATTTAAAAAGTTCTCCTGTTGGCTATGTACTAAACAACTCCAAAAACAGTAGAAATGATCAAAAGTGATCACAGGTGCGACTTATAGACCAAAAACATTCAAAATGAAAAAAAACATTTTTTTTAAATTGCCAAAATTTTGATGTCACTGTGTGACTCCCCTAAACATTTATAAATTTTTATGAAACTTGACCAAAAGGGTTTCTGTGCAAAGCCTCCAACTTGAGCTAAGGTAAAAGTTGCCACGACAAAATTTTCAAATTTATGGAGCGACTGCAACACCCTAATCTTTGTGTGCACCAGTACACATGTACAACAGTAATTAACAATAATATTGATGACCAGGGGCCCCTCAATTCCATTTTTTCAACCAATTTAATGTATACCGGTGTGAAATGAAGAGTTTTTGTCCTAAAAGTTGCTACCTCAGGTCATCATCTCACCTTTTTATGAACATAATGCAATAACCAGGGTTGAATTTACCATATGGCACATTGCCAGGGCCCAGCGCTCAGACATAGGCGTAGCCAAGGGGGTCCCAGAACCCTATCCAAATGATAAAATTGAAATGATGCCAATGATAAAAATGTGACAAAAAAGTCTATCTTTTTCAGTTTTTTTTTAGCATCTTTACATACAACAGTACACGTGTACAACAGTTATTAACAATAAATTGACGACCAGGGGGCCCAGGCCCTCTTAATTCAATTTTGATAACCAATTTACATGTATATCCTGGGTGAAATTAAGAGTTTTTGTCCTAAAACTTGCGACGCCAGGCCATCATCTAACCTTTATTATCAACGTAATGCAATAACCAGAGCCGGATTTACCATATGGCACAGTGCCAGGTGCCCTGCTCTCAGATGATAAGACATTTATTTGGTCTTCACATATAATTGGCAGGAAGATGTTGCAAAAACCCCCAAAGTACCAGGGGCCCACCCAATGTAAATCCGGCCTGAACAATAACATTCTGGTAAGTAGGTCTAGCCATTTATTATACCATTTTTCAATAACAATTTACTTCACCTCGCTAGTTTTTACGCGAAAAAATACTTTCAAAAAAATAACTAGGGGAAATGCTCATTGAACGAATTATTAAAGGCGGTGAATCATCCAGCCAATTCCGGTGGTTTACAATAGCTAAACTTGAACTACAATTTTTCATATTTTTTGTTTTGATTTTGGGGCTGTGTTTGCAAAGATATTCAACAAATACAAAAAGATATCCCCGAAAAAAAGTTTTTGGAAACTCTGAGTTTTGTTCTTCCCGCCAAAACCACAGTTCTCTAAACCATTAGGCCTACTGTAATCTTATTAAACTATTAGGCCTAATAGTTTAGAGATAGTTAAGCCTAAACTATTTAGAAATAAACTATCTCTAAACTATTAGGCCTACCACAGTTCTCTAAGCTATTAGGCCTACTGTGGTTTTGGCAGGAAGAACAAAACTCAGAGTTTCCAAAAATTTTTTCCAGGGGATATCTTTTTGTATTTGTTGAATATCTTTGCAACCGCAGTCCCAAAACTAAAACAAAAAATATCAAAAATTTTAGTTCAATTTTAGCGATTGTAAACCAACGGAATTGGCTGGATGATTCACCACCTTTAAGGTTGAATGGAGGGGGCCTGGGCCTCCTGAGTGTACATGTACTCCTATAACTGCTTATGTTCATGACAAAACGAAAATCTCTAAGGAAAATCTTCGAGTGGATTATTATTTATTTGCTGCTAAAATATTGCACAGGGCAATGTGCCTTACTTCTCCCTACTTGGGCCAAGTCATGTACAAAATTTAGCATCAAAATGTAAGATCTTAAACGTGTTTTGGACTTAAATTGTAAGTAAAAGGAGGATTGAACAATTCAATTTTTTAATTGATTTTCATATGTTAAAAATCTAGTTCTGATCTTAAACGTGTTTTGGACTTAAATTGTAAGTAAAAGGAGGATTGAACAATTCAATTTTTTAATTGATTTTCATATGTTAAAAATCTAGTTCTTTCAAATGACTCTGAACAAGTGCAAAATGTGATCCAATGGCATTAAAATAGCTTTTTTTCAAAGAAATTACAAAAAATCGTCCAGCGGCTGGGAGTTTGGCCCCAGACCCTCATAGCCTCTGATGGCTCCGCCTCCAGACCCCGCCTGGGATACATTTGAGTTGCACAAGTTTACTTGACACATCTCCCACTTTAGATATTTTTGCTATTAACTTTGGGTGTAAGCCCACTACCTTTAGCAAAACCCCGGTTAAGTGCGGCCAAAACCAGGCCTCGCCTTGCGATCTTCCTCTTTTTGATATCTTTGTCGCACAAAAAGTTCCTCTTTTGAAAATTTTGATGACATCTTTGCATGTGATTTGTGGTTTGAGCCACCCCCTCCAATCAAAACCCAGGCTATGCCTATGTTGCATTATGTAACGTCTTTCAAGAGCTACGATGTGATCAGGTAGTTTGTTTTAGAGTTTCAGCCATCGTAAGTTTTGCAATTTGAGTTGCATAATGAACTTCCTGAACCAAAAAGCACAGTCTTGTAAAGGATTCAAAACAAGTTATAAAAGTTGAAATTGTATCATGTATGAAGTTAATTTTTAAGCACAATATACACAAAAAAAAAACTATTCTGAGTTGATTGTGATGATCAAATAATAAAAACAATTTATATCTTACCAATTCTTTAACACAAATGAGGCAACTAAAATTAATCTCAATAATCTATGCATGGAGCTAAACAATGCTGTTTCCAGCTGTTTGCTCTAATTCACAGCCATAAGTACATCTACTGTAGAGCTATAATCGACAGTGATCCACAACATCACCATTTGGTGAATCTGCTTGCAGCCAAAAAAATCAGTGATTTAGCTCTAAGTAAAAAAAAAAAAAAAAAATGAGTGGGCTTGCTCTCAATGCAAATGCAGATGAAAATCGCATTGCTCAGACACTAAAAAACCCTAAACAGTCATTGTAATTTGCAAGAATTTGAGTCAAGCATTGTATACGTAATGCAGCTTGACAAAAGCTAAAAAAAAATACATTATAAATTAAAGCAAAATACTTCATTTATATAACTTTCTCTGACTCTGCCATGATCTGCAACATTATCTACTAGGATACTGAGAAAAATAGGAAAAACTTTCATTAGGGGCAGGTCGAATATTTGAAGAATCTGTGATTACTTGATCAACCAAAGAAGGCAAAATATCCTGATCTGATTCCATAAATCGACTAAAGGACGTCAACATATCATTTGATGCTGCATGCAAATTTGCTTCAGACTGCTGAACTGTAAGTACACTGTTAGGATCTTTTGTCTGGAATTGCAACTGATTTTGCATACCATAACTAGCTTGGGGTAGTGTTAAGGGTACCTCGCTATGGTTACAAACATTGCTATTAAAGTGCTGCACACTCATAGGTGCATTTATGGAGTGATTTGTAAAGTCATTGCAAGTTTGATGCTTATCTAATGAAGAATACGGACGTTTGCCAAGTTGAGAGCTGCAGCTAATAGCATCGTTGGAGCTTCTCAGTTTTTGTATCATTCGTTTCACTTGCAACTTGACATTGCACAGTTTTTCTTCATCTGCGCAGGATTGCATAACAGATTTAAGTTCTTTCAAACTCTTTTCCATGTCCTTATGTGTTGAAGTTTGTTGTAGTTGATAACTTCCTTCATTAGCACCATATTCTTTTGTGTGTACCTCAACTACTGTGGGAGTGCAAGCAGTAGCAAGCTGAATGTAATCACTGATTTCAGTCTCTGAAGGAAAACTTTCGAGCTGATTTGCAGCAGAGCCATTTTTAAACATTTCTTTCATATGATCCTGAACAATAAGTCTGATGTGTCGTTGTTCATAACGCCCAAACATGATTAATTCATCTAATTTTGCTTTTATAGAGGGGTTCATTATGCGCAATGAATGACCACAATGAGCCTCAGGAAGAGGAATTTCAACGTAAAATCTATTTACTGTTTTTATTGTACAGTTAGGCTGGAGCGCCTTTCTTAGCTGAGTAATTAGTGCTAATTTTTCATTTCGAAGAACTGGCTTAGAAGAAGATAATATTTCCGGGCGCACTGCGAAATCAGGAAACATAACTATCTCTCGAACATACATATAAGCAGTGCAACTCCTCTTTTTTGATTGTTTTAGCTGCCTACGTTTCATTCCAGAAGGTGCACCATGTAAATGTGCAGAATTGCTATTTGTAGCCGCCCAGTTGTTGAATTCAACTGATTGATTCATCTGCAATAAAAAAAAAATGAATCAGCTATTTGATGCCGATAAGCTTGGGATTACAGTACTTGAATCCATTTTGTACTTTTAAGTACTTTTGATGATTCTAACGTGAACAACTAAAGTTGATTTTGACAGAACAAAGCCTAAGAACACAAAAGTCCTGTCAGAAAAAAGAACATAATTTCTGACTTAGAAAAAAGAAATAACAATAAGGTGGTTGACACTCTCAAAAAAATTTTTAGAAACAACTTGGTTGAATGGCTGTATCATTTTTCATTATGTTCAGTTCTATGAACCAGGCGCTCTGCATCTGTCTAGTGTCTAACCACACCAACACAACACAGAACATTTAAGTGGATTTTGTTTGCAAGTACTTCGCCAGGCTGGACCACTACAAAGAGTAAGACTGCTTGGCCCAAATGAGAAATAAGCGCAGGGAGTCTCTCCCAAGGACACAATGCATTGCCAGTTCAGCAATCAAACTCGAGGCCAGCAACCTTTCAATCACTGACTTGGTGCTCTACCACTGAGCTATCGTCACCCTAATATCTTATCACTAACCTTGATCGGTTCATTCACTTGTATCTAGGGACCTAGCAGCAACTTCAGACTACAAACTCAACTTACCTGCACCTTGTTTGAATTCCACTTTTGCTTGTAATAAGGAGCACCATATTGACAATGTTTTGTTTGTGAGCTATTTATTACAAATGGTATTCCTGTGAATGGAACATACAGATTGCGGTTGTTAAATTCCCAGTAAATTCTTTCTGTAGAAAAAATGTTTATTTTAGTAATAATACCGAAACATCTGATACCATAGCATTACCAAAACATGACCATTAACTAACCATACACTGCATCATCAGCATTAGAAAATCAGTTTCCTACTCTGTATTATTTAAGCTAAGCTAAAAATACTGTGACATACCAGTTTGTCCATATCTTGTGCCTAAAGTTGATTCGCTTGAATTGCCTTCACTTCTTTTTGAAAAACGTAACTCCTTTGATTTTTTATGAGATGATCGTACAGTAAACTTGGTGTTAGATGCTTCACAATACTCTTTAAGAAATTGTTCTACCGTATCTTTTCCATCAAGGTAACCTTTGACATAATTTCCAACCATTTGTATCTCCAGCAAGTTTGTCGCCAGCAAATGATACAAGGATGTGCATGAAGCTGGGGGTATGCTTTTATTAGTTTCCATAATATTACCAGTTATTTACCAATCATTACATTTCAAATCGTATATCTTCTGCAATGTGCACTTTAGTAGCCAGGTCAAAAGAAGGCTAAAATTTACTGCAACTGTTAATGATATTAGGCAAAGTACTAGGAATGAACTCAGAGCACAACCATTGTAAAAGACCTAAACTATAAACACCTATGGTAAATCGTAACCACAAAGACTCTAAAGGCAAAGAACAACATTTCGCTAATTATCAGGTTTCTTAACTTTCATATTTTTGAACATTATGGTATAAGGTGATTAAATTTCGAAGTTATAAAAGAGATACTTCTAGATCTACTTTGTTCTATGTGTTTTGCCAGGCAATTTGTCCAATATGTTTCTCTAAAGTTTGTTAATTCACAACGTAAACAAGCTAATCCATGTTGTTGCATCCTTGATCCTGTCCACCTGCCGCAGCCTTTATTCTGTTGTGCACCAAATGCACTTTGACTTGCACAGAGTTTTAATTATTTTCTATTCTATCAGCCAGACTAAAACAGATAACCTGGTATCGGGTAATGGATATCAGCATTGGTGTTATTCAAATGCTGCACTGTGCAGATACTGGTTCTCTCAGAAAGACTGGAAAAAATGCCGGTTCTCTATCAAAAATGTCTTTTCTGTAAAGGCAGGCAGCTGACTACTGGAGCTAAAAAGTGATTCTCATAAAAAAAACTTTGGCAATCTTGGGAGCGCTTGGTTACAATTTTGCAATTCTGAATTATCAGGCACTGCTGAAAGCAAAAACTCTTTCAGAATGCATACAAATAGGGTACAACTAAAAACATGTTGCAGGCAGCGTGGCCAAACGGGTAAAGGCATTATTTTTACAACAACCCTGTCATATAATCGTGGATTCAAACTGCACCCTGATTACGTTGTTGCTACCTTGGATAAAGTACTTTACGATGATTATCTCTACTAGGTGGTTCGAAAAAACAATTAATTTTTGTGGAAAGATGTCAAACATAAACTTCTAAGCGGATACAGATATGTCTAAAGCAGTGGTTCTTAACCTGTGGGGAATTGGGGAGTTGCCAATTGGGAATGACCGATCGAATTGAAGAACACAGCATCGAAATTTAACACATGACATGTTGACTTACTTTACAAATCACAACCATTAAAGACTGTTTAAATAACAAAAACAATCAACATATGACATATTCTACGTCATGTTTAGGTAAAAGTGACAATCAGTGCCGGATTTACCATATCAGACAGTGCCTGGGGCTCCGTGCTCAGATGATAAGACTTTGCTAGGTCTTCACCTATATTTTGCAGGAAGATGTTGGAAATTCCCCAAAGTGCCAGGGGCCCTGCGCAATGTATACATGACTCAATTGTACCGAGCAATAACATGGTTAATAAGCGTAACCATTTATTGTACCATTTTTCAATAGCAATTCACCTCCACCTTTCCAGTTTTTAGGCAACAATATATTTTTGAAAAAAAAATAGCTAGGGGAAATGCTCATTGAATAAATTATTGAATTTGAAATGAGGGGGCCTGGGCCCTGTGGTCGCGCATGTACTCTTACAACTGGTTATTTTCATAACAAAGTAACAATCTCTGGATTATTGTTTATAGCCAGAATATTGCACGGGGCAATGTATCTTGCTTTCCCCAACGTGGGCCAAATCACTTACAAAATTAAACCCCAAAATGTAAGATTATAAATGAGTTTTGGACTCAAATTGCAAGTCAAAAGAGGAATGAACAATTCAATTTTTTTCATTTGGCTTTTAAATGTTAAAAATCTAGTTCTTTCAAATGGCTTTAAACACGCGTGAAATGTGATTCAATGACATTAAAATAGTTATTTTTTCCAAAAATCGCTCAGCAACTGAGGGGCTTCAACCCCCAGACTCCCCAGCCTTCGGTGGCTGGGGGCTCCGCCCTTAGACTCCCAACTGTGATACGTTTAAGTTCCACTAGTTTATTCAACACGTTTACCAAATTAGACATTTTCACTTTTGGTTTAAGCCCTTTCCTTTTAGCAAAATCCTGATTTAGTGCCAAACCAAGTCACAGCTTCTAACCTTCCATTCTACGTTATCTTTGTTCCATAAAAAGCTACGTCTATGGAGGTGGGAAATGGAGAGTCAGCAAACTAAAAAGTGGGGAATTGGAGAAAAAAGTTTAAGAACTTGTGGTCTAAAGGATAGCGCCACCTCATTTTCCATGTCCCTAAGCATAAATTAAAGATGCATCAATTTAATTACGTGCAGACGCATAACCAAAATTTTGCTAAGGAGGCTTGAACCAGTGAACCCATAGCTGAAAGTTGTCTGCAGTCTCTCATAAACAGTTGCTGGGCAATTTTTGTCATTTTTCAAAAAAGAAATAGCAATTTTAACACCATTTGGATATCTTACAACATTGTAGAACCATTGAAAAGAATTAATTGCTAGTCCTTTGACATAATTAGATTACTTAACTTCTTCGCCACTCTTAGTTTCTGGTCAAGATCAAAACAAGTTTCAAGACACACACTGCACACATTTGGGTTAAATTTTTCAAGAGACTTAGCTAGCTAAAGGAGGGGGTATGGCTTTAGCCTCTTAAGCCCTCCTCTGTGGTTATGCCAAGAAACACAATGGTTGAAACACATCCTGAGTTAACTCTAACGTTACATTACTGTATAACAACAACAAAGTGAAAGCCATTTTTATTTTCAAAAATTTCATATATATATACAGCCTTTTAATTGCAGCTGTACTGTGTAGCTTTGTAATTTTAAATATAGCTCACTTTTGTAAATATGTAATGCTTAGTTGCTAATTCAACAGCAAACACTAAAGCAAGCAATTTTACCATCCGGCACACCAAATTTAAAAACTGGATGGAATACAGCACCATTTAAGCATTAACAGCTAATTAGTCAACATGCAGACTTGGCTATGAGTGTAACTTGAAACCTAACTACAGTAGTACGTAACTCTGTAACTTTGTTTACCCTAAAATACTAGGTTACCTGGTTAGTGGTTACTTACGTACTTTCTTCAGCATTCAAAAGCGGTGAAAACTTTTTTTTTAGAAGTGGCTGGTGTTACATTACATAACACCCATAAAGAGAATAAGAGAGCAAATAGTGAACGCTCATTAGCTCATTCACTCTAGGGCTGTTATCAAACACACAAATATTTGTTAATTTGAAATTTTTAATTATTTGAAAACTCATCAAATAATTTCATACCTAGTTTCAAACATTCAATTCATAGCATTTCTAGTAGCTAAAAACCTGAATGTTTTTTCTCAAAAAGGTGACTGATTTCATCTAGGCTGTAGACATGTCGACTGTGGTATTTCAGAGAATTGAATCAAGACAAAATAAAAACATTTGTGGTTTAATAAGATATCTTAAATCGCCACAGAACTATGACCAAATTTCTCAGCAGTATCGACTGGAATACCCAACAAAGACAGAACTTCTCCAAGTCGCCAGACACTTGTTTGCAAGGTTGTTCCCAAATGAAGCAATGGAAGAAAATGATATTGAATATTACCAGCAGCCCCCATTTAAAAAAAAACAAAGGCAGAAGAATTGAATGGTATTTTTTTCTAACATTCAGGCATTGGTTCAACTGACATTCAAACCCCAAATATTTTGAATCATATCAAGAAACAAATGATGTTTTTTGAATTGAAGCCACCCAAAAATACCCAAAAGATCAAAAAATTGTCTAGATACATTTGGGTGTCGTTGAGTATGAGCTGTCGCTTTATTTTTGGCAGCTCTGTGATTCGTGCATAAGCGCGCAAGCGTTTTCTTCTTCTCTTTTATCTAAGCTATTCTCCAGATCTAGCCCTAACCCTGATGAATGCACGCATGAGAGGAGCAAGAGTGCATGCACGCTCATACTTGAGTCGCAGAGATTCCGAAATAAAGCTGATGGCTTACACTTACTGACACCCATATATTTCCACCATCTTCATCAAAAGCAGAAAGATCCTTTACTGCTGCTGGACTGCTTATAATAATAATAACAATAATAATTAGAAGCCGATCCAGTGCAAAAGCACCACAGCAAAACACATACAAACCACAAAATGTCCAACAGATTAGTAAAATGAATTGAAGACATAAGGGCACAGTCATCAAGTGTAAGATGGAACAGCCAGGCAGAGAACAAGTTTTCCACAAAATTTAGCCCTTGAAATGAAATCGGAAAATAAAAAAGAATAAAAACATTGGCTATTAATATTACAAAACAAAACAAAAAAAACAATAATTTTTTGTGTTCAATTTAAGTGAGATGGAAAGTAAACTAACTAGTCACCATCGTTACAGTCAATTAGGCGACCAAGACAAATATTAGTTCATTACCGTACAAAGTTAAAATCTTCCATGAATGACTACCTGAATCAATAAATTGTTTGATTTATTTGATTATTTGGTTCGTGTTGTTTGACAATTTTAAAAACCCTTATTTGACAACAACAGCCCTAATTTACTCTTTTTCATTTTTTAAATTAATGTTAGGGTTTGGGTTGGGATTAACCTTAGGGTTAGAGCTAAGGTCACTGGTTAGACTTTGGGTTGGAGTCAGAGCTAGGGTAGCAATTTTCTTATTCCTACAAAACACAACACTAACAGCAGCCTCTGTTTTTTTTTTTTGTCTTCAACAGGAATTTGGTCTGCAATTTTTTTTGGAAGTCTTCAACTGGATTTTGATCTCCGTAATATTCTGGACCTTTTCCAAATATTCTCAACCTTTCCTGGAACCAATAACTTTTCATCCGCCAGACCTGGACCTTTGCTGAAACTACTTGAGTAACCTTGCCCTAAATTATATTGAACAGACACAGACCTAGATTCCAATAAATGTGAGGGTTTGCTGCCCTTACCAATCTTTAATTTTCAATCAGGGTTGCACTCAGAGGTGGAGTCCTTGGCCTCGAGGACACATTTTGAAGTCCTTGGCCTCGAGGCCTCAAGTCCTCGAAAATTGGCCTGTCCTCAGCTCAAGGACAGCACTATTTTTTGAACTGTTAAAATTTTGTGGAGCGCCTGAAAAATTTTTTGGAAAACGTTTTTTTGTGGAGATCGCCTGAAAAATTTTTGTGAAGACCTTTTTTTTTTGGAGAGCACTTGTGCTTGTGTCCTTACCTAGGGCCTCGACCTCGAGAGTGTCTGTCCTTGGCCTCGGATTTTTGCCTTGTGTCCGCGACTCCACCTCTGGTTCCGTGGTTGCCCTAGCTTACTCAAAATCCATGTTAAATATTAGCCTAACCACTGCCACTGGGCTAAAACTTACCGGTAGCCTAATCAACTATCAGTACTGAGTACGGTACGGTAACTACTAACTTAATAACATCGATAACCGTATGATTACAGTAGCCTACGCCTATTTCAAAAAATAAAAGAGCCTCTCCATCTGTCTAATCCAAATCCACTTGATGACTTTGCGACATTACGGTATGCGTACGCGTAAAAATGCATCTAACCTTTCTAACGTTTTCACTGTTACTGAGGCTATTATTTGTACTCACCACCAAGGATGGCAGTGCAATACGGTACGTTCAGAATTTGCGTACTACGGTACCTCGCACCTTGAACCGTACCGTTCCAGCGTACTGTACTTCAGTTCAATTTTTAAAGCGTACCGGTACCGTGCCATTACAAAAAAGGCGTAAGGTATTTATCAAAAATTGAGGCGTATCGTACCGTATTGCCATCCTTGCTTTGCTTTTAACTACTCGCAACTTTAACTGACTTTGAAATCACCAGCCTATAAATCAGTGATCTCAATTCACACATTTAGCGTCGGCATCACTTGTCTTCTGCCTATGCATACAAAAAACCGGCGCAATGTGCGAAAAGTCTGGGATTTTTAAACCACTGCGTATTCAGCTAAAGTGTCGCAGTTGTTTCCGCTCAAATTTTTCTTCAATATGTGACATGCCACGATAGTCCTAATAGTCATGACATCACAATTGGCTATACTCAGTACTTAAATTGTAGGGGGGACGCGTCCCCCCATCGAGATTTAGCGTCCCCCCATCGAGATTTAGATGTCCACTCATCGAGATTTGAGCGCTGGATGATGAAACGATCAAGAGCCAGCTAGCACGAATAAATCCTACAAATTCCGGCCGAATGTAGTCCCAAATTGCGGCGAAGACCTTTTTTTTGGTCCTCACTTGATTTCAGGGAAAAAAACACTTCAATTTTCGGCGAAGACCTTTTCTTTTTTTTTTTTGGTCTTCACCTGGTTTCGGAGAAAAAACACTTCAATTGCGGGGACGGAATTCCACTGAAGTTTGGTCAAGGCTGCAAAAGGCACGTTGAGAGGGGGGTCCAGGGGGTACCTTTGGTACCGGGCCCGGATTTTTTGGGGGGTCCGGAATTTTAAAAATGCCACTTGTAAAACAATTGATATAGGCTACAAGTTTGAAAGAGCAACTCTAGATTGCTTGAAGGCAGACAGAGTCACAGCTGAAGTAGCCATTGTTCCCTCTAATTTTGGATCTACTGCGTAAATGCCGGAAAAGACGCGAAGATGCCTGAAGTCGGTGCAAAAATGTCGTCGCAAATCACAAACTTGATCAAGATTGATCCGATCAGTGGTCGAGTGGATAGAGCGTCTGCTGCTGAAGCGGTAGACTCGGGTTCGATTCCCGGTCGGGTCAAACCAAAGACTATAAAAATTGGTATTCACAGCTTTCCTGCTTGACGTTCAGCATTAAAAAGGGCAGTGTAAAGCCTCCGCCGTGTGTGGTAGACAGGTGGGCAGGTGGCAGCTTGACTCGAAGACCGAAAGGTCCCTTCGCTGTCTCCTGGCCAAGGCAACTTGGTGAATAAAATGTAATTACAATTACAATTACAAAAAAAAATTACAATTACAAACTACAATGCCGTTTACTCTAAGTATTGTGCGATCTCAAACAAAAAAGAAAAAAAAAAGGGTCATTTGCCCACGGAGGCTGCCAAGAGTTTTCTTTTTTTTATTGGCATACTTTAAAACAAATGAAACAAAAAAGGTCTTCAGGTAACGTAGTGCATCTTTTTCTGCGACTTTCGGTACTTCTGCATCAAGTTTCGAAGAAACAGCGCCGGACGCTGCGCCGGATGAAGAAAAAATGGCGTTGCGCCGGACGCTACAGCCAAACAAAAACGCCGTAATTTCGAAAATAGCTAAACAATAAGCAGCTATGATCATAGTAGTAAGGACTATGCTATGATAGCTAAACAATAAGCACCATCTGGTCAAGAGTTTTGTCGACCTTGTTTGGTTGTTAATCGATTTCGATACAACAAGTGCTTCTTCTGGCGAATCATCTTGTTTATCATTTTCGCGGACCACCCTTTTTGTCACTTTGCTGGGGGGCCCGGATTTAATTTTGGTACCGGGCCCGGGCTTGGATCTCAACGGTCCTGACTGGCTATACTTGTGACTGTGACTTGTGACATCATAATATTATTGTAACGACAAGTTAAGAGACTTTAATGATTACCTGAAAATAGCCTAGCCTAGACTACGTGCACGCCGAGCACAGTCGCACGAATCTTCATCGACGGTCGTACGTTGCACATAAAACGTTAAGTCGGCAAATTCAAACAGCGTACCAACATACCGTACCAGTACCACTACAAAAAAGCGTACCTCACCAACGCACCGCTCCCGTAGCATTACAAAAAATGCCTACCGTACTTCATAGCAAAAATTGAGGCGTACCTTACCGACGTACCGTACTGCTATTCTTGCTCACCACACTCCCCTGAACGCTTTAAACTTTTAAAAGGGCATTCAGGTCAAAAGTTTTTTTGCTCGGTTTTCCCTCAATAACTTTTGACAGATCTAAAGACTAAAGGCACAAGGTAGATTTAAACAGTAGGCATTAGTAGCGTAGCCAGGGGGGGGGGGGCTATAGCCCCCCCATTGGCATTTTCACCAAAATGCAGAATGAGAACACTACGTTTTTAGCACTTTTGTGACTGTTTTATGCACTGGAGTGGACTAAATAGTGATTTAAAACATTTTTGAAACGTGTATTCAAAGGAGAGGGGGGCTAATTTTCAAAAATAGACCCAACAAATAAATGAAAACTTTGAAAAATGGTAAGAAATAAGCAATCAAATTTGATCGCAAGTGTAAAATTGCTAAACATAGGTGTCATCAACAAACGTACTATAAACTAAGGAATAGGGGGGTGGGGTGGTATTCCGTATTAGTTAATCACCAATCATTTCTCTCAAATCTCTTTTCATTAGCCCCCACCCCCCAATTATTTTTGTCTATAAACTGTATACAAAATAGATTACTCCGAGTGAGTTTTATTGAACTAGCAGATTTTATAATTTGCCAGCATCTAAATAAGAGAACTACACTTTTACCTTTCACCACCTCCCAAAAAGCCCATTTATGCAACTAGTTTAATCATGTTTGCACTGCCAATTTCTAAGCCACGTTTTAAAAGCATTATTTTTTTGTCAAAATAGCCCAGGACGTCAAGATTTTGCAGTTTTGCTAAAATTTAATTTTTGCAAAAAAACGCAAAACAGTCGAGCGCTGGGGGCTTTGCCCCAAACCCCCAGCCTCCGGCAGACCCCCAAAACAGCCCCCCATTGCGAATTTCTGGCTACGCGCCTGGTAGGCCTATCCGTTTTTCGTCCGCTTTTGTACGTTTTATCTTCTCCGTGAAAGATTATGTTTTTTTCGTCCGCATTTTTAAATGCCCATATCCGCACTAACCATATTGTCACATACTGGACAAAAGTATTCCGAAAAAAAATTTTTGTGAAGGGGTACGGCCCTATTCTAAAATATCGCTCTCATCGTTCATACATAAAATTTTTTGAACAAAAATTTGATCAATGTATAACAGCCTACGTAGTGCGGATAAGGACTAATAAAAACGCGGACAAAAAAGCGCATACTTTTTTATAGATAAGCAAAACCGGAAAAAAAAAACCGGACAAAAACGAACGAAAAACGGATACTGAGTAAATTCACCTTAACCTCACCAAAATTCAACTTTCTACGACCTTTCGTTCTGATAAAGATATGACAATTTAGTATTTAGAATCCCTTAAAAAGACTTTTCCCTTCAGAAATTTTGCCAAGGTTGTCAACTACAAAGAAATTTCAAAAAATTACTGCATGGTTGTTGCTTTTAATAAGTGTTTTCGGCAGTGGTGCTGTTGAAACAAAGTAAAGGGTCAGAATTGTAAATTAGCTGCTTTTCAAGTAAATTCAAGCCAACTTCCAAAAATAAATTTTCTGTCACAATAGGCTACTGGCAAAATGGCAACACTGAAATAAGAATAAAATTGTTAACTTTGAACAGTGAAAAACTTGACATGAGTGCCCCTTTAAAGATTCTATTAGAAAGACTAATTTTTCCAGTGCATTTATATCACGTGATAACTACTCGTGAGAAAAACCCCAGATGTTAAATTTCAACGTAGAATGATACGCAGCTAAATTAATCATGCAAGATAAAAATGCTTCGAGTTTTTTACAGGAAATCTGCAGCATTTGTATTGTTGGAGTAAATTACTGTGTAGTGAGCAGAAGCGAGTATTGAAGGTGTGCGTCCACTTTTCATGCAGCCTTGATCTTTCGCATTTTCGGCGTCAAAGCCAATCGAAGACTTTTTTATTTTTGGATAATATTTTCCGCCTCAAATCACATGCCAAATTCGTAGGTGGGTACATTAATTTGTTAATAACGAAGCTAACTTTTTTATTAACTCGTTAATTCGTTAAAAAGTTGTTTTTATGTTAACAGACTTAATCAACTTCCGTTAAGTTTCGTTAACTTATGTTAAGGTTTTCATCGTTAATTTCTTGCGCCATTCATTCATCGTACCGGTACAAATCAGTTTGCACTGGTAACGCTTGGAGCGTATTACCACGAGTTTTATAGAAAAAGTGAAGAAAAAAGATCTTTTTGTGGTAAATAATAAGCTGAGCCTTATAGAGGCCCATTAATTATCGCTTTTCGCAACTTCCAAAATTTTTCCGACCGCAGCTTCGTTAACGTATTTGAGCTTATTTTTATGTTGAAATTAGATTAGACTGTAAAATAAAACTTCCTAAACACAAAAAGACCGCCAAAAAATTTTTCCTTACAATCATCAGCTCAACTATGTAATTACGAGTTCTTGAAGCATAAGCGTTACCAGGAGTTTTGATTGTGGGGGCAACAGGCCCGACGCCAGGATAACGTGACTGGGGGGGGGGGCAGAAATAAATTTTGGGGGGCACGAGAAGTTTATTTATGTGAATTCGAGAGGGGCACGGGGGCACGAGACATTTATTCCAGAGTGGATCAAACGAAAAAGGTGAAGACCAAAAAAAAAAGGGCTTCAGTTCAAAAATTTCCACAAATTCTGGTTATCGTCTCAAAATTCTTGCAATTTTTCATGAATTCGTAAGCGACGACCAAAAAAAAAAACAAAAAAAAGGTCTTCGTCCCAAAAGTTTTATGAAATCAGGTGTGAGTCCACAAAAATTACAAAAATACGGGCGGCAAACACGAATTTGGGAGTTTCAGGCCTCGATTTGCATTCCAATAACCCCGAGCCTGCTAATTTCTTCGGGGCACAGTCCTCGCTTGGGGGGCACAATTTTCGTTTGGGGGGCACAAGCAGTCATTTGGGGGGCACGGCCCCGCAATGCCCCCCCCGTGGCGCTGGGCCTGGGGGGCAAGCCACAAATCACATGCAATGACGTCATCAGAAATTCTCAAAAAAGGAACTTTTTGTGAGGCAAAGATATCGTAGAATGGAAGATCAGAAGTCGTAGTCTGTTGGCAATTAACCAGGATTTTGGTAAAGAGAGAGGGCAAAAACTAATAGTTAGGAAGAGCAAATGTGTAACTTAGGAGACGTGTTGAGTAAGCTGGTGTACTCAAACGCATCACAGACGGGGCGAAGCCCCCAGCCGCTGGGCGATTTTTGTACGTATTTGGACAAAAAAGCTATTTATTCTCAATTGAAATTCGATAATATGCTTAATGAGCATCATCCCTAGCTTTTTTTTATAAGTATTTTGTGGGTAAAAACTGGCGAGGTGGAGGAGAACTGTTATTGAAAAATGGTACAATACTGTAGATGGTTACGCTTACTAAACGTGATATTCCCGGGCCGGATTTATATTGCAGGGGGTCCCTGGCACTTACGGGATTTTTGCAACATCTTCTTGCCAAATATAAGTGAAGACCAAACAAAAGTCCTACTTTTTGAGTGCGGGGCCCTGGCACTGCGTTTTATGCCAAATACGGCGCTGGTTATTGCATTATGAGCATAAAAAGTATAGATGAGAGCCTGAGGTAGCAACTTTTAGGAAAAAAAACTCTTAAGTTTCCACTGGTTATGCGCTTAAATTGGTTGGAAAAAATTGAAATAAGGGGGTGCGCCGGGCTCTCTTTTCGTCAATATTTTTTATTGGTAATAACTGTTGTACGCAAACATGCAAAAAGAAACTGAAAATGAAGAAACAAGGCTTTGTTGTCAAATTTTTGTCATTGGTGGCATTTCGATTGAGAGGGCCCTGGCCTCTTGGCTACGCCTATGATTTTGAGATAAGATCACGCCCTTCAGTTCTCCATAAAAGAAAAACATTTAAAGCAAAATTAAAACAATTTTTTTTTCCAAAACGTGGAGGAATCAAGTCAAGTCACTTCACAGTTTTTTGAAACCTCCAAGAATTGCATGACATTATTATGACGTGGACACATGGCCGTCATTATTATTACTTACTTTTGCACGCGTAAATCCTAAATTAGAGAAACTGCAATTCCAGACAAGGACAACATACTAGCTACGCTCTCATTATATTCATCATTTGTAGTATTTCAATTGGGGGTTTGCATTACCACCTGTGTTATAACATTAAGTTCATAGTAACGTTAAAAGAGGGCCTGGGCCCCGGGGCCCCCTAGTTATCGGTTAGGGGCCCCAGGACCCCCTGCTTGTTAGTTAGGGTCCCCCTGTTTGTCAGTTAGGGGTCCCGAAACCCTTTGGTCGTCAGTTAGGGGCCCCGGAGCCCCCTGGTTGTTAGTTAGGAGCTTAGGAGCCCCCTGGTTGTTAGTTAGGGGCTTCGAGGCCTCCTGGTTCTCAGTTATGGGCCTCCTGGTTGTTAGTTAGGGGCCCTGGGGACCCTTGGTTATCAGTTGGACGCCCCAGGGTCCCCTGTTGTCAGTTAGGGGCCCAGGGGCCTCCTGGTTGTAGGTTAAGGCCCTTTTGGTAGTTAGTTAGGGGCCCCAGGCCCCCTGGTTGCTAGTTAGGGGCCCCCGCGCCCCCTCGTTGTCTGTAATATTATTGTTAATTACTGTTGTGTGCGTAATTACTGAAAAAAAAAACTGCAACTAAACATCGCTAAGCTATGTTGTCTTAATTTTTTTTATCATTGGTTGTATTTTAATTGAGGGGGAAGCGCCCTCCCCCCCTGGTTACGCCTATGTCTGGGAGTGAGTGAATAAAAAAAAATGTAAATTACACTCAAAATGTTAACGATTTAACGGACTACATTAACTTTGGTTAATAACAGCTGAAAATAACCAATTAACTTGAACGGAGGTATGAAGTTTGTTAACGGACCAGTGGTTAACAAAGTTAACGCTTTACATTAACTTGCCCAGTGCCCACCTATGGTCAAATTCAGATGTGGGCAGCGCAAGTCATAAAAGTTGCGCCGCAAGTGCACGCGCAAATACTCTATAAATCTTACACCGCATTCGTAAGCCTCCCAAAAGTAATTGTGCCGCAAGCGCAACCACTAGCGCGAGACGTTTTGAAAAGTATAATTCTAAATCACTCACTGCTCAAACTGCGCTAGATTACAGTAAGAAACCACTATTCAAAACAAATTATGCGCGCTACCAAATTAACAAAAGATTATTGATTTCCTTTAAAAAAATACAAGAATTTAAAAATGTGCATCGCTTAACCTCTTTGGGCGAAGAACGTCTTCATACCTAACGAAAAAATACTCTCAACACCCGCACTTAAAGAAACCGGGATGTTAAAAAATTCCACTAATAAAGTTATGATGTGATTGTAAGCAAACAACTTCGGAGTTTAGGTAGCTGTTTTTTTCTAATGGCTTGTCAAGAAAATTCTTTATAGGCTTCGATATTCATTTTATGCTTTTGAAACAATTAGCATAATTCTCTAACGAATGGAGCATGGAAAAAAACATCGTCTTGTTTTTTGTTTGAAGAAATTAAACCACCCAAGATTTGCTTATGAGACCTATACCGATGCTGTCACTCGTGTTTGTAATATTTTTAAAGTTTTTCCGGACTAGCAAAAAAGTTGTAATCAGTAGTTTTTGTTGCTTCTTGTTTTTGAATTACGGTGAAAAAGTCGGGCTGTCGCGAGTAACGCGTTTAATGCATAAAAAAAGTATAAGATTGTTTAGAAACGAATCGTGTATTTTTTGAAAGACAATTACGAAAGTAATTTTTCTAATTAAAGTTTGATTTTACGACCGTTTTTTAAATCTCATATCGGAATAAATTTTTGAAAAATCGGCAAAAAATATTTTGGATAAAAACGTTTCAGCGAAAGAAGACTTCTGCTGTAAATCCAATAAAAGTTTTGCTAGCAGTAGACGCAGGGCCCACTAGAGGGGGATCAGGGGGACAATGACCCCGGGGCCCATGGACTTTAGGGGGCCAATGGGCTTCGAGGGGGTTCATCATGGGGCCCGTTGGCTACAGGGGGCCCAGCAGAGGGCCCATCGAAATGACTCTGAGAAATCCTGAGAAAACGGTGGCATTTTTCCTTGAAGACCTTTTTTTTTTTTGGAGGTCACATCAAAATTCGGACAAAACTGTGGCATTTTTCCCGTCTGTTTTGGAGTTTACAAAACCGGATATTCGTCATATTTGAGCTGGCTCCGGGCCCACGTCCGGCTCTCAGTGCCCCTGAGTAGACGAATGGAATTCCCCTCATTACAGTCGTAGCCAAGGGGGGGGAAGGGAAAAAAAAGGCCCGCCCCCCTCCCAATTGAAATCCCACCAAGGATAAAAACAATAATAACAAGCCTTATGTTTTTTCAGTTTCTTTTAGCATTTATGCGTATGCAACAGTATACAAGTACAACAGAGTAATATTAATGTTGACAACCAGGTAGCCTGGGCCCCGTCAAATCAAATTTTTGCCGTCCAATTTAAATGTATAACCAGGGAGAAATTCATGGTTTTTTGTCCAACCACATCTAATT
Organism: Trididemnum nubilum; assembly: GCA_963965965.1. Lineage (NCBI taxonomy): Eukaryota > Metazoa > Chordata > Ascidiacea > Aplousobranchia > Didemnidae > Trididemnum > Trididemnum nubilum. Next base: position 13,767,432 of record OZ014481.1, read on the forward strand.
ATTCTGTGAACTTAGTGCAGTAAAATGACTACTTAGTAACCATCTATTGTACCAATTTTAAATAACAATTCACTTCCACCTCACCAGTTTGTACGCGACGAAATACTTTTGACAAAAAAAAAAGCAAGAAAAAATGCTTACTGAGCAAATTATTGAATTTAAATTGAGGGGGCCTGGGCCCCCTAGTCAAACATGTACTCCTAAACCCGGTTATTTTCATAACAAAACAAAAATTTCCAAAGCAAATACTCGAGCGATTATTTACTGCTAAAAATATTGCAGGAAACAATGTGCCTTGCTTCTCTCATCTGGGCCAAGTCACTTACATAATTTAATCCCCAAATTCAAGATTTTAAACGTTTTTTTGACTTGATCTGTAAGTAAAAAGAAAACTCTCCAGTTTGATTTTTTCACTTGGCTTTCAAATCATAGAAATTTAATTATTTCAAATGGCCCTAAAACCGTGCGAAATATAGTCCAAATGATATTAAAATAATTTTTGACCTAAAAAATTACAAAAAATCGCCCAGCGGTCGGCCCCCAGTCTTTGTTAAGTTTGGGTTAAACAAGTTTGCTCACCACGTCTCCTAACTCAAACGATTTTGGAGACTTTTTTAACTTTTGGTTCAAGGCCTTTTCCATTAGCAAAATTCAGGTTACACGCCAACCCAGGGCCCGACTTCTGATCCTCCATTTTAGGATACCTTTGTCTCATAAAAGTCCCACTTTTCGAAAATTTTGGATGACGTTATTGCGTGTGCTTTGTGATTTGGCCTCTCCTCCAATCAAAAATCCTGGCTAGGTCTATGCATCTTATCAATGTTATTTTTTATTAACTTTAATTACATTTGATTGAAAAACAATCATTCCAATCGTACTTGAATTGCGCTTGCGCGATTGCGCTCAAAATTGCTTAAATACTTGCAGCGCAAGCGTCAGCGCAACTGCTTAAAAATCCTAGCCGCACAAGCCCTATCGCAAGTATAATAGTTGCGCCGCAAGCTTGCGCCGCAATTATTGCGGCACAAGAGCTAAACTCTGGTCAAACTAATGGTTTTTATCTCAATCGGGCAAGGAGGCACAAAAAAGGTCCGTGATTTCATTTCAAAGGGTACCAGTACCAACATCAAACTAGAAAAAAGGTACAAACTTGGACTTATAAAATAAAAAGTAGCTTTAGCAATAATCAAACACCCTTGAAAACTGCACAAAATATTGCAGTAAGTTCTTATAGGTTCTACCAAAATTGCATGTTTTTCAGATGCAAAATTTGCTATTAGTGCGTTAAAATTGATAAATTTTTATGCATAAAGCCAATGAGAATATGTTTGCAGCGGTAAAAATATTTCAACTCCTAAAAAGATCTGCTCAAGATTTGTTTGACTAAAAAAGAGAACTACTTTAAGTAATAAAGAGGTGCTTCAAACCTTGTTCCACTACTCCCCTTGACCACGAAAATAGATTTAACCTGCTTGTCTCCGTACCAGTGGCAAGTTTGCGTTTTGAAATCTCGTGATATCAGAAAAGGATGACTTTGCAAAATTTTGTTATCAACGCGATGGTCGATATTCTAGAAAGAATTTTGCAAAGTCATATTTTTTTCATACCACAAAATTTCAAAACGCTAGGTTGCCAATGGTACGCAGTCAAACGAATTGAATCTATTTTCGCAGATAAAGGGAATAGCGGAACAAGGTTTGGGGTCAGGGCCACAACCAAGGGGGAGGCCAGGAGGGGCGGCACCCCCAAAACAAAAGTTTCGCCCCATCAAACTGCCCAATATGCTCCCCAAACTGCACATAGTAGTGCGAAGTATGCGAAAATTTTTCCTTTGCGGCAGTTTCAAGATGTTGGCGCGATGAACTTTTTTTCTTTTCTTTTTTTGGAGACCAACAGAATGTAGGCCAATTGCGCGCGACGACCTTCTTTTTTTGAGATCAGCAGCAATTAGCAATTCGTGTGCAACGAAAAGGCACAAATTTGTGACCCCACCTGCAAAAAGTTTTGCCCCTCCCCCTAGGACAACGCTCTAGTTGCTGCACTGTTTGGGGCACCTCTTTAAAGAAGTGTCAAGTAGCTCTAATTAAGTAGCCTATGTTACAGAAGCCCTCCGTAACACTGCTGACATAATTTCTCCAGTGGAACTCTGGAGCCTTCACCGTCCGTCTGGCCAAACCACAATTGAAAATTCTCCAAGCTTAAAACTTTATTGTTCAGACAGAAAATAAATAAGTAATTTGGAACAGTACGCCACGGCAAAAAATAACCGAAATTTAACCAGAATAGAAACGAAAAAAGTGCCATCCGAGCGGTCTTCCAAAATAAAACATGTCCGTTTGCCAATAGCTTCTCTGTAAAATGAAAGTTTGCAAGAAAAAGAAGTCGAACTAAAAGAAGTTGAACTCAGCCAAAAACAAAGGCGTGCAAGAATTAACAAAAAGCGCGTAATTTTTAAAACGTTGACAGCCAATGGCTACAGGAAATAAAGTGATGTGCGCAAACTGAGCAAACTAAAAGGAAGAAGCGGCCGAGTTCGAAACTAGAGCGGGGTAAACAAAAAAAGGTCAATCGGTGCTGTAACATAGCGGCCCCGTGAAAACGATTCAGGGAAGAGATTTCTACAAAAAAAAACACACACACACACACACACAGAAGAAGCACGGATTTGTGCAAAAATCTCAAAAAATGTATTTGTATATGTTAAAAACTTCTAATAATAAATTATGAAGTGCTCTAAATGAAAGATTCAATGACAAATAAATTGTAAATCAATAGAAAACAACAGCATTCAGTACAAACAGTAGGCGTCAGCAAATAGGCGGCAAAAGAAGTTTAAGGTTGTTTTAGTTTATTCCTTTAGGCAAATTCGGACTACGGAAAAAGGGACGTAGTACATGTATAAAAGCAACAGCAATATATTCAATAAAGGCCTACACTTGAAAGAACACAAAGTAAACAAAAGGAAAAGGGTATACAACACTTTAAGCTGGAGCTATTTTAGAAATATCCTGCAGTAGGCCTATATATTTAATTTCACTATCCCCCCTGCTGCATTTTTTTGTGAACAGCTACAGTTGCTCGACGAACAATCTCTTTCCCGTCACGCAACTGCGAATGAAGGTGGTGGACCCATCCCACTGATAGGCTCCCTTGGACATAAGATCAGCAGAATCCCCCACCAAAGCAAGTTAACCGGGAACAAGATTCTTTTTGAGTTCCCGCCGTTTATTTCGGCCTTGTAAAGTAGACTGGTAGGATTTCATCCACCCCAGCCAAAAGCGGTGGGCCAAGGTAGCACTATATAAATAGTCCTTTTTTAAGTCACCCTGATCATGCAGCCCGCACAAAAGAGTGTTAGGTGACAGCTGCCCACCCAAAAAGAGGATGGGGTGACCAGCGACAAATCGTTTGGTTGATCGCTGAGTGTAGTAAGTGGCCGATCGTTTACAATTCTCACCGAGTCTGCGACAAAAGTTTGAAGTTCAATTAAGGAAGGTCTACGCCTGGAATTTTCAAGAGCATGAGATAAAGCATTTTAAAAAAGTTTAATCATAACCTCCCAGCCGTCACCTTGACTGGGTGCGTAGGAAAGGATCTTAATCCAGTTTACATTTTCGTTTACGAAGGGAGTTGTAAAACTCGGTGGATCCTAACAATTTAGGCAGTTGATCATCTGTACCACAAAAGTGGAAGCATTGTCCGAAAAAATGGCATCTTTAGCACCACGAATATTGCTAAAACGAGAAAAGGATACAAAAAACCTGTTTAAATCAAGACTGGTGACCAATTCTATATGTATACAGTGAGTACATAAGCAGGTAAACAAAAGGCCGCAAGCCTTGAAATCGCTGCGGCCCTGACTGTAACGTAAAGAACTCAAATAATCTAAACTGCAAAATTTAAAGGGTTTATTACTGGCAGTTAAACGACAGGCAGGCAAGTCGGCCATCAACTGTCTGATTGACTTAGCTTTACATAGAACCTTTACCACACTCGGAGATAAAATGCTTTACGCTTGAAATTCGGTATCCAAAATGATCCAAAATCGCTGGCGTGTCTTCATAAGTGTATACGAGGGGTCAGCTTGTACCGCGTCCGAGTGTTTATAAATAACAAGATGTGTCAATGCGTGTCTACTTGGCAAAATTATAGGATGTTTGGTATCAGTGGAAAAGTCAGTATTTTTGAGGCGGCCTTCCACACGCACAGGCAAGTCAGGTGCTATGTAGGGTCGCAAATTATGCAACGTTTTTAATTCATCTACTTGACGAGTTTGTTCAGCATTAACCGCTAGGTTACAAAAACGCTCGAGAAATGGGTCATAATGATTAGAATCACTTCTCAGCGTTATGAGTGCTGGACCGAAGCATTGTTTTTGAACATATTTAATTGCCTGCAAAAAGACGCGATCCAAAAAAGTAGCTTTCAATTCTGGCTTCTTAAAAGTTTGACGTTTAGTTTTCGCCTTCAAAAAATCCACAACTGCGAGCAAATATGCAATCCGGTTTTTTAACGTATAAAGATCGACAGAAGTTTGCATCAGTTTTAATATTTTGTCATCAATCTCTAAGGTTATTTTCTTATCACACAAAGCCATATGAACAACTGGGACGGAACTAAGCGATGAAGTGTCCTGCAGTCCTTTTGAGAACAAGGTCGGTCTCTCAAGCCATAGTTTAACCGATTCAGAATTTTTTCAAGCATTCTCGCGGGTAGTAACATCTGCGGGGTTTGTGGATGTGTTACATACCTCAACGCCTCCTGCGCAAAGAAAGACAAGATCTTATCAACACGGCGCTGAGCAAAGCGAACGAGGCGCAAATCAGGGTTTGTTATCCATTTCAAGACAACTTGAGAATCTGTCCACAAATGTACACTGCAATTCAAATGACTCAAGGCTACCGCAGCTTGAGAAACTAGTTCACTGCAGAGCTTCACCGCCTCCAACTCTTTACGAGAGACAACCCAATTAGCTTAATGTGTCAAAACCAATCTACAGTTACCCAAAACAAAGGCAACCCGCGATGCGCCATTCGCTCTTCGACGCAAATAAACAAGACAGCAAAAGACAGGATTGGAAGCGCCACAAAAGCGATGCAACTAATAAACAGCTGCAGCGTTTGCTGCCTCACCAATAAGGAAGCAATGACGAGGAATCGAAAAATCATTTAACATATTTAAAGAAAAAAGCCATTTTTTTCATTTATTCGTAGTATCCACAGGCAAAGCGCGTCCCAGTCAGCGCCAGAGTTCGAGACCTCCCGCAGAATCAGTCCGGCCCCAAAGATGAACGGCAAAGCCATTCCCAAAGGATCAAATTGGCACGCAATCTGTCGTCGAGTTGACGTTTCACAAAACTCACAAAAATTAACCAAAAATCTAACCTGCTCGGTATCCCAAACTAGTGCTAGAGCTTTAGAATCAGGGAGGGGTTGGGATCCCAAATCAATCTTACAGAGGGAGCAAGATCACAGCGAGGAACTTTTGTTAAAATAGATTCCGCACAACGGTTCGAAACCCACTTAGGTTGCATAAAACCACGGCTTTCCATAAGATCTATATTTTCTTTAGCAATAATTTCAAGATCAGATAAAGAGTCACTAGCCAGCAAAATATCATCCATATAACTCTTCCTTTTAATCGCTTGTAATGTTAACCGAGAAGCATTAGTGGGATTCTCCTCTACCAAACGCTCAAGAGCAAGCAATGCGACATACTGACTGGAATTGATCATCCAGACGTGCCTAGTAAACCGAAATATCTGGGGCTTACCGTTATCTAAATCATTGTTACTGTACCAAAGAATTCTAAACCAGTCTTGCTGGTCACAAAGAATTCTTGCTTGAAAAAAGCATTTGCTAATATCAGCAACGCAAGCATACTTGCCCATGCGAAAACGAATTAAAACGTCCACTAAACCATTTAGAAAAATTTTCACCTGCCAATGCAGCCTGGTTGACAGACATATACTCTTCAATTCTGCAGCACCGTCGCAAACCACTTTCAGTTTGGCGGTATTAGTCACAAAAAACAGCAAGTTCCATGCGTGGTCATAAACCGAAGCACCATCTACAGAAATTAACCACTCCTCATGCAGCAACTCCGAAAACGTGTCCTATACAATCGATCTAAACTTGGGTTTCTAGTGGCATTACGGCGCAAAGACAGCGTGCGTTTTAGGGCGCTTTTGTAATCATTTGGTAACATTTCAAGAACTTCGATTGAAAGGGTACTGGCATTTCATAACGGCCATTTGCGACCTTAATCTGGGGTTCAACAAGTTCTTTGCCAGTTCATCATTAAGCGATGGTTGGAAAGCCTCCTCCTGCCTCTCGTATTCCCGCACTGTCTGCTTGAGAGCAGATACTTCCCATTTTAATTCAGCATACTCACGAGCAGCATGTTCATAACAATCCACTTGCACACGCAGAGCAGACAAGAAACCCAATATGGCAGCACGGACCGAGACGGGTCAGTACGTAAGTCGGCTCCTCCGGACTCGCGCCTTCACCTTTCTCAAGAACAATCAGTAACTCCTTAACCGACTGTCCAATCAGAACGTAAATGCGTTTACGGTCAAGGGCAACCGGGACACTTGTACCTTTGAAGTGTTCTAGAGCAGAAACATCCACAGAGTGCGGTAGGGTCCTAACATCATCCGAAAACTGTGGAACAACCAAAGCATCTGTGAATACGAATTTATTACCGGTATAAAGCGGTTCAAGTTTAAGAGGGGTGCGACCTTTATAGTCTACTGTTTCATCCGCCAAAGTGCGAATTTTAACATTCAGGTCGGAGTTAGTCTCTAGCCAGGGGCGTATTTAGGGGAGAGCATTGGGCCATGGTCGCCAGGATAGTATACTTACTATAGATTAGTATGCAAAATTGTGGAATGCCCCCCCCCCTTTGTAAGTTGGGCAGAAGCTTGGAGCACACAAATGGTAGGCGAAGACCTTTGTTTTGGCCCTAACCCAAAAAAATTGGACTAACTTTGAGCGAAGATTTTTTTCTTGGTCTTCACCTAATTTTGGGCGCAAAATCGAACTAAATTGAGGTGAAACAATGTTCATTCCGATATTTATTCTTCTCAAATTTTCTGAGGTTCCTAGCCCCCCCCCCCCCCTTTTCAAAATCCTGCGTACGCTACTGTGTCTAGCCCTAGTTCATTTTTTAAAGCATCTGATATCAGTGTTGCCTGTGAAGCAGTATCGTGCTGAGCGTAAGTCAAAGTCAATTCGCCCGTGTGAGGGTTAATGACCCTGACTGCACTCGTGCGGAGCAGGACTATGCTATTATCAGCAGAAGTGAGTTTACGACAAGTAAAGTCTTGACTTCCGTTTTGTCGTTAGTTAGTTCTTGGGGCGGGAATATGACAAGAAACTAGGTCTACCCTGTCAGCGGCCCCGAGATTCATCCCATTAAAACATTCATGCGAGGCACCAGCGTATTTATTGCGACACTGAGGCCTTCAGACACGACGTTTAGAAGGAAATGCGAAATTACGCACAAAATGCTTAAGGTTACAGAATTTAAACACCTTTTAGCTTTCATTACGGCCTGTCTTTTAGATCTAGGAATAAGTACCTTGAACTTTTAAACTCTGCTAAACAATGTCTTAGATCAGCGTCAGAGCAAAAAACACCAAATAGGAGGTTTGTTCAAACTTTTATATTCGCCACGTGGCACGTAGGAAGAGTCTGACTCGCGCTTATCCGTGTCTGAAAATCTAGAGCGAGGTTTGGTCGCGGTCTGGGTACTGTTCTGCCCCCCATATACCACCTGACGTACCTTAACGTTCCTAGTCCCACCAGAGGTGTCTCGCAAACCATCCTTTTCATTAGACTTAAAAAATGCCTGAGCATTGTCAGATGTCATAGTACGATATTTAATTCATGAACAACGAAATTGAGTAGCGAGTCGAAAACGGGGGAGTGCAAGTTTAATAGTGAGGCCAAGGATGGCAGTGCGGTACGGTACGCCTCAATTTTCGCTAAGAAGTACGGTACGCTGGTACGGTACGCCTTTTTTGTAATGGTACATGTAAGGTACGTTGGTATGCTGTTTGAATTAAAAATCCCAGACTTTTCGCACATTGCGCCGGCTTTTTGTATGCAGAAACAAAAGACAGCTGAAGCCGACGCTAAATGCGTGAATTGAGATCGCTGATTTATAGGCTAGTGATTTCAAAGTCAGTTAAAGTAGCGAGTCGTAAAAAGCAAGGATGGTAGTACGGTACGCCTTTTTTGTGGTGGTACGGGTACGGTACGCTTCAAACATTGAACTGAAGTACGGTACGGTTGAAGGTGCGAGGTACGTGGTACGCAAATTCTGAACGTACCGTACCGCCATCCTTAATTGAGGTAGTCCAAGTAGCGTCGTTTAAGCAAACGCGGCAAACGATTAGTGGTGTCAATTAAAAGTTGTCCGGAAAGCTTTTCGACTTCGTCGCGACCATACGCAAACACTTCAATAGTATTTAAATTCTCGTTTAACTGTTTTAGAGAGGTCGAGGTGAAAAAAACCTTGGTACCTTGCTTCTAAAATATTGTAATGTACCTTTCTTTTAAAATATTGCACGAGGCAATGTACCTTACTTCCCCCTACCTGGGCCAAATCACTTACAAAATTTAATCCAAAAATGCAAGATTTTAAACGTGTTTTGGACTTACATTGTAAGTAGAAGGAAAATTGAACAATTTAATTTTTTCAAATGGCTTTCACATGTTAAAAATCTAGTTCTTTCAAATGGCTCTAAAAACGTACAAAATGTAATTTAATTGCATTAAAAATGCTATTTTTTCCAAAAAATCGCCCAGCGGCATCCCCAGACCCCCATAGCCTCCGGCGGCCGGAGGCTTTACCCCAGCACCCCCGTCTGTGATACACTGATACGTTTTAAGTACACTAGTTTACACAACGCGTCTCCCAATTTAAACAGTTTAACTTTTGGTTCAAGCCCTCTCTCTTCAGCAAAATTCTGATTACGTGAAAAACCAGGCCACGGCTTTTGATCTTCCGTTTTACGATATCTTTGTCCCATAAAAAGTTCCTTTTTCGAAAAATTTTGATGACGTCAATGCATGTGATTTGGGCTTCCCCAATCAAAAAATCCTGGCTAGTGGCTACGCCTATTCACGCAACCGAAATTTGGTAAAAGGGGAGAGGGCTTGAACCAAACTTTGAAATTTCTTAATCTCGAAAAATGTTTTATCTGAGCGAAATGCTGAGCAAATAGGTGGATAGGTGCAACTTGAGCGTATCACAGCTATTTGAAAAATTTTAATTGCGCAGCTCCCTTACAAATAAAGTCCAAAACACATTTTAACGCTTGTATTTTGAAGTTAAATTTTCTAGGTGACTTGGCTAAAGGAAAAGGGGCCGAAGCCTTCCTCTCGCATGGCTGCTATTGACGTAATACAGTATGATGTAAATATTATCATTTATAGAGTCAAACTAATAGCAGTAAAATGCGCTTTCTAATAGCATTTGCATTATTTCTGTACTGGACTTCGTGCTGTTTGGCAAACACTAGAGAAAGGAGGCAGATAGTGGAGCTCTCGAACTTGGTAACGTCGAAATACCGAATTTTATTGATAGTATTGCTACTGAGTACGGACTGTTGTTTTAAGCCTAAAATATCTGGATTTTAGTTCACAATTAAATGCATAGTGATAAATCAAATCTTTTATTATAATCACTGTATGACGCCAAAGCGTGTAACGAGTTTGCGGGGCTCATCTCCGCGTCATTGCGTCTAGGCAGCGCAGTTCCTTTTAAAATGTGGCGATCAATTGACAAGACCGTGTCCGATTTGATGGGCTTAAGATTTGAACCTCAGACCTCCCACCCCAGAAACGATCACGTGTTCCCGCCTGACCAACAGGCCAGTTGCTTCTTGATGAATGATGTTGCAATGAGTTTGACGTTAAAATTTCGATAAAATTTACTGTTCTTTTCAATTACTATTATTCTATCATCCTTTATTTCAACGGAAATGCAAATCAAAAATTTTCGTGAATGATATAGCCAGCAGCCAACAAACAAAAACATTCTTTCCAAAATATTTTGAGTAGCTATTTCAATTTGAAAACCACAAAAATCACAATAAAAGCTTGAAAGCATAACAGTCTGTTTCGCGCTAAGGACTCTAGGTGCTACTGTGATCGACTTTATTTGAATACGAACACAGAATAGCACTTGACGAATCCTTAGGACCAAACAGACTGTTGTGCTTTTAACCTTTTACTGTGATTTTAATAGTTGTCTTTTTGCTCTGATTTTACTTAGTGTATCACCAAGCACTGTTCCAAAAGATTGACTATTTTAAAACAATTTTCAATTTTGAAACCCAAAAAAGTTATTTTTAATCAGGTGTGTAAAGTAAAGAAACACTTTTACTAGAGTAGATTACTCACGTAGTTTTTTTCGGTAAAGAGCACTTTCTGAGTAATTTTTTTTGGCTACTTTTATTTTTACTTGCTTAATGTACTTTTATTTTTACTTTTACTTTACTTTGCTTAATGTACTTAATGTACGTTTATTTTTACTTTTAGTCTGAAGTAACGATACTTAAGTGGTTGCTTGATTCAGAAAATTAGAAAGTTCTGTAATTTTAAATTCGTACCACAAATTCATCAAAACGGTTGACTTTTCTATGCTTTTCTACCAGCAATTGTTCTATTCAGTTAAGCAACTTGTCTTTTGCTCCTTTTTTGGCTGGCAACTCTTGCGTCGAAGGTCAGACCGCCACAGCAACTGTTCCAATGCCTTTTTTGTACGCTTGCGCGTTTAAAGTATCTAATTCAGTCTGGCGAATGGGCAGTTCAAGATAATCTTAGTTTCATGTTGTTTGGTTTCTGGCTTGGCCGCATACAGACATAGATGTATACTCTATTAAAAGTAACAGAGGTGGAGTCGAGGACACAAGGCTCGAGGCCAAGGACACAAAAAAAATCCGAGACCAAGGACACCCTTTCCGAGGACAGACCCTCTCGAGGCCAAGGACAGGAATGCTCGAGGCCAAGGACCAAGGACACAGCTGCAAGTGTTCTCCAAAAAAAAAAGGTCTTCAAAAAAGTTTTTCAGGCAATCTCCAATTTATAGGCGTAGCCAGAATTTTTGATTGGGGAGACCTAAACCACAAATCACGTGCAATGACGTCATCAAAAATTTGCCTGTTGGCACTTAACCAGGATTTTGCAAAGGGAGAGGGCCTCAACTAATATAGTTGAAAAGTGCAAATACGTAACTTTGGAGACGTTTTGAGAAAACCAGTGTAACTCAAACGTATCACAGGCGGGGGGTCTGGGGGCGAAGCCCCCAGCTGTTGGACGATTTTTTGTAATTTTTTGGAAAAAAAAGCTATTTTAATGCCATTGAATCACACTTCGCACATGTTTATAGCCATTTGAAAGCACTAGGTTTTTGACATTTGAAAGCCAATTAAAAAAATGAAATTGTTTAATCCTCCGTCTAGTTGCAATTTAAGTCCAAAACACGTTTATAATCTTGCATTTTGGTGTTAAAGTTTAATTGTACGTGATTTGGTCCAGGTAGGGGGAAGTAAGGTGCATTGACTCGTGCAACATTTTAGCAGTAAATAAAAACCCACCCGAAGATTTTCCTTAGAGATTTTTGTTTTGTCATGAAAATAACCAGTTATAGAAGTGCATGTTAGGCCAGGGGGCCCAGGCCCCCTCCACTGAAGTTAAACGATTTGTTCAATCAGCATTTTCCATGGCTAATTTTTTTAAAAGTATTTTGCGCGTAAAAACTGGCGAGGTGGAGGTGAATTTATGAATTGTTTTTGAAAAATAGTACAATAGATGGGTAGTTTTGCTTACTAACCATGTTCAGGCGCGTAGCCAGAAATTCGCAATGGGGGGGCTGCTTTGGGGGCCTGGGGGCAAAGCCCCCAGCCGCCGGAGGCACGGGGGTCTGAGCCCCCAGCGCTCGCAAATTTTGCATTTTATTGCAAATGTAACTTAATTTTAGAGCTATTTTAATAAAAAATAATGCTTTTAAAACGTGGCATAGAAATTGGCAGCGCAACATGATTCAACTGGTTGCGTTATCGGGCTATGTGAGAAATGGCTAATGATAACATTGCAGTTCTCTTGTTTACATGCTGGTAAATCATAAAATCCTATTATTCAATAAAACTCACACGTAGTAATCTATTTCGTCTGTATTTTATAAAGAAAAATAATCGGGGATGGGGGGGCTAATGGAAAGATATTGGTTGAGAATTTGAGAGAAGTGATTGGTAATTAACTAACTCTGAATAGCCCCCCACCCCCCTTATTCCTGAGTTTATAATATATTTGTCGATAAAACCTATGTTTGGCGTTTTTATACTAGCGATCAATTTTGATTGCTTATTTTTGGGCATTTTTCAAAGTTTTTGTTGATTGGTGACTTTAATTTTTGACGAATTAGCCCCCCCCTCTGAACATATGTTTCAAAAAATACTTTAAATCACTTTTTTGTCAATTCCAGAGCAAAAGACAGTCACAGAAGAGCTAAAAACGTGGTGTTTTTCTTATTCTGTATTTTGGTTGACAGGCAATGGGGGGGCTTTAGCCCCCCACCCCTGGCTACGCTACTGACCATGTTATTGCCGGGACGGATTTCCATCGCGCTGGGCCCCTGGCACTTCGGAGATTTTTGCAACATCTTTCTGCCAAATGTAGGTGAAGACCATTAAAAGTCTTAAGATTTGAGCGCAGGGCCCTTAGCTGGTACTGCGCCATATTGTGGTAAATCCGGCCTTGGTTAATGCATTACGTTCATAAAAAGGCTAGATGTGATCCTGAGGTAGCAACTTTTAGGACAAAAACTATCCATTTCTTCCAGGTTTACGTTTAAGTTGGCTGGCAAAAATTGATTTGAGGGGGTCCCGGGGCCCCTGGTCTTCAATATTGTTGTTCGCTACCGGTGTAAGCGAAAAACGCTAAAAAGAAACTGAAACTGAAGAAACAATAGGCTTTTTTGACACATTTTTGTCATTGGTAAAATTTCAATTGGGGGTAGGCCCGCTTGGCTAAGCCTATGCTCCAATTGCAGAAAACAAAAAAGGTATTTACAAATTTTCCGCGAGGTTTTGTGGCGTTTTCCAACAAAATTTCAACGGTTCAAAAATAGTGCTGTCCTTGAGGCGAGGACAGGGCAATTTTCGAGGACCTAAGGCTTTGAGGCCAAGGCCAAGGACTTGAGGCTTCGAGGCCAAGGCCAAGGACTTCAAAATGTGTCCTCGAGGCCAAGGACGTCCTCGAGGATTCCACCTCTGAAAAGTAAAGCATGAAAGAAACTAAGAGAGAGATATAAATATACCATAAATGCGTCCTATTGATTACTAAACGTTTCTAAACCTCAATTCTACACAGTAATCCAAAAATCACTCACCATATTATGCAATGGTACGCCTTATTGCACTGCATATTGATTGTGCAATGTAATCAAAATGCATTCAATACGATGATCAATTTCGTCCCAGCAGAGACCCAGACTATCTAAAATTATTTTGTGTGATTTAGTGGCGAAATGATTTTCAGGCTCCTGCCTGCCTTCACATGCCGTAAAATTAATTCTATAAACAAATTCCAATGCTTTTTATTAATTAATCAAAAAAAGGTTTATCACAGAATATTCACATATTCTTTAATAATGTAAACTTAATAACACTGTCTTTAATAACATAAACTTGAAGCAAATAGCTCTTTTTCTAGTGATTTTTAAGCACTGTTGTTAAAGGATGTTGAAGAACTCTGCGCGGAAGCGTCACAATGCAAGAGCAAGTGCTGCAGATGGTACAAACAAACTTCCGCCACTATGTCGAGATGCGCTCCACTAAGTGCGGAAGGAGATGCTTGCCAGGCTAACGATGTAAGGCATGACGCTTAGGTCTAATGGGATTGGACTAATCTTAGGACACTAACTCACTAAGGTAGTTGAGGCTTTGAAAATACTTTTTGCTTTTGGATTTACCGTAACTTCTTGCGCAGTACAAGTAGCGCGAAAATTTTTCGCATGTTGTCCAGACAAGAGGGAAATCTTAAGCCGAAAACAGCAACCCACGCGTATTTATTTAGTTTCAGTACGACCATAGTAGTCACTAGCTTCAAGTTTTTTGCTGCATTTCACGATTAACATTTGTATTTACAGGGGCTTTGGGATATCTACGATGACTGTCCTTGCGAACTTGGATTGGAATGTAAAAGATCGAAATGCGTAGATCCAAATGAAGCAAGGTCATCGCAATAAATAGCATGTCAACTGTGTGCTGTAGATCTATATATTTCTTGAGAATAAACAAAGCGAGAGCAACCAAAGTCTGCGTTTTGTGCACAATCCCTTCTCACGGCAAACAGAAAATAGTGTTTCGCTTCATACGGCTAGATGGTCTCCACTATCTTGGTGTAAACTCGATAACGCAGCAACGTACCCTTTGCTTTAATAAGGTTACAGCACCAGCGCTCACCTTGAATAGCTGAACGCTGAAGCGACGCCACTTGGAGCGTAAGAAAGAATTAGTAAAGGCAAGAATGTGCGGATACGATTTTACGTTCAGAATGGACAAAGGTATAGATCGCGTGCAGAAGTGGACAAAAAGAGAGCCTGTAATTTACTGTGGTAAAAAGATGATAATGAAATTGTGAAATTACGTACTAACAATCTGCGCATTTCTAAATTGAAAGTAAGCAGTATACAGACTACACTTGAAACTTTTATTTCTCGTGTAACGCAACATTTGAAGAAACCTACAGCAGTGCTCAATCGGTGTGCACGGTACACCCTAGGGTGCACCAAAAATGCTAAAGGTTCACCACTACCAAAGGGTACACAAGGGTGCATCAAAAGTTTACCGGCTATATGCGAACCTTTTAAAAAATGAACCATGATTAAACAAACCGACAGTAACCATAAGTTTGAAACTAGACAACAGAGGTGGAGTCGAGGACACAAGGCTCGAGGCCAAGGACACAAAAAAAATCCGAGGCCAAGGCCAGCTTTTCCGAGGAC
Organism: Trididemnum nubilum; assembly: GCA_963965965.1. Lineage (NCBI taxonomy): Eukaryota > Metazoa > Chordata > Ascidiacea > Aplousobranchia > Didemnidae > Trididemnum > Trididemnum nubilum. The sequence continues at coordinate 13,782,453 of OZ014481.1, forward strand.
AGACCCTCTCGAGTCCAAGGACACAGTGGCAAGTGTTCTCCAAAAAAAGGTCTTCAAAAAAGTTTTTCAGGCAATCTCCAATTTATAGGCGAAGCCAGAATTTTTGATTGGGGAGACCTAAACCACAAATCACGTGCAATGACGTCATCAAAAATTTGCCTTGGCACTTAACCAGGATTTTGCAAAGGGAGAGGGCCTCAACTAATATAGTTGAAAAGTGCAAATATGTAACTTTGGAGACGTTTTGAGAAGGCCAGTGTGACTCAAACGTATCACAGACGGGGGGTCTGGGGGCGGGGCTCCCAGCGGCCGGGGGCTTTGGAGGTCTGGGGGCGAAGCCCCCAGCTGTTGGACGATTTTTTGTAATTTTTTGGAAAAAAAAAGCTATTTTAATGCCATTGAATCACACTTCGCACATGTTTATAGCCATTTGAACGCACTAGATTTTTGACATTTGAAAGCCAATTAAAAAAATGAAATTGTTTAATCCTCCGTCTAGTTGCAATTTAAGTCCAAAACACGTTTATAATCTTGCATTTTGGTGTTAAAGTTTAATTGTACGTGATTTGGTCCAGGTAGGGGGAAGTAAGGTGCATTGACTCGTGCAACATTTTAGCAGTAAATAAAAACCCACCCGAAGATTTTCCCTAGAGATTTTTGTTTTGTCATGAAAATAACCAGTTGTGGTAGTGCATGTTAGGCCAGGGGGCCAAAGCCCCCTCAATTGAAGTTAAACGATTTGTTCAATCAGCATTTTCCATGGCTAATTTTTTTAAAAGTATTTTGTGCGTAAAAACTGGCGAGGTGGAGGCAGGGCCTCAGAGAGAAAAACTTCCAGGGGGTACGAAGGTCGATACCGGGCCCCCAAATCTTATTGGGCCTCTCAAGCCTTATCGGGGGCCCACACCGTTAAATTATTTTTCTCGGATGGGTGTAGATCTTCATTTAAAAGTGAGGGGATAACAATATTCGTAAATAGTTAGGACCTATGAAAAACTCAACTAAAAATAAAATTGATTTAAATCCAGCTAGGGGGTTTGGGGAGCGCTGTGAGCTTCCCTAGCGGGGTCCGGGGCGAAGCCCCGGAAGCTTTAGCACTTTCTATGTTTCTAGAGGTAAAAATAAAGCATTTGATCAACATCTCAGCACCAAACTTGCTTAAATTGACAAGCAGAAAACGTGATATAGATGAAACAAAGTATGTGAAGGGGGGGATGATGACATACACGCAATATTATACAATATAATGACTTTAATACTGCAAATCCAAATATTTTACAGACAAAAGTTTTAAGAAGTCATCTGCAATCATAGACTTCACAAACCCAAATACCTATTAATCTTATACAGATAGAGTGAGTTACTTAATGATAGTAGTATAATATGTCAACTTTGACTCCGCTCTCCAAGGTTGAAATTCCTTTGGATCTCTGGAAATGTGGGCCCTCGTACATTGCTATACCGTAGAATTAAGGCTTCAAGTCAGAGAAATGTAACAGAACGTTAATTTTGGTGCAAGTGTATGGCTTTTGATACATTTCCCCATTTTTTTTTTAATCAAATCGGCCACTATTGGATGCCCTAAAGGCTGTGTAGCAAAGATAGCGACCAATTAGCAATACTGAATAGGCTGACTAACATTTTGGCTGTAGGCAAGTTTGATTACGGTGTTATGGTACGATATCAAAACTTAACGCGGAAACCTGAACTTTTCCAGGCCCCTTGAGCCCGGGTACGATGTACCCCCTGAACTCCCCTCTCGCAGGCCCTGGGTGGAGGTGAATTAATGACTTGTTATTGAAAAATAGTACAATAGATGGTAACGCTTACTAACCATGTTATTGCCGGGCCGGATTTACATCGCGCTGGGCCCCTGGCACTTCGGAGATTTTTGCAACATCTTTCTGCCAAATGTAGGTGAGGACCATAAAAAGTCTTAAGATTTGAGCGCAGGGCCCTTAACTGGTACTGCGCCATATTGTGGTAAATCCGGCCTTGGTTAATGCATTACATTCATAAAAAGGCTAGATGTGATCCTGAGATAGCAACTTTTAGAACGAAAACTATCCATTTCTTCCAGGTTTACGTTTAAGTTGGCTGGCAAAAATTGATTTGAGGGGGTCCCGGGGGCCCCTGGTCTTCAATATTGTTGTTCGCTACTTGTGTAAGTGCACATCAAAATGATAGGGCTACTTTATAATTCAAGGGCACATCAAAATGATAGATGACGAATTGTATAAATGTGTGATAGATGAATGCACCATCTCATGGCATTTAAGCAATAGAATAGGTTATTGTTGAACTCAAGCATACATATGCAACTATGTTTCCTGTAATTACTACTGCATTGCTGATAGAAAGCTGTTATTTTAGCTTTTATCGGTTTCATAGGTTGATAAAAAAATGAGCTTTAACAGCTTTTTTAAATCTGTAGAATGAAACTTCTTTCATACTGCTTGGAATTTCATTCCAAATTTTAATTCCTGCGAATGATAGAGACTTTTGCCCTAATCTTGTGATAGTTCTTGGAAGAAAGAAGTTGTTTTTGTGGCTCAATCTTGTCTTATGTGTATAGCAGTTTTTTATTAGGTTAAACTTATCAGAATTTGCAAAAGATAATACATTATTGTGAATTTTGTACATTAGCTTTGCAGTTTCCAAAGAGTAAATATCCTTGAATTTTAAGCATTTAGCTCGATAGAACAAAGGATTAGTATGCTCACGATATCCACTTCCAGTTAACAATCTGATGCTTCTTTTTTGCAGAATAAAGAGAGGTGCTAATGTTGATTTTGAAGCAGTCCCCCAACTACTTATGCAGTATTGTAGATGAGAGTATATGAGGCAGTGGTAAACAAATCTTAAGGTTTGCTCATCCACAAAGTGTTTTAATTGATTAGAACATTGTTCCTTGATTTGTTGTTTCCAGTTTAGATTGTCGTCTATGAGAACACCTAGATACTTTATGTGATGTGATTGCTTGATTGGATTATTATCTATTGATACTTTGAGTTCAGGTTTATTTTGTTTTGTTGTCACTACCATAAACTCAGTTTTATTAAAGTTAGTTGATAATTTATTCACCTTGAGCCAATTGCTTACATTGACTAATTCATCATTAATATTTTGTTGCAGTATTGACACATTAGAATGGGAGAGAGTAAGGTTTGTATCATCGGCAAAAAGATGAATTGTGGAATTTGAGGCAAGTGGAAGATCATTGATAGAAATATTAAATAACAACGGACCTAGAGTTGAGCCCTGAGGAATACCGCAAATAACATCTCTTGACTTGGATTTATATTGATTTACAATTGTATACTGTTGACGGTCAGTCAGGTAACTTGCTAGTAACTGTAATGGTAATCCTCTAATTCCATACTTTTCTAGTTTCTTGATCAGTATTGTGTGATTGATGGTATCATATGCTTTTCTTAAATCTAAGAAAATAGAACATGTAATGAGCTTTTTATCCATATTGTCAAGTTATTGTAAATATCTAAAACGGCTTCATTTGTTGAGCAATTTATCTTAAAACCATACTGGTTTGGACTAATCAAATTATTGCTCACAAAATAATTGTTTAGTTGATCAAGCAGACACTTTCCAAATAGTTTGGCAAAAGGATTTAAAATAGAAATAGGGCGATAATTACTGCATAACTCTCTTTCGCCTTTTTTGAAAATTGGAACAACTTCAGCGGTTTTTAACACTTGGAAAAATATCCTGTTGATATGCAAGCATTAAAAATGTTAGTTAGAACTGGAGCTATAACAGAGCCTGACTTTTTATATACTTTGCAGGAATTCCATTTCTTCCTGTACTTTTTGATGGATTCATAGCTCTGATATAATTTACTACTTCTTCTTCAACTATTGGTTTTAGAAAAAACGAATTGCAACTACTCTGAATCAAAGATGTGGCATTAAATTTGCCATCAATTATAGCTGGTGTTTCGATTGTAGATGCAAGGTTAACTCCTATCTCTATGAAATATTTATTGAACAAGTTACTGATGGCCTGTGGACCTTGTGCACTTTCACTTTTGGAAGCATACATTTTATTAGGATTGTTATTTTTCTTCACATTTTTCAAGTGAATAATTTTATTTATAATTTTCCAATGTGACGAGGTGTCATGCTTATTATCAATCACTAAATTTTTAATGTTAAGTCGTTTTGCATATTCCTTAATATGAGTCAGTTTATTTCTATAGACTTTGTATTGTGGCCATGTATTACTATCATTTAATTTAAGGGCTCTTTTGTACAATAAATTTTTTTGCTGGATTGATATAAGGATTCCTTTGGATAACCATGGTTTGTTTTTTAGTTTTGTTTCCTTTCTGCTTTGTTTTCGTAATGGTGCATGTATGTTTAATGTCTTATGAAAAATGTCAATAAACTTTTCAGTGTAGTAGTCAATGCATTCCTCTTTGATATCACCTAATAGCTCCATTCCTTCAGCTAATTTGTCTAGAAATTTTTCTACTTCAAAATTGTTAGTATCACGAATTAGGGTGAATTGTTTGTATCACGAGTTGTTTGTATCACGAATTAGGTGATTTTGTATCACGAATTAAGCTGTGAATACCAATTTTTAGGTGTTAGGTGACATGTGCGACCGTCTTCTTTTAGTAGGCCATCGTACTTGCGACACAAAATTAGACCAAATCGCCAGAAGACTATATAGCTTGAAGATGTAATTGCAATTACATTTTATTCACCAAGTTACGTTGGCCAGGAGACACCGAAAGAACCTTTCTGGCTAGGAGACAGCGAAGGGACCTCTCTGTCTTCGAGTCAAGCTGCCACCTGTCCACGGCGGAGGCTTCACACTGTCCCTTTAATTGCTGAACGTCAAGCAAGGAAGCTGTGAATACCAATTTTTACAGTCTTTGGTTTGACCCGACGGGGAATCGAACCCGAGTCTACTGCTTCAGTAGCAGACGCTCAATCCACTCGACCATTGATCGGATTTGTAAGTTTACCGTTACGGCAGCCTACTAAATTAAACCACAGAATGGGAGTACACCAGACCTGCACAATATACGGGCGGCAAGTCTTTTATCGCTGCCCCCGAAATGATTTCATGTGATTTCAAGCATAATCTCTTTTAAGCAATCCATATTTGCCGTATTGTAACGTGGTGTCTAATGCAATTGTGTGTATGTGTATGAAACTGGAATCTACGTTTTACGCACATACCTCTGTAGCAGAACTTGTCTAAAAAATTACCTCTGTGGTTGAACTTTTCCAAAGAATTACCTCTGGCAGAACCGAGTTGCATCAAAAAATTTTTCATACTTTCCCCTTTTACATGACTTCATCACGGAACATGGAAGCAATTTTCAGACGTAATTGCTTCCACTTATTGAAGCACATCTTAAATTGCTGCAAAGAATTTTGACAAGAATTTCTTTGCAGAACAGAATGCCACACTTGATGCTAATTCTTGGATGTTACACCTTTTACTTATGATAGTAGTACTACTGAAAAGGAAGATTTAATTGATCTTTAATCAGATTTCGGCATGAAAGCATTATCCAAAGAGACAACATATACTGAATTTTGGGTGCACCTACTAAATGTACCAGAATACAAAAGCATAGCGAAAAAGGCAATTTCTGTACTCATTTAAATGCCCACAGCATATTTAATATTTATGCAAAAGTGGTATTTCTTATTTGTGTGAGATCAAATCTCGCAAAAGAAAATCACTCACACACATCGATCCATTGACGAGGGAAGCAATTAAAAACCATATCATTTCTCGGTTTGGAATGTTGGTTGATAATATGCAACAGCAAAAAAGTCATTCAAGATAATTTCTTGATTTTGTTATGAGCTTTGTATTGTGTTATTCTTAGTGCAGACTGTATTGCAATTGTCTTTTAGCATGTCAATTCTAATGTGGCTTTTTGCCTCATTTCAAATATTAAGCACATAAGGGTGCATGGGCTTGTCACAAGATTTTTTAGGGTGCACCATAACGAAAAAGGTTGAAGAGCACTGATCTACAGCATAACTCATTGTCAAAACATCGACACAAATTATTTGGAAGAAACACAATACGCAATTTGCGAAAAACCTACTATTTCAAGCGCACGTTGAGGTAGGCTATACAATATACATGCACAATAGATATTATTGAATATTGGGAAATGTGTGCATGAAAGAAAGAAAGAAACAAACAAACAAAAAAAAACAACAAAACAATACAGGCAAAAACCAATTGCATAGTATACGATTTCGAGGTTTTTAAAATAACATAAAAGCGACCAGAATCTGCTCAAACTTTTTCGGTAAAAATATGGAAACTTCAACTGTTAGATAAAGGCCGGCAATAAGACAAACAAATTGATAAGGCCCAATAGATTTCTAATTTTTGATCAAAAGTAAAATAAACAACGCTTGCGAACTCCTAGTTATCCAGAAAAAGGCTCTTAAACATGTAAGAATAAGCTTTATTTTGTTTAATTCACATTGTTTTATTTAATTCACAAAGAAAAAATTTGCATCTGGGACGTGATACTCTACCAACTTCAGTTTTTCAAACAACTTACCAACTCTGTAAAAACAAGTTTTCAGAGCAAGTCTGGAAAGCAATAAGCTACTCTTTTTTAGTCAGTCATTAAAGTTGCTGTGAAACAGTAGGAGACATTTTTGAAAAATCTAAAAACTGCTGTTGCAATCTCATCAGTTGTACGTATCCAAAAAATAAAAATAGATAGGACTCTGAGGATAACCTAGGTAACGAGATTTCTGTTGACTTGACAGCTTTCTGCTTTACCTCGAGGACTACCGTAGTCATTTTACGGTAAACTTATACAGCAACACTGTACAAACGTTCCTTTGTTCACAAGCGCGAACTCCAACCACAGTTGGTCATGGAGCTAGCGTGACCTCTTAAATTTGCGAGATTGATTTCTTATTTATTCGGCCTTCTTCTTTAACGTGTTTTTGAGAAGAACAGGGAGCATTGACAAGAACGCCAGCAATCCCATCACGGCTATACTTGTCCACGAAACAGCGTCGCCAGCTGTAGTAAGTTGATACAAAGTCGTTCCACCCTAAACATGAAGTATAGTTGAAAGCCGTCACTTACACCAACAAAAATTAATTAGGCAAGAAATTATTGGGTCATAGAAGAAACTTATATATTTTTAAAACATAGTTACATTCTAAAAAGATTGGTTTTCTACCGTATATATGCGTATAAATTGCTAGAACTTTCCTAAAACGCTTTACTAGCAAATCACATAACTTACCTTGCCCCACAATACTGGTTTGCTTAAGAATTTTACGGCAAGGACAATGAGAGCAATGACATCATATAAGTGTTACTCAGTACAGCATCTAGTAAGCAATAACCAAAATACAAACACGTTAAACTTTGCGCATCACCCAAACTCCTGCTTTGTAGTAGTATGAAAACAAAAAGCCAGGATTAAAACCGCAAGACATGACTTACTTGAATGGCGATAAACGACAGAGGAGCAACTCCAAAGAACGTCGCAACAAAAAATAAGGAGACGGGAATACGAATAATCGGCGACACGACGTTAATAAACCAATTAGGAAGAAAAGGTGTAATTCGCAAAAATAAAAGGTAATTAAACAAGTGTTCACGCTGTCCATCGACCTGAAAAGTATAATCAAAATTAATCTACTTCTGAACCTTTTCAATACTTCAAGTTATAAGGAATCGACTGATAACAAAAGTCATGAATCTTTGACATCCAAAACAACTGTTTATGCGACTTTCTGCAAGTTGGGTTTATGTTTTGGCCATGAATAGGGCTTCCAAAAGTTGCTTTAGCTCAAGAAAACTGATGTAATGAAAGAATACCTTAAGTACACGCTCGCGCGCAGATGTAAGAAGGAAAAAATTTTTTTCTATTTTATTAAGCGTTCGTAAAAGCCGAAGGGAATATACTTACCACAGTGTTCCATTTTTCCACTCTTTCTCGAAGATACTTGTCAATCAGCGGTTTCCCAGCAAAATATGAAATCATGTAGCAGCCAGTTGCACCAATTCCAGAACACTAAAAATAATCTCAGGATTGCAACTATTCATCAAAATAGCAGTAACTTTATAAACGTAATGCCTCAACTATACCGGCACTGTATTTAATTAAAAATACCAATGCTTAATGTTCATTCAACGCTTCAACTTCAAAACTGCTGAGAAGCCAATTCTGCAAGATAATTTGATCAATTGGGTAGTAAGAAGTAAACTGCGGTAAGAAGTAAACTGCCCAGTAAAATCGCAAAATTTCCGATATTTTTATGCATGTTAATAAACATGAATCCATTCATACTCTCTCAAGTCTACATTGTAGTACGACTAATGATCGTGTACCGTAATATTCTATTCAAAATCTGGATTTGATAAAGCTCTAACTGTACTCACCAAACATACAAGAAATAAGGCAAGATAAAATGGATACAAAAATCCAGAGAGAATGCTCAAAAATACGGAACCAGGAATAGCAAATGTTTGCAAGCTATTGAAACAAAATGGTTACGGAACATTCACTACAAAATGCTTACAAAATCAATCAATCAATAACAATCCAAGATATTGCCCAAACAATCTCGAAACATACCAGGTTTTGTTAAACAAAACCAAACAAAAAATACTTATTATGACCTTTTTATTTAGCGCACAACTTGAAATCAGTCATATAAAATCAAAAATAAATGAATCACCTCATATTTATCTTGTCAAAGGTGGGTGGTGGGGTACACTACAGCGTACTGTTGCTTCAAAATACCAACCCAAGAGACTTCTCAAAATTGCTATGGCAGCACAAAGTCGAAGGGCAGCAGTACACGCCACTCAAATTCTATTAAACCGATTAGACTCGAAATTAAAGCAGCCGTATTCGGGTCAGTAGTTCAGCAACCTTTACGTCTTGATCAACTGTGCAGTGTACAGCAACGCAGCAAAAATAAAAGCCTTATTGAGGACTAGCTTATAACTTAGTTAATCATTAAATAAGGTTACTTTATTTTTGTGAAAAAGATACAAAATAAATGTGATGAAAAACGCCACCATCACTTGGTAATAGTTAGTGTTTTTATATTTCGATAAAAGCCTCCCCAGGATCTTTGCATCTTCCATATTTCGAGGTAGTTTCAAAACATCGCGTTCCTCTCTGAAACAATAAAACCTTGGTTAAAATGGAAAATACAGTACTCTCCATTACTGGAACGACCGACGATCGCGTCGCATGTTCCTTTGTTTTTACTAAGCCATTTTCCAATTAACGAGTGCGAAGTTTCAGACTTTTGTTTATGACTCGAGAACGGTTAGATCCAGCTACACAAAATTTTGACAGCAATTTGAGATTAATAAGTTGTATGTTCATATCAAATTTTGAGGCTATTGGTCACGTGACTTTAGTTTTAGGACCTAAAAACCGCCCCAAAAAATTTTACGTAAAAAGCGGTCTCATTCAAAAACGGCTTAAGTACGGCAAAAATATTTCATATGGTTATATGTCTTAAGATACCTTTTCATCCCTATCAATCCACTTTTGGTCGCGATGAGGTTTATTTCTTTTTTTTCCCTTGTTTTCTTCTTAAATCTTGTACGCTCTTCCTCTCCTAAACCACAGAACATCGAAATCTATTTTTTGTGCAAAGTTGTTGAGTTGCAAACGCAATTTTGTCTCCCGAAAGTTTTGGGTGCCACTCATCCGAAGATCCCCCAAAACATCAATTTTTAAATGGCTTAACATAGGGTGCCAGTTTTTTTGATATAGGTAGATATTTAAGACACAAATATTTTAACATAGTTTGGAGGTACCCCCCCAGACCCCCCAAAAATAAATTAATGGCATAACCTAAGGAGCTAGTTTTCTTATATCAGTAGATGTTTAAGAAACAAATATTTCGATATACTTTGGGGGTACCATCTCCCTGGAAACCTCCTAAATGGATTCTCCAAATTCAATTTTTTGAATGGCTTAACTTAGGGAGGTAGTTTTTTTTGATATCTTTAGATATTTGCGTCGATCGTTCAAAGGGATGCTCCTCAGCAAGCTCCCATCTAGTTAGTACAGCTAATACTTAAAGTTATAAGCGTATATGCCGAAAATACAAAACGGTAGCTTTGTTGCCAGAATACACTCACTATACAGTGAAAACGTGGTCATTTAATCTGATTTGAATAGTTTCGACACGAAGTAGAGTCATTTGCATTGTTTAAATCATAATGTTGATCATCAATCAAGCACCAGCACAAACTCTCATTAGCCCGCAGTATATGATGTAATGGAGATTTTATTGCTGTTTCAAAATCAATAAAAATAAAACACAATTTCAGTTCAAAGGTGCTGCTTTTGCACTGAGTAGTAGCGATAAAATTTGATGTATTTTTGACTGAACGAAATATAATGCTGACATTGTAAATACAATGTAAAATACCAACCCTGATGAAAACGTACAGAGTCAAGTCTAGTAGTTGATTTTCTTTATTAAAAAGATCCCAGAAAATACGGAGAGTATGTTGGAACTACAGTTTATAGAGTTTTGGAAACACGAAATCAAGGATAGGCCTACATAATTTGATTAAAAACAGTAAAGCCGTATTTAAAACGACATAGAGCTTGCTGAGTAGCAACTCCTTTGAACGACCGACGTAAATATCTCCAGCTTTCAAAGCAACTAGCTCCCTAGCTTAAGCCATTCAAAAAATTGATTTTTGGGGGGTCCTCGGGGGTGGGACCCCTAAACTATGTCAAAATATATTTTGTCTCTTAAATATCTACTGATATAAAAAAAACTAACACCCTAAGTTAAGCCATTCAAAAAATTAATTTTGGGGGGGTCCCCGGAGGGTGGTACTCCCAAACGATGTCAAAATATTTGTCTCGTAAATATCTACTGATATCAAAACAAACTGGCACCTTAGCTTATGCTGTCCAAATAATTAATTTTTTGGGGATCCCCAGGGGGTAGCACCCCCAAACTATGTCAAAATATTTGTCTGTTAAATATCTACATATTAAAAAAAACCTGGCGCCTTAGCTTGAGCCGTTCAAAAAATTGATTTTGGGGAAGTCCATTTGGGGGTAACCAATAGGGGGGGTACCCCCAAACTATGTCAAAATATTTGTCTCTTAAATATCTACTGATATCAAAAAACATTGGCACCCCAAATTTAGCCGTTCAAAAAATTGATGTTCGGGGGTCCATTTGGTGGGTGGCATCTCCAAACTATGTCGAAACATTTGTCTGTTAAGTATCTGTTGATATCAAAACAAACTGGTACCCTAGCTTAAGCTGTTCAAAAAATTGATTTTTGGGGGGTCCATTTGGGGGTTCCCCCGGGGGGGAGATGGCACCCCCAAACTATGTCAAAATATTTGTCTGTTAAATATATCCTGATATCAAAAACTAGCGGCCTAGCTTGGGCCGTTAAAAAATTGAGTTTTTTGGGGCCCCATTTTGGGGGGTTCCTGGGGGAATCGCCCCAGAAAATTTCGGGAGAAAAAATTGCGTTTGCAACTCAATAATTTTACAATTTTACACAAAATTAGATTTCGTTGTTTTGTGGTATAAGAGAAGAGCGTACAAGATTTAGGAAAAAAAGGAAAAAAAAAAAAAGAAATAAACCTCATCGTGGCCAAAAGTGGGTTGGTTGGGATGAAAGGGTATCTAAAGACATAACCGCGTGAAATATTTTTTGCCGTACTTAAAGCCATTTTTGAATGAAACCGCTTTTTACGCCAAACTTGCGGGACGGTTTTTGGGTTCTAAAACCAAAGTCACGAAACCTATTGACTCGAAATTTGGTACAAAAATACAACTTATTGATCTCTAACTGCTGTCAAAATTTACTGTAGCTAGACCTAACCGTTCTCGAGTCATAAGCAAAAGTCTAAAACTTCGCGCTCGTTAGTTGGAAAATGGCTGAGTAAAAACAAAAGAGCAAGCGATGCGAGCGTCGGTCGTTATATTAAGGCTTTACTGCTCCAGTCAAGTTTAATAAAATGCCGTGCAATCAGTACCGAATGATACATAAGTAAGACAAAATCAATTTATATTTCAAACTAGTGTATCGTTAGATTTGTCAGATGCTTAGCCGCCATGGCAAATTCTGAACCTCATAGTAATGAACTAAATCGGAGCAACAAAATAAGAGTTTGGGTTAAAACACTAGGTGAAAAAAAATGAAGCTAATGATTCAAAGCTACTGTTTATTTTCCCACTTAGTAAAAACAAGAACAAGAAAATGTTAGAAGCAAAGTGCAGATATACTTTTGTAGTAAAATTTAGCTTTGCTGGCTACCTGTAAACTCCAGATGTTCGCAGATAAAATCTCTACTTAGGAGGAAAATGCCCTAAATATCGATTGGTACTAAAGTTCATTTCAACAATGTACTGTAGAATGTACCACTTCTAACATTGATGTCAATATACGGGCAACACATTTTGGTTTTGTACCTAAATGTTTTGCGTGAAGTGAATCAGTAATGGTTAAAGCCTTTGAAAAGTACTTGACACTTATAACTACCATCCTAGAATGTTTATGGACGACAGGAATAGTTCGCGGATGGAGTGGGCTTGATTATATATTTGCACACAATGACTATTTCTCTTCTGGATGCAATTTTTCCTTGGTTGCTGAAACTAGGAATTCCACTACAAACCAAACTTCGAGAAATCTCTGTCCAAGTCAGGAATACAATCTCGAGCTTGTATACACGATTGCAATGGCTGTATCACCAATCGCAGCATTGGTAGGAGGTGTGTTGTTTGATCGGTACGGGACGTTGGTTTTGAGAAATGTAGGAGGAACAATGTTAATATTTAGTTGCTTGGCCATTGCTTTTTCTTACCCAAAGGTTTCATGGATTCTTTACCCAGCTGTTTTGTTGATGGCCACAAGCGGTTTCTACATTTATATCCCTTTGTTACAAACTGCCAATTTCTTTCCAAAGTTTCGTGGAACAATCGTTAACATTTTAAATGGAGCTTCGTCAGCTGGTGTCATAGTTTCTACAGTAGCGAAAGCTGCATACCAAAACGACATCAGCTTGATGGCAATTTTCTTATTTTTTGCTTCTTTCTTTGGAGTGCTTATATTGTTGCGGACTTATTTCTTAATGCCTAAACTCAATATTCCATATGATGTACCAGATGATTTTTCGTATGGATTTAAGGAAAATTGTGACTGCAGTAATCCAATGAGTTTGCAGGCAAACACTGAATCAAATTCAGAAGAAACTCAATTGCTCTCCCAAAACAACCTTGGCGACCCTTCAGAATCAAACAGAGATAATGAAAATGACGTCGATGACGACAAAAACGATAAACCACAGCTCAAAGATTCTTTGTTAACTTCATTATTTATTTTTGGCTCCTTTTCTTTTTTAATACAAGTGTTTCGAACAAGTCTTTTTGTTGAGGATTTAAACGCTCGTCTCAAATTCTTGCTACCCGATAACCCTTCCTTAGCGAGTTATGATATTAACTTGTTTGGTTATATTCAGTTGTCAGCGTTTTTGTTTGCGCTGCTGAATGGAGCAATGTACGACTCGATTTTTCAGTATTGCGAAAAGAAAAGCTCCTTGACCACTGCGCAAGCGAAACTAAGAGCATTAACTCTCATTTGCTTAATTTGCAGCTCTGCCTCAGTAGCTTATTCTGTTTTTGCTTTGATCGACAACGCAAGACTTCAACCAGCATCGTATGTCATGGTTGTGATTGTAAATACTTTTGCTCCCTCAAATTTTACGTTGCTAATTCTTCAATGTTTTCCAATGCAGCATTTCGGTACCTTATACGGAGTAGTAACTTGCCTTCTAGGACTTTTAACTGCTCTTCAATTTCCTCTCTTTTATGTTGCGATACATTATTTTCACGGTAACTTTTTAATGGTTAATATTGTCGCACTTTTGCTCATAACATTAACCTTAGCCCATCCTGTAAATTTACATAGATTGTCAAGAAAAAATCTAGAGTAGCGAAAACTAAGCATTTTCTTCACACGCATAGTATTGATGTGATTATAAATGCATTCAAATTTAGTACATGTGATTACGTCAGAAATCTTTCATTATACTCGCTCTATTATGCCGAAGTGTGTAACGAGTTTGCGGGGCCCAGGTCCGCGTCATTGCGCTTGCAGGCAACACAGTTCTTCTCGAAGAAATGTTGCAACGGTGGCGAACTGTTGGCAATACTGTGCGTCCGATTTCACTAGCCCAACCGAGCAGCTGATCGAGCGGTAACGCGTTCGTGTATGATTTGATGACGTAATAGTTATTTCTATCCACTGTATTTCAGATGCTGTGTTATAATTGAAAAATTTTATAATTCCTAATGCTTTGAATTATTTCTTATATTTCAATTGGTTGAATTATTGTCACTTGGTGAGCTGCGTGTAACCAAAACTACACCGGAAAAGATATCCGCGAAACTGAAACTTGATTTGTAAGCTGCGGCTCATTCTGCAACGACTGATTTGGAGGCAGTTTGACCTTCCAACTGCATCAAGCATGTTGTTTCGACTTCCCGAGCCAATCGACAACCTTGAGCATTATATTTCTTTGTGTAGTGTATCGTATGTTAATATATTCTTAAATGTGTAATGATTTTGTAGCTTGTACTGCTGTTATTGTGAAATGTGAAAATGAAGTTAATACCACAGAAATTCGAAAAGCATGTTTAGTTTTTGTTAGCTCATCATATTGCTACGAGTCAAGCTTGAATTAATCAAGTTGCAGTAAAACATCTCATTTAGTTTAATCAGTGGTCTGATCAACTAGACTTTCATAATCAACAGCTTGACGTTCAACATTAACAAAAAGTCAGACGGCTACTTGACTCAATTATCGCAAAACACAAGGTACCTGCAGGAAATAAGGCCCACCTAACATACTTTTTGATGTTTGCAAAAACCTACCCGCCCGTTTTGAATAAAACTTTGCATGGTAGTCGCAGCTTAAGTCCAAAGTAACCTTATATCAAAATTAGACGAAGCCATGATGTGACAGTTTAGCGTGATCTCACTTTCAAAAACAACTTTTTTTGGGCCTTATTACCTACATATGATGGTAATAAGGCCCACCACTGCAAAGCAATAATAAAGCAACAGTTAATGCATATAGCTTGTGTTGTGTCAAGCAGAAGTTGAAAATATAATAAAGAAGTCCAAAAAGTTTCATGCGAAGCTCCGAAAAGTCGTTTAATCTAACTTTTAAACGAGTATTTTGTCGCTAATTACAGGGTGGCAAAGTCCGCCCGAAAATCAGCAAAGCTGAAGTCACTACACTATGCTCAACTTTTGGAAGCCAAATGATGTCAATTACACGGTTTGAAAACAATTTATAACAGACACTCGAGTGCTATTGAAGCAAACAATTTTTATTTATCATAGTGTGACAAAATGGCTAAAAAAAATCTTGCTTGGGCCTCGATAGCTGCAAAGCCAACCATTACGTTACTCAAATCATAAAACTAACACCAAGTTTTCACTAGCATCTACACTAAATTCGTCTAAACGCAATACAATAAATGTTTTACTGCCTCTACCAAAAAAAATTGTCAACTGACAAACTTAACTCCCCAATTTTTAAACTTGACTAAGTCACAATTTTTACATCATCACGTCAAAAATTCACTTGGAAATTTCAATTCGCTCAAGTGATCTCATTTTTAGCTCGGATTAATCTCAAGTTTGTTGATCAGATCTAATTGAAACATGTTTTACCTTATAAGAAAAAAGTACGGTTAACTTCGGAGAGCTGGGCAGTGGGCCTCATTACCTGCTGGGCTTTATTACCTTCAGGTACCTTTATATGTTTTTTCCTGTGCAAATTGATTTGCAATCAATTGCGGAAGTTACAAGGTTTTAATGACCCTTCTAAGTCCTCGGCATTGCAATGCCATCATTCTTTCTTCTAGCACTTCAACATAACTGTTCAATGAAACTCTATGAACATTTTAACAATTATTCAATTTCAGTAATTTTTATATAACTTGTTTTGACAATCAAGATGCACACAGAAGAAAGAAGTGAAAACAATTACACAAAACGGCAGAAGATGCACTTAGTAAATTTCAGATCTTACTTTGCTAAATTTTAGTCACTCGTCTTCGAATCCCTATTACCTGCTTAATATGGAGCAAAATAAAATAGAGTAGACTTCATATATTTTTGTATAAAGTACAGATAGACGATCATGATTTTTCTGCAAAAACACTTGCAGAAATCTAGAATCAACTTTTAATCGTATATTTTGGAACCTAACGATTAAATACAAAGCACTATCTGAGCATAGACTCTTTATTTAGTATACTAGAAACAGACGCGTCGAGAAAGAGAAGAGGAACGAAGAAAAAAAGTTTGCTCTTATTGCAAAGTTTTTATGCAGTCACGCGTATTCGACTAGTTTGATTGGACATATTTTTAGCGCGAGTGAACAGAGAAGAAAAAAGTCACGCTGATTGGACAAATTGACATATTCTAGAAAAATGAACCATGAAGAAAAACAGACAAAACTGTGAATTTCCAGTTTACGAATTAAGAGTCTATGATCTGAGGATATCTTCATTGCCTGTTTAATCGTTTACCTCCTTTCGGCCTAAAGGCTACCAGCGTGGAAGCCTAGGGAAGAACCACCAGAAAGGACTACTTAAAACAAACAATGCGGAAAAGCTAATCTCCCACACGATTCGAACCTGCAGCCTTTGGATTCTAGTGGCTTTTTTTAGGTTTCAGCGCAGGAGGCCTTTAGGCCAGAAACACGCTAATGACTTAACATTAAAACTCTGGCATACAAATGTCAAAACATCATATTTAAATTATTATCAACATCACAGTAAAAGCAAGTTGCTGGGTTCAAATAGCCAAAATTAAACATGCAAAGAGACATATTCTATAGCTCAAGTGGTACAGCAGTGGACCGGTTATCAAAACGTTGCAGTTTCGAATCCTGAGGGAGGACACCTTTTTCGCATTGCTTGTTTTAAGTAGTCGCCGTTCTGGTGGCTCTTCCCAAGGCTTCCGTGCTCGTAGCCTTTAGACCAGAATCACGCAAACGATTCATCGTCTGTTCCGAAAGCTTTTAAACAACGGGAAGGGACGGTTGACCAGGACGAGGTACTGGTCGTTGTAAACTTAGCTAAAGGTGCTGGTCGTTGTTAACTACCGGTTGACCAGTATGAAGTACTGGTCGTTGTTAACTTAGCTAAAGGGGGTTTAACTTAGTCTTAGCTAAAAATCACTGGTCAACCGAAAGGGCCGATTGACCAGTGCGAGGCCAGGCACGGTTACGCCACCCATTAAACAACAGTAAGGGCCGGTTACGCCACCCATTGACTACCTACGTAAGCGTGCTTAGCCTCGCACTGGTCACTACCCACTCTTTTTCTTCATAATCAATCATGCGAACAACTACTCCAGTCGTTAAATTTACTTACATCTTGCGTGCCTGCATGTGTATGTTGATGAGTGTGATTGATTAGGCCTACATTGTGCATATTTCAACTGGTGTGGCAGGTGTAAAAACCACGCGAATAAAAATCCCTTGTTTTGTCTTTAGCATCCTCCACATGTCTTAACGTCTGACGTTGTGTCGCTACTTCCTTTTCTGACTCTACGTGTTATTATTGTGTTAGTATCCATTCGCTATTATTGTGGCGGTCAAGAACAAAAAATAACGAAATGATTAAATGAGTGTCGATTTGACAAAGAATTTTAGCTTCCTTAACCTTTAACAAGTCGAAATGGGTCATTTTGACCCATGAAGGTACACTTTTTGCTGTAATTATGTCGCTGTTGCTGGAAATTGCCTATTCTTTCTGGTAGCTGACTTTTTTGGAGGGATAAAGTTGTGATAGGGTTGGTAAGCTTTTTGGGTTAGTGGTTGCCTGGTGAGCAGGGATTTGTTTTTCATTTGGGTCATTTTGACCCAATTCGACACTTAATGTTACATTAATCGTTTTTCAGTGTTTTTAGATTTTATGCTTTAAAATGGCTACTAAACGTATAATAGATGTGTTGGAGGCTTTGGAGCATAATTCAGATGAATCTGATGTCGAAATCGAATATAGTGATTCTGAATGCGAGGAAGAAGTGGTTGAGGAAAGTGAGCATGATTCCGAATCCGAGCAAGAGGGATCGCTTTCCGATGAAAATAACGAAAGTGATGCTGATGAAGATTTGGAAGAACGCATTTTACTTGCAAAGTCAGGAATTGAATGGAAAGAAACTCCCTTTCGGGCCAATGTGCGGCGTAGCTCCAGAAACATTGTAACAGAAAAATCTGGACCACTTGGTGCTGCAAAAAACTGTAAAACTCCTTTAGACATATTCAGCCACTTTATGCCCCCATCTTTAATAACTAAAATTACTGATCATACAAATCAAAAAATTGAGAAGATCAGGGAACGGTATGGGTCCAGTTATGATGCTGCTAAAACAACTAATTCAGAACTTTTGGCTGTTTTGGGAATTTTAATTATTTCTGGAGCACAGCAAGCTTCTTGTCATGACATTCAAGATCTCTGGAAATCCGATGGAACTGGAATGGACTTGTTGCGATCTGTAATGTCTTATAAGCGCTTCAAATTTCTGTTGTGTCAAATGCGTTTTGATGATAGCACTACAAGAGAAGAGAGGCGCTCTACCGATCGTCTGGCTCCAATTCGAGATATTTTTGAAAGCGTGGTAGCCTCTTTCCGTCAAATGTACAGTCCTACAGAGTTTGTGACCCTTGATGAAGCTCTGGAACCCTTTAGAGGCAGGTGTGGATTTGTTCAATACCTGCCAAAGAAACCAGCTAAATATGGTTTAAAGCTACAGTGTTTATGTGACGTCAATACGAATTACACATGCAACATGGAAGTGTATGCTGGAAAACAACCAGATGGTCCCTTTCAGCTTTCAAATAAACCGCATGACATCACAATGCGTCTGACTGCACCCATCTTTGGTACCGGCCGCAACTTGACAACAGACAATTGGTATACAAGTGTCCCACTGGCTGAAGATCTCTTGAAAAATAAAATAACTCTCGTTGGAACAATGAAGAAAAACAAACCGGATATTCCACCAAAAATGAGACCGCAGAAAGATCGGGAAGTTTTCACCTCTAAATTTGGATTCCGAAAAGATATGATGATAGCTTCCTATGTACCGAAACAAAAAAAGGCAGTTATTATGCTATCCACAATGCATTCGGATGCAAGCATCGACGAAACGACTGGAGACAAGCAAAAGCCTTCAGTTGTGACATTTTACAATTCCACTAAAGGTGGTGTGGACACCGCAGACAAAAAATGCGCGGCTACATCTTGCTCCAGACGCACAAACCGCTGGCCGATGTCTTTATTCTATTCTCTCATCAACAAAGTTTGCTTGAATTCGTTCGTGATATACGTTTGGAATAACGAAACGGATGGCCTACGATTACGGCGAGAATTTTTGAGATCCCTTGGAGAAGAGCTTTGGCGAAAACAACATGAAATACGCTTTCAAAATAGAACTGGAATACAGAGGGGTTTGCAAAACACTATTGCGACCTGTGCAGCGAGCTTGGGAATCAATGTTGCGATGATCACTGAGCCTGATTGTTCTGAGGAAAGTGCTCCTAAACGTGTACGAAGGGTTCGATGTGCATTCTGCAAAGACAGAAAGGCAAACACCTACTGCTCCCAATGTTCAAAGCCAGTCTGCAAGCAACAAATGGGACCACCAACTTGCAAGAACTGCATTGAGTAAAGTACGTCATACCATAAACTATCATGAAAATTGTCATGATAAGTATTTTTTTTTCTTGTGTATTTCATAAAAACTTTCTCTTCAATACAATATTGCTGTTTTAACGAATGCTATTTGATGCAGGGTTAAGATAGAAAGCTATGGGTCAAAATGACCCATTTCGACTTTTAGTGTGAGAAAAATATTTCGACTTGATAAAGGTTAAAAAACGTAACCACACAGCTACTAATTAGGTCAAGAACATCATTTTCTCCATTTTAGACAATGAAAAAACATTTAAGTACATATTCATAAAAAAAAAATTTAACTTTCGTGCGCTGATATTTCCAGCGCTCAGCACATCTATGTAAGTACCACACAATCACAAAATCAGAAGTATCAATGTAAATATCCGAAGTCTTCCAAAGTTTTTTGTTTACCAACTACACCAAAGACCCTCAACAATCAACATCTACTGCCCTTTTAAAGAGATACTGCTCGAAATCGGTTTTATTGAAGAAACGAGAGTAATAAAGAAGTGCCCCAATTATTTTTCCAACATTTCCTTGATTCCCGAAATACGATTTAATCCGTTTGACTCCGCACCATTGACAACCCTGCATTTTGCAATTTTGTAACATCACAAAAGGCAGATTTTTCAAAAGTTTTTGCAGACTAGGAAGCGGGATGTTCGATGAGGAAGAAAATAGCCTAGGATGCTACTGTAGCCACCGATTTCAATTCAAACTAAATTCATCAGTGACATTATAAGAGTGATACAATCTTCTGTATCAAATTCAGACCAGTTTTAAGCCAATGAATGATCAAAAATTTGAAGCCAAAAACGATTATAGTGTAGATCAGTACAGTTAGCCTAGGTCTACAGATATCAGTAGCAGTAGCCAAGTTTTCATATTTGGTTAGGCTACTCACTACTACCAGTTGGTAATCGCATTTCTTAATCTGCGAGAACTTTTCCAATTCTACCTTTTGTGATGTCACAAAATTGCGAAATGCACGGTTGCCAATGGTAAGCAGTCAAACGGGTTATATCTTATTTTCACGAATAAGGGAAATTGTGGAAATAGGTTTGGGGTGTCTCTTTATTACCTCAAGTAGTTTTCTTTTCTTCAATAAAACCGATTTCGAGCAGTACCTCTAGCGCACGAATATTATTTGTTAATTTCAGATAAAAATGGTCTAAGACATTGGTTCTCAATCGCGGCTCTTGATGATTATACTTTCTGCGGCTCTCATTAAACTTTGCAAAATTATTTATTTTTAATTTCAAATGTTTTGCACTGTCTATGTAAACTTTAATAAACCCTTCTTCACTTCAATAGTAAAACCAATACCAACCAGGCAATAAATTTATTCAAATTTCTTATCATTTGGTTAGGAGCATCCATTTACCCAACGCTGACGAGAAGAATATTGCACAGTTCTACTTGGGAGTAATTGGATGTTAATGGTAGTATTAGATTGGTTTAAGCTTTGTTCCCATTCCCCATTTGGAGCTCTATTCTGATTTATACAGATAGGAAAGAAGAGAGTTCTAACCCAATCTTTCGATATAAGTTGTAGGGCTAAAGTTGAAAAATATTGTAGGCAGTGGCAAAGCCAAGGAGTCCAATAAAAAGCAGAAGCCTCCCTTCAGCTAAGTCACTTTAAAAATTTAATCCTAATATGCATGCTTTTAAAGGTGTTTTTACTTAATAAGAATTAAGGACGCTGAAGGGGTTAAGCAATTCAATTTTGTCAAAGGGTTTGCAAATCTTGGCAATTAATTACTTATTTCAAATGGCTCTACAAACGTCCAAAATGTCATCTAAATTGCCTCAAAATGGTCATTTTATTCAAAAATTCACTGAAATCGCCCAGCAGGCTGAGAGCTCCGCTCCCAACCCCATGTCCGCGTGAAAAGCAAATACTATAGCTTTGAGTTCAAGTTCCCTACCCCTTAGCGAAATTCCGTTACGTACCTACGGCTAATGCTGTAATATCGACCTCTGTTTCTTCATAATTTTGTGATATTTTAGTTTTTGCATTTAGCTTAGTACAGTGTCTTGATGAAGCCAGCTACTATGGGCAGTTGCAAAAAGCTTAAAAACCTGCATCAGTAGTTCAAAGCTTATCAAAATTTTTTGGTTGTTTGATTACCGCTCCTTACAACTCCGAGGCTTGGAACCCAACAACGTAACCCGAAAAAAACTTTGGGACAGACGAGCAGATCTGTGAACAGACGTAGTTAGTTCTCAGTTTTAATTTTAATAATGTCACTGCTCAATATATAAAGAAATACAAGGAAAATTGTTAGTTTAGCTGGGGCAAGTTCAGTGGTAAACTAGACCATTCTTCTTGATAATCTGTACAAATTTACAGGATGGGCTAAGGTTAATGTTATGAGCAAAAGTGCGGCAATATTAACCACTAAAAAGTTACCGTGAAAATAATGTATCGCAACATAAAAGAGAGGAAATTGAAGAGCAGTTAAAAGTCCTAGAAGGCAAGTAATCAGCCCGAATAAGGTACCGAAATGCTGCATTGGAAAACATTGAAGAATTAGCAACGTAAAATTTGAGGGAGCAAAAGTATTTACAATCACAACCATGACGTAAGATGCTGGTTGAAGTCTTGCGTTGTCGATTAAAGCAAAAACAGAATAAGCTACTGAGGCAGAGCTGCAAATTAAGCAAATGATAGTTAGAGCTCTCAGTTTCGCTTGCGCAGTGGTCAAGGAGGTTTTCTTTTCGCAATACTGAAAAATCGAGTCGTACATTGCTCCATTCAGCAGCGCAAACAAAAACGCTGACAACTGAATATAACCAAACAAGTTAATATCATAACTCGCTAAGGAAGGGTTATCGGGTAGCAAGAATTTGAGACGAGCGTTTAAATCCTCAACAAACAGACTTGTACGAAAACATTGAACTAAATAAGAAAACGACCCTAAAATAAACAATGAAGTTAACAAAGAATCTTTAAGCGGGGTCTTTGTAGTTTCGCAATCATTGTCCAACTCTACGTCATTGTTTTCAACATCCAGATTCGGTCCTGACGTTTCGTTAAGGTTGCTGTTGCCTAGCAGCAGTTGGGTTTCGTCAGAGTTCGTTTCGCATTTGTCTTCCATATGCACTTTGGTGCAAGAGCATTCACAATTTTCCTTGATTCCGTACGAAAAATCATGCGGCACATCGTATGGAATATTGAGTTTAGGCATTAAGAAATAAGTCCGCAACAATAAAAGCACTCCAAAAAAGGCCAAAACTAAGAAAATTGCCATCAAGCCGATGTCGTTCTGGTATGCAGCTTTAGCCACTGTGAAAACTATGACACCAGCCGACGAAGCTCCATTTAAAATGTTGACGATTGTTCCACGAAACTTTGGAAAGAAATTGGCAGTTTGTACTTCTGTGATATAAATGAAGTAGCCATTTGTTGTAATTAAGAGTATTGCTGGATAAAGAATCCATGAAATTTTTGGGGTGGAAAAAGCAATGGCCAAGCAGCTTATGACGAATAATGTTACAGATAGGTTTCTCAAAACCAACGTACCATACCGATCAAACAACACACCTCCTCCTAATGCTGCAATTGGGGCTACAACAATAGCAATTGTAAATACAAGTTCCAAGTTGTATTCCTGACTGTGACAAAGTTTGTTGTTCAAGTCTTGACTTGCGTTTTGAACATTGGAAGACAAGTTGCATCCAGAAGAGAAATAGTGATCGTGAGTGAGCATGTAATCAAGTGCGCTCCATCCACCAATGATTCCAACGATACATAACGCTTCAAGAACTGAAGTTATAAGAGTCAAATACTTTTGAACAGCTTTGGCCATTGCTACAATTTAAATTAAGCCCAAATGGTAATTTAAAAATGTGCTTATCTGTAAAAAATATAACAGTTTAGAAAAAAATTAAATGAATGTTGAGAAATGACAAAGCAACCAGAAAGATGATGGATTTCTTGAAAAAGGATACCGCTAGATAGAAGACTAGAAAATCATATTTCCAAGTCTTGTCAATTGAACGGGAAGAAGGCCTAATAAATGGGCCATAACACCAGAGTCTGAACAAATACCGTGATCCAATGTCTCACTTCTGGCAAAGCTGTATGACGTTTACAGAAAACTTTTCGTTTATTTATAAAAACTATGTCCACTTTCTAAACGAAGAAGATCAAAGATAACTTTTTTTAATTTAAGGCGAAGGACATTCATTCCACGAGAGCTAGCAAAAATATCTGGCAAATAATGGTCGAAATCACCGCAAGATTTTTCCCGCCAATCCTGCGTAATACGTTAAAGCGTTGACAAAGCTTTCGAATATAAAGTTGTCGAGGTCATTCCGAATCATGATGCTTCTCAAATCACTGAGAATTGCCACTTCCAAAGCGAGTTGCTTATTAAAGGTTTAACAACTCCTAAATGGCCTGAAAGAAAGCTAGTGGAGGGGCCTATATCTTTTACCACAAGACAAACATAATGGCTGAAAAAATATCTTGAATAATTCTACTGCGTCATCTTCTTAATAGGTTTCGGTCTACAGCTTTGCAAGATAATCAAAAAGCAAAATGGACCAACTCGTCGTCCAACAAAACCTAAAACTCAATGGCCCTGCATAGATCCACTTAGCTTAGAAGGAAGCAGTGTTGCAAGTTTAGTCTTTGCAATCGCAAAATTCTAGGCAGTTTTCAATACCGCATAAATCTAAAAACTGATCATGCTATTGACAAATAGTTGTTTCTGAACTGCTAAATGATTATCTACATTCTAAAGCTTAATGAAATTCGAACTTGTAGCATTAAAATGACTCATGAACAGCATATAAAAGGCAACAACCGTTTTTGTTCTTCAGTTGCGATATACGTGTACCGTCCTCAACAAGGAATGATTAATTTGTTGCCTTTTCCATAACGTGACTTAGCGATGCATGTAAAAGCGAGGTCATTTATTTAAAAGTCAATGCCATACTTATATACCCGTTTCCATGTCCCAGTTATGGCTAAGCTTTATGACGTTTATAGGAGAAAAGTTTTGGCTTATTAAAGTTACGTCCATCTATGAAGATTACAAAGCATTAGCCATGAAGTGAGACAGGTACATGGAAACGCACCATAGGCTAAATAGCCTCAGAAAAGTGCACTACTTATTTTGGGGTTCCCGAGAAACTCGCACAAAAACTTGATCTTCCAATCAGAGAACAAAAAACGGATGAAACAATTGAAAGTGGAAAGACAAAAAAGGGTTACACATCACACAAGTGGGAGCATTTTCATGAGCGATTTTTTCTTTAGGTAAAGAAGTCATGCACTGAATCGAGATAACCCTTCTCCACATAAAAAAAGGCTTGTAGTAAATTTTTTTATGAGATACTGTTCAAGATTGGTTTTATTAAAGAAATAAGAACCACTTGAGGTAATAAAGAGGAGCCCCAAACCTTGTTCCACTATTCCCCTCATGCGTGAAAATAGATTAAATCCGTTTGACTCTGTACCATTGGCAACCCCGGTTTTCGAAATTTCGCGACAGTAGAAAAGGATGGCTTTGCAAAATTTCTTGCAGAATAAGCAACGCAATGTTTGATTATCAAAAATACTTGATTATACGGAGTCAAAGGCATCAAATTTATTTTGGCGGATAAGTGGAATAGTGGAACAAGGTTTGGGGCACTTTTTATGTTACCTCAAGTACTCTCATTTCTTCAATAAAACTGATTTCGAGAAGTATCCCTTTTAATCAAGAAATGGATTGAAGCCATTATAGATCGATGAAAGATCACCAACAACAAAGTAAAGCAAACCTGGGATCGAAACACCATAGAAAGCTGTTGTGGTCCAAGAAGACAAGTTACTAAACTCTAAAACCTCAAAACGTTTTCATGAAAATAGAAAAGCAACAAACAGCACGTTTACGCCTCTAACAAAGAAAATTCTGGGCAACCTTAAAGTCCGCCGCAGTCATAAACGAGAGAAGTTTCGGTCAACTCCAGTCTTTTCTAAAACGGCAATTTTTATTTTAAGAATCGACATAAGCAATGCACAAAACACAATACAAAAGTAAAATAAAATAATAAAATCAAAGCAAAACCAAGCAAACTTTTACGCAACATATCAAACATTTATTTACACATCATTCACATCAAAATACTAAAACGTTTTCGGATTAACATAAACCCCTCATCGGGATCTAAATTACAATATAACACTTGGTATGACGAGCCCTCTTTCTTTCTTTCCAATCAAAAAAAATAACATAATGGCCCAGTGAAATACGATCACATTATTCAACTTAAAATTTTTATAGTTTATTCGTAGTTGAGATAAAAGTCAGCAACTTAAATGTTACACAAAACCCTTACACTTAATAATAAAGCAAACCTAGGAGGATATCTGTATCCTTGAAGTGCGACATACGCAATGAGGAAGACATGCTTTGAAAACTATGCTAGCAGAGGGTACAAAACCGAATTTCGCAACGTGTGTTTTGGTACCAGTTTATGTACAATAATTGTACACTGTACAATTAGAAGATCATACAAAATGAAAAAATTTTTGGAGTCTTTCAAACTACCTTTGATAGAATTTACCGCAAAACCTCTATTTCAGCGCCGCCTCTAATCGAACGCCACTAAAAAAAAGATTAAAAAATAGAGCGCCACCCTCTAAATGAACGCCATCTCTAATAGACCGCCACCTTGGCATTCATTATGCTGACTAGTAATCAAAGGTTTCCTACATCACTGGTTTCTTACATCACAGCGCGGACCAATGCCGACATTACCGGTGAACGTGAAATCATTCAACAACTCGGCGTTGATGCGGAAGGTGTTGAAAATGGCGAGGACGGCTACAAAAGCGACCTGCCTCTTGATTTTCACCAGTGAATTTTTGATTACTTACCAGTAAATGTGTTACGTTTGATATTTTTTCTTTTCATTAACTAAATTTATCTTCCCAAAATTCTGACCAGCTAGTCGAAAAATAGAGCTCCACCCTCTAATTGAACACCATCAAATAGAACTATAGAGAATCTAATAGAACGTCACTATAGAGAAAGGGTTGAAAAATAAAGCGACAAGGCGCTCAAATGGAGGATTTACTGTAGTTAAAATATTATTTTCTAGATTTTCGAAACAAATTAATGGGGTGGGTAAAAGTAAGTATTATCAGAACAAGTGCAATGATATTAACCACTAAGAAATTACCGTGAAAGTAATGTATAGCGACATAGAAAAGAGGAAACTGCACAGCAGTCAGAATTCCATTAAGGCAAGCCACCAGCCCGTAAAGGGTGCCAAAATGCAGCATGGGAAAACACTGAATAAGCAACATATCGAAATTAGATCTTGCAAAAGTGCTTACTATCACAACCATGACATACGATGCTGGTTGAAGACTAGGGTTGTTAATCAAGGCAAAAACAGAGTAGGCGGTCGAGGCGGAACTACAAATAAAGCAAACGACAGCAAGCGCCCTCAACTTGGATTGAGTCGGGGTTAAGGAAGTGTATTTTTTACAGAACTGAAAAACCAAATCGTTGATTACTCCATTCAGCAGCGCAAAGAAAAACGCTGACAACTGAATGTAGCCAAACAAGCTAATATCATAACTCACTAACGAAGGGTTCTGAGGAAGCATAAATTTAAGTTGAGCATTTAAATCTTCGACAAAGAGAGTGGCGCGGAAAAAACTGTACGATGACAGAATAAGACCCCAGTATGTACAAAGACGTCAGAGTAGAGTCTTTAAGAGAAGGTTCATCATCGTTGACATCATCGTTGTCGTTGCTTGCATCGCTTCTGTCAAGTTCAGAAAGGTCGTTAAGGTTTCTGATGTGAAGCAAATGGGTTTCTTCTGTGTTAGCTTCATTTTTCAATTCCAAGCACTTTGGGCTACTACAGTCACAATTTTCTTTGGCTCCATAAGAAAAATCGTCTGGTACATCATATGGAATGATGCCTTTGGGCATCAGGAAATAAGTCCGCAACAATATAAGCACACCAAAAGAAGCCAGAAATAAGAAAATAGCCATCAAGCTGATGCCATTTTCGTAAGCAGCTTTTGCTATTGTCAATACTACCATACTTGCAGATGCAGCGCCGTTAATAAGATTTAAACCGACGGCACGGAAATTGGGAAAGAAATTCGCAGTTTGAAGTTCAGAGAGATGGATAAACATTCCACTTGTGCCTAGTAAAAGCACTCCTGGATAAAGAATCGAAGAAATCTTTGGGTAAGAAAAAGCAATGGCCAAGCAGCTTATGACAAAGATCAAATCAGCTAGATTCCTTAAAACCGAAGTTCCACATCGATCAAGCAAGACTCCAGCACCCAAAGTTGCAATTGGAGCTGCAACAATAGATATTGTAAATACAAGTTCCAGGTTGTATTCCTGACTATGACAAAGCTTCCTGGAAGAGTCATGACTAGCAGTTGAGTTGGTGTTTTTATCCGTGGTGGAAAAATTGCATCCGGAAGAAAAGTAGTCTTGTTGTGTGAGCACATAATCAAGCGCGCTCCATCCACCAATTATTCCAGCAACAAAAAAAGTCTCAATCACAGCTGTTATAAGTGTCAAATATTTTTGAATAGATTTAGCCATAGCTTCATTCAGTATCAAAGCGTTATTTTACGCATATAACAGCAAATAACCATAGCTTCGTTCAGTATCAAAGCGTTATTTTATGCATATAACAGCAAATAGTTCTTTTTTCTGCAATGTAAAGGAAATAACAGCGAATTGACAGCTCGACCCAGAAAGCGTCTGTACATTATAGTGTAGAGCACCTAGAACACTGACGAGCATAAACTACACGCAGCTACCAGATCATATGAGTGTGAAGTATCGAATACTTGTTTTCATAACACTGCAACTCAGTTCTCACTCTACAGTTGCTACTTTTCTGTTTTTTCAGAAGTCAGTGAAAGTTTGCATTTTCCATTTCAGCACACAAAATAAGAATCTATTTCTTACTTACAGATCTTTAGTTTATAATGAACTAAATTTTAAAGTTGAACCATTCTCCAAAATGCTAATATTTGCTTTGGAAAGCATATTAATTATTTTGTATTCTGCAAAATTTTACCTGCCAAACTAAAAAGGTCGCGTCTAGTACATATACAACGAAAAGCTTAGTAGTTTCATTGTACACACGAAAAGCATTGATTAATAGCCTATTTATCATATGTTCATAACAATACCGTGAGGTAATTATTATATGCAAAATAAAACGTTCTTGATTGCATCAGTTAGGGATCAGTGACGTGCGGTGAGGCTTTTGGTTGGTGAGGCACAATTTTTTTTCACACTCATGTTCGCAAAAAATTATTTAAGACAATAAATGACAAGCAAATAATTGTTTTTATAGACATTCAGGGCCGCCGAGAAGGGGCCCAGGGGGGAGAACAACCCCGGGGCCCATGGACTTTAGGGGGCCCATGCGCTTCAGGAAGGCCGTCGGCTTCAGCGGGCCCATGAGCTCGAGAGGGGGCCCATCAAAATGACACTGAGAAATCAGCATGTGAAGCCTGAAGACCTTTTTTTTTTTTTTTTTTTTTTTTTTTTGGAGAACACCTAATTTCGACCGGAAAAACCGTTAGAATTTCGGTGAAAACCTTTTTTGTTTTTTTTGGAGATCACATCATTTTTCGGACCAAACTGACCGGAAATCCGTCATATTTGAGCTGGCCCCCGGCCCACCTTTGGGCCCCGGGCCCACTTTTGGTCCCCGGCGGCACTGCAGCCATTAAACAAAAACCAAATTTGTAGTTTGAGTCACTTACTATCAAGCAAACAGGACAGCGAAAGACCTGTTTCTGGTCATCGAGTCAAGCTGCCCTTATAACTAATTTATTATTGTAATTATTATAAGTTTTTTTGAGGGGGTAGCTTTTTTTTAACCTTTTTAAAACAGACAAGAAACAAAAGTAAGGATTCAACCAAAAACAGCAGTTAGCATAAGAAAAGAGCACACTTACGCTTACCTCGAGTTTATCAAGACTGTAAGTACTTCAGTAATTACCAGTGGTGGTCATTGACTTGGGGGGGCCCCGGGCAAGGAGACAAAAAATGGGCCCCTCTTAACCAACACCTAATGCTACTGAAATCGTGTAGGGTCAGCGCTGCCAGGTTGGTACTTAGCACAAGCCTGTCCCCCCAAAAAAGTTCTTACTTAACCGATGAAGGCATGTAGCCTACCATCAGTTTTAGCCAATCTGAGGGTGAGCACAACCAAAAACTCTCACAACTAGCAGATTAGGATCTGAAAAAGTGAAAGTGAAGTGAATATTAGTCAACTGCTCATACTCACTGAGCCGAAGAACCGTGGCAAATACCATACATATCTAGCTGCGTCATAACTCTAATGAGTTCAACTTATGATGGACTTCCAATTCTCAAAATTTTGGATTTTTGTGTTTTTGGTATACTATCAAGCATAGATACACTAAATTGATTCATCACAAATCATAGAACTTTGCAAAAACTTCTTATGTGTTATGCACATACAGTCTATTCTTTCTTATACTTAAATCTCAACAAAAAAATATTTGTAGTTAGCACAGCAGTTAGCACATTAAACTTTGTAGATCTATGATATGGTAGCATGTAAAACAAGACTTTGGCTATGCTACCCGCGATTGTGGCATACTGGCATTCAAGAGTGAAAAGCAGTGTCATAACATGTTACTTATTAGGCCTACCCATACATGCTCAATACCATAAAACTAGGCATTTTTAGTGGAAAGTTTCAAGTGGTAAGCAGTAAACACTTTATTTTACTGTACAGAATGTACACTCAAACGTAATGTCATATTTCAACTTGACAACAGCCAACAATCAACAGACACTCAAACTGGGTGACATGCAAAATCTAAATACAAATTTTGAAGTTACAGTACCGTGTAGTAATAACACTTTGAAAACTTAGCACCTAACTGGCTGCCTTGCAACTTAAAAAGCGGACAGGAAAGCATTTGGAGACTTAATATACGAGCAGTGAATACTTTAATCTTAATATACACTCAAACTGAGAGGGAGGTGCATAATAAATACTAACTGATTTCTACTACATGGAATAAAAACTAAAATAGTGCAATGGGCAAAAATTAGACAGAAGTCACAAGTACACGATCTAGCTCATCATGAATTAGAGCTAACCAAGAACTTACTTCATTGCACCCTCAATCCCATTTTGCATCTTGGCTAGTAATATGGTACTAGCGTTTCTCAAAAAATAAACTAATATAATAATTACATACCCATAAAAAAACAGAAAGTACAGTAGACTGTAGCAGAGTCTACACTAGATTATAGTAGTCTTAATGTGTTAACATACTGAACATCAGAAATTTAAATGTTTTTGACATAGCACATCTTATTGTGCTTCCCAAAAGCAAAAAAAACAAAAAAACAGCTCTTGCAAGAAACTAAAAATAAGGTCAAAAAGATACTAATAACTAAGACAGAAACTAAAAAATAAAAAGTTAAAACTGACAGTGGGGAATACTAAAAAAAGTACAGCTTTAGGCCTACAAAACTGAACATTGGAAAAATTGCTCAAGCTGAAGAGATTTAGTCCTATATCACACGTTGTACAGCACAAACAAAACATTTCTAAAATGCGGTTATCTGCTAAGCTGATAGCATCAGTTAAGCACTGTAGATATCTACATCCATTTCCAAAAGCAGTCTTATATGCAGCAGCTACGTAAATATCCTTGTAGAGAGCACCACCACAATAACGATAGGCAACTTTGCTGCTTTTATATGTTCTTCACGGCTGTAAATTGCAAAACTGTACTTACAGACTAAAGCTCTTGTACAAGCAAAACTCTAAACATATAAACATACTGGTAGGCTCCCATCTCATTCAGCAGTAATGGTGTGAAAGGATTTCTAAACCATGTAGGTCGGTAATATTGGTACTAAAATTAAGCAATAAGCCAATAATCGAATAAGCATACGAATCTTTTCAAGCAAACGTTGTTAACTCACACTGTGGCAAATATAGTTTGTTATGCAAATTCGCACCGGTATTTGTTTAATAAGAGTATAGCCAACCGGTTCTAAATAGCTTTGTAGATGTTGCTTGCTTTCGTTGTTGTATTAAATAGGCTATTACTATTACAACGTGACATTGCCTGTTAGTTTATCAGTAGATTTCCACGAACCATAAAACAAAAAACGCAGAACTAGCAGCATAGCATTATTCTCACAGAACACATGTGACTGACATTACCAAGGCTGTTTATGAGCTACGGTACCTTACCTACACTTATATTCATTATGTGATGTTACCCACTATTTACAGTATGTTTTTGCTTAAAGCACTGTGTCAAAAGGCTAGCATACTGCATACTGACAAACCATTAACTCTTGATCAGTTGCTCGACTGACCTACGGCTTGTACCATGTCCGTGAACGGATATCCAGTACCGATAACCTGCAAATGCTTTGGGATTGGCGTTTTTGGACACTTGAAGAGCCACCCTTTCACAAGTGTCCCTCAACAAAGAACTCTCTGCAAAAATCCCTCAGTAAAGAGCCCTTTGCAAAATGGAGTCCTGCTAGTGTAAGGAGCTCTTTGTAAAGAAACCATCCAAACAGGGCCCTCTGCAAAGGGGCCTTCCTCAAGAGGGCACCCTGCATTGAGCCTCTTCCTTAGCGGAAAAGAGCCCTTTGCAATAAGACTATCCAAAAAGCCCTCTCATGATCTCAAATGAGTCTTCTTCATAGGGCTCCCACAAAGGGGCCCTCTTCGTACTGCCCCCATAAATGGGCCCTCTGTATGTGCTTCCCATAAAAGGCCTTCCACAAAGGGGGCCCTTATTTGCAGAAGAATGTACAAATAAGGGCCCTTCCAAAAATGTCCTTCCAATAAGGGCCCTCTGTAAAGGCCCTCCAAACGTAGCCTCCAATGGGGCCCTCTACAAAGGCCCCCTAGTGCCTGAACCTTAATGTCAATACAAATAAAGGTTCTACAGTAAGCGTAAATGTGCTACAAAAATTTGGGAAGATATGTTACGTTAACTTTTTGGGGGGGCCCCTGTAGCGCGCAAAATAAAGTGGGGGGGCCCCGGGCAACCGCCCGGCTTGCCCATGCTAATGACCACCACTGGTAATTACTTAGCATGGACAATTTTATTTGTTTGTTAAATGAATATATTGGTAATTCTTCAAAAGTTGGTGAAATATTATTCCGTATTTTTACTCCAATGCACGACCAAGATCGTTGCCCGTTTCGAATTTTAGCTCGTTCCAAATAAAAATTGTCTGCAGTAATCGATCTCGTTTTATAATCATGAAGTTTGCTAGCATATTTAAAATAATTGTCGAAATTTTCAGGTTACTTGGAGTGATAATAAGAGTACATAAATTTAGCAATTTCTATAACTTCAAGTTCGGATAAAAAACTTAGTTTAGAAAGTCTCTCAGCTGTGAGACTAAATTTTCTTCCATTTTAGTTCATTTTCTCGTATTAAGTTGTTTTTACTCGGCCAGAAAAATAACTTGTTCAATTTCGCAATGAACAAAAGACTACAAAAAAACTGCTTAAACTTTTTCTCATTCTATGACGTCACAGGTGAGGCGCGCCGCAAAATCAGATTTAAAAGCATTATGCGTTGTCCGCAATTTGTTTGAGAAAAAAAGGCATACTTTTAGTTGTTCATTAAAATTTGCTTAGCTGAAGTGAGGCACAATTGACATTGCCTCACTTCGCATATTTGAAGCGATGCTCAGTGCACGCCGTAGTGATAGCAATATTACACCGAATAGTTTGGGCGTTTTAATGCGAAAGACATAAACATAAAAGCAGTGAATAGGCTACACAAAAAAAGTAAATATGACAAAAATTAATAAAGCTTTTGATAAATATTTTGATTTGTGTGAAACCATTTTATTTTAATTATATACCTTATTTTCGTTTTTCTTTGCACAATTCTACAGGTGAGGCACGGCCTCACCTGCCTCCCCTGACCGCACGTCCCTGTTAGGGATGTACAATTGTACATTGTACATATCGTACAGCAATTTCGAATACAAAACAAAGCAAACAAACATTGTATCTCACACAGCCAATTGAAAAAAAAAAACTCAAACAAACTTTGCCGCAAGATAGACTACATGTTTCAAGGCAAACCTATGTTGCAACATTATTAATTTTCTAAATTGTTCACTGAAGTTTTTATGGTTTGATTTGCTTTTCTTTGAAGTATTTTCAATCTTCCAATAACCGGAATAATTTCCTTTTTTCGGCCATTTTTGCAACTGCAAGGATAATACTAAGACATTGCTTAAAAGAAAACCACTATTGCGTTAGGTATTTCATAAAACCTCAGTTAACAATTAAAAAAATGAACTCATGCAGCCTGCAACAGTCTGTGGAAACGGTGAGTTATGCCTAAAAAACTAAACACCTTCATGCACCACGGCAGTTATAGATGTTGTAATCGCGATGAGTGAGTGATGCGACAGTTGCGAGTAGATACAGCAATCGCACCTGTATCGTCCTTCAAAGGTGCAAAACATAAATTAAGATTTAAAGATGTTTTTCTTCATACAAAAATAACGTTGGATTAAACAATATGTCCCACAAATAGCCTTTTTAACTAAAATAAAAGTTTTTACTTACTTTTCTATCTCGGGAAAGCTGCTGTAAACGAATAATATCAGCGCCAATGCAAGAAGGAAAATAGCAACAATTGCGACGATCGAACTTCGGGTTGAATCTTTCTTAGAATCTGCAAGCCAAAAAGCAACAAATAAACATATGAATGCGAAGTTACGGTACAGACCACCCCTTGTGATACACCGAAAACGCCATCCAGATAAAGTAATCACAACTACTTTGTGAACACCAGCACATTTGAAAACCAAAAGTTTAGAAGAAAAGTTTATGTTTTTTAAATTCCTTTTTCGCACTTTATATACCAAAAATGAATAACCAAACACGACAAAGAGAATTTGAAGGCAATCTCACCTTTTCTATACGATGCTTCATCAAGATATCCGTATAAAGTGCTCGGAACTCTAAATTTTGGAAGCGGGACGAGCGGTACAGGGAGATGTGAACTGTCCTGCGAAAAATGTCTCGTTCTATCACCTCGTTTTTGCTGAACATCTTTGGGAAGAGCGAGCTTTGTCTGTTTTTCTGATGTTGAAATCAGCTCCAACGTTTCTTGAAATCCTTCACGTAACGATGACTTGCGTGGAGTCTGCACGGAGCGACTTTCCTGTAGACTAATGGAGTTAAGGTAAGCTGGAAAAGAAACCGGAACGAAAGAATTGGACGATGTCGATTTCTTTTTCAAACGAAAAGGAGATCCGTTTAAGTTGTTGTCTTTTGCTACGGCCGCTGTTTGTTTTGGCTTGGTTCCCTGAAGCCAGTATCTAAAGTAATCCACTCCATCCAAAAAATTCGGAAAAACGGACCTATTTCTAAACCTTGTGGTTGGCAACAACGGATTTCTTTTACCCCACAACCACTGCTTTCCATCTTCCATTAACATAAGCTTGCCAATATTTCACCAGCATCCAAAGCCAACAAAACTTTCGAATCGTCAGCTTACAATCACTATCGGTATGCAGTAGGTAAGCTACGTTATCCAAATTAATACATTGATGAACAGTATCTAAAATACTGCAGAGTAGCCTACTCAATAAATGTGCTGCACTACCGAAGCTATGTACCAGCTTGCTAAAGTCAAAAATTCAAATTACAGTTATCTGAAACACCTATAACCTATGAGTAAATAAAATCTTATTCAAATGCTATTTGAACAAGACAATCTCTTGATGATCCCGTTTTGGTGAAACAGGTAGGTGTTTTAGTTTACTGCAATTTGAATTTTTGGCTTCAGCAAGCTGGTACGGAGTTTCGACATAAGATTACCCCCAGACGGTCCCGTGAGGGTGAAACAGGCTGTAGGGCTTCCTATCTCTAGAGTTTATTACAATTTAAATTTTTCTGCTCTGGATTTTTCATTGAGCACTCTTTCGATGGTGACGTCAACCCTCGCTTAATTGAAAGTAAAAAAAAAAACTCTTCACATTAATTGCACATTAGCCTATAATCGTTTGACCCTCTTTACAACTCCTAAGCATAGCTTAATTATATCCTAAGGCAAATGCATGTCACCAATGATTGCCATAAAAATTCCTTGATAACGTGCTTTTAATTCGGTCGGTTTGCACCGATTTAACTAATTGATTTAAGTGTTTGCAGTTTACACGAAAAGGTTACATAATGCAACTGAGTAGCAAGTTTATGCGGCAAGAATTCCAATGTATACTATTTGAGCCTAAGCAGATCGAGAAATGATAATTCTAATCTCTTTTGCAACCTCTGTCCTCGTTAAATAATACGTGATATTATAATGTGTCGTAGGCCTGTGCTTAGGGTAACTCATTTAGCCTAATATACTATATCGCATACGATTATCTCCTAATATCTTCGTATCTCTTAAGTGCTATAGATATGACTACTTAGACAGACACTGTCAGTTGAACTTCTGGTGTCTTAATGCAAAAAACATTACAAAAATGTTGCATCAAAGGAAGCAATCAATATGTGGACTTTAGCCAATCAATTACAAATTGGCATCGTTGTGTTTACTTTGCAGTATGCGAATCAATGCGAACTCGAAGCAAAGGTCACAAAACGGTGTCAATCGATTGGACTTTCGAACTTTTGTTTTATTTCGTAAATCAATCGTAGTATGTTGAATTGTTGACACATTCCTAAGCTTAGGAGCTGGTAACTTTCTTTGCTTTAAGTTCGAATTTAGGTCCATTAATAGCATATTATGTAGGAATTTAATAATGAGATAATAGTCAAGTACTTGCCTCGATTTCTGTTTTGAAACGATTCTGCTTAAGCTTTTGTGGCATGACCTGATTTTTCCATTTTCCAAATTTTTTATTATCATTTTTTGAGCGTGGGTGTTTTCTCTTTAGTTATATTTTCGTGTGCTTGTAATTTGCAGATATCATGTATTAACTCTAGCTTTAGAGATTATCATAAGTCATCATTTGGACTTCTCAAGAAACCTGCAGCGAAAAGATTATTCAAAGCTATTATTCATACGGAAATGATATCTTTCTTTTTGTCAAAATAAAAATCTAAACTGAATTGATTTTTTGTGTCTGCTGTTTACGTAATGCTTGATCAAAAATACAAATATTTAAGACGGCATTCAAGTCAAGTTTTTCAATGTTGACCAAAATGTTGGGAAAAACCTAAAATGCATTCTCACGAAATTTGAATTTTCTACGTCTTGCCGTTTTCAAGATATTGCGGTTCTAAGTAAACAATTTTCCTTTTACTTCAGCGTTCCCATTTTACCAATGTGGCAGGAGATCAACTTTTGGAAACTAGGGAGCTAATTTGCAATTCTGATCGTTTACTTTGTTTTGACAATAACACTATTAAAACCACTTATTAAGAGTAACAAACATGCAGAAACTTTTTGATAGTTTGTTTGTTGTTAGCAAGCCTGGCAAAATCTCTAAAGAAAAAAAGTCTTTCTATGAGGAAATCTAAATTGTCATATCTTGGGAACGGAAGGTCCTAGAAAGCTCAAGTGTAGTGAAGTTAGTATTCAGATCTGCCAAAAATTTTGGAGACAAAACCGAGCAAAAATATTTTCGACCTGAATGCCTTTTTAACATCATAATTACTAATTAGTTGAACACACCAATCTAGCTACGATTTAAACTTTTGATAACTTATACAACTACTACACATGCTTACTCAATGCATTCATTATGTAGTCTAGCCCTAGGATATGTTCGTATAATCTTGTGATTTTTAACAGGTCTGGTCAAAACATTTCCGCTCAACAATTCCGTTATTTCCATCAGTATGAGCTCAAAGTCCAAATTAATTAAAATTTGATACAATATTGCGAAATTAAAAGAAGGATTTAGTTGTTGAATATACAGGCACCCTAAATAATGCTAGTAGTCACTGAAGTTTAGGAAGGGGTAGAACACTTCGATTTTTGTGACCTGCGGCCAAAAAAATAGCTCAAAGTTTAGAGAACTTCTTTGGGTGACAAAAAGCGTGAAGAATCCTTGTTTGAAGGACGCCGTGTAAACTGCACGTTTGCAAATGTGCAATTTTTTTCGCCAATCAGCAGAAAACTAATCATTGTTTGATTTTTAAAAAATCTGCATATAAGATATTTTGTTTTTGCAACGTATACAATATTAAATTGCTTTGGAAATAAATACGACCCACAAACCTCTCAATTCGATGTTTATTCAACAAGTTAAAACTTTATATATTTGCGTACATAAATTATAAACAAACATAAACTGTATCTAAAAACAATAACTAAACCAACACGCGCAAGAACTAAAACATTTGGGTCATTCCATGCTTAATTCAAAATGACTTGTCACCATGCGTCACCAAACATGGATATTTGTTCTTAAACTTAAAGAGTACCACACAAAATAAAAAAAAAAATTTCGAGTACCTCAAGTGGTTTTCAAGTTATCGCAGTTTGAATTTTCGGCCTCCAGAGGGAGATTTTGCTCCCGAGTTTTGAAAATAGTGCTGTAATTCCATTTCTGAAGCAGTCTGATGCCTGAAATTTGCTACATGGAGGTTTTAGGGGTCAAGGAATTCATTTTTGATGTGAAAATTGCAAAAATATGACTGCTTCATGGTGAAAAATTGATTTTAAATTTTGACGAAAGGCCAACTTTGGGAGCAAATTTCGGGGTGTAGGCGCGTCGCTGCAACAAAAACTTTTTTTTCATCTATATCTACATTGCTCATAGTTTTTGAAACTATAACAGTTTTTTATTTATTTTTTATTGGAATATGAACTGGAAAAGGATTTTGTTTGGATAGTTAATTCTAATAAACCCACCATTGTAATGGTCGTATCGCTTTGAAAATTGTTGGGATTTTCTGAAAAAAGTTTGGGAGAGTAGGTAGTTGACTTGTTGTGTGAGGTAACTACAGTATAATTCAGGTATTGTAAATGGAAAAATCATTCTATCTATGTATCACCAATAGCTTGGTCAATCATGATACTGTACGTGGAGTTTTACTCAAAAGTTCAACATTAGTTCAGAGGCAATAATTTCTTGTCAAAGACCCAAAGCGGTAGCTAGTTCAAAGAATAACCTACTAATAGCATTTATCAACTGTCTAAAGTGTTAAGTTCCTATTTTGCAATAGCTGACAGGCTGACTATCTTGTAATGCTTGACAAGATTTATTGAAAAATAAAGCAGATACAGTTTAATAATATACCGGTATTTACAATACCTGTATTCCAAAGGAGCAGCCTTGTGAGTAGGTTTTTACCAGTTCTTATTGAGAATAGCCTTCTAATAGTTCTAAACTGCTTTTTAAAGTCTGTATTATCCTTCAGAAACTATTTTTAACAACATTATGAAGACTTCTAGCTCATAAATGCCTAAAGTTTTCAAGGAGCGGACCACATTACATTTTTTTTCCGACCTTTAACAAGCTGCACAATTCTTACAAAATGTTTGGATATTTATATCCCGAATACTGCTCATTGAAGTTTTGCATCATTGTCCTTATTTCAAATGAAATAATTTTTCAACCAGAGTTAATCTATATCAAAGATAAAATTTGTTTTATATTTGCCAAAAATTAAAGTTTGTTCAATTATTCGGAAGAACTTTTTCTAACACAACAAACACAGTCGTGTTTGTTACACAGCACCACCATATCCAGATTTTGTTAAAGGAGAGGCTTCAAAAAGATGACATTTTTCTATGTCAAACTTTCAACAGTATCTAGCGCCCAACAAGTTGAATAAACTGCTGTGTGTTTAAAATGCATCATGAACAACATAAGGCTTGTCTCCCAGATGCTAGGTGGTTTGTATCATTTTATGCAAAAAATAGTCTTTTTAACAATTCAGTTTGAACGCCATTTGCAAGAAATTTTCATTTTAGAGCCACTTCAAAGAATTGAATTACTAAAAAATTCATCCCCCCACTTATACTGTATAGGTCAAGTTCAAAACATGTTCAAAAGTTAGCTTATTTGGGTAAACCTTGAAATAACTTGGCTGAAGAGGAAGAATTCAGCCCACCTAAAGCCTTTTCGTCAATAGTTGAAGTACTAAACGCAGTTAGTACAAATTACAAGGTATACAGCTGTGATTGATCCTTATTTTAGAAATGCAAACTGTGTGGTTAAAATAAAAATTATTTAATCCAATGAAAGCAGTTATGGTACTCCGTAGCAGTGACCAGTGAAACGCAAATTTGCTACGTTTTAAAGTAATCGTAGCAACAATATTAAGCAAAAAATTCACAGAATTTATTGCAATTGTGATTAGAAGTAATGTAAAAAACTAGCGTCAGCAAATTTGACAAACAACAATTTTTTTGGTAAAAAAATTGCAAGCATCGAAAAACTTTAAAAGTAAATCTCGAGACAATCGCCAGCAGCAAAAGGTTGTTCAGGGCCACATATACGGCTGTGAGCCACATCTTAGGCAGCCCTGTTCTTAATAGAACGGTCGATGATAACATGAATTCATTTAGCCTGGAAGTATTTTGGAAGATAATTTATGCCACAAAACCACTTCCAGCAGAAATATTGAACTCAATAAACACATGTACAATAAAAAAGTAAAAACAACAATTACTCTTGAAGCATTATTATATTTTATTTGTTTTACATAAACCATAAGGAATGTTTCAATTTGTGGTTCTTTAAAATTGAAAACTACAAAACTTAACAGTTTGTTTCTTCCGTAAAAGTGGATCATCAGGGGTAAATCTAAACATATGTTTCGAATTGTTAAAAAAATTGTAATTTTGAATGTTTTAATACTTTGATAAACTGCTGTGAAATGGTTTAATGATATAACTTGCTTAGTGATTAATGTAAGCTTTGTTGGTAGCACACTCACAAAGTTGTATATCCGAAAGTTGTATAAATGCAAAAGTGTTGTTACTCATCTTTTTTGAACTTTAAGTGTTACTATGCTGAGAGACGTTGGAAATTAATCTGAAGTAAAATTGTAATGGTACAGGAAGGTCAGCAAAGAATTACAAATAGTTAAAATTAAAAAAACCCCGCTACAGGCTGTTTCCCCAGTAACGTTCATCTTTTTAGAACTTTCTGCATCATTAACAGGCTCTGGCCCATGTCAATTGAGCACTCTGGAAACTGGGAAGACAGTGTACAAGTTAAAGTGATACTGTATGCATCTATATCATAGTTGAGTCACACAACAATGCTTTTTTTTTAAGATTTCTGCCACTTTTCAAAGTAATACAATCATGAATATTGCAGATTTATTAAGAACTAACTAGCCAAACAAAATCCTTTTCCAGTTCATATGCCAATAAAAGTAAATAAAAAAACTGTTATAGTTTCAAAAACTATGAGCAATTTAGATATAGATGAAAAAAAATTACCCCGAAATTTGCCCCCAAAGTTGGGCTTTCGTCAAAATTTAAAATCAATTTTTCACCATGAAGCAGTCATATTTTTGCAATTTTGATATCAAAAATGAATTCCTTGACCCCAAAAACCTCCATGTAGCAAATTTCAGGCATCAGACTGCTTCAGAAATGGAATTATAGCACTATTTTCAAAATTCAGGAGCAAAATCTCCCTCTAGAGGCCAAAAATTCAAACTGCGATAACTTAAAAACCACTAGAGATATTCAACAAAAAAATTTTTTGTTCGTTATCATTTCTTGACACCTTTAGCCTAAAAAACAAATTTGTAATATACCAAACACATGGTTACAAAAAATTTAAAAAAATTTTGAATTAAGCATGGAATGACCCATTTATCACAGCAATAAACACCGATTCCATATCAGACGCTTGATTAAGTGATTAAAAATTTAGTCAATGAAATGCGATAAATTAACAAATAATATGACAATTGTATTGATAACTTCATAATTCACATATTATGTAATTGTACTTATGCTTTTAAATTCGGGTCACAAATGCCTAAAATAGTGTTAAATTTGGGATTAAAAATAGAAGCAAAGCTTGTGTCAAAACCTTAAACTAGTTCAAAATATCGACATTTGCAAAAATCATCACAGAAAAAAAATGTTTTAAACTGAAAGAACAAAAGAACGCAGTCCACTGACTTGAGATGCAGTTAGACACAGATTTTTTCTTCTTCAATTTCTTCAATAATTTGAAAGGTGGCGGCTTGGCATGATTGTGAAATTGATTGAGAATCCAAATCACCTGGCGATTTGAGACGTGACATATCGCTTCGATCAAGCAATTTTTGCAAGTTTTCATCGCTGATCACATTCTCTTTATTGTCAACAACGCTGTAAAATTATGGCGTTTAATTACCGTTGATATTTGGAGTTAAATTATTATGTAACAGGCATTAGACATAAAGATAGTCCAAGTTGCGGCTACTGACCATTTCTAAAGGGTAAGCCGCAAATTATGTAAAAAACATTTGGGCCCGAAGTCATTTGTTTGTAAATTCAACTTCGACGAAAAAGT
Source organism: Trididemnum nubilum (assembly GCA_963965965.1). NCBI lineage: Eukaryota > Metazoa > Chordata > Ascidiacea > Aplousobranchia > Didemnidae > Trididemnum > Trididemnum nubilum. The sequence continues at coordinate 13,824,676 of OZ014481.1, forward strand.
GCAACTGAACATATTACCAAAAATGAGCTTTTTAGCTCAAAAGGAGTCTACTTCGCAGTCATCTTTGCAAATATGCACAATTTATGCCTCATCTATTATAATGTTTCAAATGCAAAAGCGGCACGCTGGGCACGGACAAGAAAAACTGCTTTCGATTCAGCGGCGTTGCTAGGGGGGGGGGGGGGGGCGGAGGGGGCGGCCATTCTATGATAAAAATCGAACCATTTTGCGGTGACACCATTCTATGATAAAAATCGAACAAAAACGAAAACAATTATATGTTTAACATCATTGGAAAATGGGAATGTTTAGCACTGAAATGTACTAAAAGTGATTTAAAGCATCTTTTGAAACATTTATTTAGAAGGGGGGCGCTAATTTGCAAAAAATATAATTTACAAATCAGTAAAAACTTTGAATAAGCGCCAATACTAAGCAATCAACTTTGATCGCTAGCTGAAACATGCTGAATGTAGGTTTCATAATCTCAGGAATGGGGGGGATGGCTATTCAGGATTAGTTAATTACCAATCATCGTTCCATTCCCCCCACCAATTATTTTTCTCTATTAAATATGGACGAAATGGTTCACTCCTTTTGAGTTTCATTGAACTACAAGACTTTATGATTTACGGTACCAGCTTGTAAATAAGAGAACTAAAATTTACCATTAGCCACCTCCCACACAGACATTGCCCATTTATGCAACCAGTTTAATCAAGTTTTTGCAATGCTAATTTCCATGCCGCATTTCAAGAGCATTATTTTCCATCAAAATAGGCCTAAAATTAAGTTGTTTTTGCAAAATAAAAATAAAAAAAATTTCGAGCGCTGGGGGCTCCGCCCCCACACACCCAAAGCATCCCCCCATTGTAGATTTCTGGCTACGCGCCTGAGTCTAATTATGTTTTGCACTGCTAATTTCTATGCCACCAGAGTTCTACCTGATGCCACGTTTAAAAAGAATTGATTTTAATCAAAATAAGCCAAAAATTAAGTCATTTTTGCAAAAAATACAAATTTTCGAGTGATTGGGGGCCCTGCCCCCAGATCCCCGACACACAGCCCCTCCCCACAGCAGATTTCTGGTTCCGCGCTTGATACTACACGTGTGTTGGTCATGCTTTCAAATTTTAGAATCTTACAATGAGAAGTTATTGAGTTAGGCAAATAGCAGCGTGGCTAAATTGGTTAAAGCGTCGTTTTTACGGCGACCCTGATCGAATGATCTGTGTTCAACCCGCACCCTGGTCACGTTTTTATGTCCTTGGATAAGACGTTTTACGATGATTATCTCTGCTTGGTGGTTTCGAACAAGCAGCAAATTCAGTGGACATGAACTCGAAGAAATCCGCAGGAACATTTGGATCATCGGAAACTCCTAAGCAAGTGCGGATTACAGTACTCCAATCACGAAGTAATTATTGCAATGAAAAGTGTGCGGATCGTCCAATAAGTTAGCGTCTTACGCTGTCCGGTGATAGGAGGACAAATATGCGCTACAACTACAACAGCAACCGCTATCTACCTGCACCAACGTCCTGCCACCTCAACGTGGTGGTGCAGTCCCCTCCCCAATGGGGATGGGTTGAAATGGCAGGACAGATCTCCCGAGGGGCTCGACCGAAAGGTCGCCCCCATTGTCTCGGACTGTTTTTTCGCTGGGCCGCCCGTTGACCGGTCACAACTGGGCGGCTCCTCTTCTTCTTATTGACCGGACCCCCTTTCGGCGTCTCCTTATCCTGGCATTGCTCCTTATTAGTGGCAATGTCCACCCTAACCCAGGCCCCATCAGCAACCATCCTCACCCCAGGTACCCCCTGCTCCATCTGCCATCTAGATGTGGGCAGAGATTCTCTTCAATGCTCTGCTTGCCTTAAGTGGGTGCATTTTCTTTGCTCCTCCCTCACCCGTGCTGACTTTCGCACAATCTGTGCAACTGGCACTGCAGTGGGCTGGCGATGCCCAGCGTGCCATCCCCAAAATGCGTCCCCTCCACCCCCCTCCCCCAGGGTTCCCCCCACTACCACCTGGCTTTTACCAATCACGTCCATCTCGGGGCCCGCCACGTTACCCTTGCTCCATTTGCTCTCTCGAGGTTGGTAAGGATTCTTTAAAGTGCTCCACCTGCTCCAAGTGGGTGCACTTCTCCTGCTCATCTCTGACCCGGGCTGACTTTTGCAAAATCTGCGCGGCCAGCTCCCCCATGGGTTGGAATTGCCCTGCTTGTCTTAATGGGGACCTTGCCTCTCCTACCCTCCGGCCAGCGTCCCCCCGCCCCTTCTCTCCAGCTCCGCCCCCACCCACACCCACTCCACTTGCTTGCTCAGATCTCATGGATTCATCTCTGCCTCTCCCCTCACATCCTCCCCTCCTTAACACCTACCCTCCTTCCGCCTTCACCCTTCCTGCCTCATCACCACCGCCCACAGGTTCACAGCTGGTCCATAACTTGCCACCCCACCCTCAAGGAAATCCACGCCTCTCACAAAATCTCAGAATTCTTCAATGGAATGCCGGCGGTCTTTCCTCCTCCCGCCGTGCCGAACTGATCGCTTTTCTCTCTGGCAACCACTATGACCTCATTTTCCTCCAGGAAACACATCTTTCCTCAACCAAAAAGTTCCAAACCCCTGGTTATTATACCCTCCGCACGGACCGGACATTCGGTAGACAAGGCCCTGTTTCCTCCGGTACTCATAACACTGATGGTGGTGTCCTCACTCTCATCCACTCTGACCTGGCTTTCTCTCCTGTTTCTGTCTCCTCTCTGTCTTCCCAGGACCCCTACTCAGACTACACCTATGTCAAAGTCCTTCTCTCCAACCACTCTCCCCTTCAATTTCTTAACCTCTACTCCCCTCCCTTCAGAAACACTCCTTCTGACTCTCGCACCAGGACCTTCTACCCTGACATCCTTCCTAACTCCCCTGACACTTTTATCCTCGGAGACTTCAATGCTCACCACCCAACATGGGACAGACTCATTCCCCCTAACCCGCTCGGAAATGACCTGTTTCGCTGGATCACTTCCTCCGGTCTGGAAATTCTGAACGACCCCGCCTCTCCCACGCTCCTTCACCATTCCACTGGGAGCCGTTCTTCCCCTGATATCTCGTTAGCTCCTGCGTCTCTCGCTCCCCACTGTGAGTGGCGCACTCTCCCTGGCCTTGGCTCGGACCATCTCCCCATTGAAATTGTCCTCCCCCTCTCTTCAGTTCGTCACCCGAATACTCGTCCTCCCAAATTCAACTACAAAAAGGCCAGTTGGGATATTTACCAATCTTATATTGCTGAGCACCTTCCCTCTCTTGATTTTGATGCACTCAATATCCACCAGGCTGCCCACTCCTTTTCCCTCTTCTTAGTCGAAGCTGCCAAGGCCTCTATCCCCTTTGGCCGCCTTGGTCGTTCCCCCAAAGCCTGGTGGTCCCAGGAAGCGGAATCTGCAGTGCGGGAACGACGGAGGGCCTGCTCCGTAGCACACCGATCTGAGTCGCACCGCCTCAGATACATAGACGCTTCTCGAAGGGCGTCCTCAGTCATTTCTAGAGCCAAATCTGCAACCTGGCAAGCCACCTGTTCTAACCTGTCTCCCCGTTCTGATCCTCGTGCTGTCTTCAGGCTTCTCAATGCCATCTCGGGCAAAAAGAACACCTCCCAAGACCCTTCCTTTCCTAATTGCACTTCCCCTCTTGATACTGCCAACCACTACGCCTCTTATCTTCGCTCACATCTATCTCAAGCGACACCCCGTTCTTCGCGCAGAGCTGAAAGACAGTTCATGAATGAACTCCGGAAAGCTAGCTGTGAGGATGCTTCTTCCCTCCATAATTCTTTCTGCTCCCCCTTCTCCTTGACTGAACTCTCCACTGCCATCAGCAATCTCTCCTCTTCCACTGCGTCTGGCCCTGACCAGATTGCCTACCCTTTACTAAAGCACCTGCCTGAACCTGCACAGCTCCTCCTTCTTTCTCTTTTTAACAGATCCTGGCACTCTCACACCTTCCCCTCTTGTTGGAAACCTACCACTATCATTCCCATTCATAAACCTGGAAAACCCACTTCCTCTCCGTCCTCTTTCCGCCCCATTTCCCTCACCTCCTGCATCTCTAAGCTTTTTGAGCGCTTGATTCTTTCTCGCATAACTTTTCACCTTGAATCTAATCATCTCCTCTCCACTTGCCAGGCCAGCTTTCGTCCTGGTAGGTCATCCCTTGACCAAATTCTAACTCTGTCTCAATCAATCAATCTGGGACGGCTTCCAAAAGAAAAAACCTCCAGACCGAACCATTTTGGCTTCTGTTGACTTCTCCAAGGCTTTTGACTCGGTATGGCACTCTGCTCTTTTTCACAAACTCCTCTCGCTCAAACTCCCCCGTTGCTTCGTTCTTTGGGTGTGCTCCTTCCTTTCTGATCGTAGAGCTAAAGTCCAGGTTGGTGGTTCCCACAGCCGCTCCTTCCGCATCAGACGTGGGGTCCCACAGGGCTCGGTTCTTGGTCCAGTCCTCTTCATTCTGTTTGTTGACGACATCACTAAGGATTTACCTCGGGATGCCCATGCCTTCCTGTATGCTGACGATCTGGCCATCTGGTCCTCCTCCCCAGACCCGCTCAAAGCCTCCTCTGTTGTCCAATCCTCCCTCGCCGTCCTAGAAACATGGTCCAACTTATGGAGACTTCCACTCAATCCAAAGAAGTGTGAGTCCTCCTTTTTCTCTACAGATCCCCATCAAGCCACTTTCCAACCCCGACTGAACCTCTTGGGCTTCCCTCTTTTGTTCAATCCCACCCCTAAATTCCTTGGAGTAACCTTTGATCGGACTCTATCCTTTGGGGCCCATGTCCAATCCCTGTGTTCCAAATTCTATCCACGCCACAAAGCCCTTCGCTCAATTGCCACTGCCTCTTGGGGTCCCACAAAAGAATCTCTCTCCCTACTCTACAAAGCCTTTGTCCGTACGGTGCTCACATATGCCTCTCCTGGATGGTTCCCATTCCTCTGCAACACTGCAACCAATCACCTGGAAGTTCTACACAGAGCTGCATGCAGGGTCATCACTGGTTGCCTCTCTTCCACCCCCTCCTCACTACTCCTTCTCGAGGCCCAACTCCTTCCTCTAAAGCTGACTCTAGAGCATCAGACCCTCTACTCCTTTGAACGTGCTCTGCGCCTTCCCCCCGACTTCTCCAGCCTTTATGCCCTGGCAATTAAAAACGTTCCCTGTCGACTAAAGAAGAAACCCTCCTGGAGATCATTCTGTTCTTCTGCCACACAACCACTCCCATCCCCACGCGAGTCTCTGATCACGTGCCCCCCTTTTCCCCCATGGTCCACAACCCACTTCACTGTTTCCCCCTTCATTCCCGACTGCACAGGCAGCAGTACAGCCCGACTCCAAATTGCTTCAAGCAGACTATCCTCCCTCCCCCCTCTGATATCCAAGTATGGACAGACGGATCTGTCCCCTCCCTTTTTGGTCCTGGTGGCGCTGGAGCGTATGCAACATGCTCCAAATGCAACACATCCCATTCCTTATCCTTTTCCTCCGGTCCAATTGCCTCCAGCTTCACAGCTGAAACCTTTGCCCTCAAGCAAGGTCTTGCTTGGTGTACTAGCCATTTGATGACCTGCAAATTCCAGTCAGTTCTTTTCCTAACCGACTCTCAATCAGCCCTCTCTATCCTTTCTTCAGCCCCCTCTTATCTCCTGCCTGAGTCCCTATGGAATGTTTGGTCCCTTGCCTCCTCCCTCTCCAACAATACCACTTTGAGCTTCCAATGGGTCCCCGGACACGCAGGTCTCCCCGGAAATGAAAAAGCTGATTTACTTGCCAAAACTGGTGTCTCTCTACCCACTGATGCGATCCCAAGCCCTCTCCCCCCAGTTATTGCCAAAGTCCGTTATTCCCAATACCGCAATTGGAGACGTCACATCTCTCACTCCCATCTGAACTTCCAAGTCCCCGAAGTCTCTTCGGAGGAACTTCTTCTTTCTCGCTCCATACGCAGTGAGCTCTCTCGTCTTCGCTGCCATGGTCACAGTCTTCTTTTATCTTCATATCTTCACAGGATCAGTCGGAAGGAGAATTCTGATTGTAGTGCCTGTGGACACCCTCTACAGGACCTCAATCATCTCCTCCTCGACTGTCCTGCTTCTGAACCCCTTCGCAAATCTATCTTTGGCTCCTCTCTCTCTATTCTCGATCTATGGTCCAGACCTTGGGATGTGGCCCGACTGTTGGGTCTCCGCGGAGTTCCTCCGCGCCCCCATCCCTTGGAAGGGGTCGGGTAGTACCACCACCACTATCTACAGTAATGAAGTAATACCGCTATGTTTCAAATATAACCTTTTGCAGTCTACTATACATTATGAAGGGTGACACAACGAAATTCCGCCCCGGGTGTCACCATTCCTAGCGACGCCACTGTTTCGATTGTATCACTGACGTCGAAAGTTCGATTCAAAATTTGGCCGTCGTTACTGGCGCGCGACTAAAGCCACATATTTCAAAATCTTATAGATAGACATTAGTTCTCCTAAAACATTAAATTTTTATTCAAATATGGCCAACGTTCGTAGCAGCCTGGCAGTTTTAGTCGCTGCTTTGACGATAAAATTCTTTGAAAAAACAAAAATAGCGATGTAAAAACTTTGATCTGATCTAATTAAACGAAAATTGCTAAAACATACTAAGTACACTTCTATAGTCTAATCTTCACTACAGGTATTTTAACCACGAAGAATTACTAATCTGCAATGTTACCTAGACCAAGAATAGTGTAAATGGCTTTGGCTGTACAGTTATTCAATTGACGTTACTTGATTATTTCAGCTCTTTAAGACATCTAAATATTGAAAGCGATAACCATAAGCTGTTAAAGTTAGTGAAAAAAAATTTGAAAGAGGCGCATTTAAATTATTCATCTGACTATCAACGACAACATATTTGCAAATTAATTTAACGCAATTGGGTCTCTATTTAAAAGCTTAATGAAGTTCAACAAAAATTGAATACTGTCGCGAAGTACCCGGATATCAATTACGATGTCACGTTTTAGTTTACCATACACCCTTTCACGACTCTACAGTCTACACTAACCGCAGTATCCTTTAACAATACAAGATGTGATATGTTCAATAGTTTAATACTTGCTATCCAATAAACACATTTCTACATTTCTCAATAAGCCAAAAGAAGCTGCTAGAGCCGCAGCTTATTTTTGACCATTTATCACAACAAGAGTGTGAAGAAAGACTATAACTGTGACCAGTGGCGGATCCAGAAAATTTTGGTGGGGGGGATTTTAAGCACAAAACCGCAAAAATTCGGATGTCTCCACCAAAATTGAGAATGGTTTTTTGGCCGAAATCGGAAATTCAAACGATTTTTTCGCCTAAAATCAGGTGTTCTCCAAAAAAAAAAAAGGTCTTCACCAAAATTGAGACTGATTTTTCGGCCGGATTCGTTACGTTTAGGCTGGTGGGGGGGGATGCATCCCGAAATGGAGCCGAATTATTCGAAATAGAGGCTGATTTTTCGGCCAAAATCGTTACTTTTAGGCTGGTGGGGGGGGATGCATCCCCCCCATCCCCCCCCCTAAATCCGCCACTGACTGTGACGTCATTGCCAACAATTTCAATGCGGAATAAAAGCGGAAGAGTCTAGAACACCAAAGAAACGCAGTCAGAATCGACAAGCTTGACTGATTTCTCGATAATTGCTCGACCTAAATTTACAAAACTCGTTCGCAGTTGCATATTGTTTATTACAAAATGCCTTTGTTACGTTTTCCAAACTATTGGATCACAAAAAATTTTGCATCAAAAATTATTTAAAAATTAAGTGTGAAGTTAAATGAACTACACCATAATAATTGTTCGAACGCCAGGAGAGATGCGCGCTGCACTTAATAAATTTTTTACACCACGCCATTATACGATGAAGAAGCGAAGCTCCCGCGAAATATTTGAGCATTTTTAGAAAAAATTAAAGGTTTACTATTTGTTCGTTTTGACAATGATGGACCCTTTGAAGGGGGGCATGGAGCAAATGTCTCCAATGCCTTTCTTCTTAATACGACCCTGCTGGGATCCTCAGGTTATTTTTTGAAATAAAATACCTTGTGCTAAATTTAATAAAATGTCTTTTGGCCCCTTGAACGTTCGCGATCAATTATTGACAGACATTAAATATGAGAAAGACATCACATACACTGAAATGTAAAGAAAAGATTGGCTTGAAATTAGAGTTGGGAAATTGTGGGAAAACTAAAGTTTTTTTAACTTGGCATTTACGGTATTTTAGGGAAATCATACGTCTTCTTTTAAGAGGATTTGTCTTCTTTTTCTGTTTAAAATGAATTGTCCTTCGAGGACACCCAAAAAGAAGCCAAATGTGTTCTTTTTTAATGCTCAGAACTTAAAGGTGGAAGTTGAAGACCAAACCAACCAAAAACGATAACCTTCCGTCCACACTCGCGCTCAACTTCCGCCGACCCGAATCCAACCGGACTGACTGAAGACTTTTTTTTTTGGAGATCACCATTTTCGAAGGGCAAAATCGGTGCAAAAACAAGTGGTCTCCAAAAACGAAAAAGTCTTCAGTTTTTGCGCGGATTTTGTCCTTCGAAAATGGAGTTCTCCATAAAAAAGAAGTTTTTCAGTCAGTCCGGTACCTTCCGCGAGTTTGGTCGTTTGAACCTCCTTTTTCGGAACTCTCCTCTTTTTGGTCAATGAAAATATGGTACCCCTACGAAATCTTCTTTCCAAAATTGCTTGAACATCTAAGTGGGCCATCTTCTTTAAAGTCCCAAAAAAGGTATTTTCTCAAAAAAAATCAGAAATATTATTCAATATGGGGCACAAGGACTTTGCCCTCGCCTCGTAGCCCCCTTTTTTTAATTGTCAAAACCTTGAGCTTACAAATGCATCCGGTACGGCACCTCAATTCCGTGAAAGGAAATCGTTTAACCAAACAATATAGTTTGCATTTAGGAAACTACCAAAAAAGTGGGGATCCATAATCATTGCACGTTTGCACCGGGGCCCTACAGTTATGGCGTTGTTCATTTTAACGTTTGCACCGGGGCCCTAACTGGTGAATTTAATGCATTAAATTGATCATTTGTACGTTTATATTAGCTACATTCCCACTCATGGGTTAAGGCCTTGTTTCCTGCCACGATACCGCTACGGTATGCAATCAACATCAGCTGCTAATGTGTAAAACTTCAAAATGGTATTCATTATTTGCACTAAGAATAAAAGAGCCAAAGCTATCGTAAACATTTTATTTTATAAAATATTGTAGGCCTAACATTTTATTTTGGAAAATAAAATGTTTACGACAGCTTTGGATCTTTTATTCTTAGTGAAACTGTTTTTCAAGACCAATTTTTAGGCATTCATTATTATTTTTTCTATTTTTGAATTATCTTCAAAAACCTAATAAAATGCAATATCTTAAACACTCTTGGGGTTAAAAAAAATATGGAAAATTTGCCAACCATAGTTTAGAAAAATTGTGTCCTTGGTCCTTGGCCTTAGCCTCGACGATTCCTGTCCTTGGCCTACAACGTTGTGTCTTCGACTCCAACTCTGCTATCTACGCTGTCTACCAAAGTGCTTGGAAAAATGGGTTATACTTGCCTAATCGGTTCCAAACGGCTATTTTGGTTTTTGAGCAAACTTTGCTTGTCGTCATAAAGATTTGGTGCCTCTATGAATGGTTCATCAGCTCGTTTATAAAAGGCTACGCGATGATTAACTCTGTATATGTGAGGAAGCAAATTACTAAAGCACGGTGGAAGTCAAGCCAAATCAATTTTAGAATTTGATGTAAGAGTTAGATCGCCTCCAACCATTATTTTATCATTTTGCTTCGCAAAAACATTAGTGATTGAGTTTTATTGTCTCCATACATTAAGCAAGTAAGTGATATCAGGTCTTTACATAATTGGTCCGAAACTTCCGACTCATCGCCTAAGTTAGCTTTCTACCAAACAAAATTTTGTATATGTTAAGGAATTTGTCTACTCATTTTAACCCTTATTCAACTGGTGTTGCTATATGGCAACAGGGTTTAGAAAATCTAAAAAATAATTTTTTGACCATTTTTTGGGTTTTAAAAACTTTTAAGTATTCTACGTTTAATTGTAATTGAATATCTATTTACAGTATAAAATAATTGTTTTGATCATTTCAAGTTTTGTATCCGCCATAAAAAGAAATTTGAAGAAATTTTCAAAAAATGGCTTGATCATTCAGATTAATTTTGTATATCTAGTTCTTTTTTGAAAATCATTCTTTGTTGTTTGCTTTATTGCAAGAGCATAACGCAATATTATAACATGCGGCCCCAAACACAAGTCATAGGATGAAATGAACTGGTGGCAATAAACTGTAGCATGTCCATATGGCAACACTAGTACGATATGGGTACTTTGTTATTATTTGTTAGTTAAAGGTTGTTGTCATAGAATGTTATTTTTTACTAAATATTAAGTTATTTAACTTGTGTTATGGCATGTTTGATGAAGAATTACTGATGTTTATATTATTCAAGGATAACTAAAATTTTTTTCTTTGAGCTGGAGGTCTGAGGTTCGAATCACGAGCCGGCTAAATCTAACCTAAAGTTACGTACAGGCTAGCTTTTCTTCAAATTGGCAAGAGTAGCTGCTAGTACGTTTTGGGGCAGTAGTTCTCTTTGGTTCGGTTTAATAAGTTAAGCACCTGCCTTTAGTTGAGTATCAATCAACCATTCTAGGGTTCAAAGTCAAAATTATGTACAAATTCAGCATTCTTATTGGCTATGAAAAATATCGTCAAAAGTTCAACATCAATTTTCTGGCTCAAAAGTTTGGAGAAAAGTATTGCTCCATGCCTGCGTGAATTTACGTGCTCACTGGTGAAGACGTTACGAGAGCTTTAAAGAGAAAAGGAAACTTGGGTCCTCTAAACATTGAATCGACATCATCCAGAACCTTGCAGCTACAAAACAAAGTCTTAAAATGAACAGACAAATTCCTTAACCTACAAGATATTGTTTTGAAGAGAACTTGGCGATGAGTGGGAAGTTTCGGACCAATTATGTAAAGACCTGATTTCACTTACTTGCTTAATGTATGGAGACAATAAAACTCAATCAATAATGTTTTTGCGAAGCAAAATGATAAAATAATGGTTGGAGGCGATCTAACTCTTACATCAAATTCTAAAATATTGATTTGGCTTGACTTCCACCGTGCTTTAGTAATTTGCTTCCTCACATATACAGAGTTAATCATCGCGTAGCCTTTTATAAACGAGCTGATGAACCATTTATAGAGGCACCAAATCTTTATGACGACAAGCAAAGTTTGCTCGAAAACCAAAATAGCCGTTTGGAACCGATTAGGCAAGTATAACCCATTTTTCCAAGCACTTTGGTAGACATCGTAGATGGCGTGGAACAAGAACGTGAGCAGGAAGAGTTCATTGAATTACAGGGAGTCCTCGACTTACGACGGTGATCCGTTCTTGGGACGCGGAGTAACCCGAATTTAGTGTAAGTCGGAACATTATACATAAATTACTCTATACATATCGTACTGTACTGTAAAGTATGGTACTGTAATAAAATGTACAAATAATGTAAAACAGTACTTTATTAGAAAGACAGAAAACAATTCCTTATCACAGGAATAAAAGAAAACACAATACGGTACAGTACTGTATCAATAAGATGGTGGAGAAGTTGGGGTAGTAGAGGCAGCTGAGGTAGATGGTAGAGGCTCTGTAGTAATAGAGGCAGCTGATGTAAGGGGTTAAATAAGTGCAAGCACTGCATTTAAAGTGCAGTGCTTGCACTTGCATTTAAAGCACTGCATTTAAAGTGCGTTCGTAACCTTGAAACATCGTAAGTAGAGACCGTCGTAAACCGAGGACTCCCTGATGATTTCGATGAATATTTTGAGAGGGAAGATGCTGATTTCTCAACGGACTGATGGTCAAGTTACTTGTCTTTGTGATAAAAAAATTAAATTATTGAGGTTAGGCTATTTATAAGTGATAAAATGTTTTATTTCAATACGATATCATCACTTGCAACGTGAAAATTTTATGAAATTAAATAAATTGTATAGTGTATTGCTTAAATTTGGGTAAAAATTTTCCTTTATCAATTACAGCAATAATTGCAAAAAGAAATGTTTTCGAAAATATGACGTCATCGCTTTTTTTGCTCTCATTTGTATGGTCCTGAAAAACTTGATATCATTTATCTATAACACCAGCACAAACTAGGGGCCGTTTTTGTAATTATTACCTGAAGTTTGACGTCATCAATATGACGACATAACTTTTTCACCTTCAAAATGCGTTAAAAATTTTTCTACTTTTGAAACAAGTAAATTATAGTAGCAAATATTATTATTGAAATAAATTCAGTCTTGGATGACAAGCATAAAACGCTGAAATACGCCAAATATTGCAAAATGGGTGTCATATTTACAGTGTATTTTATTAAATAAAAATGTTGATCAAAGTAAACCAAATTTATACAGTATCTTTTAATATGCACGTACTTTCTTCAATAGTAATATCGAGGCTTTAAATCAAATATAACAAAAGTTATAGGAATTGACCATCACTCAAAATGGTGATTTTTTTACAATTTTGGTAACATTTTTGTTCCTGCATTGTGACGTCATAATTTTATGACGTCATAAATGCATTTGAAGGTTGACCATGTCCCACTTGTTGAGTGACCCAAGTTTGGAAATTCAGGTCCAACCATAAGAGAAGTGAGAATGAACAAAGTAAAAAGTCAACAAAGCTCAGCCAACTTTTGCGGAAATGACGTCATTATGACATAAATGGGCAGGAAAAGTGGGGTGGACACAACCCTAGCCGGAAACTTCAGACTATATTGAGCATCGCTATACAGGTACAAAAAATATATCTTTCCGGAGCCCGTGAACGCGTTTTTTGACTCGACTTAAAATGATGCAGGGTAGGCTACAGCTTTTTCAGCTTCCATTACAAGCCGCCACTACTCTGCACTTCAGCTATACCTGATATTAACAGTGGCTTCTAATAAATTGAGTAGTTCAGCAGTTGTGACCGTTTCCGACCGGCCCAGTTCCAAAGCAAGATCGCCTTTAAACTTTTCCTACACAAAAATCATGTCAAAGTCAGTGAATCTGTTTTCACCGTCCATGCTTGGATCGACTGCACTACTTTCAACTCGAACTAAGTAGTTTGCTATATCTTGAATAACTGATATACCTAAACAAACTTTCTACATCATAAGAAGACTGCAAAGGTTTGCGATTATTTATCTAGTGATCTCAAAACTTAATAAATCAAATATTTCATTATACTTGCTGTATTACGCTAAAGCGTGTAACGAGTTCGCGGGGCCCAACTCTGCGTCATTGCGCCTCCGCAACACAATATCTTTTGAAGAAATGTTGCAGCGGTGGCAAGCCGTTGGCAACACTGTGTCCGATTTGACCGGCCCGAGATTTGAACCTCAGACCTCCCGCTCCAGAGACGAACGCGTTACCGCTGAATCATTTGGCCGGTTTCGAAACTTAATACTATTTTAAAAACAAGGTATAGTAAACTTGTGATGTCTATCCAAACCCAACCCCAAATAAACAACATATAGATTAATTAGCCACAACAAAATTGAATATTAACCTGATGCATGATCATTTTCTCCAATCTTCTTTTCATTGCTGCTCTTTCAACTATTTGTTGATCGATGGTTCCCATGGCAACCAAGCGATACGTCACCACAGGCTTTTCCTGTCCAATACGATGGCACCTGTCTTGCGCTTGAATGTCATTTTGTGGATTCTGAAACAAATTTCGTCTCCACACCTCTAACTACATCTATGTTTTTGATTGTTACCTTAATTGCACTAGTTGTTATAGGATCCAGGCACCCTACTGTACCTTGAAAACAGAGAGCTAAAACTACTACTACACTGCAGCCTTGAACAGTTTATGCTTACAGAAATGCCCTGCTGGTTCAAAAAGCAAAGAATAAACGAACGCCATAATTATCTGCATCCAGCAACGTTCAAAATACATTGCACTTATAGGCGTCGATTTTGGGGGGGGGGGGGCCTTTCGGGTCTGTTACTGAACGGGGCGAAATATGTCTGGCCCCGTCGTTTTTTTGGCATTGGCAATACCCACTTGGCAACAGGAAATCCGAAATTCCAGACTGAGATAGAACCAGAATGCGGCGAAGACTTTTTTTTTTTGGTCTTCATCTGAATTTCGGGGCAAAAGTCCGGAATGAAATAGAATTATTAAGTTTAACCAAACTTCGCAAAAACATTTTGCCCCCTCGGAACTTACTTAATCAACAAAAAATCTATGCCTATGATTGCACTTTAGTTTGTTAAAACCCTATTGATAAGGTACTTCCTATTTCGACACTCTATTTAAACAGACTGGTGATGGTCTCACTCCGACATTGATTTAAATAAAGCAATGCAAAATGTTCAAATGATTGAAATCCAGTTTTGACGAATTTTGTGAATGATATAAAATTTTAATTGAAGTAATGCGAACACGTTTACGTAAAACCAAATATCAGTTTCATTTAAACTCTACAACTTCCTTCAGGTTAGCATTCTGGAGCATTTTTATCTGCTAACAATTTGTGACGCAGTCACACGTAATCAACTAATACAATCCCATCGAAAACAGAAAGAACAAGCATAATTACCCAGTCGGAATCGTATATAATAACCGTGTCGGCAGCAGTCAAGTTGATGCCTAGACCCCCTGCTCTTGTTGAAAGCAAAAAGATGAAGATGTCTGGACTTTCGTTGAACTTTTTTATCTGAATAAAATTCATGTTGTAGTAGGCCTACAACACAGATATAAACATAAAAACCTTACAAACTGTTTCACCGATAACGGGATCTTTAGGGATAAAGTAATTTAAATACAACCCTTGTTGTAAAAATGCGATCTAGATTGACTAAAGCCACTTTTATGATTTAAATTTTAAAAAGTCTATTACAAAACTGGAACAAAAGTCTGAGTCTTTTCAATAATACTTACGAAGTTGTAGCGGTCTTCACATCGCGTTGATCCATCAAATCTAACAAATTCAAACTCACGTAAATTGCAGTAATCTTCCAGCAAATCCAACATGCTGGTCATTTGCGAGAACAGAAGAACCTAGACATAAAAACAAGTTCACAGCTGACTCCAATAATGACAGCAAAATAATAAAAACGATCAAACTGTATTGCCCTAAGCACACCAAAAGCGATTGTCCAATGACTAGCAGTCTCATAATTTTAATTTTTTGTTCAGTAAAAATTTCTCGGAAGTTTCTTGTCAATAATCATCAACCACTTATCTCAAATACACGATTACTCATAGTCTGTCATAGTCAAAAACCAAACGTATATGTAACCGATCAGTGGTCGAGTGTCTGCTACAGAAACGGTAGGCTAGGGTTCGATTCCCGGTCAGGTCAAACCAAAGGCAATAAAAATTCATACTCACAGCTTCCCTGCTTGACGTTCAGCAATAAAGCAGACAGCGTATAGCAGACCGCTGCGTATGGAACGCAGGTGGCAGTATGATTTGAAGACCGCAAAGTCAGTTCGCTGTCTCCTGGTCAAGGAAACTTGGCAAATAAACCGTAACAATCACGCAAACCACAGCGCGCAACGAATGTCAACCCAACATTTTACAAGCGAAGTTATAATGAATTCGCCGAAAAATGACACCATTGTCATTCGCAATCAAAAGTTGCGTTTATGACCTCAAAATAATGCTTTTTTTTACCTTGTGTGCGTTTTCTTTGAGTAGTGGAAGCATTCT